>OZ025290.1:154091852-155300247 GCA_964019185.1 Maratus speculifer
CTGCTTTCTTGTCTTTTATTTTCTATGTACGAAATCCATCAATTTAAACACCAGTTTTTATGTACAAAAATTTTTTCCTCATCGAATCACATAATTCGCCGATATTTCGTCAGTTTGGCCAAAATTCAACAAATACTCATTGTTGAACTTGATACTAACTCTACCATAGAAAATCAAACTATAATTGGGTAGGCATTAAGTTTAAGTAATGTTAACCTTAATAGAGTTAATTTAACCTTAGGTAGTATTTTTGAGATGTTTTTCGAAAACGAAAGTCGCTTGGGGAATGCCTTTCTCTTCTCCTAACAGATTAAATTTGAAAAAATTCCTAAGCATGCCTTTACTAATTTCAGTTATGCTATAGGTACGTTAAATTTCAAGATTTTATTTCTATTGATTTATGAAGATAGTGATTTTTTTCAACGTTGCCTCGCGCTCCCATAGGCATCGAATTAAAAAAAAATCGGTGTCTAATTCATTTATTTCCCCAAGAAATACCTATATATATATTCCAAATTTCAAAGCTCTTTGTTTGGAAGTAGATGAAAAATGAGTTATAAAAATCAATTGCCACATACAAACAGAAATGTAAGTTAAAAGAAAGAATGTAACAATAAAATTAAGAAAACGTACAATAAATCCACAAAATTATTTGTAATACTAAAGGTGTGTGAAAACTTTGGCGAAAGAATCATAGTAATTGCTAATCTAAACAGTGCTGTTTTAGCATAAATCATTGTGCGATTGATACTTCACAGACGAAAAGAGAATGTGTTCCAAGAAAGCACAGAGGATCCTTGAGAGATGAAATATTTGTCATTATTCAATAATCTAAAAAACAAAACAGCAGAAATTATTAGCATTTTGCATAATAAACGAGTTGTAATAACATAACCATGTTTATTACACGACTGAATTTTTAATAGAGGGAATATCTCCGTTCTCCAATACTAACTTTGTCTATAATAACAGACAGAATAAGATTGCAGTCTTAGTTTATTGAAAGGAATGAAGTCTTTAGACGAGATCCAATGTAACATGTATGTGATTGTGGTTTTGGATTTACAAAACACTCTACGCCTAGTGATAAGCTCTGTCAGCTTTATCCCATAGAATACGAATGACGTAGAGATCCAACCCATACAGATACATTCGCTGACTTATAACTTTATACGAGTTAACCTGGGAACATTCTGAAATAATAGGAGAATGATATTGGCTTTGATGCAGGAAGGATCTCGCGATCGAGAGCTCTGTAAATTGATAGCCAAATGCGTTGGCGTATGTCCGAGAATGGTCCCAAATACCCTTTAATTTTAAATTGTAAATATTGAACTATATCATATAATCTAGATCTATTAAAACTTTTATTTACTATAATCCTTTGATCTCCTTATTTTCATACATCAGAATTTCATAAACCTTTTTCAAGACAACCCGTTCTTTCATTAAGGGCACATGGAACATCGACAAATAAAATGGTACAGATTTTGTGAACATTTAACTTACGTACTTTATTTATTTAAAGATAGAGATCGAAATGCCATTTTTTTAATACAGTAAGTGTAAGCATTATAGCCCATATAAAAATTAAAAAAATTAATTTCATGCATACATTATTTTTGAGAATCTAACTTTTTACATATTTATTCAACGATATGTCTGTTCGGTACGCTTCTAAAACACTGTTGAATAGATCACCTTAAAAATTTTTGTGGGCCATTTTCCCCATTCGCTTACATTTCATGGTAACGGACTTCACAAGTAACGGATTTGACATTTCAAATAAAACTAAAAAAACTATTAAAATGAACTAGCTTCTACATTTTCTAACTTAGATAATAATTTACATACCTTCTAAAACTATTTAGTAAACTTACTTAGCAACTTACATTTTACTTACAAATATAATAATAGACTTGACAAGTAACGGATTTGACATTTCAAATAAAACTATTAGAAATGAACTAACTTGTATAATTTCTAACTTAGAGAATAATACACATACCTCATGAAACTATTTGGTAAACAGTGTTTAATTACAAAAGTGCAAAAATCATCATTTTAATATTAAAATTTACGGTAACAGACTTGACAGTGAAAAAAAAAATACCAACCTTGAAAAAAGCTTATTTTTGCCACTATTACATTGCTTCACAATTAAAGAGTAAAAAATGGCAAATAGTAGCTGCGTGAATAGTTTAACTATATCGCCGAATATTTGTTGCTAATTTTAGGCAGAATTCGAAACCTATTTTGACTAAAATAATCACAAGGTAACGGACTTGACAAAAAGTGAAGGACAAAAGATTTCTGTTAATTTCTCAAAGAAAATATTTTTGTAATATTTTTTTTCATTAATATAGAATACTAACAGTTCATATATAAAATAATTAAACCTTTTTATTTAAAAAAGTTAACTCAAAATTAAAAAAAAAAAAAAAAAAAAAAAAAAAAAAAAGAGTTAAAAACATAAAACTTGGAATGGGACAAGCATTTTTGCTTAGAATCAAAATTTTAAAGATTTATATCTCAAAACTTTTTATTGATTTTTTTAATTTTTCATGTTAGAAATGTTCAATAAATCTTCTTTAGCTATAGTCCATAGCTCAAATCAAACTTTAAATATTAATTTATGTTTGAATTTTCTTCTTTCTTGGACAGCATATGTAAGCGAAATTTGAAAATGGCCCTTGTAGTATTAGAAAACATACAATTTGAAAATAATAAGAAAAAAAATCACCTTAGTTTAATAGAAATAAACTTTAAAATATTTTACTAAAAAACTGCGAAAATTTAAAAAATCGTAACAACTTTTTTTTTTATTATTTAAAAAAGTTTTCGCTCAGACCAAAAATGTTAGATATTTTTAAAGAAACAAGCTAGTTGCAAAATTTTGTAAAAGTTTTAACAGTTTATCTAAAATAGAATTTAAAAAAATTACATTCCGAAAAAAAAGCAAAAAATATATATACGTGTACACATCAATAGTGCTTAAAATATATAAGTTATAAACCTTCCAGCATCAAAATCTTTTAGTTCCATAATTATTTAGCACGATAATATTTTAACTCAATTTTTTAAGCCAAAGCTGAATTTTAATTAAAAACTCAAAAATTTGAATTGTCCCATGTCCTCTTAAGAGGGATACCTCGGTTTCTTGAAATTTAGCATAAATGTATGAAACGGGTGTGAAAAGAAACTTTTTCCCATCTGTTTAATTGGATCTTCCATCAGTAGTACAAATGTTATTCCAATATTCGAACGTTCCAACTAGTCTTTCAGAATAATAATCTTTACCTTATTTGATTGCAAAATTTCTGCAAATAAATAAGACAAAGTTTTGAAAAAGAGTAAAAGTGATAGGCACTACAACTAGTTGGATGTGCCAATCCCAAAACTTTCTTCTATCTCATACGTACATTTTAATATTTTAAAAAATAGTTACACATGTTAATGTTTTAATAATTTTAATTCAATACTACACCAACTTTGATTTCATCTTAAATTTCTGCTTCAGTCAATTAATCAGAGCAAAAACGAGTTTCTGTCTCTGCACGTGTCGACGGACAACAGAATGATAGGCAGATTTTTTTTTTTCAAATTCAGGGAGGACCTACTTACCATACTCAAAAATAATTATACACAAAAATTTTAGTTCAATTCTATGCATAACTTCATACACTTTTTTATGGTAAAATAATAAAAATGGCGCAGACATCGTGATTATAGTTCCCCCTTCCAAAGGATTTCATTCAAATTCAGGGTGGACCTACTAGCCATAGCCAAACACTAACACAAAAAATTTGGTTCAATTCAAGCATAACTTCATGCACTTTTAGTCGGTA
Source organism: Maratus speculifer (assembly GCA_964019185.1). Taxonomy (NCBI): domain Eukaryota; kingdom Metazoa; phylum Arthropoda; class Arachnida; order Araneae; family Salticidae; genus Maratus; species Maratus speculifer. The sequence goes on from OZ025290.1 coordinate 154,095,701, forward strand.
CAATATTGAAAATGACACAAAAATCGTTATTGCAGTGCCCCCCTTCCGGGGGAGTATTTCAAAAATGTAGGAGGACCTGCTTGCCACACCCAAAAGCATTCACAAAAAATTTGGTTCAGTTCTATGCATATCTTCATACACTTTTTGATGATAGAATGGCGACATACGGACACACACACGAACACACGGACAGACAGACATTTTGTAGAAACATGTTTTTTGGACTCTATGATCCCTAAAACGTGTAAATTCGTCAAAAACCGGAAGTCGAAAAAAATTTCGATTACAATACTTTCTTCTGTTGGAGATAGAAGAAAGTAAAAAACGGAGTGTCATCTGCATCTCAGTTTTGTGATCGGGTAAACATCTTGCCAACGTTCTTGAAGAGAAAGTGGATGAGATAACTTGAGAGGCTCCTGCCTTATTTAGTTTGATTCGATAGGTAACACAAGAGCTGATGTGTAATCGGTAATAGTTGAAATTTATCTTCACTGAATATCATTACAAATGAAATGAAAATCCTGTAGGTATGTAAAAACCGATTTCCGGTAAATGTTATAAATAAAGAGATAAATTAATTTTCTTATGACAACTTAAGATAAAAGTGATCAATAAAGGTAACTTGGACTCACAAGACTGGGGTCGTCAGTGAGTCCAAAAGAGAATTTTTGTGTGTGGTAGTTTTTTGTTAGTTCACTTGCCCCAAGAAATCAATCTATTTTTCGCTGTAGTATTTAGGGAGCCTTCAAAGCCTCTAAAGTACTGACCTTACCTGTCCAGGCCTTCCCAAATGTTTCTACAAACAGGTAATGGAAAAAAATAGGTGATCTTTAATGATATCATATTGTGATTATTATCTCTCAATAACAACCTTTGGATTCTAGAATTAATCTGATGCATGAAATATATCCAGAATAAATTTTATATTGTTACTTATATTTGATCTAGAGCTTGTTATAATATGTTGGTACATTATATAATATATTTAAAGAAAAACCTAGATTATTCGTCCCGGTATCATAAGCATTTATGACTTCGTCGTTTTAATCCAACTGTCTAGTACAATTAATCTAATTCTATATTAAATCGCATTTATCGTTTCTTTCCACCTGGCTGTTTCTTTCAAACGTGCCCGCAAGAAACGACGGATTTATTACATTATATTTTAACCATTATATACTTTCGCATGCCTTAAAAGGGGACTTGTTTTGTATAATTTTAATGCATCGTTAAATGGATATTGAGAAAATTTAGGAAAATAGCTCATTGAATTATACGTTTCTTTTCCTTTTAATGCATTAATCGTAAAATCCTCCGATAAAATATGAATATTTTTAAAATATTGGCTTTGCTAAGGAAATATTCGTACAAAAAACCTTTAGCAGTTACAGAAATGTTCGCCTCAAATTGGAACTTTGCGCATTGGGACGCCACTATTTCAGAATTATTAGCTTTACAGACTGCACTAAGTCTTGATTGGAAAAAGATATATAAAATTTTATGTACCCAAATAAAACAGACTCAAACAACAATTTATCCTTACTTTAACTAATTTCCGTTATTTTACTCAAAGAAATAATGAAAAGAGTCAAAAACCTCCTCCAAATTGACATGTTGAAGAACCTCCGTGATCCAACATTCTTTTTTTCTTCTTCACATCTTCCTCGATCTCATTCATCTTCCGAAGAAAACAGTGAGACCTTGTTACATGTATTGCGCAAAAGTGGCGCCCGGTACTCGTAAATGAATGGAACTCTTTGGTGTGACAGCGAGCTCGATTGAATTACAGCATTATAGGCCATTTCCTTTAGTTGGAACTGAGGAAAAGATGCGAAGCCAGACGGCTTCGTAAAGTAACAGTCTGGATGGATAACGGTAAACATGAGAAGCTCCTTGGCACCTCAATTGAATCAATTTGGTTTGATCATAAGTGGGCATTCGAAAAGATAAAAAATGAAAAACATAACTTAAGCATGTCGATCGAAGAACTGAAAGAATTTGGTAGTTAACAGAAAATGCATCCATAAAATAATGCATTTATTTTTAAATGTTAGATTAGAAGTAAATTGTTAAAACAAAATTGTTAAACAAAAGTTTGCGTTGCTGTTTTTTTTATTTCCTGTAAAATCATACGATTGTTTCTACCATTATCATCAAAACCTGCTAAGAGGCATAATGCAGTCTTCAAGTAGAACATTAAATGAGTTACTCTCACTTTTTGAAAACAAATACTCAAAAAACTATCATTCCTCTGAAAATAGTAAAGATTATTTAGCTTATATCGATATTCTGAGCTATAGTATATTTTTGAGGCACACGATAGTTAAAGTGTCAGAGTGAAAAAATAAAATCTCTGTTTATCATATGGGAGTAAAATTTGATTGGTCGAAAGATTTTTGCCAAAAGTAGATGGTGTTCTAGATGTTAAATGTTTGTTTACTCGTCTAAATACGCCTACAAGAACTCGTCCAACAGAGTATTGCAAATTTCTGTAATATGTATTGGCAAAATTTTGATTACAAAAACACAAAATCTAATCTGAGCAAGTGCCTTGTGTTTTTATTGTTATTTTGATGAATAAAGGATACTCTAAAAGAAGAAATTCCTTAAGTGTTTATCATTGATTACTTAATCACAACTTCAATATCATTTTATTCTCTAGTATGGACAGTTGGAAATTATTTTTAAAAAGACGTTTTGGAAAAAAAATTCCAGACATTTTGTAGACTATTTAATATATAAATTTGACTGAGAATGAAGTTTTTTTTTCTCAAAAACAACATTGTAATTTCTAAAAAAGAATAAAAAATTTTTAATATTTAAAAATAAATAAAAATGTCATTATCAAAATGTAAATTATGAGCCCCAAAAATAACTTTTTAAATTATGTTGTTAGATTAGTAAGTCAAAGAAAAGTATCACAACACAATAAAAAGAAAACGACTTACCAAAACGATCTATCTATTAAATTTATTTCTTAAACTTTGAAACGTCTTAACTTTTTTACTTTCCTTCTATACCAAGCCGCATGAGGACATCGTAGACATCTTTACCTGACAGTATTAGAAAAGTGTTCAAAAATAACTCTAACACTGCCTGGTAAGATGACGTCGAGTATCCTTCAGAGCCAAAGAAATGTAAATCCATTCGAGGTTGATCTCCTGCAGTTTGGTAATTTTTTTCGGACGAGGACACTTCCAACTGAAAATGCATTCCCAATCACTGTGAACATTTATCCTCAAATCTGTAATCGAAGCCTCTTCAGTAGCCAACCACAGACAAAATCACTCCACGAGAAGGTGAGCAGTAAATCCATTCGAAACTTAGTTCCGCGACTTTGGTTTACAGTTCCCATTTCTCAGTTCGAATGAAGATAGGAGAGAGGAGTATATCCTGAAATTAAAGTTAACATTTAATTAGATTCATCACAGAAAAAAAACTGTGAAAAAAAAATTACAATGAAGCCATAAAAATAACTCATTCATATAATTAACATAATGTAGATTATTTAAAATAACTTATTGTGCCACAATCACACACTTATTCGTAAAGTGACACGATTCAAAACTTTGGTTTTTGAGATATTGACAGCAAATCATAATCACATTTTCCATCTGTTATTAAAAGCACATTTAAAATGATAAAGGAAAACTAGTATGCGTCTTTTCATAACCTTGCAGCCCATAAGAATCAGATAATAAGTATTAGTTTTTGTTTATTACAATCGATTATGTTTCTAAGCGAAGGATATAGGCCGAGGAGGGTATGCTTTCGTTAGGGTTCCTTCTACGAGGATGCTTCAATAATTATTGTTCTTAGTGCATATAAAATATTTGCACTGTGGTGATTGACGTAGGATATCGAACTTAATGTCTTAAATGTCTATGAATTCAGTTTTCAGAACCGTAGCTACTATATTAAACATATTTTGAGAGAAAGAGGTGAAAAACAAGTTGGAGCTTATGAAGATAGGTTTGTGAGAGTGGATGAGACGTGGCTCCTGTTGTTTGGACTCGGAATTATAGTGATGTTGCCACATTTCATCGACTGTCACAAATCTATCTCCATAAGATCCAACCTTTCCTCCTCGCCTTTCCCCGCTTTAAAAACCTTTCAAAAATAGGTCCTTTTAATATGGCAGCTACAGTTTTGAAATCGAGCATAATGGTAGGCTTATAAGACATTAGGCTTCGATATTCCTCATCAACAATCGCAATACAAATACTTTATATACATTAGGGACAATAATTATTATACTAACCATGTTAGGGAACCTTACTCATACTTACGCAAGGTTACCTAAGGTTCAAAGAAAAACGCGAAATTCCGGATGATTAGGTCTACCGACACAATTGGATTCTAGTGCTCGTATTCACCATCTACCTCAACTTAAAAAAACCTCGGTCGAACGCTCAAATGAAACCCATGAAACATTTGATTGGATATTTTTAAGGAGACGTCCAATCAGGATTAAAAGTGAATACGTTTGAGTGTTCAACTGAAGCTTCCGGTGTAAATCGGGGTCGAAGTAATAAGTGAATACGAGCGTAAGATTCTAACTAGCACCTCTTGTCTATCAGCTTTGAGAGCAGAAACCTTCAGCCGCTGATGGGGTGATTCAAATAATTGGATATAGCGTTATTCTTATGATAGTACATAAAGCATATTTGGCTGTAAATAAGATCTTTAAAAAAAAATTTTCTAATCTATTTTGGAAAAAGGGGATGTATTTTCAACTTTTAAAGCATTTTTCATCTGTTCTTTGAAACTTTATTCTTTAAATTGTGTGACATTATGAACTGCAATATAAAAATTAATGCTACAAACAATAGGAAAAGCAAGAATCACGAATAATTTGTGATTATAAATGCAGCTTGCTCACATATTCTCTAATAAAAATCCTTATAAAGTTCTTTCTAAAATTATTTATTTTAACCATTACAAACTTAGAAATAATTAAATTTCTTTGATCAGCTTTAATATTGGAATTTTGAATGGCTCTAAAGCAGCAACTGCAAAAGCCATACGATCTTAAGAGATATTCTACGTTATGCAAAACATGTCAATATACAGAAAGTTAAAAACTTAATTATTTACGAAGCATTATTTTATATTTAAATATGATTTTTGAAATAATGATAGCTCATTTCAAAAGATTCGGATAAAAATATATCAGACCATTAAAGAATTAGAATATGATTATGACCTACTTATATGTTTTAATGAGCTTCAACACTGTAATTTTGTATGACTAATGTAGCAATTCTAAAGGCCACCATTTTTCAAAGATATAGAGTTTAAAGGCTTCGCAAAACATACCTGTTTCCAAAGAATTTTCAATACTAACCGCTTCCCTGATTTTCCCGTACGTCATATGGCCAACGTGTTTTTGCCAGTTATGATTTGCCCGTACCATGTACGGGTAGATGATTTCAAATCATGATTTATTATTCTCACCAGTAAATTTTTCTTTATTTAATCCGAGAATTTATCTGATTCAATTAAGTAAAAAATTCTATTTGAAAAACCGATGTTAAAAAATTAAAAGTTCTGTAAAAAACGCAAAAAAAAAAAAAAAAAAAAAAAGGTATTATTAGAAAGCCTTTTTCAAACATATTGATCAATTAAGAGATCGTGGTTGTCAAAATTCGCTGTTTAATAAATTCTTTTCTTTCATACAGAGCGCTAAAAATATTCATTTTTATAATTTAAGAATCCATTTTAGCCACCAGAACATTTCAAATCATTTGTACGTTTTAATCAACTTCAATACTACTTTTGCATGGTTCTAATGCAGCAATTCTAAGATCGCGCGTTCTTTGCAATCATTTCTCTGCAACATATCCCAAAATACATCCGACTCCGGATAATTAAAATATTAATATTTGAAGCGCTATCCTAAAGGAAGACGCATTACTTTGAAGACTTGGTTTTTCCAGATCTAGGTTATGTCTCCCTAAGACTTTAGATCTTAAGTGAAGTTCACTATAACAGTATAAAAAAAAAACCATTTTAACCACTAAAAAAATCGAAATATGGCTTCATTCACTTTAATTTTATAAATAATGGATGTTGACCAGCAAGCACTTGTTCATATTGAAGGATATGAATACAGGATGCCTGGGATAAAAGTACCCCAAAATGGAAGCGTATACAAAGCACTATATACACGCTCAACCACAAGAAAATGACACATCTCGCAAAAATTCATTTTTCGTTTTATTTCGCTAATAGGTCTGTCATTGGTGCACCTTGCTATACAAAAAAATTCATATGTGTATACGGGATTATACGAGAAATTACTCTATTACGCAGGGCCATAGCTAGAAGTGAATAAGTGAATAATAGGGGGGGGGGGGGAGGCTCAAAAAAATGTAGAGAGGGCTCAAGAAAATATAGGTAGGTCATATTTTCTCTCATGCAAAAAAGGTAAATTAGTGCATATTCAAACTATAGTTACTATGTTTCTCATTATTAAACTGTTGTAATAACTTCATTTTATGCTAAGAAAAGAAGAGGATGATGAAAAATTTAAGTGTGTAACTAGTGCAATGTTAAAAATCCTGTTAGCTTCCTATGTACAAATGGGAAGAGTGAATGCTGAAATACTTATTTTAGTAACAATTTAGTATTTTTGCAAAACTCTGGAAGGTCATCAAAACTAAATTAGATTTTTGAATAGAATTTCATTAGGATTTTCGGAACATAGATTCATTTAGTGACCTTTGAATCTTTTTCAGAGGGGTCTCAAAATAGTTTAGTGGGGGGGGGGGGGGGACTGAGCCGCCCATAGCTACGGCCCTGCTATTACGCTATATGTGGTTACAGAAGAGAGATGGATTGTGTGGAAAGATAAAATTATCCAAACCTCAAAGCCTCGTCCGATGTCTTCATTCTTAAGTATTTTGTGCTTCTATGCACGTTTTTACTCCTGGATGCAGAGCTAAGCGCTATAATTTCATGTTAAAGTAAAATCATGCAAATCTTCTCTTGTCTACCCTGTGAAATTTACTTTTGTTTAGATATGTCACATTTCTTGCGGATGAACGATATGATTGGTTATAAATCCAGCAGTATTAAACAAGGTCTCTTCACAAGTTTATTTGCTCGTTAATAGAACTGAATGTAGCCTATCCTATAGATCTTGAAATTTTGAGGCAAATTTAGGGCAAATATTATTACGTCCGGCTACGTCCCAACAGTAAGTTACAGTGAGATAACTGCTTTATAAATACTTTATTGTTCGTTCAAATTGAATTATTATATTTTCGAACATGCAGTCATCTTTTATAAGTCTATTTCCTCAGTCATTGGTAAAGAATCTTAAATATTTTTATAGCACTAGTAATCAGTCATTATTTCTGATTTGTTGCAAAGCTGACAAGTGGAGTTTTTTTTTTTTTTTTTTTTTTTTTTTTTTTTCCCTAGTTCGTTTAACAATAATTTTAAAATGTTGCAATAATTAAACTGTAACTGTCGACAAGAATTCGCGGTCAGATACATGGAGTCAAAGAGACTCCAATGTTATTTTTCTTTTTTTGTATTTTGTAAGTAGTACTGTAATTTATTTTGGAAACGCACTATATTTTGGAAATTATGTACTGATAAAAGAACTACTTGGATGAATTGAGGCAATGATTTTTTCAGGGACATGCCAACCACGTGATACAGCTCATATTCAAAATATTAGAATAATTGAGAAAAAGTAATTAGAAAAAATTATTTGTCATTTATTTATTTTTTATACTAAGTAAATGCAATTAAATTTCTGATAAATTAAATCTGGAATATTTAGATAAGATTTTAACATTTATAAAATATAAAATACAGCACAATAAATTAGGTATACAGCTTCCTTAAACACACCAGAATATTAGAATAAAATTTAGATTGGTTCAAAATATTAGAATATTTTATTTTACGCAACAATATTACCTTATGAATATGAAGTAAATGGTAGTTAATATTTTGTAGCACCCCCTTTAGCTTTCATAACAGCGTACAATCGATCTTGCATACTATATACAAGGTGTTTACAAACATTTCTATCAATATTAGCCCAAATAGACTTTATACGAGCCACTAAATCAGTTTTACTTGAAGGAGGATTTTCTTGAAGTTTTTTCTTCATTATACACTATAAGTTTTCGATGGGATTAAGATCTGGTGAATTTGGTGGCCAAGGAAGTACCTTAATGTTGCGTTGGCGGAACCAATTCTTAGTTGACACCGAGGTATGCGGGGACGCTAAATCTTGTTGAAAGATGAAATCATCTTCAAATAAATCTTCTGATGATGGAATCATGTAATATTCTAAAATTTCTTGATATATCAGAGAGTTAACCTTTTCGTAGACGATGCATAACTTTCCAGGTCCTTCTGCACTCATACAACCCCAAACCATGACACTAGCAGCAAATTTTACGGAACGTTTAAGGCATTCTTTATCAAATGCTTCTTGCTTCATTCTCTAAACTCGAATACCTTGATTACCATATGAAACACAAAACATACTTTCATCACTAAATAATATATTTTTCCAATCTTCATTGCTCCATAAACGTCTTGATTTACACCAATTCAATCTTATACGCTTTTGTCTTGCAGTCATGGGAGGTTTTGTTTTCGGTACACGAGATTCAAATTTAAATTTATGGAGACGTCTTAATGTTGTCGATGTAGAAACTTCAACTCCTTCTTCTTTCCATTTTCGGTGCAAGAATCGCACACTTTTAAAACGGTTTTTCTTAACTATACGCTTCAGTTTCCTGTCATCTCTAGCAGATGTTTTTGGTTTTCGGCCACCATTTCGGCGATTATTTTGAAATTTTCCAATTTTTGAATATTGTATTAGTATTTTACTAACGCTCGATTGCGAACAATGTAAATAATTCGCTATAAAACATTGATTTTTACCGTGCCGATACAAATCAACCATACAAAGTTTAGTAGATTCAGGAATATCACTCACACGGCCCATTTTAAGACGAAAAAGAAACAAACTGCAAAAAAGAATACTGATTTTAAATAAAATAGTCTGAATTTAATCAATGATGCCACCAGTTAAGAATTGGTAATAATTAAAAGGGAATTAATGTGAAATATTCTAATATTTTGAACCACTTGAATAAATATTCTAATATTTTGACTTTTCAAAATAATTTTTTTTGCAATTAATCTTTTCAAAAATGATATTAAATTTAAGATAACAAGTAAGTTTAATCAACAATAAGTTCTTAATAAAAATATCGTTTGCATATTTTCATTAAAAGACATTAAATTACCAAACGATATTTTCAATTTCTAAAAAAAAGGTAATTATTCTAATACAATTTTGAATATGAGCTGTAATCAGAACCACATATCAATGCTGAGTCATTTTGACTCCCTTCTCCAGTTATATGTTAACTTCTTATAGGTCAATGTTTAAAGTTGTGAACATCGAATTAAAAATAAATAGATTACATTTTATTCATACTGACCAAAAAAATTGAAATATCATAAAAATGAACATTTTGCCATTTTTCACGGTCACAAAAAAATTAAAAATTCATACATATTTAAAATAAATATACTAAATATATACTCCTGCAATTCGGATATAATTCATTAAATTCTTATATTTCGAATTAGAAATCTTGACTAGTAAATGTAAGATTAAAAGTTTTTAAAAATAACTTTTATGCCGAAATTTTTTTTCAATTAAATTTATAATTTTTCAACTTAACTTCATATATATACATAAATTTAAAAAGAAATCTTTCAAAATGTTTTCCTACTACGCTTATTATTTAGTATATTCATAAATTGATTCCATTTTTTAATCCAGGGTAAAGAGAATAATAGAACTGCTCAATGTCCCCAATTAATGATACCAGAAAATCATACATGAAACATACTCTATTTTAAAAGTGTTAAATAGATGCCTAATAGTAAAATTTTTTAAAATGTACTTTTATATTAATTCAAGATGGTAAAGAATGAAAAGAAAATAACAAAATCATTTAACGACTTAACTGATTTATTTTCTTTGGATGCAATAAATTGAAAATAAGAGATAAATACCATTTTTTTAAACTGAAATATATGTAATATTTAGTCTAAAAATTTCTGCAATTAAATAGTACGAAATTGTAATTAAAAAAGTTAGTCGTATGGAAAAACTATAAGTTATGGATCAAGCATACTCTTCTTGCTCGCACGGTATACAGCAAATCAATTAAGTGGTTAATAATGGTAAAAAGACTTACTTCACAACAGATGAACATTCTTCGCCATCAATTAAATGTGTAAATAACACTAAACGAAATGCGCGTTACTCCCACTGAGCTTGAAATTCAATTAGCACAAAAACCGCTATTTGAAGTTAACACTTTCCCTCCACACAGACGATTAAAACTTGATACAATTTATCGTGTATTAATCTATTACTAATTATTGAATTACACTGATAACCATTCGAAAATGGATAACTAATACTTGCCCTTTGCTCGAAACTCAATTTCAAAGAAATGTCAAAAAACGGCTGGGTTTGCAAAAAAAAATTCGCCAACCAACATTCTGGGGTGTTGTCAGGGTATAAATTCGACCATTACTGAAAAGGAGCAGTATATCAGAAACTCAAGCTGAGGGCGGAAAGCAAGAGAAAAAAATATATCCTTCTTTCATCAATTAAGATTATCTACTTTAGCGTGGCTTGTGGGAAGAGTAAGCAAGATTAGGGAAATATCTTAAGTATACTTTTTCATTCCTCGGATCATTATCGCATCGTTGTTGCAATAAGCTGGAAGGAAAAATCCGATAAAATGCAATATTCTAGAAAGATTCAATTACTTCCTAATGAAAGATTAACAGATTTATCCAGCGGTAGACATAACAACATGATTCTGATGTGTACTTGAAGAAAGACGGGTTTCGATTCAAGACCTCAATTTAATGCAAGATCAGAAAAAAAAAAAAAATTCCATCCGGAATTGCTTAAATTATAAACTATTCATCAAAATACAGTACTATCTTTAATTAAAGTTTAACCGGATTCCTTACCAATTTTTTTAAATTAAAAATCATTAAAATCACCTACAATACAAATAACTAAATTAAAAACATATAAAAACACTAAAACAATTTCATAAAACGTTTCGGATCTTTCTAAATCCCTCATCAGTTATTTAAACATATAAGTCAATAAGATTTTAAAAACCAACAAATAGAAAACATCACAACAAGTTGTCCACAAAGAAAAGAAAATTATAGTTAAATTAGAAAACTTTAAAAAGCTGCAAAAAATCATCATTTTTTTTTCATTATTATTCCATTATTTTTGCTCATTTTCAGATGCGTTCTAATAATGTATATACGTTGCACCTATAGCAGTGTTATTCAGACGCTTTTCTCTGGGAGGAACTTTCGTGGCTCCCGGGGGGGGGGGGGCATTATAGGATTCCGGGTGGGAAATGCAATTTTTTATCATTAAAAACACAAAATCTCAAATTTTTCGGGGGGAAATGTCCCCCCTCGGCCACCCCCTGAATTCAACACTGACCTATAGTCGTCGTTCAGTCCGTCTGTCCATCCCGCATATAACAGAGCAAAAGCTGTCCAACCGAATCACTTGACATTTAAAATATAATTGCGTAATTTTGTTGAGTCATTTCAAATTTTACGAAAATCGGATGTACAGCTTAATTACAGGGGTAATCAAAATTATTTCGTTACATTACGGCCAATGGAACAAAATACTTTCAAATGCATTTTAATGATGTTACACTCTTTTGAACATAATAAAATTGATATACGTCTGTAAAGTATGCACTAAAATACATATTCTGTACAATCTGTGGTGTAAAGAATTTTTTAAAATTAATTTACAGGGCCACACAAAAATATTTCCTTACATAATGGTATAGGGGGAAATATTGTTTTGTACGTGTTTTAATTACAATAAACTATTTTACGAAATTGATATACCTTGCAAAGGTTTACTAGAAGTTACTTCCTGTATAATAGAAAGCATATAGTATTTACAGGGACACATAAAAGTTTTCGGCCACTGTACTGTATCCGAAGTACTGTATACTATTACATCAAGGTATGAATATTTTTAAAACTTCAATATAGTAGGAACGCACCTTCATTTACTATGATTGACATGCAATGTATGATTTGTTTAATTCTACCTCGGACCACTTTCTAAAAAACAAAAATCTTTGACATGCAGTTTGGCAACATCTACAAGAGAAATTTACTACAAAATTTATTTATTTAAATAGTGGTGTGAATAGTATAGAAAAACAGTCACCTGTATCAGTCCTGTATGCCCGAATTTTCTCGTGATAATAATTATTTGAATCATATACGAGCCCAAAATAACTCAGTATAATAAGGGAAGCACTTGACATATTCATAAGTAAGCAGAACAGAATAACTGTAAGATATACTTGAAAATGGAAATACAGAACAGTTTTGGGTCAATAAAAACAAGATTTTTTTTTACAAGATGATACACACACAGTCACTTGTGGCAATACTGTATGCCCAAATTTTCTCAATATAATTATTTGCGTTATATATGAGCTCGAGATAACTCGGTATAGTAAGAGAAGCAATTAACGTATTCATAAATAAATGTAACAATATGATTATAAGATGCACTTGAAAATAGAAAACCAGGACAGTTTTGAGTGAAGGACTGATTTTGTAGTAAGATGTTACAAAAAATTTCAATGGTGATTGAAGAAACTGCGGACTATTTAATATTCTACACAGATCCTGAAAGCTCTTACTCACAAGGAAGGTCTCCATACTGGGCATACTCAGATGTTTTGGAAAAAGAAATACTAATTAAACTAATCATATATGTAATAAAGGATCCGTGAAAATTAGTGGCGGAATTGCAGTAGAAAACATGTAAAAAAATAAAATACTTTCTAATATTTGGCGTGAAAAGACGAAAGCAGCACTTTCCCCCGCCAAAAGCAAACGATTTTAATGCAACTGAAAACTTTTGGATTTTTAGAATCCGTGTAAATAATATTTAATTAATTTAAACACAAACAACGAGAGAGTTTAATATATTATACACACATATATTTATATATTAAATTGGATATACATGTATATATTTTTTTTGTTGCTGTAGTTATTTAATTTACCTGTGGAAAAAATATTTTCATATATAAAAAATTCTTATTCAGTAAAATTATTTTCGTACATTTAATCGTATTCAAAAATAAAAGCCAGATGTTTCCATAGCAACAAATTCGAATTAACAATACTGAACTGGACTTTGAACTTGAAACAATTTTAATTAATTTAAATTTGAATTTCGTTTTAAATCTTAAATTTTGATAGTTAAATTTGAATATAAATACATATAAATATCAATATAACGAGATTATACTTAAAAAAACTAAAGCTGACAAAACCAAAGATATTTAATTTATCTAAACTAGTTGAACATGAAACTTTACTCTTTTAAAATGCATTTAAGATTTAAAAAAAAATTGTTTTTTTATCGCTAACCGATGATAAATCGCCAAATAACGAAAATGTCATTATCTATTTACGGACAGGGTACAGAGGTGCCGCCGAAATTTTTTTTTTTTATAAACTTATACATCCTCATGAGAAGAACATTCTGTAATTTTTTCAGATTTTCCGGAGTATGCCCGTATGGAGACCTTCCTTGTCAGTCAACTTCCTAATTACCATCCCTAATATTAAGTTTAGGGTTCAGTGATACATTCGTATATTTAAAATATCGCCTCCGAAAATCAATGCTTTTAAATTTTAATTTATTTTTTCCTATTTACTCTACTTAAAGGATGTTTCTTTTTCCTTAAATATCAAAATATTTCTAATATATATATTTAATTTTATATGAAGCGTCTAAAATCAACACTGTAAAAAAAAACGGACGATTTAACGGAAGTATTACTGGTAATCTAGACGCCAGTACTATTTACTTTTTTTAACGGAAAAATTTCCGTAAATTCCAGAAAAAATCTCGAAAAAAACGGAATATTTACCAGAAAAAAGCGGAAATCTTTTCGTTAAAAAACAGTAAATAGTACTGGCGTCCAGATTACCAGTAATACTTCCGTTAAATCGTCCGTTTTTTTTTACAGTGAAGTGTCTAAAATAAATGTGTAAAAGTGTCTAATGTAACTAATTTTAATCACAGTTTGTCAACTTTTAACATTTAAAATGCTAAATTAAGCGTGTATTTTGCAATATACTTTTAGAACCGAGAAAAAAAAAAAAAAAAAAAACACAATTACAAAGAAAAAAATATAATTTCCGGAGGCGATATTTTAAATATGCGAATACATTCTACGCCATCAGCGTGGGGAATAGGAATATTGGGCGATTAAAAGTTTTAATGAAAGATTGACAGATTTATTTATCCAGCAGTAGACACAACAGCACGACTCTGACGCATACTGGAAGAAAGATTTTCGCTATTCAAGACCTAAAATTAAAGCAAGAGGAAGGGAAAATTATCCGTGAACAAACTAATTTAATATTTGCTTAAAGTGATAAAATTACATTTAAAAGACAAAAAATACCTTTATTTATTCATATTCGACGCGTTTGCTCTGACGGCAACATTCTCAAGAAATCAAATGATACAAATTTATCAGTTTGATCTGTTCAAGTGTTCTCGCTGACATCTGACCAACATTAGTAATTTGGCTAATTAAAAATAAAAAACACTCGCCAGATGAAAAATAGATAGCAAAATAGATCCGCCCTAAAAAAATTATCTTTAATCCTTTAATTTACCCCCTTTTTTCAATATGCTCTAAAATAACATAATAATTGCTTTAAGTTTTTATAACTGCGACAACGATTGTTATTAATCTAATTTCAACTATCCACTACAAATATAATAAAAATATGTATATATGCATGTGTATGAAAAAAAAAAGAACAGAAAAAGCAAAAATTGAACACTAGCAATTTGGCGAATCTAATTGCTTGTTTACTTGTCAAATGAAGAATTTAGTCGCAATTTAGCGCAATGGCGAGCGACAGCGAGATATTTAAATTGTAAACTATTAAATAAAATCCAAGAAAATTTTTCGTAGAAGTTTACCATATCCATAGGTAAATACAACAGCATGATTGTTGTAATATGTACTTGGAAGTAGAAAACCAGAACGGTTTCGAATCAAGAACTAATTTTTTAACAAGATGATACAAAAAATTCCATCAGTATGATAATCGAAGAACTGCGAACTCTTCAACAACACAGACAATGCAGATTACAAGAAAGATTTACAGATTTATCTAGCAAGAGACATATTAACATGATTCTAAGGTGTACTTGAAGGAAGGCGATTCCGATTAAAATTTTAAATTTAAACTAAGATAAAGGGAAAAAGAAAAAAATCGGTGATCATTCAAATTGTACATTTTTTGAGAGAGTGAAGATGCAGATACATCATTATTAAAAGCGTTGATGTAGCGATTGACTATAAAAAACATTTTTCGAGCGATTTTTTTTTTATTTAATTGTAGTGCAAGAACACTAAAAACAATCAAATGTTTTGAATTTCCTGGGCACTCAAAATCCACCAAATGCAGAGTCTGGCAGGGAACATAGCAACTTTATTCTAAGACAGTCTTGAAAATAAACAAATCTGAAATTTCACGTCAAGCGTAGCAAATGACGTGCGTTTTATACTATAACAAAGTTTTTAAAATAATCAGGTCTTGCTGTAATAGTATACATTACTTTGGATTCAGTATAGTACCCGAAATGTTCTGTGTGTCTCTGTAAATACTAACTGCTTTCTATTATACAGGAAGAAATTTGTACTAATCCTTAGCAATGAATATCAATTTCATAATAAAATGTGAAAAAGTTTAATATAATTAAAACTCGCCCCCAAAAATGCTTCCCTCTATACCATTATTTAATGACATACTTTTGTGTGGCCTTGTAAATTAATAACAATTATTCTTTGCATCACAGATTCTACAGAATGTATATTTTAATACATATTTCATAGATGCATTTCAATTTTATTATGTTCGAAAGAGTATAGCATATCACGAAACTTACTTGAAACTATTTTTCCCCATTGGCCGTAATGTAACGGAGCACTTTTGATTGGCCCTGTAATTAAAATATACATCCGATTTTCATAAAATTTGAAATGACTTGGCAAAATTATGCAGTAAATATATATTTCAAATTTCAAATAATTCGGTTGGGTACTGTTTCTTCAGTTGTATACGGACTGGCGGACAGACAAACGGGCGGACTGAACGACGACTATAAGGTGCTATACGTAATTACGAATGCACCTAAAAATGGAAAAGGTTTCAGTTTAAGAATTATATCTTCGATAAAACTGTAAAAAAATTCCAGCAGCCATCGAGGAAACTGCTGGATTCAATAAAATGACAAGAAATAATTTAAGAAAACAAATCGTAATAAAATATTGATATATATCAAATTAAATGAAATTCAGACACGTTGTCCGAAAAATGTCAGAAGATTTAGAAGTGAATGTACGTTTAAGCAATACTTAAAAATAGAATTCCTATTTAAAAATTAAACTTTAACAAAATGGCAATAAAAAATTAATCGGTGATTGTTCAAATAGTAAATTATTCATCAAAATAAGATACCACTTTAATAATAAGCTTAGCATATTCATCTTGCAGTAACTGTTCTAGGATATACTTAGTGGAAAGTTTTTTTAAAAAAAGTATCTCTCAAGACTAACATTTTTGTTTAAAATAAAAAGTATCTATCAAAAGTAACATTTTTGTTTAAAATAAAAAGTATCTATCAAAAGTAACATTTTTGTTTAAAATAAATAAATAAAGCATCTAACAAGAATAACATTTTTAACAAAATAATGGAGGAAACAGAAAGTATACAAGAAAAAGCAGAAATGTCTCAACACTTGATTCACACAATAATTCAACATAACTTTTAATGAATGATTATAACATATCCATAAAAGATTTTTTTAAGTTCAAAAACAAGAAAATAATTTCACCTTAACTCGTTATGGACTGAAACATCTTTTTTAATTCCACGTGATTTAAGCTCTTTGAATTTATTTACTGTTATACATTAAGAAATGAGTCACTGAGTAATGTAAAGTAAGCCTTTCATAATAAAGATCATTGATTTAATCGAGAAACGTACTTGTGTAATATTAAGGGAATTTTCCCCTCATAAAATACTTATATCACTCAACTCTTGATTCTCAAAGTAACTCAATGACTTTTAATAAAAGAGCTTTGAGAATATTGCAGTTGATAAACAAGAAAATAATTTTACCGAAAACTAATTAAATGTAAGGTTTGAATGACAAGTTTTACGAATCAGTTGCATGAAAGTGAAGATTTCTCCTAGCCTCCCCCCCCCCCCTCTAAAAAAATTATATTGTTGAACACTTGAGTCACTCAATAGCTCATAGCACTTTTAATGATAAAATAAATCGTTTAAAGAAATTCAATTTCATAAACAAGAAAATAAGTAAAATATAATTGTTGGATTAAAAGTGTTGCTAATAGTCAGTGAACTATCAAATCGTTGTGAACACCTTATTGTTAGAATTAATAAATACAAATATTTAATAAAACTAATTAATAATATATAACGTTACTTTTTGTTAATGTTTAAGTAGTTTGTTAACACTAATAATAATAAAATGTTTCTGTTGACAGCATCCCTTTTTATCAACAAATAAGTAATGTACAAAGAAGAATGAGGTATCAATGAATAAAATTTTTATATCTTTTATTCTTTTTTTATGGGGGAAGGGCTATTTCTGACATCGGAAACTGATTTTTTTTTTTTTTTTTTTTTATATATATACTTTTAAGTTAAGTATCATTATACATATTATTTAAGATGTCAAACAGAAGTCATCATCAGATACAAAACAACAACGGGATACACAAAAAATTTCAAATGGTTTATTCTTTCCGAAGTGCTGTATATGCATCGGACGACGGCTGATGGATGGATGAAATGCATTTTAATTATGATATGCGCTTTTAAGTTTCACTAAATCCATGCATATTATATGATGAGTATAAATGCTATAGTTCAGGGCTGTCCAACGCAGCGCCCGCGGGCGCCATGGCGCCCTTCAAGGATTTTTTGGCGCCCTTTTGAAGGTTTCTTGTTATTATACTTTTTAGAAGTAAAATTCCATTATAAAGAATTTTTTCTTAAAAATCATTCTTATTTCCATTAGGGATAATTTCAAAGTCTGCGAAAACATATTATAAACCAGAAACATACTTTTACGATTTCTAGTTATTGTTTATAAAGTGCAATATAGATGTTTAAATTTGGTAATAATTGGAAATAACTATTTTTAAGATTAAGAAGTAACAGAAAAATAACCCTTTTTCACTCCTCCCCGTACGCTCCTTTGAAGACACATGTGTTTGGGCATGAATTCCAGCTCTTTATTATTATTATTATTATTATTATTATTATTATTTTGTTGTTGTCTCACTTGCCTAGCTGTTTTATACGAGGTATAAAATAGCTTACTTCTTGACTTTTGAAGTTTTATACTTTTACTTTTCAATTTCCTTAGAAAAATTAATAAAACAATGCAAAATGATTTCCATCTACGAAAGCACTTCCAGACTTTCTCTCTGGAATCAGCCATGTGAATTAATCACTATCAAGCTTGTTTTTCTTTTTGTACTTTTTATAAAGCTAAATTCACACCTTCAGAATAAGTCAAAATGCATTTTAGCATCCTATAAGAAACCTAGCAATGTCTTTGATCTTCATGTTTATTTATTTTTACTTTTTATTATTGTTTTTATAATAGACATGTTTAAAGTTTTTGGTACCTTACCCTACAAACATTTTTAAAACAGAACTTACGTAGAAAAATGTATAATTTGAAAATTTAATACACGTAACTTCATAAACTTAGGTGCCTTTTATCTACTACCTTAAAATTCATCCCCACATCGTTAAGATGTGCATATACACTAATACTACGCAATAATACTGCCGCATGTTTTGAGTCACATGAAAAATGGCGCCCTTCATTGAGTACCAAGAGCTGAGGTGCGCCCCTGTTTACCAAAAGGTTGGACAGCCCTGCTATAGTTGATATACAGGGCTACATAAAAGAGCTCGTAAACCAGGATTGGGTTTCTTCCGGAAGAAACCTATTTCTTCCAGGACTGTCTTTTATTTAAATGAGTTTCATCATACCATTAGTAAATGATCCATCAAATTTACAGTTAGTTTCAAAAGTTAAACAAATTAAAAAATATGCTGGTTAAATTGGAATGAATAACATTTAATTGATTTATGTATTTTAGATAAAATTTCTTTTCTTCATTTAGCCAGATGTTGTGTGTGATCGTAGGTAAAAAACTGATGTAATTATTAATTTAGCATGCATAATTTATTAAAATGGTATAGGTCTAATGAAATTAATTTAATTAAGGTTACAGGAAGAAGAAAGTTATTGTATTTAACAAAGATGAAAGTTGCATGGTAAATTCTTAAAGATTAACAATTTCTTTCATTTCTTTCACCTCGAAGAAACATATTTCTTCTGGCTGGTTTTTTCCGTGGTTTTTTTTCTGCGGTTTTTTGCACTGTGAAAGAAACTTGCCAACCCTGTCGCAAACGTTACTAAATATTAGCGTAAATTACTTAAAGGTGGTTTTTAAATAAGTTATACATTTTTACGCTGACCTACATTCACTTTCATAAAGGAATCACTTTAAGAAATGATCACTTTAAAAACATTTTGTAGAATATAGATAAAATGATATACAGGGCCTCGCAAAGAATTAGATAAATGAACTCCTATGAATGAAAATTTCTGATAATGTGATTTCAGCAGTTTTAAGAGTGTTTCAGTTTAAAATAAGATTTAGCTAAATACTGGCGTGTAATAAAGGTAGTAGGTAAACTACAGGGCTGAACAAAAGTATTTAAGTATATTTCCATCTATTAGCATAAATTGCAGAAAAAGAAATTCCAACCTGCTAGACATTTTCTTGGTAAACTAAATAACCTCCATTTTGTAGTATATGTATCAACCGACAGATTAAATATAGGGCTGTTTAAAAGTACAGTAAAACTTCTAAATAACGGACGCCTCGGGAATGCTGAAATTGTCCGCTATTCGGAGGTGTCCGCTATTGGGAAAACCTCAGAGATTCAAAAACTGATAAGAAATGCTTAACGTTTCATTAATTGACTGTTATGTGTCCTAAAATCTCTGTTATATGATTAATCAGTAATAAAAATTATTTTTTAAGCAATAGGACTGAAATAAAATTGTACACATTTTTATCCACTGTTTATTACATTCTTATGAAAAAAAACCCGTTACTAAAGTTAAATTTTGTGTGCGATTACATATGTAATTTGTTTTTCAAAGTGACATTATTGGGCATTATAGAGTTCCGGGCGGGGAGGGGGATTGAATTTTTTGATTGTTAAAAGCATAAAATCTCAAAATTTTCCGGGGGGGGGGGACATTTCAATTCTATGGCAAACCCTACAATTTAACACTGAACGTAGGGGTGGGGGGGGGAGGATTTTCCCCTGCCCATTTATCTGTGATCACAAAATCCCGTGATAAATTTAGAGGCCTTTTTACTTTTTTTTCATTTTGCTCTCTTTAAAAAAATACTTTTTTCATTCTTTATCGCCGTAAATAGTGTCCGCTATTCGGAATGTCCGTTATTCAGAGGTTAAACGTACAAAAATGTAGATTTTGGGAGTGGGGATTGGAAAATTGTCCGTTAAATAGAGGTGTCCGCTATTCAGGAGTGTCCGTTATGGAGGTTTTACTGTATTCGAATACATACTTGACAGTAACACTTTTTTTCCCCTAGATAACGAAGTGTCGTTAAAGATTTCAGGAAGTGTTAGAAAATGTTTCATAATCTATGCTTAACTCAAGATTTTTCTTACTTGTTTTTTTTTTCTTTTTTAAATAGTTACTTGACAATGCATTTTTTTTTAAATTTTTTCATACTTTATTTCATTTTACGAATTTTCATAAATTTAAGGTCTAACTAAAAGTATAAAATATGCCTTAACATTGAATTCTGAACAAGATAAAAAAAATTTGCATAAAAAGGAGGAATATTTGTTGACAACGTATCGAACATCCTTAAAGGATGAGTGATGTTTCCACAAGTGTGAATTATTCATTTTTTACGCGAGCTAATATTCATTCCAAGGACAATAACTCAAGAAAAACAGCTGCGATCTAAAAATAGAATACTTGATTTTTAGATTACACAATGGATATTAACGAAATAGAAAACTTAGGTTTGAATCGTTTGTTATAAAATAAAAGCCATTTAAAATGGATAATATTACTAAAAGAGTGCATTTATTTCCTTAACTTTTTCGGGTCCGATTTTTTCCTCAATTAATATTCATATGACAATATGCTAAGGAAGAATTTTTGGAGATTTTTAGAAAACGTAGTATTACAATAAGATTTAAATTATATTACAAATTTCTAATACTTTTTGCGCTTCATTACACATGATTCTGACAGGAAAGTAATAGAGATGGGACGAATATTCGGCCACTATTCGATATTCGGCCCTTTTGCCGAATATTCGGTTGGCCGAATATTGAAGGCTTGTTGACCGAATACTTTGGCCGAATACCTGAAGCCGAATACTTAGAGATATCTTGCCGAATACTGCTAAAATCTCGCCGAATAGTGAAAGATATCTTGCCGAATACTGCTAAAATCTCGCCGAATAGTGAAAGATATCTTGCCAAAAAAATTTAGGATTAAAGTATTTCATTTCTTGCATTTTTTTTTCTCTAATCCAAATTTGCTACTTCATTCCCAAAGTCCTTCTCATTACTTACAAAATATACTAAAAAATAACAGCTTTTCTATATTTCCTATAAAAGTTAGTGATATTTTAGAAATTGCTGATCAAGTTTGAGATTGTACGGGAAGTGTCTTCATTAGAGAATGATATATTACAATTCAAAATATAAAAACACTTATAGGAAAAAAAAAAAGAAAAACAATGCCTTATTTTAAAACACACAAATATTTATTAATGTCTGCAAATTTCATGCACATATAAAAAAGGCTCTTATGAAATTCATAACTTATTTTTTATAAAGTAAGAAATGAAAAAAATCATTCACTAGGTGTATTAACGAAGATTCATTTTCAAAATTTAATATAAAATATTACTATTCCAAATACAACGATACATCTGAAAACAGAACTAGTGTCAAACTAGATACGCATTAGATGACACAACTTGCTGTATGAAGATGGTTTTATAAATATTTTAACAGAAATTCTAAATACTGAACAAAATATTTTTTTATTCTATATTTTTTACTTTTAAATAATTATTCGCATAATTACTGATTTAAATATGTAACATTATTATGTATATATTTTTAATTTACATCTTCCTTTATTCATGTTGTTATCAATTTCTGTTTATCCTTTTAATGCTTGTTGAATAAGTGGAATATTGAAGTTGAATATTGTATCCATTGATTCAAATGTCAAAGATTTTGTTAACATATGCATTCTACTTTATGCAAAACCTTTTGTTTTAACATAAATTGTAATTTAAAGCTTGGCAATTGATTTCACGACAGTCTCGTTCTTGCGATTTTACTTATCATTAGGGACACAAACTCTAAATGATGAAATTTACTTTATTAAAGGTTATTTCAGAAAATATCTTCTTGAGTTCTGAGAGAGAGAGAGATTAAGAATATTATTGATTTTGGATACAAGAAAGACTAAAAGTATCACTTGATAGTAAAAGTAAAATACATTCTTCATATTTTAATGGAAATATCTGTCCATCCTGACTTAATAAAAATCAGTTTGATGTACATTAGGATAAAAGAGTATAATGCAATTTCATAATTTTTTGCGTTAAAATAAGTTTTTCAAATTTAAAAATACAATTAAAAGCACATTTAAGAGTAATAATTATTAATGAACTCCTATATTTTAAATTATATATAATCAAATTTTATTGTCTTTATTGGGGAAAAACGTTGGTATTCGGCCTAAAATTTGGCCGAATATTCGGTATTCGGCTAAATCACTATTCGTCCCATCCCTAGAAAGTAACCTTTATTTCAAATTTAAAGAGTGAAATATACGTTTAAAATAAAATTAAAAAAAAATCGTAAATGGCGCAAAGAGAATTAATCAAAAAATAGTAATAATTATTATTACTAAATGCCTAAACATAAATGGAGTCATATAGTAAATGCATAAACATATACTAACATTACTACATACTACAAGTAGCAAAAGTTTTTAATGTAACAAAATTATTATCTATTAAAAGACGTGTATTGTGAATAGTACACGAGACCCGAAAGGGTTAAAAAGATGTCACAATGTGTAAAAATTCGTCGCGGAATAAAAAAAAAATCAGTTAAAAAAACGTAAACCTTTTATATTTAACTCACTTAAAATTTTAAGTTTTTTGAACTCATGCTCTATGTAGTAATAACTTTTCACAGATTGTGATATCTTTCTAAGGAAATAAATGCATTCTTCTAGCAACATTATTACATTATACATTGGTTTAATCCAAAGGGAATGTGACATTCTAAATGTAATATTTATATATTTCACACATATGTCTTATTAACCATTTACACGCCGAATTAATATCGCAATGTAATTATAGTTTTGTTATTCCTTATTAGAGCAACAAATGTTTTAATTTTTACATACAAATTTAAAAAATAACAAAAGAAAAATATTTCTGAAATTTTTTTGGGCTGTTTTCATTTTAGTTTTTGCATTTTGAAGCATGCTTATTGATTGACAACGTATTTAAATATAACAAATTATTTTCAGCTTAATGCTATTGTATATTGTTCTTGAGTATTTTCTCGAATTCTAAAAACATTTAGATTCCTAGTGGTCAAATGTAAGTAATATGGGGAAAATAATAAATACAAATTATATATTTTTATGCAAAATAAGGAATTTACATTTTACTTATACCTGTAACAAATACTTAAACTTTTTTTTTTAAGTTGATATTAACCTTATATTTTATAGGAAAAATAAGGACATCGTTATTATGTTGAAAAATATATGTTTTATATTACAAATAATGCAATTTTCCCATTTGGGAACATTGGCGTTTAAACGGTTAAAAAACTTCATTTAATAAATAAAAAAAAAATGTTTTAACAGAAATAAACTAAATTTTCGTAAATTTTTACATACTGAGAAATCAAAATAAAATGGATAAGGGTATTTTTTAATTTTAATACTAAATAGATAAACTATTGTAAATATCAATTATATTTCTAAGCAATATTATTTATAAACCTTATGAAACTTAAAAATCTAAATAAATGTAATCATTATTGTATCCTAAAATTACCATATTAAAAAAAGGGACTGTATGTATAATAATATTATGACTTTAGGTGGGTAGGGTGGATGTCTAGAACTACAGATATCGTAAGATATCTCTAGAGGGAGGGGTGCTTTTTTGATCTCGTTATAACTTTTCATCCAGCCAAAATTTTCGGGGTTTTTTCTTTACATTAATACAAGTATGTTATGTATTTTTATGGAAATACTAAGTCAATATAAAAGTAATTAAATGATTAGAAAATCATTTTCTTTCAAAATATGGAATAACTAACTTTTGGCATTGCTATTCTTTTGCCATAGGCGCATACTATTGATTGTTAGAGAAACCAGGTTCAAAATAATATTTTTTTAGCTCACAGACTTTCAAAGCCTGAGACGAACATGCGTAACGTGATAAATCATAATAAATATATCATTTGAATATTCATTTGAAATTTTGGATATAGGTTTATTATGATAAGGCGCTTCCCTGATTAGTTTTGAGAGTTCATTCGATAAGTATAAGAAGGGGAATGGGGGCTAATGTCCCTCCCCATAATTTTTATAAATGTATTTTTCATGCAGTATTATCAGTTTTCGCTCAAATCATAGGTATAGGATCATTCTGATGAGGCGCCTCCGTGATTAGTATTGGGTGTTCATTGGATAAATATCAAGAAGGGGAACGGGGGCTATTTTCGATATCGTAAAAGTGGGATGGGGGCTCAAAAATGCTAAAAAAATTATATCATCGCATATACAATGACGGTCAAAGGTTTCCGGCCAGTTAGTTTCTTTGATTTATTTACCAGAAGGTTTCAGTAAAGAAGAAGCACAATTGCTTCAAAAGTTATGAATATGTGAATGACCTCTGATCACGTGATAATTTTAATTGGATAATGTGGACGCTTCATGCAAAGGGATAGAATTCGAAATTTGCGGGTGCAAAAGTTTCCGGCCACTCATCATTCCTTAGTTTTTTTCTATCGGTAAAGTGTTTTTTGGTCGTATTTGTGAATGGATCAACGTGAAAAGCATAGTTTAAAATCAAAATTGAAAAGTTCAACAAATATTGTCCGTAAATGAGTGATTAACTTGTCACTAAAGGGCTAATCTTCTCGTGGTATTGCGGTAAAGTTATCGATCGGTAAAATCTACTGTAAACGATATTTAAAAATTATATAAAGATGGTCGTGTCCTTCAGGACTTGTGAGGTCTGGAAGACTTCAAAAAATTACTATTCTCGTTGACAGAATTATCAGGAGAAAAACAATTGATGACAAGTAAGTCGGTCTACCGTGTAAAGATTCTGACGTGATACAGAACTTTATGGAAGTATCGATGTTCAAAAATTTTTCGTAGATAAAAAAATATGTAAGCGTACCGGTTGGCGTTTTCCAAAAAACACAAAGTCTGGTATAGTGAAAACTGGACAAAAGTACTATTTTTCCAGCAATAGAATTTGAAACTTTTTTGGAAATGATGGGAGACACTACGTCCGATAACCTAACAACAAAAAATGTGATTCAACATATGTTATTCCTACAAGGAAGCATGGCGGAGGACACGTTATAATGTGGGATGTATTTTCTTCAAAAATTGTCGGTCCGTTATTTAAAATCCACGGTAAGATGAATGATGCAATGCATAAAGATATCTTGCATGATTATTTTCTGCCTTATTAGAGTACAATTTTGGTCGCAGCTATTTGTTTTAACATGATACCAACAGAATGAATGTATGCAAGCCTTAGTAAGCAATGGTTTTCGCACAAAAAAATTTCGTTTTTGAAATGGCCAACCCAAGAATGCCCAACATGAATCCAATAGAAAATCTTTGGAAAGAAGTTGGCAAACGTCTGCGGAACTATAAATATTCCAACTCAGCAAAAAATTCCAAAAAATTGCAAGAAATGTGGAAAAAAACATACCATAGACGATCTTTAACCGTTGATTGTATGAATGTCACGTTACTGCACCGTAGAACTTATTTCTAAAAGGTAATAAAATACTAATACTATAAAATACTAATTATAAATGTTGTTGATCGCTGTAGTTTTCTATTACAATACATTTTTTTCCAAACTTGCGAAGGTGGCCGAAAACTTTTGAGAACATGCGTTTTCCTTTGTACTTAATTTTGTCAGTTAAATTTATTGATATTTACATGTTATTACACAAGTAAGTTTCTAACTATTATGTCAATAAAATGTATAAGTATCACTTTGAGATTTCTCTTCAAATGGGTATAGTTACAAATTAACTAAAAAATTTTTGGTGGCCGGAAACTTTTGACCGCCACTGTATGTACAGCGTTTGGAATGCAGCAATTTTCTTCAGATTTCCGAAATAATGCAATAAATTTTGCTCTTAGTTTAAGTTCTTATTTACTCGAAAGCAACTTAGTTTTTGTTATTTTTTTAACACTTTCCAACATAGTTTAAAAGTGTTTATGAATTCAAGTCGTCTGTCCGTCTGTAGTGCACTCGCGTAAATATAGTCAGAAATTCATGAAATTGACAGTTGTTATTGGGGTTTACGATGAAATGTTCGATATTGAAAATAAGTGGTTAGCATCTATGTTTCATTATGGTCAAGCAAAAATTAAATCTTATAATATTGAAATCAACAACTAAATTTACAATGTTAATTCATAGCGATAATTAGGAATGTCAATATTAACAACTTAAACAAGCAGTTTTAGTAACTGACGTTATGAATGGCTATCAATTTATTGTTTAACTAATTAGTAAATCGGCAATTCCAAAAATTAATAATGTCAATCGACAATTCAAACCAATAACGCTAATAAATGTCAACAACAATGTCTAAAATTAATAACTTTAGTAATTAAAGATATGAATTATTGTTGTTGATCGTTCAACAAATAAATTATAAACAATTTAAATAAGTAATTTCAATGCAGTTCTAAAATTAATAATTTTAGTAACTGATGTTATAAATTGCTGAAGAAAGTGTAATATATATATATATAGTAAATAGGATTGGTGTACCAATAATGGGGATCTTTAAAAGAATTTCCTAAATCGTTTTTTAATTAATAGTTATAATTATTATATTCCTGCTTCTTTAGTGTTATAGTAATCTATCAACATATTAGCATTTCTAATGATCTCATTTCCCAATATGAGTCAAAATTTAGTTGGAAATAACAGAAATGTATAAAAACATCTAAAATGCAGGGAATGGACACCCTTTGTTCCAGTAATGGATATTCTTTAACTAGAATTTAATAAAAGCATACTAATAAAACAAAATAATTATTTTGAAATAAATTAATGCAAATTTAACTAGGCTACATTTCTGACCATCATGAGAAACATAATATTTATCTGTTTTAATCTAATTAACATTTCGAAAAGTTTAAAAGAATCTGTTCTGATTAAAACTGGAATATTTATGTTTTTAACACCGTGTAACTAATTTAAAAAAACTTCCAGAGAAATGTAATCAAGGTCGCTGTATTTTAGTATAATAGAAAAAATAATAAGCATTATGTCCCACGAAAAACATTACCAAATTATACAGTAGAAAACACCTAACCATATTTAAAAATGTAGTGTCATTTTAATTCAGAGAGACACCTTTTTCTGGGAAGGATTTCTGTGGCTCCGGGGAGGGGTATGCACTTTTTGTCCTTTGAAAACACGAAATCTTAAATGTGCCGGGTGGGAACATTTCATTGCTCGCGAGGGAAGGGAATATCCTCCCCCCCCCCCGGGCCACCCCCTGAAATCAACACTGATTTTGATTTTATTTATTACATGTTTAGAGTTTAAATCAATGTCTCTAGTTCTTGAGGGTAAATAATTTTTTTCTTAGTGATTTCCATTACTTCTTCTTTTTTTTTTTTTTTTTTTTTTTTTTTTTCTAAAAACAGACAAAAAAATTTTAACAAATATTATATTTTTTTTCCATGAAATTACTGATGATAAAAAGTTTATTTTTTAGTATTTATTAATTTTCCACAATCCTCTATTTTAGGTAGATTTCGTATGAAATACTACCTATTGCAATCGCACCAGTTTATATATCTGTCTATCTATCTATCTATCTATATATATATATATCACTTTTTTATGGACACGATAACTTCTATAATTCTTCACCAATCTCCACCAAACTGGTATATAAAATCAAAGGGAATAAAATCTCGGCTAAGTTCGTTAATGGGCAAAATCGGACCAAGGGGTTCGGAATAGGGGGCGTTTTTGTAAAAACCGAAAAAACGCCATAACTACTTAATTAAAGTAGATATCGAATCGGTTTAAAGTTTATATTACTTCTTAAAAATGGGCAAGGGGCGAAAAAAAACAGGGGTTTTGAGAGAGAAAAATTCATAACTTCGTCAATTTTCAAGTTATCAAGACCAACTAAATTTTTTGTGAATGTTCTTAAAATTATCTAAAACTTTTGTATTTACAAGTTTTTGATAGGAGCAACTTTTACCGATGAAAAAAATTAAAAACGAAAAGAAAAAGGGCGGTGAAAAAAAGAGAAAAATCCATAACTCCGTCAATTTTTAAGATATCAAATCTGATTAAAATTATTTTGCATCTTCTCAAAAATATCTACAACTTTTATATTGACAAGTTTTTCATAGGACCAATTCGTATAGCAAAAAGAAATTAAACAAAAATAGGAGTTTGAGAAAAAACCTCAAATCCAAACTGCTTATTCTGACTCATTTTTTAATTCATTTTTGATTTTAAACGCATCCAAATGGTAGATCCTCTTATTTAGAAACTGTATAAAGTGGCGCATTGGTCAATTTTGTGATAAAGACAGAATATATTTCAAAAAAAGCTACCAAAAAGGGTATTTTGAACAGAATTTCCCAAAGTCATCGGGACTGAAAATTTAAGGAAGTATTCAAATAAGAAATTGCGTTTTTTTCTGACTCGTTTTTAAATCCATTTTTGCTCTCAAACGCATCCAATTTACAGATCCTCTTATTTATGAAATATATAATATGATGTATTGATCGGTTTTATGATAAAGACAAAATATATTTTGAAAAAGGCTACCAAAAATGGTATTTTGAACATAATTTCCCGAAGTCTTCGTGATTTGAAAATTTAAGGAAGTTTTCACATAGCAAATTGCGTTTTTTATGACTCGTTTTAAAATCCATTTTTGTTCTCAAACGCATCCAATTTACAGATCCTCTTATTTAGGAACTATATAATGTGATGCATTGGTCAGTTTTTTGATAAAGACGGAATATATTTCAAAAAAGGCTACCAAAAAGGGTATTTTGAACAGAATTTTCCGAAATCATCGTGACTGAAAATTTAAGGACGTGTTCAAATAAGAAATTGTGTTTTTTTTTTTTTTCTGACTCGTTTTTAAATCCATTTTTGCTCTCAAACGCATCCAATTTACAGATCCTCTTATTTAGGAACTATATAATGTGATGCCTTGATCGGTTTTTTGATAAAGACAGAATATATTTCGAAAAAGGCTACCGAAAACGGTATTTTGAACAGAATTTCCCGAAGTCTTCGTGATTTGAAAATTTAAGGAAGTTTTCACATAGCAAATTGCGTTTTTTATGACTCGTTTTAAAATCCATTTTCGCTCTCAAACGCATCCAATTTACAGATCCTCTTATTTAGGAACTATATACTGACGCATTGGCCAGTTTTTTGATAAAGATAGAATATATTTTTTAAAATGCTGTCAAAGTGAGTATTTCGCACATAATTTTCCGAAGCAATCATGATTAAAGAATTAAGGATGTATTCAAACAACAAATCGGTTATTTTATGACTCATTTTTAAATTCAATTTTTTTCACAAATGCATTCAACTGACAGTTTTTTGTTATTTAGGAACTGTATAATGTACTGTTTTGGTCGATTTTTTAATAAATTCAGAATTTATTTCAAAATATGTTGTCAAAATGGGCATTTGAGCTGAATTTTTCTTAAAATGATTCTGATAAAACCAGTTTTTTCAGAAAAATGAAATTAAAAATTTTTCATAAACGGTCAAATGAAGTTATTAAACTGGGTTTATCTCTAATCATATATATTTTTGTTGTTGAAATGAGCACTCTTCGAAATCTACCTCCGCCTATAGGCCCAGCCGACAGGGATTTTTACCGTTATCGCTCCTTAACAGTGAAGTGAATATTTTCATTCTGAGGAGTTTTTTTTCTCTTGATTACACATACATTTAAGCAGCATTGCACAGTAAATTTTTAATCTTTATTAAAAAAGATATATATATGAGGTCAGACTAGTCATGAGAAGAAACGAAAACGCTAATGTTAAATCTATGTTATATCTATACTTTGGTACGGTGAGGTCTATCTCTAACCGTGTTTGTTTGAAATTATTTTTTGTTTTTGCTTATAGTTTTTAACCTACAGCTCACCAAAGCCTGAGAGCTAATGTGCCCACAGGTTCTGTATGTACGCACCGCGATAACCCATGATTAAAATATTCGATTTGCTTCAAATTTTGGATATAGGTTTATTCTGATAAGGGTCTTATCTGATTCGTTTTTGGAGGTTCATCTGTTAAGTATAAATGGGAATGGGTGCCTATGCCTGCCTCCCCTTGATTTAGATAAATGAATTTTTTATGCAGAATTAACCGATTTACTTCAAATTATAAACAGAAGTTCTTTTACTAGATAAGGAGAAGACCTGAATAATTTTGGGGTTTTATTGGTTAAATATAAAGAAGGGCTTCGATTTTTGAATATAGATTCATTTTGATAAGATATATTCCTGGTTAGTTTTTGGAGTTCAATGGTTAAGTGAAAAGAAGAGAACTGAAGGTGCTAATCCCCCCCACCCTTAATTTCTTTTCGAGGAGCATTATTCTTTGAAAAAATAAATCTGTAAAAACAATAACTGTGATTAGCCTGTGAGCTCAATGCCACCAGTTTAGTTGGGCACTATTATTTTCATTTATAACATTACAGCAGTTTAAATTTCATAACCAGTTTCAATAGGTTCTGAAACTGAAAGCAAATTAAAAAATACATGTATCTGATACCAAAATCGAAAAAGTAAAAACTAGCTCGGCCATAGATCGTCTTTAGCTATCTTATGCAAAAATAAATAAATAAATAAGTAAAATAAATAG
Source organism: Maratus speculifer (assembly GCA_964019185.1). Classification (NCBI taxonomy): domain Eukaryota; kingdom Metazoa; phylum Arthropoda; class Arachnida; order Araneae; family Salticidae; genus Maratus; species Maratus speculifer. The sequence goes on from OZ025290.1 coordinate 154,127,194, forward strand.
ATAATAATAATAACAAAATATTAAAATCCAAGGGTGGAATTTGAAAATAACGTCCCCCCCCCCCCATAAAATTAATATTAGTGGGTGTTTTTTTTTGTTGTTGTTGTTGTTTTGCGTGACTCTTAAGCTGATGTAAAAAAGAAAATCATCCTTTAGCGATATTGGATAAATTATGGAACCCACTAATAAATATATATATTGGATGAATTATGCAAATATGTAATAAATGAATATAGAAAATAAATAAATAAATCGAAAAATCAAAGAAAAAAAAACTACAATAGTCTAAAATTCTAGTTACTTGAACTCTAGCCACATTAACCGATATCAGGAAAAGAAATAAAATATAACGCATTTTTAAGTAAAAGAGTCGTCCCCTCAATGGCCTAGAGGTTCTGCTCACGAAGCTGGTAGACGGGAGGTGTTGGATTCGAACAAAATCGCATTTGTCGACCTAATCGCTCGGAGTTTTCCGTGGCTTTATTCAAACTTTGGATTTCGTAAATGAGGATTAAGTTCCCATAGAAAGTCCTTCACAGAGGATTCGCCCCCCCCCCCCCCCTCCTTCGGGCCCATATCCTTCGTGCATATAATTGGTCATCATAAAAAACACTATCAAGTAAAAAGGAAAAAACACTAAAATGCTAACTAAATGACGTTTTGCGTAAACATAATATTCATCAATTCTCTATTTAAACAAATGTTAAAATTTACGTTTAGGTTAAATTTCCAAAGTATATATTCTAAGTCAGTAGTTGATTAATTGTGCTCCCCCCCCCCTCAAAGATTTATAGAAAAGTGATCTTATATTAAGCATACAAAACATACATTTTTTGTTAAATAAAAGCAATTTTATATTTTATTTTTAAAAAATGTTACAACAATCATTTTTACAATTATTATTATTGCTTCGATTACCCAGATCTTTCTATACCCCGATTGAAAAAAAAAAAAAAAAAAAAAAAAAAAAAAAGATTAAAGAAGAAAATAAATTCCGGATAGTTAAAAGTTTGACTATACTCTGAAACAAAAATAAATTTACGTTAGGTAAAACAAATAAATCTTATTTAATTATAATACATATATCAAAAAAGAATAATCACATATAAACAATATGGCAGTATAAACAAAATGCGTTATCTACCTGATATTTCAAATATATCTGTGTTATAAAATCCAGTTCGAAACTGTTCACAAAGATATCAGGAAATAGTTAATATCCCATTTCTTTCTGTAAAAAAAGATAAGTTCTATTTTAATATACGATAAAATTCCATTAATGAACAAAATAATTTCAAAATAGATGAATCAAATATATACACGTAATTCCAACACAATAAAACAAATTGTTGTAGATAAAACACTTTCTTTGTTCTGCAAGAAAAAAAAAAAAGCATCTGATTCAATCACATGCTGTAATTTGTAAAATAAGTCCGGTTTTTTAAACACAGATCGATCGTCTGCGGTTAAAAATAACTACCATGTGGCTTCAGAAAGTTTACAGGATGTCGACGATTTTCTTTTCAGAATCACCTGACCCGATCTGAATAGTATATTAGCAGTCATTTCATTCATCCGGAAATTTCTCATCGCCGAAATCAGACTCAAAGCCTCAAGCTCTGACTCACAGAAGTGGTTGTTCAAATAAGAAATGGTTGAGGAAAGGTTAAGAGAGGAGACCTACATTCTTTTTTTTTTTTCTAAGAAAGAATCGTCAGCTTTGATTTGAGTCGTTTGCTTTTCGTTTATTGAGTTATTAGTTAACTTTCACTTGGCCAACCTGTTTTTTTTTCCTTATATCGTGATTACTGTTATGCTATTATTTCATAGCCAGTTGTCATCATGCCGTAATTCTTTCTTTCTTTTTTTTCTATTTTTGTTCGCCAGTATCTTTTTTAAAATAGATGAATTGTTATACATATTTTCCCAAACCAAGGACACTTCTGATGGATAACCAGGTCATGTAACAAACGATGGCATACCACATTAAATATTTATTAAATGTTAATATTTAAAATAAATACCATAATTGGAAAATGAAACTGACATTTCCACATTTAAAATATAAATTGGTAGCGCGTCAGAAATTGTAGTTCTGCAATATTAGGGGTATTCTCTCCAGATAGGCGAAAATTAGAGTTATGAGGGAGTGACTGTGAAAAAGTGATGAATTTCAACAAAATGTCCATTTTTTTTTCTTTTTATCATTGTCTGAATTGAGATTAGGTTTAGTGGGCTTAAACTATGTCTAAATACTTATAAATCAGTAATAATTAATATTTTTTAATGTTTACCTATATTCAGAGAGATTGATGAGGAAACGATGAGGTAGCCTCATTACAATCAAAACAATTTACAATAATTTAAGTTGGTGTCCGGCTAATTTTTTAATCCTCCATGGTATATTTACAATATACATATGTTGACTTACTATATTATGTTACTTAATATGCTGTATTCTATGGACTTTATAAACGACTTTATATACATATATAGATTTTTTTTTTTTTACTTATATCTACAAACATGTTTTTTAGTGTTTATGGACGATACATAGAAATTCTGTAATTTTTTCCAACTTTCTTTTTGTGTGTGTGTGTGTGTGTGTACTTTTGGGAGTACTTCTTTGTTAGTGTTGAACGGAACAAAGTCATGAACACAGCGCTTTTCAACACAGAACTTTTAAATTCCTTTCTCCCAAACAAGCACGAGTTGAAACCAGGTTGAATTATTTTATTCGAGAAATATTCATTAAACATGAAAAAACATGGAAACTATCTTGAAATGAAAAACGTTAAAATATGGGCATAGTTTTTTTTCCCCGACAACCACTGTTTCATTTAAACATTATGAATTTTCTGATCTTGACATTTTTATAATAGCCGCTTTGCAAGATCGAAAGTCCAGATAGGCGTATACGTACATTTTATACCAAAACGTGCACGTTGGTTGAATTGCTTTTCAAATTTATGTAAAATTAATTTAAAATTTGTCCGAAAAAGTTTTTATGCAATTTTACTAACCCTAGAAATCATTACTTTAATCATTTTTTACTCTATTTCTAACTCGATTAATTCAAGAGCAATATTTTTTTCTTAGAAAGTATCACCTTTAACTTTATTGATTTTCCCATGTGACTTATTAAGAGTTTTCAAACATTAAACTAAGACTACACGAATATTAACTCTTTTTACACTAATTTTCATCTAAAAATAAATCGAGTAATTCATATTCTCACAAAGACAAATATATTTCTATTATTAAAATCTTGAGAGACGGTAACTGAATATTTTTGCGGCACACCTGACATTTCTCCAAAGCGCACGCCACCAGTCGAGAACCCCTGAAATAGACTAAGCCACGTGCATAAATTTTATACACCCTAAAAACTAGTTTCATCATTGTTGTCACATAATCTCACTGAAATTTGCGGCATAAACAGAAAATTCTCGCCAGCTGCATCTAACTTTTTGAGTCATTCATGTAGAAACTGTAAGAAAGAGTCAAATATTGTAAAATACATTAGATTTCACTTTCTTAAATATAATTAATTCGGATTAGAACTTTGCAGTAGCGCCAACTTTTCAAAAACGTTAGATAGACTAAAACTTTTTTCACTAAAATAATACATACAATTTTTTCCTTTAGTGAATATGCGTATGGAAAGAGAGGGGGGAGGGGGCGAATGACCCCTCCCCCCTCCCAGTTAGATGCAGCTGGTGAGAATTTTCTGTTTATGCAGCGAATTTCTGTGAGATCATGTGACAACAAAGATGAAATTTTAGTTTTTATGGTGTATAAAATTTATGCACGTGGTTTAGTCTATTTCAGGTGTTCTCGACTGATAGCGTACTTTGAAGAGAACAATTCGAAATTAAATTGTTTTTTTAACCAATTTTTTTAAATTATAATAATTTAAAAAGTTGTTTTATTAAATTATTTTTCTTACAAGTTCTTCCTTATAAATATTAGATCTACTGTAAAATTCTGTCGAATAATTAATTTATGTAGTGAAACCAATGGGTATTTTACGATTTCAAAAAAGTGGTAAAAACGAAAAAAATCTAAATTTAAACAAACCAAAAAAAAAGGAGTAAAATAACATTATCTTACAGAATTTTCCGATAGACCTAATATTTTAACATTTATTATAGAAAACACTCAATTTGGTAATCCTTTCAAATGCAAGAAACCAAATGTCAAGAAACAGAAAATTCTCGCCAATTGCATCAAACTTTTTTTAAGTCATTCATGTAGAAACTCTAAGAAAAAGTCGAATATTGTAAAGTACATTAGGCTTCACTTTTTAATATAATTAGTTCACAGTAGAACCCTGCAGTAGTGCCAACTTTTCAAAAATATTAAGTGGACTAAAAAAAAAATTCAGTAAAATAACACATGCAATTTTTTCCCTCAGTGCATGTTTTGGAAATAAAAGGGAGGGAAGGAGGGAACGAATGACAAAAGAGTTACATAGCTCAAAGTTAATTTTTTTTTTTCAATTTTTTTAATTATTATAATTTAATAAACTGTTTTTTTATTAATTTTCTCACAATTTTGCCTTAAAAATATTAGTTCTTCCATAATGTTCTATCCAATACTTATGTTCTGCAGTGAAACCAATGGGTGTATTTTACATTTCAGAACGTGGTGCCAATGATGAAATCGGAATTTAAATAATTTAAAAGTACAGAAAATGCAAATGAGGTATTTATAAAAAGAATATTGCCCAGCTAAACTGATGGCATTGAGCTCACAGGTTACGCATACTAATTGTACATTACAACCTTATATTTTCAACGGTTAATTCCGTTCGAAAAAAAATTAAGAAGGGGAAACAGCTCTCCCCTTTCCTCTTTTTTATACTTAATCATTGAACCTCCTAAACTATCAAAGACATGCTTTATCATATAAAAACTCTATATCCAAAATTCAGAGCAAATGAGATAATTCTTAATAAAAACCCATTTAGCATTTATATAATTTAAGAGGAGTTCTTCCCCTCTTTTATACTTAACCATTCAATTTCCAAAACTATTCAGAGATTTGAATGAAATCTGACAATTCTGCTTGAAAAACCCATTTATATAAATTAAAGGAAGGGGCATTAGAACCCCCGTTCCCCCTGTTTATACTTATTCAATGAACACCTCATAACAGTCACGGAATCGCCTCATCAGAATGATCCTATATCTAAATTTTGAAAGAAAACTTAATTCGTCATAAAAAAAACCCATTTATATCAATTAAGGGGAGGGTCATGAGCCCCCACTCCCCCTCTTATACATATCGAATGAACTCCAAAAACTAATCAGGGAAGCTCCTTGTTAGGATATACTTATATACAAAATTTCAAGTGGATCGGATATTTTTATCATGAGTTATCGCGTTACGCACATACGAACGTACACACAGAACGACAGAACATAGGCTATGATAGCCTGTGAGCTAAAAAGTAGGAGGGAAATAATATTATCAGACAGAACTTTCGATAGATCTAATACTTTACTATTTATTATAGAAAACATTAAAGTGGCTAATTATTAAAAGTGAGAAAAAAAAAAAAAAAAGGTCAACTAAGGGATGTACCCAGACAACACAAATACATCCTAAAAACATCCAGAAGATATCACGTTTCGGATATGCGTGATATCCTGTGGACCGATGAATTGGTCCTGTCGACAGTTACAGAACATCCCCTGGGTTTCGAAATGTCACACCTGTCAACATCCTGTGGATGTCACTTCATGACACCTTTGGGATTGTTATAGGACGCTTATATTATACCCTCTGGATGGTCCTAAAATCATCCTAATAATGTCATATTTCAGATATCCTATGGATGGGGGAATTCGTCTTGTGGACAGTTGTAGGACATCCCATGAAGTTCGAAATGTGAAACCTGCCAATGTCCTGTGGACAACATTTTACAACACATTTTGTACAGTAATACAGTAATGGACAGTTGCAGATACCCCCTAGATCACCCAAATTCAACCTGAAACCTATAATTTTCTTTTTTGACATACTAGGAATTATTCCAGATTTTTATTCTTGGGGCCCATTTTGTGAAGAGTAAAATCATTTTTGTGGGGGGAAAAAAAATAGTAATGAAACTTGAAACCCAGTTACACAAATTCGAACCAAGCATTTATTAACAAAAACATCTTTAAATCCTTTTGCTAAAGGTTTTCTTTTTCATAAACTGGTTATATCTACAAATTACACATTTTTAAACAGTTTTCATAAAAAAAAAAAGTTTTATAAAAGAGTAAAAAGAATTTTGTGGAGGGCCCATTTTATTAAATTTATTTTTTTGTAGGGACAATAAATAGGCCTCAAATTTCACCTGGATCGACCTCTGCATGTGTATAAAAAAGTGTGATCTTCAGCATTATTTTATACACATACTTTTTTTTTTTTTTGCATATGCATAAAAAAGAATCCAAGAACTTCAGCATTTATATTCTTTCATGGTAAGATAAACTTTTCTGGCTATTTATAAATTAACTTTGTAGTGAGTGATGCATCTACTTCTCAAGGGGACTCTCGAGGGGACACTCCAAGACATCCATGACAGTCTTCAAGCAAACACATTTCCTAATTGGGCAGGTTTTTGAATTTTTTATTAACACGTCAAATGACATGTCAGCCACCAAGTTCAAAAATATTTTGTTTTAAGCAATCACTGAAGATTTATTTAAAATTTAATCAACTTAATCAAACTTAAATTTATAGGATTTTACATTCTTAATTATTTAAACACTAATTTACTTTTATTTTATATTATATTCTACATTGTTAGTCACCAGTGGCCAAAGCAAAGTTCAATGTCGTCACCATGGATTGCAATGTATTAAATTTAAATATTTTTAAACAATTTAGGATAGCTGAAGCTATTATGCTATAGCATTTTTTGAAATGAAGGTATTACTTTCAGAATTAGTTAAACAAAATATACCTGTATTTAAAAAACTGCAACCAAAATTGGAAAAGTACAAAATACTCTTATTAAAAATAGACCTTAGCCGTGGAATGAAAAATAGAAGCTTAAAATTTTTGAAATTAAAACAAGAATTACCTAAATGTTTAGCATTAGCGAGCAGGTGATTTTAAGTGAAATCAACTTAATCTTCAATAATAATCAAACTAACCAAATTGTCAGATCATTTACAGAGAGACATGTTTTCCATTACATTATGATGCACACTTTATTATATACATTAGTAGTTTCAATAATATTTTTTGAAGTATTCACAGAATGCACTTTTAATCCTTCTAGCCAAGATTTTAATTCTGGATGAGCATTCTTGTTTTTCTATTATCTGAATGAGTAATTTTATTTAATGATGCTTCTTACAAGGTATCAAGTTGATTCCATGATGTTCAATTTATAATTCTCTTTTCAGTTTTAAACAAAATCTTAAAAAATAATAATAATAATAAATAAATAAAATAATGGAGTCATTGAAGATCCAAAATGGAACTAACAGAGTTAAGACCTTTCTTGTAAGATGTCCAGGACGACTACAAAAATGATAATAATAATAATAATATATTTAAAAAAAAAATCCTTTTTCGAGAGAATTTAAAAAAAAAAATATTTCTTTTGAAAAGATAAAATTTTATGACACATTTTAAAAAATAAAAGCATGAAATTCGCTGACGTAACGTTTGAAGAGATGGATAAGCAGTTGTGTGTCTTTATTTTTCACACTTGTAAACAGTTATTTCATTAGTACGATCATTATTTTCATTTTTATTATCTTGCTTCGAGAAATTTTGTTTAAAATGTCCATTTCGATAACGTTTTTTGCAACATATTCTGCCTATATCACAAAATATTAAGCACGGCACATTATAGTTTATGAATAAGATAATCTTGACAATATGCTTAATCTGCAAGGGAAAGTGCTAATATTTCTACAAGCAGACAAATTTGCATGGTTTTAGAGTATTTTACAAACCTCCATTTCTAGCCACCTTGATATAGTTTATGAAAGTTGACATTTACATGGATACAGACACCTTTGAGATGAATAGTAAATGTGAGTTGGGAGCTAGTGCAAAAACATGCATTACTTTTCATTTAGTAATCCTTGAAATTGCTCCTGAATTTTAAAATCATACTTAAAGGTTTACATAAGTGATTCAAATTTATATATCTTTGAGATTCAGAAAAGGAAACTTTATCAAATTTGATTTCTATTTGAGAAATAAGAATGAGCCACCAGTACACCCCAACCATCACATAGATTAATAAGCTTGAATTCCATTTCAATACTTCATCACCCCAGGTTGACCCCTTCCTGCTTTTCTTTATTTTGTCTTTTAAATTTGTCCAATATAATTTTCACCTCATTCCGCCGGAGTATTGGATATTGTTTAAATGTAGGATCATGAACTGCATTTCATAAAAGGAATATTTGCATTGTATATTTCTATGCAAGAACAGACTTTAAAGAGCAATTATAAAATGTAAGAATATTTTACTGTATACTTTTGGTATCTAATTTTTCTCCCCACCTCACAGCTGAAACTTTCAAGATTTAGATTATCTTAGTATAAAAGCTAAAAGGCCCCTTTAGAGTTCATAGGCAATATAACATTATTAAAAAATAAATCCCATTAGGCCACTAAACTAATTTTGAAAAAAAAAAAAAAAAAAAAAGACACATGGCAAATTAAAATTACCTTGCAATCAAAATAAAATCAAAGATAAAAAAGCAAATTATTTTTCATCTTTTGTATGTAGACCAGAATAAATCAAGGTTATTAGTTAAATAAAAGTAATGATTTTTTTAGAACAGCAATTACCGAAAATAAGCGATTAAAGAAAATATTTTTTAAAAAATTTTATAAAAAAGTAATATAAATTTTTTAATATTCCATAACTAAATTTGTTCAATTAAATATTTTTTTTTTTTGAATGACCCTGGACAATTTCCAATAGGGCATAAGATTTCTAAGCTGAGTTGTAATTTTTTTTTTTTTTTTTTTTTTGGGGGGGGGGGATTAGGGAGGGGGTCTAAAGATACGATCTGAAAGAAAAATATGAAAAGGAGAATTCTAGATCTGTACACCAATTTTTATTTTATCCATCTCTTATTAATATACACTGCTATATTTTTTCTCTCTTCAGCATGCTTAGCCATGTTTTGATTATGTCTTCAACAGCAGACTTGGTAACAGATTGCTCCTCACAAACTGCATCTAAAACAGAAACAAATGTACATCAGAAAATTTACCTATTTACAAAAAAACGTTTGATTATTTTCACTTTTTAATATTTTAAAAATTGCTTATTACTTGTCGCAAGTAATGCATAATTTATTAGAAAAAAAGAAAAAAAAAAAAAAACGTTAAGAAAATGAATAACTTTTTAATATTAGGTTTGTTTTAGATATGTCAAAAAGAAGAAAATGTTCAGTAAGTAGAAAAATGTTCATTATACTGACTTTGAAGTTTACTAAATATGCAATTAATCGGTGACATATCATAAATATTTAAAACAGAATATTAATTTGGAAATTTTTCGTATACAGAGCATAACTTCGTAGCCAGTATTTGCCTTCAAAAGAAAATAGGACATAAATAAAAAAATTTATATATTCTGATTTATTATGTAAGTTTAACTGATGATTTCTTATATAAAGCATAATTACATGTGTATGTATCATAGATTACGTGCCATGTGGGATCAGCAGATGATTTTAAAATTTCAAATTTCAAATTTTTGTTTTATTTTTTTGTTGGAGTCAAAAAAAAAAAAAAAAAAAAAAAAAAAAAGTAACATAAATTGTCTATTGTTATTCATTTAAAGTTAAATACATTTGGGCATTTGGCATCAAAATTATTTATAATTTACAGGAAATAATAAATTTTCACTTAATTCTATAAAGTACATATATACATTTAAAACATATAATGGTAACTAATAATTACAAATCAAAAAAATTCTAGGCATAAAATAACTTCGATTTCCAATGCTAGATATGTTATTTTACAGATGAGGTAAAATATAAATTTTCATGGGAAAAAAAAAAAAAAAAAAGCTTAATTGTATGAACGCAACAAACAAAATATTGTATAGCTACCAACATCCTCCGTACCATCCGCTGCCAAAATCCTTTTTAAACCCGGAAAAAATTTACAGTAAATTTTATCATATCAAATCGACGTAATCCATTGAACAAGGCAAAAATTTGTATTAAATTTGCAAAAAAAAAAAAAAAAAAAAAAAAAAAAAAAAAAAATAGATTCAATTAATAAATACACATACAAATGAAGAATAGCAGATTGTAACTTTACAAAAACATTTCTATCATGTTAACATCTGAATATATTATCTTTAATAATTTATAATTTTATGACTATTTATCAAGAATATTACTGTGTCAAAGTAAAATATAACTATAAAAAATTGCCTTTATATCTATGGTTTAATATTTTAAAAACACAAAATAAAATTCAAGCAATTAAATAATTCATACAATGTTATATTTTATATTTCATTTTTTTCTAATTCTCTGGATAATCGATAATCCGGATTGGGTCTGTTCCCAATTAATCCGAATTATTGGGGTTTTACTGTAACTACTAACAAACATTAATTTGTAACACTATAAAAAAGAGTTTCTTGAGAGGAAAAAAAAAAAAAAAATCTAAGAATTATCATTAATCTTTAAACATTAAGATAGCCAGAAAAAATGGTGAAAAGCATACCATATATACTTGATTTTCCAGTACTGAAAGTTTTTCTTTTAAGAACTGCAGACTGCACTCATCCATTAACAGGAATTTTTCTAATTCAGGTGCATTTCAACTGCCAGTGGCGGTGGAAGTAGAAGCTGAAAGAGAATAGATAAAATTAAGTATGGACTGATACAAAATATTTTCTGAGATCAATCATTTTCAACAATTAACGACATTTTTAAAATCAGTATTTTTATCTACCCCCCACCCCAACCCCTAAATTTAAAAACAGGATAAGCTAAAAAACCTACATTAAAAATAGACAGAATTTTAAACATTTAAAAGAACGTTAAATGTGTAACAGAGATGAATTATCAATGCCTTGCAATTTAAGGCTGCCCACTTAAACATTACGATTTTATTACATTTTTGAAAAACATTACGAATGATATGAAGTTTGAAAATGACAATATAAAATTCCAAACAAATTTCCATACAAATTTCGTGAAAAACCAGCAAATATTATTAGACGATCACAAAAATGGCAAATTTTGTCAAATGATAGCGAAAAATTGCCAATTTTGTCACGTTTAAACAGAAAAAAATGTAAATTCCGAAAATAAAATTCACTTCTGGCATTAACTTTTTTTGTGCCCCTTTGATGAAATTTGCATTTTTTCGCAATCTTTGGCAAAATTTGCCGTTTTTCGTGAATCTTATCAGAGAATTTTCAGTTTTATTGTGGTTTTGGGACAAAATCTGCCATTTCATCGTGATTTTTGACAAAAGTTGTCGTTTTTCGCAAATCGTTTGACAAAATTTTCAGTTTTATCGCGATTTTTGAACAAAATTTGTCGTTTTTCACAATTTTTTTAAAAGAAACCGGCCTTTTTTTTCGGGATTTTGAGACAAAATCAGCTATTTTTTTTTGCCAATTTTGCTGGAAATTAGTCATTATTTCGCGATTTTTTAAACGAAATTCTCTTTTTTTACAATTTTTTGCTTAATTTATGCATTATAGCGTGTCCGTATCATCGCTGAAGACCTGCATTTTTCCTAATGTGGGGCAAAAAGGGTGCTATTTTTTTGAATGAGCGACAAGAGGGGCACTATTTTACTAACTAAAGGGCAGAAGGGGTGAGTGCCCCCCTGAAACTCTCTGGGGGAAACTCTGCTAAATGAAGTATTCAGTAAAAGAAGGTTCAACAACAAATTAAAAAAAACACTTGTTAGCAAAGCATTATTCATCATATATAATGAGCAGGGGTGGAGAAATACATCATTTTGCTTGCCAGTGGCGAGTGGATTTTCTCGCAAGGTGAGTGGATTTTTAGTTTTTGAAAAACCAGTTTCCCCCAAGTTTCAAAAGGACAGGACGCTACTCTGAAAAGGGCACTTTTGTGATTTTTAAGGGCATTTTTATAGAGTTGAAGCTAGAATCTAGCGGTTCAAATAATCGTGGAAACACAGAAATTTCGTCAGAAAATCCAGAAAAAAAAATCCAAAAACTTTGAAAAAAAAAAAAAGAAAAAAAAAGCAACAAGCATTGTTAAAAGATCGTGAAAAAGGTTTTTTAAACATTGCAAAAAGATGGCCTATTTTGTTAAAAGATCACAAAAAAGCAGGATTTGTTAAAATATCACAAAAACAGATTTTGTTGAAAGAGCGCAAAAACTTCAGATTTTGTTAAAAAATCGCGAAAAAAAGGACAAATTTCGTGAAAAGATCGCGAAAAAACAGAGAATTTTGTTTAATGATGACAAAAAATGGCAAATTTCTTTAAAAGATCTGAAAAACCCACCAATTTTGTCACTTTTAAACACGAAAAAACTCACATGTTGAAAAAGAGGTGAAAAAAAAGCACACAGTTTGTAATGGGAATGGAATCTACCCATCTTTTCTCTAATTATGCCCCGAATGCAATTTTCTCTTCGCACAAAAATGATTGTGAATCAGGAAAATCTGCTTTAGAAGCAAGAAAAACACAGTTTTGAAGCAGGAAAATTAGTTTTTAGAGCAGAAAAATTCACTTCTGGCATTAACTTTTTTTTTTTTTTTTTTTTTTTTGTGCCTCTAACAAAATGTGCATTTTTTTTTTTTTTTTTTTTTTTTTTTTTGATGAAATTGCTGTTTTTTTTGGGGGGATATTTTGACGAAGTTTGCGTTTTTTTTTTCTGCGAATTTTTGGTGAATTTTCCATTTTATTGTGAATTTTGCATGAAATTTGCCATTTCTAAAGAATTTTAGACGAAATTATCTGTTTTTCACGAATTGTTTGACAAATCTTTCCGTTTTATTGTGATTTTTGGACAAAATTGGTCGTTTTTTCACGATCTTCTGAGAAAATCTGCCACTTTTTCGGGATTTTGTGACGAAATTAGCCATTTTTTCGCGAATCTTGGCAGAAATCAATTGTATTATCGTCGAAGGGCACGAGTTTTTAACGAAATTTGCAGTTTTTCTGCAATCCTCTGACAAAGTTACGCGTCTCACGGGATGCTATTTTTTGCGTTCCATCGCTGATTTTTTTTTTTTTTTTTTTTTTTTTTTTTTTTTTTTTTTTTTGTAATTTAAGCGCTACAGCACGTCAGCATCATTGATGAAGGGCTGTGTTTTTTCAAATGTGGGGCAAGAAGGGCACTATATTTTTGTATGAGCGACAAGAGGGGCTTTGGATTAGGTGAAAGAGGGGCGCAATTCTTTAAACTAAAGGGCAGGAGGGCCGGAGCGCCCTCCTGAAACCCTCTGGGGGAAATTCTGGAAAAACTGTAGGCAATAGAGACATTATCGTGCACACTTTTTCAATATAGATATTTTAACTTTCCAAATTATTACATAAGCTTACCTCTGTTGCATATATTTCTTAATTTTATAGGAAAAAAAGAATAAAAAAAATGTATTGCAGTAGGCAATAGTAATTCCGTGTGCAATTTTGTGATAACTTTTTTCAACTGCATGCGTGTTGCATCTTGCAGGCTGGTGAAATAAATCCTTGGCTGGCAAGATTTCAAAAATTTCCCATCCCTGATAATGACAGATCTAGTTCTCAATTTATGGAGGGGGGGGGGGGGTCACATCCAGTGTTGAATTAAGAGACACTTTTCTCCAGAGGGACTTTAGTGGCTTTGGTGGGAAGAGGGGGGCATTATAGAGTTCCGGGGAGGAGAAATTGCAATTTTTGACCATTAAAAAACAAAATTTCCAGGATAGACATTTCATTGCTCTGGGAACGGAATGCCCCCCTCCCCAGGCACTACCTGAATTCAACACTGGTCACATCACTTCATAATCAACTATTATATTGGGTACTACTTGGTTATCTCGGCGATCAGTTTTGTCAAATTATACAAATCGCAAAAGCCAATTTACACAAATTAATGAAACTTTTCATTTAAATAATGCTTATGAAAAAACAAATAAATAGTAGAGCATTAATAAAAGTAGAAATAAAAGGTCAAATTGAAAATCATTTGATGATGTAATTCTTAATGTCAAGTGAATGGATATCTACGATCATTCATTATTGGCATTTAATCTTGGAGTTTGGAAGTAAATTTATAGCCGACAAAATAACCAAGTAGTATCACATATTGAAGGTTATTCTTAAATTAAAAGTGACAATTTTTCTTATACTTTCGTTAATTCATTATCATTCATAAATACAAAAACTTGCATTAGTATATTTCTAAAAATATATAATTTACACAGATTTCATTCAGATATGAAGAAATTGAAATGTTGTTAAGTTAGCATTTTACGATAGTTTTTAGGATTTGACAGCCACAGAAATGTCATCATGAGGAAGCAGTTAGCAGTCTCATCCGGAAATTTAATTTAAAATGCCGAATCATGGAATTTATTGAAAGTTTTTTTTTAACTTAAAAATGGAAAACACTTTTTAATCACATAGTTTCTGAATAAGTACACTAGCAACTCACAAGTAAATTTTGAATTGAAATTCAAAATTTTATGTGACACAGGTGCCATTAAAAAAAAAACTCACCTTACAGATTTCTTTATTTCTTTTTTCTTTATAGAATCAATTTAAAAATCATCTGAAATTTCATAATTATATTGAAGAAAAATGTTTCTGAAATATATATTTTAACAATATTTAATTGAAATATAACAAAACATAGCGTTCCACTGGGATGCTTAACTTTTTTGAATGACCTATACATGAAACACAGGAAAGAATGTCTTAATGCTTCAAACAAAATAAAGTAAAAAATAAACAGTATACAACATATAATTAATAGAAAATGGATAATCCAAGTCAACTAAAATTTTTAAAAGGACTTGTTACATCAATGTAAATATTCAATTTAAATTTTGATTTCTCCAAAACTGTTAAATAAAATCAACTTGTTTTCTGAATCTATTAAACAGCTTTGTTATGTCACATCATTGTGTCGGTGTTTTTTCTTTAGAGATTTTGGCGAGAAAACACTGTTTTGAAATACTTGTTAGGCATAATCATGCAAAAACAGCATATAATTTTATATTTATTATATTTATAATCAGTTTATTTTATAATACAAAACACAAAATTTTCAATTTTATGAGACAAATTTCTTTCTTACTGTAAACATATATATTGTAATATTGTCTTATAAAATTATTTCTTATTCAGGAGATGATTATACCTGGCGATGACTAGGCCTATTTTTTAATTGCATTTTAATAAAATTTTGCCAACATTATACAAATATAAAGGCAGAATAATTATAAGGAAATGCATTGCAAATATACATGAAGGAAAATTCTTACCTTATAATTACATTCACTTTCCTTTTATCCGAAATCACCATGAGCTGAAATTGATAAACATTGGAAATCACGCACGCTTTTTCTGAATTCTGGTGAGTTGGTTGGTAGGCTGCACATTCAAGTACAGGGTTCCAAATCCAAGGAGTCGCAATGCGTCCTCCGGCCGTTCTTAAGACAGTACTGTGAGGACGGTCCTATCTTCAGTATTCTGGGGACATTCACAGGATAGTTTCATAGGATATGACAACTATGGGATTTCAAGGATCATTGTAGAGCGTCCGAAGGACGATTGTGGTTGTCTGGGTAGTTGTAGATATAAGAGAATATACGCCGTATACCCTCTGGATTTTTTAAGGAACACCGTATATCCCCTGTTTTGCACAAGCTATAGCATATACAGGGTGTCCACTCTCAGCGGTGGTCAATGGCTAATTTCTAAACCGCTAGTCATACACATATATAGTTTTTAAAAAAGGTAAAGAATTGGTTTTCAAGAGATTTAGGTCAAAAAAAATTTTATTAAAAATTACGAATATTAAATTTTTATACGGTCTCCCGGTATAAGTGATATTTAGTAAATTTTTGCCACTGCTCTAACAAGTAATAAAAAAAAGTCCCATTCCTCTGCGATTAAAACTAACCGAGTAATAGCTGATTAAATTTGGAGCATCTATTTGCTGCAAATTAGGGATCAGCCACAAATTTACTGGAAATAAAAATAAACACAAGATATAAAATTTAACATTAAACATTGAGAGTAAAATCATTTTTACAATATCATTTTTAAATTTATGTTGATGATTACATATTAAAGCAAAAGTTGTACTAAAAATATAAGTTAAAAAATAACAGAAATTTTGTTAATTTAAATTATGAAAAGCAACCGTCACAATTCGTTATAAAATGACATATATTTAAAATTCTATTAGACTAGTTAGCCTAACAGAATTTGGTGTAGTTCTATAAAATAAATAAATGGTACGCACCTAAAAGTTTATTAATATTACATTGTCATTGGATATAAATGAGTGTGCAAATGGAACCACGATCGAATATTATCAAAATAACACCTTTTTAAAATAAAATCGCGATTTCCCAAAATTTGATTTTCTCGATAGTGAGAATTTTAAAACTCACGTCTTCAACTATTTTAACCAATCTAGAAGTTAATTAATAAAAATTAACACTATCGTAAAACTTATAAAATGGTAGCACCTTCAGTTAAATTGCTTTAAAAATATTTCTTTATCTCATTTAAAACATTTTTGTAAGTGGAACTATTATATATCTGGGGCAAATGGTTAAGGAATTAATTATTGGACAGCGTTGGAAATGGATGCCCTTTATAATAATTTAGGCACTTAGTATGCGATCCCTGAAAACTTAGTCCAACTCACTCGTTTTCAGCTACAGAAAAATGGTTTAAGTCATGAAATTTAAAGTTTCATAACTCGGTCAATTTTAATGTTAGATGAATGGGACCTATTTTGTATTGCTTGATAGGTTGAGGGAAAATTTGTACTAAATATCACTAATAGGAGTGAGGGACCGTATAAAAAGCTAATTTTTGTAATTTTTTAATAAAAATGTTTTTTGACCTAAATCGCGTGAAAAACAATTCTTTAACTTTGTAAAAGCACTTTTGCAATTGGAACTATATGTCTATGACTAATGGTATAGAAATTAGCCATTTCCAAATTTTCCAAAATGTACTTTATGTGATCTTGACGTCTTGACTTGCCAATAAACAAAAAAGTAATTAAAATCAAAATGTCTTAATTTTTTAATTAAAAATATGCGTGATTATTGGTGTTATATTTTATAAAGTAAATTAAAAGTACTATTTATGTTGTCCCATGTTAGATAATAATTAATTAATCAAATTCCAAATTATCACCGTCATTTTTGCTTATAATGAATGTTTCCTTTTCGACAATCTCATAAACTGAAACATTTTTGAGCCAATATTGTGCTAGAATTGAATATTGAATACTGAACTATGACAAGTTTCTCTTCAATCTGTATGGCAACGGCCACCAATTGAAATAATCGAATTTAGACAAAAGCAGCTAATAAAACTTATATATTTCGTTCAATTTCATTTTTTTTTTTTTTTTTTTTTTTTTTTTTTGAGTTGAGTTGAGTTGAGAAATTAAATTTATGCCTTGCCAAAAATAATTGACCGTGTGCCATATGTTTGCCGACCCTGCTGTAGGGTATATCCTCTGGTTAGAGCGTATACTCTCTGTTGTTTTTATGACTACATCACTGATGTTAGATGTTTATACACCTAAGTGCTTCATCAATTTAACACAATAAAAGAAACAGCAAAATATGTAGCTTTTTTTCCAGAAATTTATCAATACATCTGTTTTTTTTTTTCTTTTTTTTTTTTTATGTTACTATTTTCGAATAGTATTTTCACTTAATTTAAACGCAAAATTTCTATAATTAAATAAAAGGATTATTTCTCCATGAAAAGAATGGTATTCAAAATATCCCTGATAACCATGTTTGATAGCCTAAATTCAAATTATTACTCAATGTTTTCATTCATGTTCCATTTAACATTTTAACTTTTCAAATAGGAATATTTAATACAAACATAGTCGAAGATTTAAAAAAAAAAAAAAAAAAAAACTAACATAATTATTTGACTTTCTTTTTTATACGAAAAACATGACTTATAAAACTGATTTTCTGGAAAAATGTGTACTGTAACCAATAAACATTTTAACATAAATAGATTTCTAAACGTTTCTAAAGTAAACGTATACGAAATACTTGCTCATTCCATTATTTGTGATTAAAAAATTATAAGCACAGGGGCAGTTATTTAAAAATTATTAATTTGATAAAGATTGTTAATTAATAAAACACTGATCTCAATTATGTGATAATTCTTAAATGATTATCTTTTTTGTTAAAATTTTAATGACATTTTCTATTGTAAAGCGAAATTTGTATTGAATCTTAAAGTTACAGTAACAGATTCCACATTTGAGATCATCCCTAAAATGAACTAAATTTATAATATTGTATGTCTCTTAAACTGGTCATAGAAACTCCGTGAAAAATTATATAAAATAATTTTAAAATTTATATTAATATTTTGATATCGAAATTATGCGTTAATCATTCGTTTATTTTTTAACGCTTACACAATTTTAGCCTTTTCCGGGGCGGTGATAATTTGGCAATCAAAGCACATGAGGTGCCTCGTCGTGTCCTTTTAGTTATCCTTCTTTTCTTTTTTTACCGATTGTCTACGTGATAACTGCTAGTGTTTAAGGTATGGCAAATTATGGCATTCAGAACTAAATATATCACATAGTTTTGCGAAAATTCTATGTATATATGTATATATATATATATATATATGTATTTTTTTTTTTTTTTTTTTTTTTTTTTTTTTGTGCATCTCTGTGTGTGCGCTCTTGCACGTACCAAAAATATTCATAATTTTCATTAGAAACATTTAATTTTGATAGTAAAATTTCAATAAATAAGTGTTTATTTTAAATTTTTAATTCTATGAGTTTCTACGCTTAAAATCATATCAAAATGCATATCAAAGTAAACTATTTTCCAAAATCCGAGTGATACATTGTTAAAAATTTGCAGCATTCTGTTCGATCATTCGACCGTTTTCTGTAAAGGCCGTTACAACAGTAATTTAACGATAGTCTGGCCATAAAATAGGCAATAATATGCTCAGAATAGCGTAAAATTACGGATGTGTAACCACTTTCGATAAAAACGGTCAAATGACTGGACAGAATGCTGCAAAATTTTAACAGTGTCGAAATGTAAAATGTTAAAAATAAATTAAAGACATTTAAATGTTGACTGAATTGCATTGACTTATACATTGGCTTTGTTTTCGAAAATTATGTAAAAACATTGTTTAATATGTTAGTTTTTCGATGAAAAATTAAAAAAATTACTCGTATGTATGTAGATTAATTAACATAGTTTTCTTTAATAAAAATTAACAATATATTAAATGGTTTGAAAAAAAAATAAGTAACAAAATGTATCTGAGAGTCTAATATAATCACCATAAAATGCGTCAATATTATTATATACGCAAAATTAATCACAGAAGAGTAGAATTTTGCTCCAGTTTGGGAAAGGTAAGAATTAACTTTATTTTTTTCCTACTATGAAATGCTCGACTGTTTTGAAAGATCAATGGTTATTGTTTTAGATATAAACAAAAAGCTATTTAAAATCAATTACTATTATGAATATATTTTACAGTGTGCCCGAGATGTCTCCTTAATAACTTCAGAAATCGCCACAAATTCTAGATACATATATTATGTAATTATAATTCTTATACAAATATTTTTTTAGGGAGAATTGTTTTATTCAAGTTTTTTAAACCAGATATAATTTTATTTTGTATTTTAGAATTTTTTTTTTAAAGATGCTAGTCATTCATTGCTCTGAATTACCTTGGTAATGTTAAGTCTATGGACCTTTGATACATTCTTATATTCAAAATATCTCGTCAGAGAATCAATATCTTAAACTTTTTATTGAGTGTTCTCTTCTTGAAGGATGTCTTTTTTTTTCCTTAATTGTCAAATATTCCTAAAATTTATGTTAAATTTATTTTGTGTTTTGAAACTGGCAAAGTTGAAGCAAAATTTTAACACTTCATATAAAATTCTGCCTAGATTTAAAAAATATTTTTAATAACTAATAATAAAAAAAGACGAAGATAAGTTCACTGTTTAATACCGTAACTAAAACTTTAAATTAGTTTTAATTTCTAAGAATAAATGCGTTAAAAAAATGTACATGAATATATTATATTTTATAGGCAAAATTAATGAATTAATTTTCTTAACGAGTTTATCAGTGAACTAATTAGCACAAATATTTTAGCCCTCGATTAAAACAGCTTTATGTGCATTAAAAAAAATAACCTTTTTTGTGAAAGTACTTAATTTCTAATATTTTATTCAAAATGTATTTCAATATCTCTTAGACAGTTTTGTGAAAAACACTCATCTGTGTAAAATCTGTCAAAATAATTCAGTTTAAAACGTTTTATAGAATTAAAAAAGTATGCTTAGCAATTCAACCATTTTTTTGCAGAAGTATATTTAAATGAATTGTGGTGTGCATTGTTCAGAAATTTAACAAAAAAAAATCTTTTTTTTTTTTACGTTTTTTATACAAAATTTCATTTTCTGAATAGAGATTAATTTATTGTTTAAAATAGTTTTTCTTTACCTACTGTAGCCAGATTCTTAACAGACAGAAAATGCCTAACTTTATCATCTTTTTTATATTTATACATTTTTTAAGGGTCTGCGCATAAATCTCTTGTCCATTTCAACATCGGCGCCAAAAAACGATTAAATTTCACTCTTATTGTTTTTTTTTTTTTTTTTTTTTTTTAAATATTGCATTTTACAATGTTTAGATCATCGGAAAAAAATGAGCTTTCGAAAGCAATTTGTTTCAAAAATGTATAACATAATTTTTGAAAATTGTATGGTTAGTTTACCCTTTTTTATAATCAAAAATTAAAACTGCCTTATTGCAAGTAGACGGTTGCGGAAGATAAATAGTTCATGATTTGTATGCGAATTGTATTCCACGAAAGCATCGCTTTTTATAAATGTGAAAACATTATTTGAATACACAATGGCTATTTTTCATATAAAAAATATTTTTAGTGATGTTAGGAGCCAATCAAAAAATATAATGTAAAAATCCTTTTTCAATGAAATCATATTTTCAATGAAAACAAAAACGTTTCACATCTGTATTCTGAGACCGGACAATCTCGGGTTGGATCATCCAATATATATAAAATGTAGATTTGTTCTTCATATTGACCGCTTATAACTGCAGTTCTACTGAACGGATTTTCATCTGGATTACGTTATTAACATTTACTTTTTTTTATATATAAATAACCCGTATAATTTATGGACACTTTTTTAATCGCTTTAACCTATTTAGGGATTGAATGTGTGATAAGAGTTCGCATTATCTTTATAAGATTTCACATTTACAAGATATTGGAGAAATTACGCTACAGAGAGAGATGTCTTAAATTCAGACGCATATGCGGGTGAAAAAAAATTTCAGACACATGACTACTTGAATTTTAAATTTTATACACAATAGATGTCTTAATTTAAGACACCTAAGCATCTTACTAAAATAGTGAACAAAACGAAACCAAGAAAAATGTCTGAAAAATCACAATCGTCTTAATTTAAAACATTATGATGCTTATTTCCAGATGGCACTCTCAGTTGCGTATGCGTTTTACATCCACTGTAATTCACACTGAATGTTTGTTTTTATGTACGCATAGATTTTAATTAATAAATTATTTTGACTTTTTTTTGAGGGGGGGGGGGGGGGAACACGATGATTTTAATTCGTATCCATTTTATTTACTTATTGAACACTTACATCCGATTTGTGTGTTTGACGCCAAATGCCCGCTTATAAGACAGTCGATAAAGATGGGATAGACACAAGGAAGTAAACTACTTGAAGATTACATCCGGGAATTGCACAAAGAGTGTGCAACGGAAATCGACTTAGCGTCAATTCGTATTAACTTATATCAAAACTATAGTGTAATAGAATTGTTATTCGTCTTCGTCTCGTCAAAGCTGATAAAGAAAATTTTTGTTCTGTGGGTTATGTTTTAACCCCTTGAGGACGAGTGACCAGTATACGTGCCATTTAAGGTGCTCGGAATCCTTCATTATTCTCACTATTTATTTTTTCTTATAAAGTTTAATTTGTGAATGTCAATTTTAATATCAATTAATTCAGTTTCAAATAATCGAATAGCATTTAAACGCCCTCTAAACAATTATTCCCAATAATGTATCTAAATTACTTTTGATGTCTATCTGACTGTAAACACACAATTTTCTACCGATAACATCGTGCAATTAATCTTAAAATATGCACATAAATTTATTAAAATCTAGATTTTAATATTAATATAAATATCACAAAGATTTATGACGGCGATAATTTGTGTATTCCCGTGCAGAACAGCTGACACTGGTGTACCTTTTAATCGTGAACTACTGAAGCGATTTCAATACGTTTTTTAATAATTTATATAGTACTAAACTATAATTTGATCGTCCAGTATTAAATAAAATAAAAAAATACAATACTTACGCGATTTTGCTAAAGAAAAATAAAATTATGTAAAACAGATGACACTGATGTAACCAGGGCCGGTGAGAGGGGGGGGGGGCACAGGGGGCAACTGCCCAGGAGCCCGGGACCAAAAGCGGGCCCGGTTTCAAATGGAAAAATTACCGGAATTTTATAATGTTTCAAATCTTAATTTGGTCATACTTTTTTTCCTTTACCAGCTGAAAAACATTTCCCAGAATTGTAACTGGAGGTTTCCAACAAAGGTACGGGAAATCTCCCATTGAGAGTTCGATTAAAACTGTGAAATAATTGATAGTGTTAGAAAAATTCGGGAACTTCCTGTCTTCTTCTCAGATAGCCGATCATCGTGCTTATGCCTTTAAGGCAAAAAAAAGGCCATCGCTTAGTTTCATCATTTGTCTCCCATGTCTTATTCATTGCAATCCCGATGTCTCATTAGGCATTGTATTGGTATCAGGTTGTAGATTTCGGTAATTACTTTAGTTAAAATATTATTGTGCGAGTGACAGGGACATACACATTGGGCGGTAGGAGATGCAGTTGTATTGGGCTCTAGCTGAAAAGGGCACTGTGAGGATCGAATTTGTATTAAATGCATGCATCCATTATATACAGGATATGCAATAGGGCCCATCTCATCTTTGTTCCAGGCCTCCAGTTCTTTCTCCTAGACCTGACGAGTGAGCTTAAATAAAAACCATTATTATGAAAAGATAAAAAAAAGAAAGAAAAATCTCTGAAAACAGAAATACGTTAATATATTTCTATTAGTATCTTTTAAAATATCAAACTCACAAACTTTATTAAACACGAAATTCAGTATGCATAAATTTTTAAATAATATTCAAAATCCACTACCTTCCCTTAAAATTGCTGGTCCCTAGTCCAGCGCCGTAGCGACCAACTCCAAAATTCAGGGGCCGTAGTAGTAAGCTATTGTTCCTTTGAGCCGAAAAATATATTTTTAAATCATTGTTTTAAATGTATGTTTTAATAACGTTTTATTTTGCTTTATCGAAATTCTTTGTCAAAGATTTTGGTTAAATTTTGAAAATAAATAGATATTTGCTTTCTTTCTATACCCACCATTCTTTATAAACATGTCCAGATGGAAGAGCTTGTGAAAGCTCTAAATTCTATTTAAAAAATAAAATGGCATTTTAGTCTTCTTGAGGGGCCTTATCCATGGGGAGGGGCCTTATCCATGGGAAAAAAGGTGAAACCAAAGATTCAAACTTCCAGACCAAAAACTTCCTTAATGCTATATATTTTTTAAAAACCAAAACAGATATGCGCAGTCAGACACTTTTCTGAGGGAGGGATTTCTCTGACTCCGGGGTAGGAAGGGGGGGGGGGGACTGCACTTTTTGGCCAACGTAAATGCTAATCTCAAATCTTTTGTAGAGGGACATCTCTTTGCTACAACAAGAATGTCTCCCTCCCCCGGGTCATTCCCAGAATTTAGCACTGGAAATATGCTTTTTTCTACAGCAATCACTCTTTTTAAAGGTTCCCAGATGTAAGAAATTCTACAGGCTTTAAATTCTTTTTAAATTGTTTTTTTAGACATTTCTATAAAAGTGCAGAAAAGTTGGAATCCAAGATTTAAAAATTTTAAACCCATTTTTTTTTTCATTCAATTGTTTAAAAAATATGTTTTTCAATCTCGTCAGGGCCATAACAAGTTTCATAACATCCTTAATTCTATTACTTCCTTTAAATAAAAGTGTTTTCTTTCTATATAATGTCAAAATTCTATTTAAAGTTATCCTGATGAAATTTTGCAAGCCCTAAATACTTTTTAAATTGTCTTTTTGGGGATCCCCTAAAAGTCAAAGCGATGAAAAGGTGAAACTCAAGATTCAAACCTTTAAGTCCTCATTTTTATTATTCAAACGTTTTTAAAATGTGCTTTTCAATCTTGTTGGAAAACCCAATAAGTTCCAACGCTTCCTTAATACTATTACTTCTTTTAACCAAAACAGATATGTGCTTTCTTTCTATAGCCAGCATTCTTTTTAAAGGTGCTCAGATGAAAGAAATTTTGCAGGCTCTAAATTCTTTTTAAATTCTCTTTTCTAGGAAAAATCAGAGCCCAAGATTCAAAAATTTTAAACCCCTTTTTTTATTCAAATGTTTTAAATTTTTGCCTTTTAATCTCATTGGGGGGCCCCAATAAGTTTCAAAACTCCTTAATGCTATTACTTCTTTCAGCCAAATGTGCTCGATTTCTATAGTCACCATTCTATTAAACGTACTCAGAAGAAAGGAGATTTGCAGGCTATAAATACGTTTAAAATTGTCTTTTTAAGGCCCCCTACAAAAGTGAAGAAAAACTGGCACTCAAGATTAAGAACTTTTGGAGCCATTTTTATTGTTCAAATGTTTTGAAATTGTACTTTTTAATCTTATTAAAAAACAAAATAAAGTTCAAAAATTGCTTAATCTTATTATTTTTTGACCAAAACAGAGATACGCCACGATTTTCTTTAAAGTGCCCAGACGAAAGAAATTTTGCCGACTCTAAAGTCAGTCAAAATTCAATCAAAGTTTAACAATCACCTTTAAAATTAAACCCGTTTGTAAATCGGAACCTGATTCAATTAGGGGGAGTAGTTTTGATTCAAATAAAAGACAAACATTATGTTCTTAAGTTAAAAAAAATTATATATCACTGATTCGATTATACGCTGATTCGAATAAGCGGCGGATTTTTGTACTTTTTTTTGTAGGGGCCCGTGAAACCTGTCATCGGCCCTGGATGTAACCTTTAATCGAAAACTACAGAAGCGATTTTAATATTTTTTCTATATTTTTAACAGCAATTAGATTATAAAATAATCTAATTGAAAAAAAAAAATATATAGTTATGTTAGTTGCAAAAAAAATTGTTTGCGAAATTGTGTAGCTGATTTTCTATTTCTTATTGAACGACCAATTTGCAATTTTACCAGTAAGAAAACTATTTTTTTTAATACTAAAATCGCGTCGGTAATCCTCAATTAAATGATATATCAATGTTAGTTTAGCAGGTTTTCAATTTAACTTAGATTACACACTGCGATAAACTATTTAAATTTTATTTATAATCATTTATCAGATGAAGATGAAGCATATATGGTAGTACTATCTTCATTTGATTATTCATGCAATATAGCTTTTTAAACAATGAGGGATAAGTCAATCGATTTAAACTTTTAACTTTCGCTTATACTCTCAAATCCAGGTCTTCAAACAATCAGGGTCATCAGAAAACAATAGAGAGGATAGAAGACATTTTAGACAGTAAAGGTATATGTGTAGTTATGTGATTAGGGCAAAAGGTAATCAGGTTGTCATGGAGATTCAAAGCCTAACAGCGAGTGCTTCGGGCGTGACAAGGGTAATAATGTAGCTACCGGTAGTAATTTTGATTTTCTTTTGATTTTTTTTATAATACCGTAAGGGAATTGTCATGTTATAGAGACCACCACTACCATATGAAGCCAGGTGTTTGAAAAAAAAGATGTCAAATGGGTTAAAAATATATAAAAGCGTTTCAGAAATTTTCCTTGGCCGAGAGTTGCACAAAATATTGCTAACCGTTAAATTACAGTATATCAGCAATACGCAATTTTAAAACGGAAGAGAAAAATTATTAACATCTTAACATAGGATATTTATTTATTGAAAAGTTCATTTAATTTATTTTTAAATCTGGGATTATATGTAGAAAAAAATATTTTAAAATATTTTAACAAAATTTGACCACGTCTCTAATTTAAAGATGGTGAGTAATTAATTTATTTACAAAAAAATCCTTTAAAAGGCTAACAATTTTGGAACAACAAATATAATCTTTAAAGGATGTAACGTATTTTTTTTATTAAAGATATTCGTAGTCAATTTTACAATATTACATTGATGTCGACGAGTTTCATCAGAGCTTGTACCTGTAATTGGACGATTTACATGCTATTATTACATCTTATTTTATAGTTTTGTTTGCATGGAGTTATTATATCCACATAACACATAGATGGGTAATACGGTAGACAACGTACCTTTATTTTTTTTTCTTCTACTTTTAGCATGTTATAACATTATTTTAATAATAAAAATTCAGTTTCTTACAATTTTGTAATTGTAATTAAATCTATATGAAAATCGTAAAAAATTTTGAGTAACACATTAAAACGCATTTAAATTACTAAGACATCAATGTAACATTGTAAAAATGATAATGAATAATAAGAGGCTGTGCAAACATAACGTTTTCATTTTAGGAAGAAGGGGGTGTCTGGCGAATAATATCATAAGATATATCTATGGGAGAGGGCGAGGGTTGTCTTTTGATATCGATATCATTTTTGATCCAATCAAAATTTTTCCTTTTTTATTTGCAACACAGTTTTGGTGTCAAAATAATGTGTTATCTTTGTTTAGTCTGTTATTTATTTTTATGAAAATACAAAGCTATTATTAAAATATCTAAATTAACATAAAATTACTTAATTCTAAAATTTGGAATATCGCAAAGTTTGATATCCCTAGCCTTCTTCATATGTGCATGCATATATATAATGACGGTTCGAGGAACCATATGAGAAGTATTCTTGAAATGAAGCTTGTGTTTACTAATAAATAAAAGAGAAAGAGGAAGAATGTTACCCACTTGTTTTGCTTATAAGAATTTCTATCTTACCATCACCCTCCTTCATGCGGGACAGGTGCAACAAGACATTATTGCTGTTGAATGCATTATGTAAAGAAAAAAAACTACTATAAAATATTTTTAAATAATAATTTCTTTTAAGTGGTATTTGATATAAAGTGCTATTTTATTGACTTCTCTTCATATACATCAATAAAGTATGTGAAAAATAAGCCAGTTATAATATAGTCATAACCAGTTTTAAATATTACTCTAAACAAGGGAAAAAAAAGACACTGATAGCATAACGATATCACTATCGGGAGGGGGGGGGAGGATTTATGATAACGTATAAATATCTGAAGGCAGGGAGAGGATACAAAATTACCAAAAAGTTGATAACGTTATTTATGTACAGTCCTAAAAAGAATAAGTTACATCCTTTAAAGGTTATATTTGTTGTTCAGAAGTTATCAGTCTTTATTATTATTATTATTGCAAACATAGGTGGGTAATAACACCGCATAACACTGGTCAAGAAATGACGTCATTACATTTCATGAATACATATATACTAAAATATTCCTTCATGCGTAAATAGTCAATAAGTTGTTGTATCAAATTCTATATTTGTTTGGAAAAAAAAAATCTTAAATTAAGCTGTGAAATTTGGCAGAACTTTAACGCGGCGTTTTTATCCCAGAACACCTTATCTAATTACCTTTTTAAAAAACTGATTTTCGTGTTTCATACGCACAATCAGTGTTTATTATTATTATTATTATTATTATTATTATTATTATTATTATTATTATTATTATTATTATTATTATTATTAAAAAGATTAATGTTGATTTAACAAATAAAAGAAAAAACTATTCCCGCAAAAATTTTAAAGAACTTGGTAAAACAAAAATCATCTTTCATTATGCCTATGATTTCAGGATTTTAGTTTTATCAAGTTTATTTTTAAAAAAAATCGGAAATAGTTTTTAGTCTTTATAAAGTCACCGACTGTCCGTACAAAGCATGAAGGTCAGTATATTAAAATCTTTTACAGGCCAAATTTAGATCAGGGTATATTTAAATTTTTTTTTCTTGCACATTATGCCTTCTAATGCCTTAATTAAAAGATATTAGTCATTAATATGGTGGAGAAAAAATTATATATAATTTTCAGAATGTTCCCAACTGGGGATACTGATTACTTCCAGTGGTCACTGGCCCTTTATATGATTTTCTGTACATTCCCCCCTCCCAATAAATGATAAGAACGTAACTTCTATTTCAAAAAACCATTTTTGTGATTGGTCTTTTTCCTTGGTCATTGGTCATTTTTATGATTTTCTTTACATTTCCCCATTAATCCTAAGAATGTAACTTCTATTTCAAAAAATCAAGTCAGTCAAGTCTAAATCTTTTTACAATTTCTGCTAATTTTTCAAGCCAATTTTGTGAAATTTAATTTTTACAAAATTTTTAATTTTATGTTCTCAATTGGGAGCATTGGCCTGTAAAAGATTAAAAGATAATAATAATAATATGCCTTTAAATGCTTGTTTTTTTTTTCACTTTTAACATGTTATAATTTTAGTTTAATTGCAATTAAGTTTTATAAGCTAGATTCGTAATTCAAGCATATTTTACAATACATTTTTATATACACATTTCTCTTCATTAAAAGATATTCTAATATGCTTCTAGTCATGATGTAAGATTTCTAAGTTATATATCGTACGCTATTTCGTAAAGTTGTCACAAACAGTGCTGAATTCAGATACTTTTCTCTGTTAATAATTTCTGTGGCTACTCGGAAGACATTATAGAGTTCTGGCAGGAGGGGGGGGGGGGTTACATTATTTGATATATGCATTGTTTGAAAACACAAAATCTGAAATTTTCCGGGGGGAACATCTCACTGCTCCGGGGGAGGGGATACCTTCCACACTTTCCACCATCAGGATTCAACATTGGTCACAACATACACCCCAAAAAAATTTCTATTAATTATGGAGAGGGATATTAATATTTTACTAAATTGTAAATATGCTTTCCCAAGCACATCAGATGCTGTTAACCAAAGGGTGTCTGAGTCAATAGTGCCGGTCGGTTTTCATTTTAGGTAGCTAAATGGGAAGATCATTGCTCATTTTAGCGAAAAGTTTTGGGTCCGGTTCCTGACCTGGACACTTTTACGCAGGTGGAAAATTTTTAATTTATGTATTGTCTTCATCATAGTGTTATGATAATAATAAGAAGAATAAAAATAAGAATATGAAAATGAAAATTTTCTGAAGTACATAAACACATTTTAGATTCATAAAAAATGCACTTCCTTAAACAATTCCTTTTTTTTTTATGAAATGGAATTCTGAATCCTTCATTCAAAATCCACCCGCTCTCCTACACACACCGCGAACAGAGAGTCGGATTTCACCTTTTGCATATCTGACCTTGACAAATTTTCAGCTTAGTTTTTTGTCGGTCAGGCTATGATTCAATCAGAAAAATTCCGTGAAGAGTCTGACATTGTTTCGAAAAAATATTCAACTGGATTGAATGGAAACAAGCCAGTGTGTCCATGATTAGCATGGGTATGTCCGGAAAAAAAGAAGAAAAAAGAAAAGAAAAGAAAAGAATATATTTGGTTAAGAGTGGGGGAGGGGAGTAATGCGTTTTTTCCATATTTTTATTTTATTTATTTATTGAAGGGGTTATTTTCAATTAATTCGACAAAATTAAAAGTAACCTCTTCGAAAAAACAAATAAAAGATAAATATAACGAAAAAAAAAGAACACTTTTTTCCAAAATATCAGTTTCTTTTTCTTTTTTCTTTTTAGCATTGCCATTTCTAATCATGATCACAACGATTTGTTTCACATTTGACTATTTTTTACGAATATTATCTGTAAGCAATTTAGAAAAAACTTTTAAAGTGTAAGTCAATTTGTTTATCACAAATAGGCCGTAAATTTTGAAGAAGAAATTTGAGATATTCAAAAGAAAAAGGTATCAGGAATATTCCAATAATTACCAGAAAGTTTATTCAGAATTTTGAAATATAGTATTAATTCATTTTATATTTTATAAAAAAAAATCATAATATTTTTCCGGTTTTTAGGCGCGTTCGTAATTATGTAAATACGTAGCACTTAGTCCTCGTTCAATCCGTCTGGCCGTCTGTCCGCACATAACAACGCAAAAACTACCAAACCGAGTCTTTCGAAATTTTAAATATAGAATTATTACATAATTTTGTCGGGCCATCAATTATGAAAATCGGAAGCATAGTTCAATGAACAATCAAAAGTATTCCGTTACATTACAGTCAATGGGAAAAACAGTTTCAAGTGCATTTTAATGATGTTACGCTCTTTCGGACATAATACAATTCATATGCATCTATGAAATATATACTAAAATATACATTGAACACAATCTGTGGTGTAAAGACTATTTTTTATTAATATACCGAGTCACACAAAAGAATTCTGTTACATAATGGTAAACAGTTTCACATTTTATGAAATTGATTATACTTTGCTGAGGTTTTCTACAAGTTAATTTCTGTATAATAAAAATCGTGTATTTACAGGGACACACAAAAGATTTCAGAATCTTTCGGAATTTTTTAATCAGTAGTGTGGACTCTTAATATATGGCGTGTATAAAAATTTATAATTGATCCGTTGGCAATTTATTTCTGAAAATTATGGAAAAGTAGTAGGGGAAAAATGAGAGTCCGACCTCAGGAGGAGGCGTGAGGCTGTGGTGGTGGTGGTGGGAGCCTCCTCCTCAAGCCTCCTCCTTCACAGCCCTCCTCCTCCTCACTCCTCCACCTCCTCAATCCTCCTCCTCAATCCTCCTCTTGACATCGTCTTGTAAGAGAAGGGGTTAAAAAGGGGGATTAAATTTTTTTCGTGAAATTTGAATATTTTATGCTATAAGAGAGGGGTAAAAGGGTGATTAATTTTTTAAGTATACTACAGTACGAGCGGTTTTTTTGACTGTTGATTAAGAGATGAATGATTCATATTAAATTAAAAATAGTAATTAATTAAAAAGTAATTAAAAATAATAAGTGAAAAATAATGAAGGGACTTAGAATTTTTCGAGCGGTATTTTTTAGTCAAGTGTAGTACGTAGTGGAATTTAAGAAGTGAATAACAGCAATTAACGATAATTAGTAATTAATAAAAAAGTAATTAAAAATATTGAGTAAAAATAATGAAGGTAATAATTAAAAATGATAATTAAAAATAATGAGTAAAAAATAATGAAGGGAATTTTTCGGTGAACTTTAGTTTAAGGATTTATTTTTTGATTTGAAGCGGAAATTTTGTGAACTTTATTTTTTTTTTTTTTTTTTCACCGTGTTTTAAATAAGGGGTTAAGCGGATATTTTGGGGACACAGAATGTTTTTTTCTGTACTATTGTACGAGTAGTTTTTAATTTTAATGTGGCGACTTAAAAATTTTCAGTTTGGTGTAATTTAAGAGTTTATTTTTTCGATTTTAAGTGGAAATTTTGGGGAGTTTAATTTTTTTTTTTTTCCACTGTACTCTTACATGATGAGTTAAGCGGATATTTTGGGGGAAATTATTATTTTAGACTAATCATTCACGAAGGATATTTTGCAGATATAAATGTTTAATAGGGGGAGTTTAACTTTTTTGCAATGAGATTGACGTGCGCTCGTCGACCTAACCGTATGGAGTTTGTAATTTTCTTTGAATCATGTGTGCATACTGGCTTAGACTATCTTAGAAAGACTTCCACCACCTTTATCTCCACCAAGTCATAAATAACACATGCTGGTAATGGGAATTTGAGAATATTAACTTTAAACATTAATTTAATGAAGGAACTTTAAAATTATTTCGAGTACTATTTTTAGTTAACTATATGTTATACACTTGATATTTTAGATTAGTTAAAAAATAACATTAAAATTTGAATGAGAAAATATGTTTCAAAATGGGATTTTACGTACTAACATTTATTTGCGCTCGTTGATCTAACCGTTCGGAATCTGTGATTTCCCTCGAACCTTGGTGAAAACTTAATTTAAATGATTATTATTATTATTTTGTGTGTGTTGTATGTATGTGTGTGAATGTATGTTTGTGTGTTGTATGCATGTATGTGTGTGTTGTATGTATGTGTATGTTGCACGTATGTGTTGTATGTATGTGCATGTGTTGTATATATGTATGCATGAAATAACACATGCTTGTAATGGGAATTTGGGAATAATAATTTTAAATATTAATTTAATGAAGGAACTTTAGAATTATTTCGAGTACTATTTTTAGTGAACTATGTTATACACCTGATATTTTAGAATAGTTAAAAAATAACTTTAAAATTTGAATGAAAAAATATGTTTCAAAATGGGATTTTACGTGCTAGCATTGAATCGCACTCGTCGCCCTAATGGTTTAGAATATGTGGTTTCCTTCGAACCTTGGTGAAAATTTAATTGAATTGATTATTATTATTATTTTGTATGTGTTGTATATATGTGTGCGTATATATGTTTGTGTGTTGTATGCATGTATGTGTGTGAATATATGTTTGTGTGTTGTATGCATGTGCGTGTGTTGTATGTATGTACGTATGTATGTGTGTTGTATGCATGTATTTGTTGTATGTATGTGCGTGTAATTTTTTGCCGATAGGTGTGATCTTTAGCTGAAAGTGACCTAGGGTCAAAACTTTTACCCAGGAATCGCCACGGGGAGGCAGATCACTTGATTCCCGTATTGCACACATTCACATACATTATTTCGAGCGATATTTTTAGTGAAACATAATATGCAAATGAATTTGTGAAATAATTAAAAAAATAACTTTAAAATTTAAATGAAAGAATGTTTTAAAATGTAATTTTACGTACTAACATTTAATCGCGCTCGTTGGTTTTTACTGTTTGGAGTCTGTCATTTTCCTTTAACCTTGGAAAACCTTGCGTCAATAAGGATATTTCAGAAAGACCCCCACTTTGGGTACTCTTTTAAACTAATATTTGTAATGAGATGTGTTCGCGCGCGTCGGCCTAACTGTTTGGAGTATCAACATAAAATCATCAAATTAATACAAAATATTTATTTTTTTCTGTACTTTGTTAGCAAAATAAAGAGTGTAATACATTCATTTCGGATTTAACTATTTGAAAATTTAAACTAACCTATGATTAAAATGATTACATAAGGTTGAGTATGTGATCTAGTTAAAAACGGAACACGTATTCATATAAAACTTTAAATTCTTACGCTTTTGTGTATAATATAATGTATGTTTTAAATATTAAATGAAAAATATCAATAACAATAAATGAAAAACATTAACATTAATAAAATATTAATTAAACATAGCATTGATTTAAAACTTAATATTAATATAGGAATACACATCCGTATAAAACTTTAAACATTTATGTTTTGGTGTATAATATTATGTATATATATTAAATATTAAATGAAAAATATGAATTAACAATAAATGAAAAATATCAATTAACATCAAGCTATTAATTTTCATTACCTGATTTTACTATTTAATTAATATTTAAAATTTTCATTCAGGTAATAAACTTACTTTAACAGTTTAATGCAAATATCGCACAGCCTTGAAATTGTTCCAGCAAGAAGAATAATCACATCTGATTTCATTACCTCACAAGCGATAAGTATGATTCATTCTTATCTGATTTCGAGAAAAAGGGGCCATCTTATCTGTGAATCATAGCTTTTGTGATAGGAACCTAGTGTAAGTTTAATCTAATAAGAGTTAATAATAATCTTATTAATTACGATGTCTAATTAAATTGTCTTACAATAAAGTCATTTCTTTTAAAAATTTAGGATAAAATAATTTAAATCAAATAAGAGGCTTTTTCACATAGATTTATTTTCAATAAAACTAGACTATTTTTCTATATTTTATCAGCCAAATAATTAATGTGTCATATTCATATAGGATTAAACTATTATAACTATCGTATAATTAAAATGAATTTAAGTGATTATAAAAATAAGCATTCTAAAATGCGAATTCTAAATTTATCATTTCTAAAATATAAGTGTTTGGGATTCACATGAGATGATTTCGTGTCATATAACATTAAGTTTTAGAAAATGCATGTTTTTAAACCCATTATATCTATTTGTGTGTCTATTTCCGTGATGAAATATGGTTCAAAACATTCAATTTGACGGCATGTTCTACCTTGCGCTTTAATTGAACGACTTGTGTTGGTAAAAACTAACTTTTGACTTATGTCACAAAATTTAGCAGGGGGAAACATTTAAATGTGATGAAGTGAAAGCACATTTTTATGATTCTTCAAATTCATATTGTTTTGTGTATAATATATGAAATAAAAATTAAATGAAAAATATGAATTTAAAATTAAAAAATATTCATTAACAATAAATGATAACTCGGAGTGTCTTGTGTAAATAAAAAATATTCATTAACAATAAATGAAAAATATGAATGTCTTATGTAAATAAAAAAAAATATGAATAAAAAAAATAAATAAATTTACATTAAGTAAAAAATATAAATGTCTTATGTAATTAAAAAATATATGAATTTAAATTAAGTAAAAAATATTCATTAACAATTAATGAAAAATATGTATGTCTTATGTAATTAAAAATTAAATGAAAACTATTAATGAGAGACACATTGAAAAATATTCTTACCTTAAAAGTGACTGTTATATGCTTATTCCAACTGCTATCCACCGTCAACCTGCATCGTTGCTCGCTTGGTGGGTACTGTCTGATAACCAGATATTCTTATCTTTGACGGTTTTCCCGAAAGTTGACTCACTACATAAGTAAAAATGACAGGTTCAGATCTGAAATTAAGAGTTTATTCATATCGAATATAATTAATATAACATGCAATTAAAAAGAGACTTAATTTATTTAATACGTCATAATTAAGAATTTAATTAAATCCTGAATATAATTTTTTAAAATCTTATTAATAGAATAGAATAGAAATTCTTTTCAACATTTTCAAGAAACACACGTGTTATTGAATACTTAATAGATTATTTTTTTAATGAATGTGTAATTAACAATTTTTAAATGATTTTTTCTAATTAATTAGTGTTTAATTAAAATTTTCATAATTAAAATAAATATATAAAATAAAAAAGGAATTCTTTTCAAAATTTTCAAGAAACACAAGTTATTATTAAGTAATATTTTGAATAACTACAAACTTTAATCATGATGAGTCATCACTGTGAATGATCTTTTCTTCTCATGTGTTATAAAAACAAGTTTAAGTACCCAAATTTATTGATATATTTCATTGTGTGTTGTATCCTTCTTTACTAATCTCGTTAAAATTATTCATTTACCAATGATTTAAACTTCACATTTTAAAGTTATTTATATAATATACTAACATTTGACTATTAAATATCAAATAATGGATATGCACTTTTTACACTCACATCTTACAACGAACTTAGTAACCAAATGTAATGATTTTTAAGCATGTCTTCTTAATTTTTTTTCAATGAAAGACTATCACAGTTGAATATTTAGCTTTCTGTTTATAACTTTATCGAGAAATATGTAATGTATACCACATGATTTCATTAAATGAATCACAATACAATTCAAACTTCTCATTTTCAATGTTTTATATATACTAGTGTTTATCAAATAGGTGATTATTCTGAACAATCATTACTTAGTATATTGATGAAAAGTTTGTGTTGAACGGTTTTTAACTTAAATGGTGTGAGAGAAGGATATATTAGGACAGAAGTTATTAAATATAGAGTCTTTAAAGTTTATATCCGTATAAGAAATGGCATTTCAAGAAACAAAGTTGTGTCATATTTGAAAGCATCCTTTATATTCGAAACGCACACATGATCACGATCACATCACTGAAGAGTATAGAGAAGCTGTTTATGATGTATATAATTTGAATTTTCATTAACACAATATTATAACCGAAGTTTTTCGACAGTTTGAAAAATTATGATGCACAAGTCTGCACACGTTAACACAGAATAAGATTAGCTTATGCCCTTTCGATGATAAGCGTTATTTGCAGGTAAGATGCATTAACATAACAAAATTTTCTTGGTAATTTTACTCGCAGGTTTCGAAACCACAAACATCTGATCATACTTCTCATTTTTAACACGCGACACTAACCATTGGGCCATTAAAGCCCGTAATTTAGTAACTAAAAATTAAGAAAGATCATCGAAAATGATTACTTCACACATGCAAAAATAATTTTTATTGTGACTTATCAGTTAAAAATCACGAAGAAAAGAAAAATATCACATATGTTTTGGATTACTTTGAGATTTTATGAGTCACTTCATCAGTTAAATAGACATAACCACTTCTTATGAATCACTACTTATGCTTAAATTTTGAAACACTTGCTTATATGAAATGTATTATATTTTAGTTTATCAGTGATAGTGCGATTACTTGTTAATAATTTTAATGTTATTAAAAAAATTTAAAAAAATCAAATGTGAATAATTAATTAAAAAAACACAAGTCACTATTAAAGGTTTGAACAAATTATTAAAATTATTTTACAAAACTTTTCAAATTATTTAAAAATGTTTCACTAATATTTAGTAATCGTCAAATTTTAATGTCGATAATCATTTATGTGAGTCAGGTTTTCTGTTTTAACTGTTAAGTTATCAGATTCCCCCTTCAAGTACATCTCATTGATAAGTTTTAATCAACCAATCAACTATTTATTTACCCCAGCAACCAGCTATTTGTTTACCCTAGTAACCAAAAAGCTTTTGTCGACACATGAACAAAATTTTGAAGATGCAAGACTCTTCATTTTCACTCGAAAAAACAATGACTTATGTAATAAATTTTTTCTTTACTTAAATGAAACCTTCACATGTGTATGGTAAAACTTGGAAAATTTCATTTAATGCACAAATTTAAAGTTAACAGACAAGGTCTTCACACATCTTTTAGTATTTTACTAACACTTTGCCAAATATCTTTAGAAAACAACAACAGAATTTTAAATAATTATTTTAATAAAAATTCTCTTTTGTAAGTGACATTATTAAACTAACTTGAAAAATTAACTTGGCAAAGCAAGTTTTCACTATTCCAACTAAGTAATATTCATAAGTTTTATATGATAAACAACCTGTTTGGTTATGTCCCAGCATGGCTTTATAAAATGTATCTAAAATAACCTTTAATATCAATGTTTAAAAATATGCGAATAATTCAGTTAGTCTTTTATAGATGATTATTTTCCCTTCTATTATTTAAAAGACATTTTAAAATAAAATTATTACTGATGCCAGTTTATCCCAGTGTTATGAAATGTGTATGCAAAACTTTTAATTCTAATTTTCACATTTTATTATTTCAAATTATTGTTTTCAAGTTGTACTAAAATTGGGAAAAAAATATTTAATTTTCATGCATAATTAAATTGAAATACTTTAATAATAAAGACACATTTAACATTGTATACTCACCTAATCCAACACTTTCACAAATACACGTCCGACTCGCTCCAAGGTTTAGGAAGAAATGAGAGATTCAAAGTCCTTATCAGAAAATGTTATCAGATAGTCTTATCTTAAGATAAGTGACGTCAGAGAACATATGTCATCAACTGGTCACGTGATGTATATCACATGACCAGTGCTTTGTTAATTAATCTTATTAATTAATTATTAAGTATTAAATTATTAATTATTAATTAATTAATTATTAAGTATTAAATTAAATTATTTAATATTATTAATTAATCTTATTAAAAATAGTTATTATTTTTTAATAACAAAGAATTAATAATATTAAATAATTTAATTCTTAATAATCTTTAATTTAATTTTAAATCTTATTAAAAATAGTTATTATTTTTTAATAACAAAGAATTAATAATATTAAATAATTTAATTTAATACTTAATAATTAATTAATTAATAATTAATAATTTAATACTTAATAATTAATTAATAAGATTAATTAACAAAGCACTGGTCATGTGATATACATCACGTGACCAGTTGATGACATATGTTCTCTGACGTCACTTATCTTAAGATAAGACTATCTGATAACATTTTCTGATAAGGACTTTGAATCTCTCATTTCTTCCTAAACCTTGGAGCGAGTCGGACGTGTATTTGTGAAAGTGTTGGATTAGGTGAGTATACAATGTTAAATGTGTCTTTATTATTAAAGTATTTCAATTTAATTATGCATGAAAATTAAATATTTTTTTCCCAATTTTAGTACAACTTGAAAACAATAATTTGAAATAATAAAATGTGAAAATTAGAATTAAAAGTTTTGCATACACATTTCATAACACTGGGATAAACTGGCATCAGTAATAATTTTATTTTAAAATGTCTTTTAAATAATAGAAGGGAAAATAATCATCTATAAAAGACTAACTGAATTATTCGCATATTTTTAAACATTGATATTAAAGGTTATTTTAGATACATTTTATAAAGCCATGCTGGGACATAACCAAACAGGTTGTTTATCATATAAAACTTATGAATATTACTTAGTTGGAATAGTGAAAACTTGCTTTGCCAAGTTAATTTTTCAAGTTAGTTTAATAATGTCACTTACAAAAGAGAATTTTTATTAAAATAATTATTTAAAATTCTGTTGTTGTTTTCTAAAGATATTTGGCAAAGTGTTAGTAAAATACTAAAAGATGTGTGAAGACCTTGTCTGTTAACTTTAAATTTGTGCATTAAATGAAATTTTCCAAGTTTTACCATACACATGTGAAGGTTTCATTTAAGTAAAGAAAAAATTTATTACATAAGTCATTGTTTTTTCGAGTGAAAATGAAGAGTCTTGCATCTTCAAAATTTTGTTCATGTGTCGACAAAAGCTTTTTGGTTACTAGGGTAAACAAATAGCTGGTTGCTGGGGTAAATAAATAGTTGATTGGTTGATTAAAATTTATCAATGAGATGTACTTGAAGGGGGAATCTGATAACTTAACAGTTAAAACAGAAAACCTGACTCACATAAATGATTATCGACATTAAAATTTGACGATTACTAAATATTAGTGAAACATTTTTAAATAATTTGAAAAGTTTTGTAAAATAATTTTAATAATTTGTTCAAACCTTTAATAGTGACTTGTGTTTTTTTAATTAATTATTCACATTTGATTTTTTTAAATTTTTTTAATAACATTAAAATTATTAACAAGTAATCGCACTATCACTGATAAACTAAAATATAATACATTTCATATAAGCAAGTGTTTCAAAATTTAAGCATAAGTAGTGATTCATAAGAAGTGGTTATGTCTATTTAACTGATGAAGTGACTCATAAAATCTCAAAGTAATCCAAAACATATGTGATATTTTTCTTTTCTTCGTGATTTTTAACTGATAAGTCACAATAAAAATTATTTTTGCATGTGTGAAGTAATCATTTTCGATGATCTTTCTTAATTTTTAGTTACTAAATTACGGGCTTTAATGGCCCAATGGTTAGTGTCGCGTGTTAAAAATGAGAAGTATGATCAGATGTTTGTGGTTTCGAAACCTGCGAGTAAAATTACCAAGAAAATTTTGTTATGTTAATGCATCTTACCTGCAAATAACGCTTATCATCGAAAGGGCATAAGCTAATCTTATTCTGTGTTAACGTGTGCAGACTTGTGCATCATAATTTTTCAAACTGTCGAAAAACTTCGGTTATAATATTGTGTTAATGAAAATTCAAATTATATACATCATAAACAGCTTCTCTATACTCTTCAGTGATGTGATCGTGATCATGTGTGCGTTTCGAATATAAAGGATGCTTTCAAATATGACACAACTTTGTTTCTTGAAATGCCATTTCTTATACGGATATAAACTTTAAAGACTCTATATTTAATAACTTCTGTCCTAATATATCCTTCTCTCACACCATTTAAGTTAAAAACCGTTCAACACAAACTTTTCATCAATATACTAAGTAATGATTGTTCAGAATAATCACCTATTTGATAAACACTAGTATATATAAAACATTGAAAATGAGAAGTTTGAATTGTATTGTGATTCATTTAATGAAATCATGTGGTATACATTACATATTTCTCGATAAAGTTATAAACAGAAAGCTAAATATTCAACTGTGATAGTCTTTCATTGAAAAAAAATTAAGAAGACATGCTTAAAAATCATTACATTTGGTTACTAAGTACGTTGTAAGATGTGAGTGTAAAAAGTGCATATCCATTATTTGATATTTAATAGTCAAATGTTAGTATATTATATAAATAACTTTAAAATGTGAAGTTTAAATCATTGGTAAATGAATAATTTTAACGAGATTAGTAAAGAAGGATACAACACACAATGAAATATATCAATAAATTTGGGTACTTAAACTTGTTTTTATAACACATGAGAAGAAAAGATCATTCACAGTGATGACTCATCATGATTAAAGTTTGTAGTTATTCAAAATATTACTTAATAATAACTTGTGTTTCTTGAAAATTTTGAAAAGAATTCCTTTTTTATTTTATATATTTATTTTAATTATGAAAATTTTAATTAAACACTAATTAATTAGAAAAAATCATTTAAAAATTGTTAATTACACATTCATTAAAAAAATAATCTATTAAGTATTCAATAACACGTGTGTTTCTTGAAAATGTTGAAAAGAATTTCTATTCTATTCTATTAATAAGATTTTAAAAAATTATATTCAGGATTTAATTAAATTCTTAATTATGACGTATTAAATAAATTAAGTCTCTTTTTAATTGCATGTTATATTAATTATATTCGATATGAATAAACTCTTAATTTCAGATCTGAACCTGTCATTTTTACTTATGTAGTGAGTCAACTTTCGGGAAAACCGTCAAAGATAAGAATATCTGGTTATCAGACAGTACCCACCAAGCGAGCAACGATGCAGGTTGACGGTGGATAGCAGTTGGAATAAGCATATAACAGTCACTTTTAAGGTAAGAATATTTTTCAATGTGTCTCTCATTAATAGTTTTCATTTAATTTTTAATTACATAAGACATACATATTTTTCATTAATTGTTAATGAATATTTTTTACTTAATTTAAATTCATATATTTTTTAATTACATAAGACATTTATATTTTTTACTTAATGTAAATTTATTTATTTTTTTTATTC
The DNA here is from genome assembly GCA_964019185.1 of Maratus speculifer. Taxonomy (NCBI): domain Eukaryota; kingdom Metazoa; phylum Arthropoda; class Arachnida; order Araneae; family Salticidae; genus Maratus; species Maratus speculifer. The sequence continues at coordinate 154,168,676 of OZ025290.1, forward strand.
ATATTTTTTTTTATTTACATAAGACATTCATATTTTTCATTTATTGTTAATGAATATTTTTTATTTACACAAGACACTCCGAGTTATCATTTATTGTTAATGAATATTTTTTAATTTTAAATTCATATTTTTCATTTAATTTTTATTTCATATATTATACACAAAACAATATGAATTTGAAGAATCATAAAAATGTGCTTTCACTTCATCACATTTAAATGTTTCCCCCTGCTAAATTTTGTGACATAAGTCAAAAGTTAGTTTTTACCAACACAAGTCGTTCAATTAAAGCGCAAGGTAGAACATGCCGTCAAATTGAATGTTTTGAACCATATTTCATCACGGAAATAGACACACAAATAGATATAATGGGTTTAAAAACATGCATTTTCTAAAACTTAATGTTATATGACACGAAATCATCTCATGTGAATCCCAAACACTTATATTTTAGAAATGATAAATTTAGAATTCGCATTTTAGAATGCTTATTTTTATAATCACTTAAATTCATTTTAATTATACGATAGTTATAATAGTTTAATCCTATATGAATATGACACATTAATTATTTGGCTGATAAAATATAGAAAAATAGTCTAGTTTTATTGAAAATAAATCTATGTGAAAAAGCCTCTTATTTGATTTAAATTATTTTATCCTAAATTTTTAAAAGAAATGACTTTATTGTAAGACAATTTAATTAGACATCGTAATTAATAAGATTATTATTAACTCTTATTAGATTAAACTTACACTAGGTTCCTATCACAAAAGCTATGATTCACAGATAAGATGGCCCCTTTTTCTCGAAATCAGATAAGAATGAATCATACTTATCGCTTGTGAGGTAATGAAATCAGATGTGATTATTCTTCTTGCTGGAACAATTTCAAGGCTGTGCGATATTTGCATTAAACTGTTAAAGTAAGTTTATTACCTGAATGAAAATTTTAAATATTAATTAAATAGTAAAATCAGGTAATGAAAATTAATAGCTTGATGTTAATTGATATTTTTCATTTATTGTTAATTCATATTTTTCATTTAATATTTAATATATATACATAATATTATACACCAAAACATAAATGTTTAAAGTTTTATACGGATGTGTATTCCTATATTAATATTAAGTTTTAAATCAATGCTATGTTTAATTAATATTTTATTAATGTTAATGTTTTTCATTTATTGTTATTGATATTTTTCATTTAATATTTAAAACATACATTATATTATACACAAAAGCGTAAGAATTTAAAGTTTTATATGAATACGTGTTCCGTTTTTAACTAGATCACATACTCAACCTTATGTAATCATTTTAATCATAGGTTAGTTTAAATTTTCAAATAGTTAAATCCGAAATGAATGTATTACACTCTTTATTTTGCTAACAAAGTACAGAAAAAAATAAATATTTTGTATTAATTTGATGATTTTATGTTGATACTCCAAACAGTTAGGCCGACGCGCGCGAACACATCTCATTACAAATATTAGTTTAAAAGAGTACCCAAAGTGGGGGTCTTTCTGAAATATCCTTATTGACGCAAGGTTTTCCAAGGTTAAAGGAAAATGACAGACTCCAAACAGTAAAAACCAACGAGCGCGATTAAATGTTAGTACGTAAAATTACATTTTAAAACATTCTTTCATTTAAATTTTAAAGTTATTTTTTTAATTATTTCACAAATTCATTTGCATATTATGTTTCACTAAAAATATCGCTCGAAATAATGTATGTGAATGTGTGCAATACGGGAATCAAGTGATCTGCCTCCCCGTGGCGATTCCTGGGTAAAAGTTTTGACCCTAGGTCACTTTCAGCTAAAGATCACACCTATCGGCAAAAAATTACACGCACATACATACAACAAATACATGCATACAACACACATACATACGTACATACATACAACACACGCACATGCATACAACACACAAACATATATTCACACACATACATGCATACAACACACAAACATATATACGCACACATATATACAACACATACAAAATAATAATAATAATCAATTCAATTAAATTTTCACCAAGGTTCGAAGGAAACCACATATTCTAAACCATTAGGGCGACGAGTGCGATTCAATGCTAGCACGTAAAATCCCATTTTGAAACATATTTTTTCATTCAAATTTTAAAGTTATTTTTTAACTATTCTAAAATATCAGGTGTATAACATAGTTCACTAAAAATAGTACTCGAAATAATTCTAAAGTTCCTTCATTAAATTAATATTTAAAATTATTATTCCCAAATTCCCATTACAAGCATGTGTTATTTCATGCATACATATATACAACACATGCACATACATACAACACATACGTGCAACATACACATACATACAACACACACATACATGCATACAACACACAAACATACATTCACACACATACATACAACACACACAAAATAATAATAATAATCATTTAAATTAAGTTTTCACCAAGGTTCGAGGGAAATCACAGATTCCGAACGGTTAGATCAACGAGCGCAAATAAATGTTAGTACGTAAAATCCCATTTTGAAACATATTTTCTCATTCAAATTTTAATGTTATTTTTTAACTAATCTAAAATATCAAGTGTATAACATATAGTTAACTAAAAATAGTACTCGAAATAATTTTAAAGTTCCTTCATTAAATTAATGTTTAAAGTTAATATTCTCAAATTCCCATTACCAGCATGTGTTATTTATGACTTGGTGGAGATAAAGGTGGTGGAAGTCTTTCTAAGATAGTCTAAGCCAGTATGCACACATGATTCAAAGAAAATTACAAACTCCATACGGTTAGGTCGACGAGCGCACGTCAATCTCATTGCAAAAAAGTTAAACTCCCCCTATTAAACATTTATATCTGCAAAATATCCTTCGTGAATGATTAGTCTAAAATAATAATTTCCCCCAAAATATCCGCTTAACTCATCATGTAAGAGTACAGTGGAAAAAAAAAAAAATTAAACTCCCCAAAATTTCCACTTAAAATCGAAAAAATAAACTCTTAAATTACACCAAACTGAAAATTTTTAAGTCGCCACATTAAAATTAAAAACTACTCGTACAATAGTACAGAAAAAAACATTCTGTGTCCCCAAAATATCCGCTTAACCCCTTATTTAAAACACGGTGAAAAAAAAAAAAAAAAAAATAAAGTTCACAAAATTTCCGCTTCAAATCAAAAAATAAATCCTTAAACTAAAGTTCACCGAAAAATTCCCTTCATTATTTTTTACTCATTATTTTTAATTATCATTTTTAATTATTACCTTCATTATTTTTACTCAATATTTTTAATTACTTTTTATTAATTACTAATTATCGTTAATTGCTGTTATTCACTTCTTAAATTCCACTACGTACTACACTTGACTAAAAAATACCGCTCGAAAAATTCTAAGTCCCTTCATTATTTTTCACTTATTATTTTTAATTACTTTTTAATTAATTACTATTTTTAATTTAATATGAATCATTCATCTCTTAATCAACAGTCAAAAAAACCGCTCGTACTGTAGTATACTTAAAAAATTAATCACCCTTTTACCCCTCTCTTATAGCATAAAATATTCAAATTTCACGAAAAAAATTTAATCCCCCTTTTTAACCCCTTCTCTTACAAGACGATGTCAAGAGGAGGATTGAGGAGGAGGATTGAGGAGGTGGAGGAGTGAGGAGGAGGAGGGCTGTGAAGGAGGAGGCTTGAGGAGGAGGCTCCCACCACCACCACCACAGCCTCACGCCTCCTCCTGAGGTCGGACTCTCATTTTTCCCCTACTAAAAGTTTTCGGAATTCTGGGCAAAATCGTGGTTAACTTTGAATCTCCATAAATATTTCTTCCATATTTGGGCAGCTTTGGTACAATTTAAACTTCTAATTGATTATGCTGGTTTTTTATTTCTTTTTTACTGCTTTTATTCACTAAGAAAAAATCTCAGCCCCTAAAACCCTAAAGCATGTGTTTGTCGAATTCTTTCTGGGTATGTGTGTTTTCCTTTATTTCTCTATTCGCGTAAAGCAGTGGTTTTGTATTTATGTTCCCTATTTTTAATACAAATATTTAAAAAACTATTCTAAAACACGCATTACATTTTAAAACTAAATTGAAAAATTAAAAGCGAACCCCAGATACAATATGTAAAATCTCGATAAATGGTGGCTATTTAATTATAAGTGCACTAAATAATTAACAGGGTAAAAAACATATAAGTCTTCCACTCGTCAATTCACCGTCTGGGAATTTATCGACGTTATTAAAATATATTTTGAATCAAATTTGAAGCACATCTATAGAAACTAAGTAAAAGTAATAAGTTAATTAATTAAACAGGAGAAATAGCATTCCATTATAAAATGGATTAAATAATTAAATTTGTACCGAAAAAATTACAGTTGTATAAAAGGTATTTCAAAAATTTAAACTGAAAAAAAATAAGAGTGAAAACGTACTAAAAGATAATTTTAATAAGGCCGTTTTCGCATTTTATCTAAAAATCTAGAAATCAGAATCTTTTCTTTTAGCATAAATTTTACATGAAAAATTCGGATTTATTAGTTTTGTTGTTGAAGATTTTATGTATGCGAGATAGAAAGAGAGACAGTGTTTGTGTGTGTAATGAAGAGAGAGTATGAGTATAATGAGAAAACACTTTTGCCTTTAGTAAAACAGTTGGAAAGACAAACACATAAAATGTTTAGTCGAACAAGTCAAAGGTTAAGTAAACAGTTCTTTAAAAATATACATATTTGTATCAAGCTGACTTTATAAATACGGCCAAAAAAAAAAAAAAAAAAAAAAAAAATACGCGTATACTCCTTTCCTTCTTTCCACGCTAAACAGGACTAAAACAAACATATAATGTCAGGAAATTTCAAAAAGGCTCTCCTGATTTACTTCGTAGAAACAAATTTATGGAAGTCAGTGATTGCTACTATGTTGACTCTTTAGTTTAAAATATATATTGAAAAAATTAATTGGCCAATGTGAAACATTTCAGCAAAACTTTTCTACAACAGACTGCTTTTCTATATAAGCATAAACAAAAAAAAATATATAAATGATATTGCTAATGGTTTGATGCAGTAAAAATTTAATGTATTTTAAAATTTGTACAGGAGAATATGTATCAGTACAGGAGTAAACATATAGCAAAACGAATATTGATTATCATTAGATACATCGTTCTATTACTTTTTTTTTCCTGTTTGTGAATTTCCTGTCCTTCATGTTGACGATATTTATATAGAAAAAAAAATTCTAAGCACTCAATATTTTTCCTTGCGATTTGAAGAATATTTTTTCGAAAAATCAAAATAGTTAAAGAATTGAATCTCAAGTACTGATTGCAAATATTTTACGCATTGAAATTTACTCAAAAGTATTCATATTTTATATTTTGCAGTAACTTTGTAATATATGTATAACACTTAAAGAAATATTTAAATTTCTTATATGCTACATAATAACTTGGAATAAACAATTATTAAAGATAATTAATATATAAATTAAACTTAAAGGAAATACATAAAGATGATTCTCCACTTAATATATAATTAGCTCTTGAAATATATACTAAAAGTAAAATGTACGGAAATCCAAGACTGCTTGTAAATATGCATCAAACGAGAATTTTAATTCATTAGCCTTGTTTGGGAAATATTTTCTATTTTGGGCATTGAAACATCTAAAATTGATTATAAATAATGAGATAAATTATGAAATCAGTGTCTTATAAATTATACTATTAAACAAGCAATTCTTGCATATTTATTTATCTAATTAATTACATATTTAATGGGGTTATCGTAAACGGCTCTAAAGATTCGAATGATAACAAAGGATCAGGATTTTTTATGTTTAGAAATGGACCATTCAGGGTGTCTTTTCCGGGGGTTATTGTTTTTATGCAACTGCACGGATGGAAAATATTGCACAAAGCATAAAACATATATTTAATTTTCAGTTGATAATATATTTAAATATATATTTAATTTTCAGTTAAGTGAAAGATGAACTCCTTTCATTATCAAGGTATTCTTGGTAATAATATTGTTTTGCTTAAAGATTCACGCTAAAGATAATTATGTTTTGTTTCAAGATAACGGTTCTATTTACAATTCTACATCAATTTGAGTTAGGTTATCTGAAAGCAATTTTAAAACACTGGACTTTCGGCAGAAAGTCATGACCTATAACCCATAGAAAATTTGTGAGGAATCTTAGTTCGTCAAGTTCGTGCCAACGGAAAGTAGTTTTGATTCTACTGTTGAACTGAAAGCAGTCGCTTTTGGTGACATGGAATCAAACATTCATTTCCACATGCAAAAATTTGTCAAAAATATCTTTCCGTGTTAAAATGAAGTACTGAAATTTAATGTAGAAACCTTTAGCAGGAGTAACTTAAACATTAAATACTGTTCCTAAACTTTTTTCCACCAAATTGTGTAGATTTGTCTTTTAAATATGCTGTATTCTATTGTAATTTAAAACAAATAACAAAACTTGCAAACTTTATATATAACTTTGTATTGATATTTTTTTTTCATTAAAGTAAGCATTTTACTGTTTTTGCTAGTGATACTAAACTTTTTTCCAGCACTGTACTTTTATAGTCTAACTGCTGAGTGTGAAATTGCCGTAGTTCAAACAAACCAAACCAATTAACTTCCTGTGATATCTTTATATTAAACTCGTTTATTTATTACTCCGTTCTCAGATGCCATTGCCCTTAACTGTTACAATTTCTAGGGAAGTCGCATCAAATGGATTTTCACCTATGGGTTCAAAAGCTAAGTTCACGCTATCTAAACGCCTTCCCATTTTTTTTCCTAAATTCTCGCTTCATCTCCGCCTACGCTGGATTAGATAGAGATTGCATTGCTCAAAAAAGCCGAATAATTGGAGAGGATGAAAAAATAAAATAAAAGAACCGAAGAGGGAGAAAGGGGTGTCCATATCTAAAAACTGAATCTTTTTTTTTTAATTTTTGCCGAAGCCGGAAAGCATCGGATGAGACAGGAAGTGGCAGGCGCAAAGCAAGGTCAGGCTCGTCTTATGATGAACATTTGTCTTTTGCGAGAGTAGCCGACCTTGGACGTATTAGGCAGGAATGTTGCCCTACAGCCACCTGAGGAGTACCAGAATGCTAATCGGATTGAAAGAGGTATCTCTCTGCTTGCTCTCTGCCTGCTTGGGTGGGGCCGAGATTCGAGAATTGAGGGAGTTACAATTCATATAAGGAAGAATTCCTTCGGATTTTCATTTTTTCTTTTTAAGCAAAAGCTGGGTAGTTTTTGTGGAAAAGGCGGAAGCAAATTGCATTTTGCGCAAAATGAATGAAGTTTTAATTCTTTAACGAGATACACTGTTAAAAAATTGAAACTTTTTCTACACCGTAATTCCGCTGCTTTTATAGATTATCTCTATTTTGACGAATGAGAATGCTCCATAATACAGTGAAATAATCATTTTCTATAAAAACGATGGAATGACGATGCAGCAAAAGTTTCAAATTTTTATCAGTGCAGTTCTTAATTTTTTAGAATTTAAACATACAAAAGTGATTTCGCAGAACTTACGGGAAATTAGCTGGTGTGGAAGAAAAAAAGTTGAATTCCATTTTATCCGACGAGGAAAATACTTATTCTTCTTGTTCATTTAAATTTAGAAATTTCATTAGTAATCTTTTTATCCATTTTATTTATTTATTTATTTATTTATTTATTTTATTATTATTCAGCACGTAGATAAAAAGATTCTTTATCTCTCTGCAAGCTTAGAATATTTTAAAGATAATTATGCGTATTCTAAAATTCATGTTAAAATTACAAAAATTCAAAAGGAATTTTTTCCTCGTTTGTAACTTATGATTGGAGAAATACATAAAAATTTGGAGATTGATGAGGTTTTTCAGCTTTTCAACTACGTGAAATTTTATTTCTGAGACAAAATGGTTTTACAGTACAGGTGTTATTCATGCCGTAAAAGTAGTTTTACAGGCACATAGGAATAATAAGAATGACGCATTGGACACTACCGAACTGATCTTGACATTTTTTTCGGAAACTGATTAGATGAAAATTTAATCGCCTCCCCCCATTTTGCGTTGTTACTTTTTGCTATTTACTACGCAAGTATTGAAATAATTAATAACGCAGAAATAATTTAAAATCTGAAGGCTGAGTGGAAATAACCAAATTTAGTCATAGAATGCCGTTTTTTATCACCAGCGGAAACAACAAATATTATTATATAGGGAGGCTTGTCCAACCTTTCACTAAGCAGGGGCGCATTTCAGTTCGTGGTAAACAGTGAATGGCGCCATTATTAACAAAACTCAAAACATGCAACAAAATTATCTAACAATATTAGTAAGTGTTATACACATGCAAATTCATATGGTAGTAGGGCCCTATAAATCTAAAATTCCATGTAAAACTTAAAAAAAAAAAAAAAAAAAAAAAAAAAAAAAATCAAAAAAGAAAAATAATCAAAATAACTAAAAGTCATAGAAAATTTCGAATTATGCATTTTTACTTTCTTCTATCTTTACAAGAAGAAAGTATTGGATTCATGAAAATTTTCGACTTCCGGTTTTCGACGGATTTATAGTTTTAGAAGATCCTGAACACGTTTTGACTATTTTTAGAAAATGTCTGTCTGTGAGTCTGTCCGTCTGTCTGTATGTGATAAAAAAATTGTGGGCGCTCTATCTCAAGAACTAATGCTCGAAATTTAATAAAATTTTATATTCAGTTAGACCTTGATATGAATTAGTGCCTATTGGTTTTTGATGAAAATTGGCCTGCAGGTGGCGCTGCTATACTACTTTTTTCATGATTTTCAAGATTGCTATATCTCAAGAACTAATGCACAGAATTTCATCAAACTTCAGATTATGTGACCCCTTAGTATACATAGACGCTGATTAAGTTTTGGTGTAAATTGGCCAGCAGGTGGCACTGCTATGCCACCTTTTTCATGATAGCTATATCTCAAGAACTAATGCACAAAATTTCACCAAACATCAGGTTCCGCGATACCTTGAGATACATAGCCGCTGATAAGGTTTTGGTGTGAACTGCCCTATAGGTGGAGCTGATATGCTACATTTTGAACGATTTTTGCGATAGCTATATCTCAAGAACTAATGCAGAGAAATTCATCAAATTTTAGATTCTGTTACATTATGTTATATATAACATAATTAGACGCTGATTACATTTTGGTATTAACCTTGCAACAGGTGGTGCAGCTATGTTGCATTTTGCACGATTTTTCCGATAGCTATATCTCAACAACCAACGCACAGAATTTCATCAAACTTCAGATTTTTTTACAAAATGACATATAACATAATTACACGATGATTACGTTTTGTTTTAAAGCCTTCAATTGATGATGCTGCTGTGCTATATTTTACACCGTTTTCTTTTTAACTAGCTATATCTCAAGAACTAATACACAGAATTTCATGAAACTTCAGATTCTTTTACACCATAACATAATTAGACACTTTTTTTACGTTTTGGCATAAATTGTCCAAGATATGGTGTTGCTGTTCTACGTTTCGCAAATTTTTTGTTCTAACTATATCTCAAGAACTAATGGACGAAATTCCATCAAATTTCAGATTCTGTTAGGTCTTGACACAAATAGATGCTTATTAGGTTTTAGTATAAATTACCCAACATGAGCAACTACTAGGCTCATTTTCTCAGAATAATAATTAAATTTTGCGTTTTAGGCTTTTCGGATACCAGAATCTCATTAGGCTAGGTCAAATGTCCGGGGAAATTCGATAGTGGGTAACTTTGGAGTCACCACTTTTTTTTTTTTTTTTTTTTTTTTTTTTTTTATTAAAATGTACTTATGAGATAGAAGAAAGTTTTGGGATTGACACATCCAACTAGTTCTCTTAGGAACTATCGCAACAGTTTTTGTAGTAGAAGGAGCTAGAGATGTAAATTTTCCGGAAAAATATAAGTGGCGGAAAAAAACCGGTTTAAAAACGGAAAAATTGGAAAAATTGATTTTTCATGACTGTTTTTCTCAAATAAATTATATTTTCTTAGAGAATATTAAATAATAAACATTTTTCCCATTTATATGTATTAAATGAAAATTATTTTCACTTTATATTACAAAAAAAAAAAAAAAAAAAAAAGTAGCAAAGCCTGCTTTTAAAAGTTCAGTTTTCTTTTCAACAGCCTAAGAATTTTTATTAAACGCTATTGTTTGTTATATCATATCTCTGTAGAAATGATTTTTAAGTTACATATTTAACTACCAATTGACCTAATGTAAAAACCTGAGCCAATATGTCTGCAGTTTGGAATGAAATAAATCATGCATTCCATTTACATGAGTATAGTTTTAAGTAAATGATACTAGTTTAAAAAAATTATTGCAGTTTTGTCATTATTATGAATATCAGTATTCAAAAATTCCATCGTTTGTTTAAAAAATGTATATTTTTATATTGTTACTTTTTTTTCTTAGAATTGTATTTCCTTTATAAAATATGTTTAGTTTTGGTATAGCTTTCCAATTTTAACTCAAAAAAGTTTTGATTTAGTTTTATAATCTAAATTCAAACAAAACTAAGTTTTACTTTGGCTTACTCAAGTCTGCAACTAAAAAATAGCATAGGATTTATTGACTGTTAGATTTTTACTCACTGAAACCAAATATATATATATATATATATATATATATATATATATATATAAGTTTAATTAAATGTAATTTTTTTTTCTTTTTACTCTAAAATCTGGTATTCTATTCTTGAATAAAAACCATATTCAATAATGTTTCCACATGGTAATTTTATATTTCTAAGAGTGGAACTCAAAAGTTATGAAAACAGAACACTACAAATAGAAAATGCTCACTATTTGAGGAATTAAAAAAAGCAGTTACATACAGAGATAAACTTCTACTGTGCTTTAGAAAACTACAAAAATTCAAAGTTTAATCAAGAGGAAAGTATAATTTGGAACATAGTTATTTGTAATAAAGTATGTTTTTTTTTTTTTTTTTTTTTCATTGCAGTTGTACTTTACTAATGCAAACTGCCCATGTTTTTGCAACATTACTGTACATTATGGAGGTAAAATGGAGGTCAATTTTAGATTCAACACCTTGAAAAAACATTCAATTAATCAACTATAACGAAATCTTGAAAAATGCAGCATAGTAGTGCCACCTATAGGACAATTTACACCAAAAACTAAACATTAATATATATCAGAAACTGTCTGAAACTGTAGTTTGATTTAAAAAGAAAAATCGTCCTTGAGGTAAAGCTATTGCGATAATCTTTAATAATGCAGCATAGCAGCATCATCTGTTGAGCAATTTACACCAAAAAGTAATGAGCACGAAGTTATGTCAAAGATTAACTTAATCTGAAATTTTATAAAAATACATACATTAGTTTGAGATAGAACTATTGTGGAAATTACGAATAATGCAGCATAGCAGCTCCATCGGTTTGGCAATATACACTAATAACTAAACATCTCGAGTTTATATCAAGGTGTAACTGAATCTAAAATTATGTGAAATTATGTGCATCAGTTCTTGAGATAGAGTGCCCATAAAATTTGTCACATACAGAGACTCACAGAGTGGCAGATATTTTCCGAAAACCATCAAAACGTGTTCAGGAACTTCTAAAATGTTTAAATACACCAAAAACTGGAAGTCAAATTTTTCACGAATTCAATACTTATTTCTTGAAAAGATAGATTAAAGTAATAAATGCATACCGCAAAATTTTATGTTCAATTTTTAATTTTATCATTTCCATTAATCGGCATATTATTGCAATAATTTTACACATGAATTAATTTTTAAAAAAGAGAAGTTGCATTCAATTACATATCTAGATTTTTTTTCATGTAATCAAGCTTTTGTGAGATTGTGAACTTTTTTTATATACTTGTACAAAATATATTCATAATTTTTAAATAAGAAATTATTACTATATTTAGGTTCCTATTTACAAATTTTTAATAAGGTTATTTACATACATATATGCAACTAAATAAGATTCAGCTAATGTATGGCATGGGATTTTTTTTTCCCCTTCAATCACTGCACTTGCGAAAGATTCAATTTGTTGATTAAACTTTTTCTGAAATGTCTATTTTCAAGAGAAATTTTGCAAAGGGTCTTGTGTTTCAAAAAAGAAAGAAAAAATGTGAAGGATCCTTTCAAGTCTTCTCAAACAGATTTCTGCTCAGAGATCAGATTACCCACATTAAAATTTTCATGTGAGACACTCAACATAAAAATAAATAAAATAAAAAGTATGAGAATGTAGCTATTACAAAATTTTCACTATATTACTTCATAAATGAAATTTCAATTTTTCCAGTTCGGAAAAATTGAAAAATAAGCCTTCGGAAAAAAACCGAAAAAAACCGGTTTTTTTCCCATTTTTTCCGTTTTTTTCCCGACCATTCCCATCTCTAGAGGAGCCAGAAACATTCATCTCGCTTATAATTAAAAAACAATTCTAGTAATAAATTGTTAGATATTTTAGGACGAAAAAATACTTTTCGATTTATTTCGGAAGCCATAATATGCCGTTATAAACAATACAAAAACAAAGGCAGGCATGATAGTATCCATGGGTGGTCCCAAAAAGATTCATTCATGGAAAGGATTCCGCATGATTTTATAGATTATTTTTATACAAAATGAGAAAAAATACCTAAAATTTTAAAGGTTTAGGAGAGAAAATAATCCTTTTACCTGTATTATAAAACAGCAATGGATCAGTATTACAACATAAAAAATGATAACATCGACAAAAAAAGTGATACATTCATATACCAAGAAGGAGGGGGGGGGGGGGAGGCAGGCCTATTTTTCTACATTTCTTATTTTAGTACATTAAAAAAGTCATTCCACACTTTTATAAATTACCATCGTCATAATTTCAAAAAAAAAAAAAAAAATTATAATAAATAACTGTAAATTAGTGAAGAAACTCAGTTACACATGACTAAATTTTTAACGTACATTTTCATTCTTAATGCGTGAAATACACTTTACGTCTATTTTTTTTCCTCAAGCAAATAACAAGAATAAAAGAAAGCATCCTTTTAAATAGAAATTAATTTTTAAAAAATGGTAGTACCAGAAAATCTTCTAGAGAGTGCCAAAAAAATCTCCAAAGGGCGCCATGGCGTCCGCGGGCGCCGCGTTGGACAGCCCTGATATAGGGTATTTCAAAAATATAAAAATGCACTTTGGTTTTTAGCTTATTGTATTCGCGTATTTTCGAATTTGAAATGAAATTTAATTTATGTGGCCTATAATCTTACCTTTACTTTATGAACACAAAATACTTTAATTTCAAAATATCTTATAAATTTAATCTGCTGATTTTTAATGCTTTTTATTTTAATCAGAATGTGTGATATCACATTTTTTCTTACCCTCCTCTACCCCTTTATCACAAACACTGTCACAATTTCTTGATCCCCCCCCCCCCCTCCTCCAAGCATGGCATCATTTGTCTACGGTCTCTTAGTTGGAAATTAAATTGCCAAAGGATTAAAAACAGGAAAGATAATAAGATTATGCTAGCCAACAATTTTACTTCAACAATATCCTTATAAAAAATATTTTACATCTTTATCTTTAAAAACAAATTGATTATAATAATACAGAAAAAAATTGTATCATCTTAAAAGTTGTTCTATTAGTAAAAATAGAAATCGTTCACAAATTAAAGAGATGGCGGCTACAGATCAAACATATATTATCAAAAATGTATTTAAATAAAGAAATACGTTGGCTATCATGTTATGAAATACACTGTCAGAGGTCATGTTAAGGGACAAATGCAGTTTTAACACTACTCTTAGTACTGATTCAATTAAAATTTAATCTTTAATAAATGAATTCAATTTCTGGTTACAATTATTTTTAAAGTAAAACACTCTCCTCATATAATACTCCATAGAAGGCTGCATTTCAATAAGACGAAGAATTATTCTTGTATATCGAATGTGATATCTAATCCTAAATATGAATATAGAAAAGACATATTAAAAAAAAAGAACTCGTGCAGTGTAGGATAAAATCATAGAAATATAATACAATTAGTCGGAAGAGGCAATCCCAAAACATTCTTCTCTCTCATGCATATTAAAAGGTCAAAATTCGATATCACAGTACCAAAATTAAATAACATTCTACGCCAATACAAGCGACTACGGCATTTAAGCAAATAATTCGGTAAAGTGTAAGAAGTGTTCCAAACGAATGTAAACCCTAAACGATGACTTTAAAGATGAAGTTTGAAACGTCAGGTATTATAAATATTAGTTTTATGTTTCAGTATATATATATTATACGTATGTACGTTCATTAGCATCAAGCACTTATTTTTGAAATATGGAATCCGTGAAAATATAGTCCTCCAGTTTTCAACTTATTGATACATTTTAGAAGGACCTGAACAGGCTTAGGCTTTTTTAGAAAATGTCTCTTTTTAAGTCTGTCTGTATATGACAAAAATTTTGTAGGAGAGCTAGATCAAGAGCTAATTCACAGAATTTCACCAAACTTTAGATTCAGTTAGACATTCGTATAAGTTTGGTTGATTAAATTGATTTTCGTATAAATCGTGACGCTGTTATGCTATATTTTTCACGATTTTTGAGATAACTATATCTCAAAAACTAATGCACGGATTTTAATCAAACTTCATATTCTACCAAAAAAAAGATTATAAAGAACACTCTTGCGCCAAATCACATATGTTCAAATGCCGATCCCATGATATAATATTTGTCATAAGATTGAATCAGCCATAAAATACGGTATTTTGACACTAAACAAAAATACATCAATAAAATGAAACATTTCACGTTCTCTATCTTTTTAATATGATTGATTTTTAAATATATATATATAATAATAATCGTTATTTTCTGAGAATTTTATCACGTGGCTAAATTTATAAAATACTTCCTCCTGTCAACTCTTCAAAACTCAACATTTTAGTAACATTTTTCCCTCTCAGCACTGCTCAAACGTTTTAGTTTTTTCGATTAGGATCAAGGGCAAGTTGAAACCATTAGTGAGATGAACAAAAATTAGACGCAGCAATTAAATTACTCAATCACGAATATTAAAACGACGTTAAAGATTTTTCTCATATTTGTTTTTCATATAATTATGAATAACTAACATTTGAATGGATAGATGTGTAATAACGTGTTTTTCATAATGCTGGTATTTATCAGTTTTAAATTCATTAATCATTCATAGATGAATAATCAATTTAAAAATAAATCTTTCGGATAAAATCGATTGTTATTATAGAATATCGTATATTTGAAAAGGGTTTAACTCGGCTTAATTCTTTGTTGTAGAATCATGTATTTTGCAAAATTATCTATAGGGGGGGGGGGAAGGACAATTTTTATTTTTTCATACTTATTAAAAGTTAATATAAAAATATTAGAAAGCTAGCCATAAATGGGTAATAGAAAAAAAAAATATTATAATCAATTTAAATATGCACCTTATATCACTCTTATACAAACGTTAAATTTATCAAACAGGAATATACGCAATATATTTCGTTTTAATAATATCAGCTAAAGATATGCACCGGACTGGGCTTAGCCCTGATTTCAGAAAACATAACTAAAAGCTTTACGGCACAACAAAATAAGACTGCACTAAAAATTAAATTGATGAAAAAACTCGAAAAAAAAAAAAGAAAAGAAAAAGAAAAAGAAATCCGATTTGTTAATAAGGGAAATAAAACATAATGGATGCAAACATTTTATAACTTTGATATCACTATTTTTAAAAATACAATAAGTACATAATGTAAAAAATGCACTACTATAGAAAAAAAAACATCAAAGATATTTGCGTACATTTAGAAGCAATAGCAATGAACAAAGCATCACATAACTATCTATGTATGCATGTAATTTGTATGTATGTAAATAAAGATATCTAGGGGTTTTAGTAAATAACTGTGTAAAAATTCTAGGTTATATGATATTGTTACAATATGTATAGTTTAAAATTAAAGGGGGATCTGGGGCCATTCCCGAACATAAGCTGTCTCATTAGGCTGTAAATTTACGGAATTCGATCGGGACATCTTACGGCATCCGAGCCAATGTGATTCTCCACCCATTTCAGAATGCTTCCAGCCAACTTGGGTAAAAATTACACTCAGCAAAAACGACCTGTATGAGTTGGATCTCTACGTCATTCATCTCCTGTAGGAAACTGCTGACAAAGCTTATCACTAGGCATGGAGTGTTTTGAGAACCCAAAACCAAAACTCACATGTATATTTCACATTTAAAAACATACCTATTTTAAACTAGCTTACAAAATATTCAAAACATCAATTTTTTAAAACGTGACAAATGACTTGGCCTTTTAACCTAGTAAGTAGAAAAAAATAATGGAAATCTGTCTTAAACGAAACTATTTCATGGTCCTACCGAAAAAGAATACAATGCAATTATATAGTCAATATATATTTGCTAGAACGGAATTCTTTTTTTTTTTTTTTTCCCGATCACTTGTAATTACCCTGCCCCCCTCCCCTTTAACAGAATTTAGTGTAACTAGGGGAATCAGCTACAAGCTATGCACGATAACCCATCGCAGACTCTAAAAAAAAACACGAGTTCGATTGGTTTTAAAAAGTTTACGAAAGATCGAATTATAACTTTAAAAAAATGGTGATCACCCTGTAAACGGGTTTTAATTCATTTTCTGCAGGTTAGATGATTAAAAGGCCGATTCAGCTGTTAAGATATCTAATGACTGATTTCGTGTTTAAATAAATAAGATCAGTTAAATATTTAAAAATAAGATAACATAGAATAAAATTAGTAAATATATGTTTATTTTTTAACATCGCCATAAAAATTGCTTTAAATAAGACATTTTAAATGTATAATTTTAAATCTAACGCAATTTTACTAACGTTTTCTTTCTCTTTTTAATATCGACATGAAAATATTTTTGTTAATACAGAGGAAATATTATATGCGCTGTTTTATAATAGATAACACAGTGAGAAAGATAATCTAGAAATACGAAAAAAAAAAAAATCTCTAGAGTAAATATATTTTTAAAATGTTTTGTTAAAGTATTATTTGACCATTTTAAATATGACGTAATTTTTCCCCTTTACTTCTTTTAATGAATATTGAAGAATTTACCATTCTAAAACTTTTCTTTAAAAAAAAAAAAAAATAATAATAAATAAATAAATAAAATTAAAAAAATGGTGAAAATACAGTTTTTATGACGTAATTTTAAATAGTTTCCTGCTCTGAATAGGTAACCATTTTTAATTCTAGTTTTTTTTTTAAATCTCTTTTTAATGGTCACGTTTGTAATTAACATGAAAAATTCTTTGCACTGTTTTCCGATCGGCAACAACTTAAAATAATAACCTTTTGTAAAATCTGATTAAAAAAACCTCTTGAAATGATAAAAATTTAAACTAAAAACTTTTTATAAAAAAAATCCTCAAAAATTATGAAAATTAAAAAAGTAAATGCAGTCTGCAAGTTCATAATGTAGAAAAATGATCAAACTCCTAAGTATAGTTTCTGCACCTATAAAACTTTTTTAAGGAACGATTTTAACTAACTTTAACACTAAATGTCACTTTAAATAATTCTCCAATTTAAAAACTGTCTGCATTAGCGTGTTTATCAAAAATTTCTCTATACTATTAACCTATCTTCCTATTACTTACCCATCATACGTAGTATAGGGTAAGTCTTGCAATCGTTTTGAAAATCGAAAAAATTTTTTTGACGGATTTACACGTTTTAGATAGTGGAGATTCCGAAAACATATTTTTAGAAAAAAAATTTTGCCGTCCGTCTGTCTGTCTGTCTGTAAACGCTCTATCTCCCGAACAAATTGAGATAGAGACTTGAAATTTTGTATGTAGTTAGTATGTAAGAATGGGACGAACCCTATTTATTATCAGCAACCTCGATTATCCGGAACTATTTTTTTCGGACTCTCGAAAAATTCGTTCTGATGAAAGGTATATAAAAAATTTCGAATTTTTTTGTTCTAAGGAATGGACGTAAAAGGTAATAAAATAACACACATTTTGCATATAGAACGAAGTCGATCGCATTATTAGTTGCCGAGATATTTGTGATCTTGTTTTCCACATTCTTCGATTTTTCATGACCCTGTATTTCATTCAAATTTCAATTCAGAAGTATATTTTAATTGGAAATGAAACGCTTAATCCGACGCAGTTAATTGTTAGTTAATAGAATTATTATTTTTGGAGTTATAAGGATGTTTCTTTTACGCAGTTCGGTACTACTTGAGTACTTTGGCGTTTTATATAATTTGTCGAAATTGGTACATCAGCAGTTCTTTAATATAGCATTACTATGTATAATAACAATATTAATTTTTTTTGTTTATGAATTGCAATGCATTCTATAAATAGTTTTCACATGTTTTATTTTCATATACATATCCATGATGGGTAAGTATTACGGTGGTCCCCAACGACTAGTTTTTGTATGCAGTAGTTTACTTAATGTGAGTGGAAAACGAATCGTCCAGTCACAGAAAATTTATTTATGTCAGAGGTAACAGCGTTAGTTTTAATTTTTAGAAAATAAATTAGCATTAGAGTTCACATTTTTTGAATATAATTTGTAAATAAAAAATGAAGGATCGAATATTTAAAAATATATATGCTTTTATGAATTAATAGTTTAGTATTAATTAATTTAAGATTATACGTTGAGAAATAAATTTAGAAATCCTAAAAAAATATTTTTAATATTTTTTTTTTCTGGTGCCCAGACTCATAACAGAAGCAAAGCATAAATTATGCATTTTTAACTAAATTTACTCGCTTTTCTCTTTCTACCAAGTGCGAAAAAAAAAGCAGTGAATTCTTTATAATCGAGTTTGGTGCCCTCAGTCTAACTAATGTATTGTTACAAAGTTTTGATGAAAAAACAGGAAAATGCTGTAAAAATATTAGCTGTGATTTTCAAAATAATTATTAAATGCTTATTAAAGTTGTTTTTTTTTTTTTTTTTTTTTTTTTTTTTTTTTTATTACTTTTATTCTTGATTTTATCCTTATTAAATATAGTAAACAGATAAGTTTGTCTTTGAATTCAAAATAATGTGTCGACATGCCACATTTCACACTTCTAAATTCAAACAAAAAAAATAAATATTTAAAGTACTTGCATAAACTTTCTAAATACATAATTACTGGTATTCTCGTAGATGCAATGCAATCTTTAAATTTTCGGACAAAATACCCTAGCACTGCATGCAGTGTTCATGCTGACATTTTACATACGTTACTAATTTGGCTAATTAAAAACAAAAAACATTCGCCTAGTGAAAAAAAAATACATTAGAAAAATAGATTCGCCGTGTAACATTAAAAAATAATGATCCTTAATCCTTTAATGTACTCCCTTTTTTCAATATGTTTTAAATAAACTAAGTTTTTATAACTGCGACAACGATTGTTATTAATCTAAATTCAACTATCCGTTACAAATATACTAAAAATATGTATAAATTAGAAATATGTATATATGCATATGTATAAAAAACGAAAAAGAAAAGAAAGAAAAAGCGAAAATTGAGCAATAGAAATTTGGCGAATCTAATCACTTGTTTACTCGCCAAATGAAGAATTTAGTCGCAATTTGGTGCAATGGCGAGTGATAGCGAGAACCCTGACTTTATGACAGACACACATAGTCAAGACATTCCTAATTGGTGTAAGAACTTCATCAGAACTTCCTTGGATGGATGTTAATTTTCCAGTTATTTTTCAAATCACAAAACATCACAAAAATTATTAAGTAAAATAAATTAAATAATAACCTTGTAGAAAGATCAAACAGTTCTATATATTTTTTATTTTATTTTATTTTATTTTTATCCGAATTATGTAAATTTGTCTTGAAAATCCGAGAGATTGGCAGTTTATTTAAATCATGGGTATTCTCAAATTTCTTGGGAATAAAATGCAATAAGTGTTTAAATATAAAATGTATTGTACTTGAAAATACAATAAATAAAACATTTGCACGCCTTTGCAGCATTTTTTATTTTTTTTTAACATTGATAAATTTTAAATTTAAACTTGCTAATTATTATTAAAATAACAAAATGTGACATAAACATAATAATAAATAATTTAAAGTTTTATTTTTATTTTTTTAAGTATAAAATTAAAATTTGGTACTTTCGTAAAACTGTTTAAACTTATAATATATAAATACATTTTATGAATTCCATAATAAATATAATAATTTTATATAGAAACTAGACTATTTTTATGACAATAATATAGTTTTTTAAAGCATATATTGTATAAAAAGACGAACAACTCTGAAAATCCCTGCTAAAATTGATAATTTATAAATTGGAATTATTGGACAGTATACACTCAAGCTGGAAACGGAATAAAAAGTTTGATAAAATTCCGTGGATTATTTTTTGAGGTATAACTATCGTGATAATCGGGAAGAATCCAACATTAATAGCGCCTCCTGTTTATTTACCGAAAAAGTAATTAAAAACAATCAATATCAAGGTCTAACTGAATCTAAAGTTTTATTAAATTCCGTGCATTACTTGAAATAGAAGGCCCACAAAATTTTTGTTACACACTGACAGAGCATTTTCTAAAAACAGTCAAATCATTTATAGAACATTCTAAAACATATAAATCCGTCGAAAGTCAGAAGTCGAAATTTTTCACGAATCCATTATTTTCTTTTTCTAAAGATAGAACAAAGTGAAAATGAATGGAGTGCAATACGTGTAGATGTCAAGCAACAGTCATAACACGTTAACCCATTAGTGCCTACCGTCGCATTTTTGAAACAGTTTTAAAAAATTCAAATAAGCGCATTTCACAAGGAGTATAAATAAATATTTACTTTCTCGAGAGAAAGTCCTCGCTAAATTAAGATTGATTTAAAAGTGGTGGGAAAATGCAAAATTTGAATTTTAACGAAGAAAATAATTCAGGCACTAGTGGGTTAAGGAAACAATTTTACAAAATCAAGGGAACTATATCCATATCGCAATTATCAAAACTAGTTTCAATTCACTCCTATTATGTGGCTGAGTGTCCCTAAATAAAGGTGGTTTCATTTCTTATTAAATTTCATCGAAATTATCAGCAGTATCATAATTATGAGCATTAAAAGCATAATTTCCCTTTTAATTATTATTTATTATTTAAACAATAAAATGTTATAATAAAAACTAATATTTATATTAATTATTTAAATAATTATTCTTTAGAATATAAATACATATCATATAATATTTAATAATGTTTAGAGTTGTATAAAATTTATAATTCTATAAATTTTTAAAGCCGGGATGTGATTTTTAAAGCATGCAAATGATAAAGATAATCAAAGTAAATCAGTTTTGGGATTCACATTCGAAACAGAACATTCATATTTGTCATTTCGTGATAGCAAATTAAAACAAATATAAAAAGAGAAATGAAAAAAAAATGCGCTTTTATAAGCATTCGATATTTATCTTTAAAAATTACTCCTATTCCAATAATGTCTCCGCGTTGCTTCAAAACATGTCGGAGGTTATGGTACCTGAATGTCGCATGAGACCCGATTATGGAGTATTCATGATTTTACTTGTGATTGATATAAAGCACGAACTAGTGAATTTATTTAAAAAATTAAACTTTTAATTTTGAATAACCGTAATTTTTAATTTTGGGCAACCGTAAAAAGGAATAAAACATTATTTCAAATATCTTTCCAGGAATCGTAAATTGTTTTCTAAAGATATAATCATAAATCGATTAGCCCTTACCGGCAAGAACAAATTCTGTTCGCAAAATAATAAACTATATTGACTGACACCAGAATTTAGAAACCACTTTTTTTTTTTTATAATTAGAAACGCCTTAATTCAAGCTTTTATTGTAAAAGCATATATTTATGAAAATATTATTGGCACCATTTGCAAGTTTATTATTAAAATTAGGAACTAAAATTAGAATAATAATAACTCCGGTTTGCCCAAAGTCGGCACATTGTGCCGAAAAGAATTATCCACAGCTGCCAACATTTACGCATTTTTCCTACCACAAAAATTTTATAATAAATATTGTCTTATTTAATCGTCGAAATCTTATGATTAAACAAATGGAAAATCTCTGTACAATTTTAGTGGTAGCAAAAATGCGTAAAAGTTGGCAGCTATGGGATTAACCCTTTCAGCGCGCTGTACCTAAAAAAGGACACCTAATTTTAATTTTATTGGCACCAAGAATATTTAATTAAAATTTTCCTTTTATAAAACACTTGAAAATAAACAAGTTCGTATTTCCTAATAAATTCGTATTTTAATTCTGGTATACGTTAATTTTTTCAAACGATTTACTCTGCGCCTGAAATATTTAATATGATAATTAACTTTCAAAAAATATTAAAACATCGCTCTATTATCGAAAACATCAGGAAAAGGTTGAAAAATGAACTACAAAATTCAATCGTTTGTATGTACGCGAAATAAATTAAGTTAATAAAAGATAGAAATAATCAGAGAACTCTTTAACCCTTTCGGGTCTGGTGTACTATTAATAGTACATGTCTTATAATGGAATATTACTTTGTTTTAACAAATACTTTTGCTACTATTTACATGTAGTAATGTTAATATATGTCTATGCATTTAGTATACGACTTCATTAATGTTAGACATTTAGTAATAATAATAATAATAATAAATGTTTACTTAATTCTCTTTGCGTCGTTTACGATTCTTTTATAATAAACACATATTTCACTGTGTAAATTTAAAATAAAAGTTACTTTCCTGACAGAATCCTATGTAATAAAGTGAAAAAAGTATTAAAAAGTTAAATTATTATTTAAATCTTGCTGCAATATAATATTCTCTAAGCATTTCCAAAACTCTTCCTTAGCCTCTTTTCATATGAATATGAATTGAATAGTATGTAACAACGACATTCGTTATCTTTCAGACAATGAAATGTTCGTTAAACACTAATTAATCTATTTAGATAGCTAACGTTAATATTATTAACAGAAAATTAATTCTTTCTAAAAAGGGGGGGGGGAAATAGATCCCGAAAGAGTTAAATATACTCACGTTAACTTCGAAGACGTTTTAACACAGGTATCCGAGATGCACCAAGCTTCTTTTGCAAGACATCGCTGAAACAACAACAAAAAAAATCTCTGCAATCGACAAGTCCGACTGACACAAGTATCCACGTTGGTGTCAGAACATCGACTGAACTTTCTTGCTCTCGGTTCTAAACCACTCGTATTAGCGAAGCAGGAAAAAAGATGCTGTGGCAGCTTTTTAACAGTGTCCCACCCTGAACTAAAGAGAAAAAGCCGGGGGCCGGGTCCGTAGGTAGCGTAGGTCAAACACAGACCATATATGGGTTAGGATCTGCGGTATGTTCCGAGACACTCGCACCAAGGCCAGGGACGAAGCGAATAGGTGGGCTTCAGTAAACAGATTTGAGTCTGAAAATGAAGGAGTTAATTAAGCGAAGTGGTGGGAGATGCATGTGGTGCTGGGTGTTGAGGCGATTTGTCGCTTTCGCTTTAATGAATAAATAAGACGGAATCGCAGCGGGCTGGAATCGATTTTCATCTCGGAAATGCATCAGAAACGGAAGTTCTTTGAATATGTTATAAGTACCTGGCATTTCTGAATAATATTGCTATGGTATTTGTTTGTGTTTGTATTTGTGATGGCCAATTATAAGCACGAGGGACAGGCCCTAAAGGGAGAAGAAAATACCTTCGTGGGGGTCTTTCTAAAGGAACCTAACCCATATTTACGCAAGATCCAAGGTTCGAAGAAAACCACGGAAAACTCCGAACGATTAGGCCGATTGGTTTCGAGCCGAGTACCTACCGTCCACCAAATATTGTTATGGAGAGGAATGCTTTCGTATAAAAATTTCTCTAGTTTTCTCTACATAAGATAATATGCTTTCATATATCGAAGTAACGCCAACCCGCAATCGCAGCAAAGTATCTCCAGGCTGTAGATCTGTCGCTATCAAATCAGTTGATCATAGCTGTCTGCTATCAATTACTATTGGTAACTGACAGATTGGTAAAAATATAAACAAAATGTTTCACATTAGATGCCAAATAGATTTGCTGCCGCATATACTTTAACGAAATGTTCTTTTTTGCATTTACGGAATATGATAGACAAGAGTCCAATCTTTCGTTTCAATGTGCCTTGTTATAGAATAAATTCATACCTTTTTAAAATACGAAAAAAAAATCATAACTGTAATGCTTTTATCAGTTTTATTCAAATATTAAAAGAATTTTTTAATAAATTTGGTGCACAAACTTTTTTTTTCTTTTTATGTATACTGATATTTAATCAAGTATCGCTAACAGCCTAGATTGCACTTGGATTCAAGTAATGTCAATGTTTCTAACTCCCCAAATGCCTACAAGGAGAAATGTACCAACGATTTAGAGGGATAAAGCGATGAATTTTTCAGAAACCATACATAAGTATCAAAATCCCATTAATATTTAAACATTTGATTATATACAAGATAAAAAACATACTTTATAAAAATATAAAAAATCCAACTTACATAAAAAAAAAAAAATAATAATAATAATAATAATAATAATAATAATTCATTAGTTACTTATTTTTGGTATATTCCCCACTTTTCCTACACATTTTTCTTCTTAAAACTAGACTAGATTATATATATATGCAAGAGAAAAAAAAAAACATGTATGTTTTTTCATATTGTGATTTGCAAACCTTTGGAAAATACAAACAATTTTCATCAATGTCGTGGAAATTCATTGTTTCAGCATACTAAGCGGAATTGTTCCAAATAAATTCTACAAATCCGTTTGTAAAGTTTAATGACAAGTTTTTTTTTTTTTTTTTTTTCTTAATTTCATATCAGTATATAAAAACTCTAGCAAATAAAAAAGAAAAAATGATCAAAATGCCTATTTTTCATAGCATCAAATGAAAAAACTTCGTTTTTAAAGTTTTTTTAATAGTAATGTATCTTAACGCTAACGCTATTTTGCAGTTCATCCCTTTAAAATGTATATAAAATCTCGATTTCCGATTGAGGAAATCTTGGCCATGCTTTATTCAAGAACCATGAGTCCAAGAAATAAGTATTTTCTCCCTTTGACTCTTTGGCTCCTTACGGCGAAATACAGGAGTTGCCTAACATAAGCACGATTCAGTCCAATATTGAAGTCCTTTTTCGTAAATCGGCTCCTAATGACCTACTACATTCGCACCTTCCAGACTTAAAAAAGATCGTCTTCTATCGAAAAAGAATAAACTAAGGTCCACCAAATTTTGGAATCCTTGGTTCACGATGGCATTACATTAATATCCAAAGGGCTACGTGAATCAAAGTAATGGCACACTATATGTTACAAACAGTGTTGAATTCAGGGGGTGGACTGGGGATAACATTCCTCCCCCCGGAGCTATCAAGTGTCCCATCCGGAAAATTTGAGATTTTGTATTTTCAAAGGTAAAAAAGTGCAATCCCTCCCGGACCCACAGAAGTCCCTCCCGAAGAAAAATGCCTGAATTCAACGTGGTTACAACGATGGCGATGATCATATGACTCTCGTGATGAGATAGAAAAAAGTAAAGATGCCTCAGTTTTGTACATACATAATTAGTATTTTTCATATAAAAATGCAGTTTGATGTTGCCAGTGGTAATCTAAAAATATCTATTAAATGTAAAAGAAATATTAGAGTTTTCCATTTAAAAAAAACACCTTTGTTTTTTAACTCAGGAAGGCTGGTTTGGATCTTCTAGAATAATTAAAAAATGTATAAAATTTTAATTATACTGAAAAATAATAATTATACTTACATAAGTATTTTCATTCACCAAACCTAAAATAAAAATAAAAAACAATTAAACATCATATGTAGCATAAATAGGAGGTTTTTAAAAGATCTTTATATAATAGTCACATACGACATTTATCATTAAAAGACATTAACCAACATAGAAATTCTAATGTATGAAATAACATTAGTTGCCTTCATCAAAATTATATATTTTTTATAAATTTCACAATTAGTTTTTAGAAATGAATAATAGGAAAACAACGGTTGTGAAAATCTATGGATAAAACATCCGACATTGATGTACTTTTTTTTGTGTGAAAACTATTGGAGTGGTTTGAATAATTTTATTTATTTGGTATTATAATTAACAATATTTCATTAATTTTGTTGTTTTCGGAAAAGCAGATTTCCTTTTCCGTAACGTTAATAAACATAAATAAATGGAATTTCTGGTTTCTGGAATTACATAACTACTGAATTTTTAGCATTTTTCAAAATTATTTTAGATTGAAAAATGTTTATGATTTCAGTTTGTTTCTCAGAACGATATTCGTTGCGATTTTCAATTAATATCTCGGTTATAGTTATTATTTTTAATGATCAGTCTGAGCTTC
Organism: Maratus speculifer; assembly: GCA_964019185.1. NCBI lineage: Eukaryota > Metazoa > Arthropoda > Arachnida > Araneae > Salticidae > Maratus > Maratus speculifer. The sequence continues at coordinate 154,195,264 of OZ025290.1, forward strand.
AGATGCATCAGGATCTACCTTGGACTATCCTGAAACAAGCTTTCAGGCTATAATGTCTTTAAAACTTCGAGTTGTCTCTCCGTACGATATTTATTATGGCTTTTAATTAATATCGCGGTTAATTTACATATTCCATTACATTAATTTACAAAAAAGGGTAAAACTGAGCTCCAGGTGCATCAGGCTCTACCATGGGCTATCTTGAAAAAAGCTTTCAGGCTCCAGGGCCTTTATGACATCACTTTGTTTTTCCGTACGATATTTATTATGGCTTTTGATTAATATCGCGGTTTATTTACAAAAAAAGGATAAATCTGAGCCCCAAGTGCGCATAGGAATCCACCTTAGACTATCCGTATAAATCTTCAGATTGCTACTCGCGGCAGAATTTTTTAGAGATTTTGAAGATACCGTGGAAGAAATTAATGGAAATGTTCGATCATTTCAGACAGGCAAGGAGCATATTCCATTGCATTTACAAACAGCGGGGTGCCAAATATAATCACTCAAGAAGATGCATCACACATAAAAAAATACAACTCAATAAATAGGATCACGTAAGTAATTGTTTCACCATATATTACTGCAGATTTTCTAACGCACGAATGTTTTTAAAAAATATTCAGATTAAACAGTTTACAAAAATTATTAAATACAAAGAATTTAAAAAAAAAAGTGAAAATAATATGTATACATATATGTTAGAGATGAGACGAGCTCAGCTCGAGACAGGGCCCAGGCTCGATACAGGCTTTTTTGAAGCAAAAATTGTCACTAACAATTATTTTTGCCACTAATATTTTGTAAATTGGGTAGGTAGTTTCAGGGATGTCACCCCGCAAACATCAAACCTTTACCTATTTATAATAAAAACATGGAAGTATAGATCCAAAAGCCGTATATGCGTTATTATATACAAACATAAATAATTTATCTAATACGTGTTAGCAGATGCAGTTTTTAAAATACATACATAAACCAGCATAATACTTCTTCAGTTTTATTTTTACAGTGTCTATGTCATGCAAAAAAAAAAGTTACTTTTTTAAACCCGAATTGAGTCAAGCTTTATAAAAAAGTGCCAAGGTCCATATAACAAGTAAATGCCGTGAAGAGTATTAAATACATGGTAATAAAGCCTTTAATCGAGCGCAGGTTATAAATTGGCAAACATTGTTCTCGTCGCTATCTTTCGCAATACATTCTTTAAATTTAAAATACATGTAATAAATACCTTTAAAAACACGACGTGACTTATTTAATTTAAAATATAAATAAATAGATAAAAAGAAGAAAAAGAGATAACATAATTTAAAATATTCATTTCAACATCAAAAAGTTGCTTCAAAGTTACACAGGCGGAAAAAAGACGGTTTTTGGAGAAAAAAAATACTTGCGGCTAAAACTGAAACCGATTCTCATAATTCTCAATTCACATTTTTTTTACATACAAAGACTTTGCACTGTGTTGGATTTAACTCCTTCGCGAAAGGAGACTTTTAAGAAATTTTTAATATTTAGTCGCCGGTTTCAAAAACAGAAATTTGAGACTTATTAAATCACGAAACTTTTACGATTAAATAAAGTAAATTTTACAAAAAAAAAAAAAAAAAAAAAAAATACTGGTGGGGATAAACAAGGATTCCTAAGCTTTTTTGCACTTATACGTATCGCTCGTCCCCAAGGGTTAAGCATGAAAAACGTAAGCACATATACATTACTCGATTATCGCTCAAGGGACATTCTTATTAAAAACTTATAACTTTGCGTTGAAAGTGTTAAAAAGAAATATCCGAAGTTGAAAGAGAGCCAGCTAGTCCCGAAATCAGAAACTCGCGGTAGCCCTGAAAATCTGAGAGTCAAATTAACTGCTAATCTCAAAAATTGAGAGTCAAATTCATAGACAATACACTGCTTTCTGAAAAAAAAAAAAAAAAAGACAGAGTCGGATTTTTGAAAGAAAAAAAAAAAACAGCAGCTCGCTATAATTTACGTAACGCAAATGCAAGTCAAGTGCGACCTCTGATGGTGGATTCAATTTCCGCTCCAACTGGATTTCACGCTGTGTTTGAATTAAACAATCGAATGTACTTTCTAAGTAGTCAGATTGAAGCATTTACATTATATATTCTAGAAAAATACCTGAATTTTTTTTTATGCAAAAATAGACCTTTAAAATATTTTCGTTTAATTATAGATTTCTAGCGGTCAAAATACTTCACAAAGCCTCAATGTCGTTTTTCAAAAAATATGATAAAACGTTATTTTCGGGAATGGAAATGGAAAGCAGATAAAAGTAAAAGTTCAATTTTATACTCTTTGAAGCGCAGCAGCCGAAGGAGAGTGAAACTTCCGATATAATCCAAGAGCCGACAGCACAAAAACCTTCTTTTATTTTATGGAAGAGTAGTAATAGGGAAATCTAATGATCCATGTCTGCCGGAAGTGAAGTGGTGCATAAGCCAAAAATTGATACCACTAATGGTTCACTCGTAAGTTTATCATTGTGTTTTACTGCATCCAGTTTTTTTATGTTTTCATACCTTTGATTGTACGATAAACACAATATTAAACCTGTAAATTAATCACTAGTGGTATTCATTTTTTGCTTATGCACCACTTCACTTCCGGCAGGCATGGATCATTAGATTCCTCTATTACTACTCTTCCATAAAATAAAGGCCTTTTATCTTGTGCTCGATATCATAGGTTTTTGTGCTGTCGGCTCTTGGACTAATATGTCTCATAATGGAAGTAATAATATTTCTCGGTAACAGCTCGATCATTTAAATATAACAAGTCGGAACACTTCGAATTCGAAGAATGAAAATCTTTAAAAAAGAACTGCTGGATTGAAGTTATAAAAAAAAATTTAACACTGGCAAACCCTGCAGCTTTTCTCGCTTAACAGTTAAAACACGCCAAGTGATATTTGTATGTGTCTGATATTTATTACAGTTAATGATATAATTAGTAATGATTAAATTTCATTATTACACTCCATTATTCCAAAATGAGACTTAAAACAATAAGAAAATGATAACTACAGATAATTTAAAATAAATGATAATTTAGGAAATATTTTGAAACTTTTATGCTCAATTCATACGTTTCTTTCAGTATGCATTTGAAGTATTTAATTTTTTAGAAACGAAATCTGCTTAGTATGCATTTACATCTTAAAATTAACCATCATGTCAAAATCCAAGTTCTTTTTTCTAAGTGTCTACCACCTATCTAGGGTTTAGTAGTACCAGCATAAAAGCCTATTCTTGAAAAAGGAACTGTCACCATTACTTTGGCAACATTAATTTATAAATCAGTTTGGTATTTCCTAATGTTCCATAGAAGCATAATTTAGAAAGTTTTAAAAGGCCTTTTTTAGAACATTTTTTGTTCCTGCCTATTTCCTGTGGTAGTGGCACCGGCAGAGAAGATAGACTATAGGATCTGAGAGTGTCACCATTGATTCGCACCATTGATTCCCTTTCTTTCAATCGATTGATAACTTGTTGACCTTGCACAGAAATCGTAATTTTGGAATTTTTTACAACGCTTTTTACCGCTTCCCTTCGCTTCACAATTTTTACTTCCGACTGTTCTTAGAGGACATTTATATTTTATAAGTAACTACCATGCCATATTTAAAATTTCTATACTCTTTAATACAACAGAAATCAACATTTTTAATGCTTTTTGCTACTGCAACTCTCTATTGAAATTGTTGCCGACATAAAATATAGTTTTTGTTTATTATGTTTTAACAGGTTCTATCAGCACCAATTTAATTTTAAAATCGGTTTGATGCTTTCTGAGATTGCTTACAAATCACCATTTAGAACGTTTTTAAAACGCCTTCTGTGCATTTTCATCCCCCCCCCCTCTTTAAATTTTGCATTTTTTTAAGAATTTTTCTTAGATATCATTTATATCGTATAAGTAATTAACATGGCAAATTCTATGTTTCTAGGCCCTTCAGTAACACAAAAATTGCATTTTTAGAACGTTTTTTGCTTCTTCACCCCTTTGGCTTAGTGGCATCGACATAAGATATAGCCTAACATTATCGAAGCGAACATTATCATTCTGGTATCATGACGTTTGAAATCAGTTAGGTAGTCCCAGAAATTAGGCCTTACACATGAACAAACTTTACCTCTTTATAATATAAATATAGACTAAATAATCAATCTTATATTGGCTGTTCTAACTCATAAAATAAATATTATTCATAACTAAATTTTACCTTAAACTTTTTAATTATTCAAATATCAAACATTATTCCAATAAGTCAGTAATGTATAATTCGGATAATAAATTATGAATTATCCACTGAGACTCTGATCTCTCGTAATACGCAATGAAAACTCAACGAAAATTTCGCCACATGATACAGTCATAATTTTTGTTTTCAAAGATATCTAAAAATAACATTTTTTTCACGGTCGTAAAATTTAAATATATTTAAAAAACAATACTGTGTAGATGGGATGCATAATAATCTAAATTTGTTTTCAAACTGCAATGGTATCGATTGAAACTTTTTTTTTTCACATTTAAATTATTATACTGATAATTAAACAAACGCAACTGAAAAATCATTTCAACCGAGACCATATATATCACGAACAATAGTGTGACATAAAACTAAAAAAGCGTCGAAATTCTGAGACTAACGCTAAACTTTCAAAAGCTGACTTTTTTTTCTCCTTAATTATTATCCTCCTATTATTATTATTATTAGTGCGCAGAAATTTAGAAAATGTTTATTATTTTATATTTTTTAAGAATATAATATTTTAGAAACATTTATGAGAAGTCAATTAAAAATTATTAATAATTTAACAACTTATAACAATTATTTGGAAAATGAAATTCTAATTCTAATCAATTTGAAATGTTAGATTCAGATGACGAAAATTTACCTGATTTATACTTACAGGATTGAGATTAGAGTTCATTCAATGCAATGATCAGCTGATGGTTTAATAATAATATTCTCGATTCCAACCTTTTCACTTTTCGGTGTCTTTAATTTAAACAATTTTCTTTTTTTATTTGTCTGGTTTAATTTTTTTTTTCCGCCTAACTTGACTTTCGCTATGGATTCGACTATTCGGGACGTGGTGTGGGTCGAGATCTTCGAAACTGGATTTCGCTAGGAAGTCGCAATATGAGAAGAAAAGCTTAATCACGAAGTTATAAATGGTACGTTATACGATCAAGGACGTTAAAAACGGTAAAATACATAAATAAATAAAATTCGGACATCACAAGTTCCATTCTGGACCGAAAACAACAACCTTTGTCCAAATGATTAAAAAAAAACTGGGGGGTTTTCTGTCACTTCAAAATTTCTGGAAATTTTATATCTGTAAAGAAGATGCAATTTATTTTATTTTATTTTATTTTTATTTTTTCTCGGCTGTATGCATTCATCACAAAACAAGTAAAATAATTCGACATGTTTTAAATATCAACTGATTTACTTTTTTAATGAAGATCTATTAATCAAAATAATTTTAAATAAAATCGCTTAAATATTATCTTTAACTTAATAGATAAGCTCTCTTAAATAATTTTAATAGTTTTTAAGCATCTTTCTTCAACGGCATATTCTAAAAAGAAATATTAGAATAACGAAGCTATTAACTTCCTTAAGTAACTATTTTGTGTAACGATGATAATTCCACAACCAAATATTTATACAAGAGCAGCTATTGAAGAATTATAAACTAATATAATCTTCCTAATCTCGTAGAGTAAACTGGAAGGCTGTTTACACGAAAGAAATCATTAAACTTTAACCTTCTTGTCAACATGAGGCTATACCCCCTAAAGCCAAATTCTAGACTACTCGTTTTTTTCTTTATCAGTTCCTGTTTATGTCACACTTAAAAGCCAACAAAAAAAATACAATGGCCTACATACTTCCAAAGAGCTCGGTCACTTTCTAATTTGTAGTATCTTATCGACGAGGAATGAAATCTTATAAAATGTTTTCCCACGACATGGGAATGTTAAAGTTCAAAAAACCACAAAAACATTGAAGATCAAAGTATCCGCAAAAGAATTAATTTAAATTGATATACAATGTGGCATTTTCTCTTTATATGCTGTTGAGGTTTTGCCCCAATAATTTATTTTGATGTCCTTCATTTCTATTTTGACATCGACAAGATGTTTCATAAAAGACTTTCTAACTTTAAAATTCAGTAGTTACTTAATGTAACAAATATAAATACAAAATAAGTGACGCGTTTATCAAGTAACTCATAATTATTGAATGGAGTAATTTAAAAAATAGTTTAAAATGTCTCTTAATAGGTGACATTGCACTTTTCTCAAACTCTAAAGTTTTCAAATTGACTGCAAAATTTCAAAATACAGACTATTTTTCTCGATAGAAAATAGAATAAGAATAAACACTGAGATACGTTGATGCACTGCACGAAAGCTACTTGATGAGGCTAAATGACAATTGACTTTCCCCTTCCGCTCTCCCTCCAAGTAATTTTACAATTAAGAAGATAGTTATCATATTACAGACTCTCTCTATATATATATATATATATGTAAATTTGGTTATTGTTACACTTCGATTTCATTTCAACAACGGGCGTAGGTAAAAAACGAAGAATGTAAAGGTAGTAAGTTACTAACCAGGAAAGAAAAGGAATAGCATAAGGTAAACAGAGGCCCAACTAACATTTAAAAAATATATATAAAAAGGGAATGGGGGCAAAATACATAGCTTAGTAATTTTTAATGGTAGCTTCATAGTAACCGTCAACCGTCGAAGTTTTCTAGGATGCTCTCGGATGGTTCAGTCTTTAAAAAGACTCTTTGATATACCATAAAACTGGTCCACAATCTCTATAAATAAAAGGAATTCCGAGGATAATTAATTAATTAATTAATTGAGGCACAGGGGAAAGCAAATCTTGGCAATGCGCCAACTCGGTCCAGAGGAAGCAAATCTTGGCAATGCGCCAACTCGGTCCAGAGGTATAAAAGCAAGATAGAAAAAAACGCGCAGGTCTGTGCATTCAAGTACAACCACCCATATGTATATGCTGAAAGTTTGTTCTGACGCTCACCCGACGCACGTGGAGTGCCGATGGTCCGGGAAGCGTACCATACACATAAATTATTAAATAAACCTTCAAATTAAGCCCGGCGAAGCGGGCTGGGTATGCTAGTTCCAAATAAAAATGTACTTCGGTTTCTGCCTGTATCTAAAATAGGAATAAGTTGAATCAACATACATTTCTATAAAACTGTGATCAACATAAGCTGTATGTCACGCGCTGCGAGTCACCAAAACAATTCGGAAGAAATCTGAACTCGCTATTTTGATCATACATTTCTCTTAATTAAGGCCCCACAATAGGCACTGAAAAAGACCCGGAGGATAATGTAAAGTCTATGGGAAGATTCTTTTCAAATATCTCGCTCAAATTTTATTTTATTTTATTTATTTATTTATTTTTATTTATTTATTTATTTATTTATTTATTTATTTTTTTGCATAGGATAACTGAGGACGATCTACAACCGGCCTAGTTTTTACTTTTTCGATTTTGCTTATATATTCTTTATATTATGATAGTTTCAATTTCAAAACCGGTTTAAACCAGTTTTAAAATTTAAAGTTTTTTTTTTAAATCTGAAACCAAAATTGAAAAAGTAAAAACTAGGCTGGTTGTAGATCGTCCTCAGCTATTCTATGCAACACAATCATGTAAAAAATATTAAAATTTGAGCGAGATATTTGAAAAGAACGCTCCCATAGACTTTACATTATCATCCGGGTCTTTTTCAGTGGCTATTGTGGGGCCTTAAAACTTCTCTTCACAACATTGTTAACGTCCATAACATTATGAATTCTATCAACAGCAATATTCAGTTCACCTATGAAATTGAAGAAAGTAATTCACTCCCTCTCCTAGATACCCTCTTGTGACTTGCACTGAAAACGGCTTCTCTATATCCATCTACCGCAAATGTGTTCTTTCTCTACCACCCCATGCTCGCTCAGGTCACCCCGCCTGCCAGAAAATGGCCGCGTTTATACATTTGTAAATCTTACATTACATATTTGCTCTGATTAGTAATAATTAAATTCAAAAGTTCAATATCTTAAAACCATTGCTAGTGACAAAAATTACAATTCTTCAATTATTTATAATGCTTTATTTAAGTTACAACAACATCGTTCCTCAAGTTCACTTAAATCTCCTTCTGCAAACAATATCATCGTTTTGCCCTTCTTTCCCAAATCCAACTTTTCTATCGCTAAAACTCTTAAGCAGTTTATAACTTCAGAATAAGTTTCTCCATTGCTAATAAACTTATTCTCTCCGAACTAAAAGATCCTATTGAGATATCCATTTCTGGGATACCTATAATATAAATTGCCAATGTGGTCATTCCCATATTGGACAAATCAACCGCAGAATAAACTTTCGAAATAAAGAACACAAGCAATATTTTCAAAAAGAAGATATTAAGAAATCAGCTAGTGCTAAGTTTTGCTGGAAAATGAATCGCACTTTTGACTTTAACTCCGCAAGAAAACATTTCTAAACACACTTCCGTTCATAAACGTGACTTTTGACAAAACATTTTGTTCATAAGGTCCACTTGCATATTTTCACACTACATTTATCAAATATCTTATTGGCGGTTTCCTGAAATTATATTGGTTGATAAAATTGAACATTGAATCCGCTTACATTGACCACATTCTAAAATTTTCTATTCTAATTCTATTGAGCAATAAACTTTATTTCTTAATCCGCTTCTCTTACATTGGCTGTTCCTAAAATTTCCTGTAATTCTACGTAAGACAGAATATTGTTCTGCATGACTTTTTTTATTACTTCAACAACTTTGTAACTAATAAAAGTCACACGAATTATACAGGGTGATTCAGCTCGTCGGTGACAAACTTTAAGGATCGATAGAGCACACCTAGACGAACATTTTTTAATAGGGAATGTAGGGTCCCTGACGCGATGGTAAGGCGCTAGGCGCTTTCGAAAATTTGGGTGCCGAAATTCGAAACGTCATAAAAACTAGGGAAATGGTTAGATTTTCTTGCTTGTTGCGTCGAAATGATTCTGTTTGTTTAGACTTTCTTCAGTACTAATTTGATAAGCGTATCTCTTAAAACATGGATAGGGGGCGCTGCAGACTTTGGAGAGCTAGACAACAACTTTAAGCCCGTTATTTTGATAATTTAACACATGCTCGCCAAAGTTTATACTCTAACTTAAAGTTTGAACCCAAAAGTAGAGCCCTGCAAAAAGCGTAAGAGCCGGAATAAAATGTCAAAGTACAGGGTGGTCGAAACTCAAAGGCTCCTAAGAGATAAACAAACAGATTTCTTGACTTATGGCATGCATTTTCATGATTCTGTTTGCTGGGGCTCTCTGAAACTCAGTTGAATGGTACAAAAAGAAACATCGATAGGGGGCGCTTTGGGCAAAAAACATAATTCGTTGATATTTCGGACGCTAACTGGAAACGGGGCGCTACGATCAGTTAGAAACAAAACAAGAGAGTAATTTACTTATCATAAGAAGCTATTAAAACTGCAGTTTGTTTGTTTTTTTTAACAAACATAGCTGGTTTCAATCATGCACAATGCGCGCAATAAAATTTACATAAGGTGCTTTTTGCTGATTTATGCAAAAGATATCGTACCATATCGATATGCAAAAGATACGTAATGCGTAGACGACAACGCGAGATGACGTAGTTGTATGCGCAGACACGTCTTTTGAACGTGCGGTACCTACTTAAGCTTCGGGTTACTTGTCTGCAGATCGGTAGTAGGATGGAACGGTACACAAACTCTGAATTGGCTGACATGCATTTGGCGTATGGCGCTGCTGGTTGTAATGGACGAGCCGCTCAGCGGTTGTACGCCGAGCGTTACCCCAACAGGGAAATCCCCTGCCATGCCTTCTTCGCTCGAGTACACCAGAGGATGTCCACAACGGGATCTTTCGACGGAGGCAGGCCTGAACGGGAGCGATCAGTGAGCACCCCCGACAACGAAGAGGCTGTGCTTAACCTGGTTGAGGACAACCCAGGTCTTAGCACGAGAGATATCGCCAGACATGTTGGCATTTCGCAAGCAACTGCGTGGCGCATCTTACGTTCCCGGAATCTGCACCCCTACCACATCCAGCGGGTGCAGTTGCTCAGAGAGCAGGATTTTGGCCCTCGAGTGGAATTCTCAAGATGGTACTTGGCGATGAGATCCAGGGATCCCCGTTTTGTAAACAGCATTTTGTTTACGGACGAGTCCACCTTCAGCCGGGAGGGAATGTAGAACGCCCACAACAGTCATGTGTGGTGTGATGAAAATCCACATGAAACCAGAAGCCGAGCAGCCCAGGAGCGTTTCTCAGTAAATGTGTGGGCCGGCATTCTGGGGGATTGCCTCATTGGCCCTTATTTGTTACCTGAACGGCTGACAGGTGGAAATTACCTGATTTTCCTGGATCAAGTGCTGCCGCAGCTTCTGGAGGAGGCGCACGTACCCGAAGGTTCGCGTCGCCAGATGTGGTTCCAGCACGATGGAGCTCCGGCCCATTACACGAACGACGTGCGTCTCCATCTAAACGCAAGGTATGGCCAGCGGTGGATCGGGCGTGGGGGTCCAGTTCACTGGCCTGCCCGATCACCAGACCTCACCTGCTTGGATTTCTTCCTTTGGGGTTACCTGAAGGCCGAGGTATACCATACACCTGTCAGCAGTGCTGAAGAACTTGTGGCGCGCATTGTGGCAGCTGCAGGGCAGATCAGAGATACTCCTGGCATTGTTGGAAACACACACTCCTCAATGCGACGGAGGTGCGAAGCCTGCATCATGGCCCAAGGTCGAAATTTCGAGCATCTTCTGTAGTGTTATTTTTTGTAAATAAATTTCCAGTATCATTGATGTTTTTGGTCTAAATTTATTCAGAAGTGTTGAGCAGAGGTAGAAAATGTGTTTTCATTATTACTAACTGATCGTAGCGCCCCGTTTCCAGTTAGCGTCCGAAATGTCAATGAATTATGTTTTTTGCCCAAAGCGCCCCCTATCGATGTTTCTTTTTGTACCGTTCAACTGAGTTTCAGAGAGCCCCAGCAAACAGAATCATGAAAATGCATGCCATAAGTCAAGAAATCTGTTTGTTTATCTCTTAGGAGCCTTCGAGTTTCGACCACCCTGTACTTTGACATTTTATTCCGGCTCTTACGCTTTTTGCAGGGCTCTACTTTTGGGTTCAAACTGTAAGTTAGAGTATAAACTTTGGCGAGCATGTGTTAAATTATCAAAAAAAAGGGCTTAAAGTTGTTGTCTAGCTCTCCAAAGTCTGCAGCGCCCCCTATCCATGTTTTAAGAGATACGCTTATCAAATTGGTACTGAAGAAAGTCTAAACAAACAGAATCATTTCGATGCAACAAGCAAGAAAATCTAACCATTTCCCTAGTTTTTATGACGTTTCGAATTTCGGCACCCAAATTTTCGAAAGCGCCTAGCGCCTTACCATCGCGTCAGGGACCCTACATTCCCTATTCAAAAATGTTCGTCTAGGTGTGCTCTATCGATCCTTAAAGTTTGTCACCGACGAGCTGAATCACCCTGTATATTTTTTTATTAAGGATTGATTGACACTGATGAATTGACCAGCTTTCTCGCTTGTATTTTAATATTTTTAAAATATTTTTCTGGCATAGGATACTTGAGGTTTATATTTTCAATTGTGTGTTGGTACTTTTTCGACTTTGGTTCTCAAAATATGTAAAGATTTTTTTCGTAGGTTTAACATTCGTTTTCTCGTTTTATCCTATGACTAGTGTAGGATCTTCTAATTCAGTTTACATCCGTTTCGTTTATCGGCTTCTACACAATTTTTAAATGTACATTTTTATTGTTTTCCAGTCCACCACAAAGACAATGGTATGTAATGTACATATAATGTATTACGGACACTGCAGAATATCGGCTGCTGACCACAGAGTACAAGGAAGGACTTGATTTTGAGTACCACAGTTTCAAGGCAGTAATCTGCGTAGAATTATTCATAAAGTAAGAAAAACATTAACATTCGAAAATAATAGTCTTGAAATGGGAAATTTCTGCGCATAATAGACCTGGAGTTGACAAAAATAGCTCCCAATTAAGCCCTGCCGATTCTAAGTCTGGCGTTAAATAAAAGCTGCATTAACTGTTATTAAAAAATACAAAATAAGTTCAAATAAAACCCCCTTTCTGAAGGTTTATCCCCCTTATCCTGAGAAAATTATAAATTCGCTTCATAAAATAGTCATATTACGATTTATAACGGAGAGTAGATATATTACTTATTCCACTGCAATTGAAATTATTTTACTACAGTGATTTGGCACAACAAAGTGTTAATTGCCGCAATCTTTTATAATTTCCTATGTGAATTTTTAATCCTATTATTGCCAATATCATCATTTGGCATATAACTAACATATTGTTTTGAAATATTTGACGTGTATGTCAAAACTATACGATGACTATTGTTAAACCGTATAATACTATTAACAACTACAGCAATTTATATAGCAACTTAACAACAAATTAAAGTTTCGTAGCATTCATTTTTTAATCAAAATTAGAGATTAGAAATTCAAAAAATTAACGTAAGATTAATAGGTTTTATTTTAAAATATGTATATAGATACAGTATTATGTAAACCTACAATTGTCGACCTAATCTTTCTGCGTAAGAAGATTTTATAATCTAAATCTGGAGCAACCATGCAAACCATGCTTTCTCCTTTAGACGCAATTTTTCATAAAACACAAAAAAACTTATAAAAAACAAAATAACTTGTATTTCATACTAATTTTTATTTGTGTATTTTTATTACTGTTATTCGAGAGAATTCCAAGTAGTGCTCGCGATAGGATACGTATAGCAGCTATACATTTAAACGATATACGTATATCCGTATAATACGTTTTTCTGCTATACGGATACTTTCGAATATACGTTTAAACGTATCCGGATACGTATAAGGCGTATCAGTTAAACATATATTTTAGAATACGTATATTTAATGTATACGTATATTCCACGTATCGTATCTAATTTAAATATTAGACTTCATCAGTCTTATGTCACTGAATGAAGAATAATTTGGAAATCGGTGGCGTTACGACAGGAATCCGTATAGTATGTCTTATATACAGGGTGTCCCCTCTCAACGGTGGCCAATGGCTAATTTCTAAACCGTTGGTCATAGACATATAGTTCCAATTGCAAAAATGCTTTAAAAAAAGCAAAGAATTGTTTTTTAAGCGATTTTGGTCAAAAAAATGTTTTACTAAAAAATTACGGAAATTAAATTTTTATACGGTCCCCCGGTCCTATAAGTGATATTTAGTAAAAATTTTTGAACACTCTGGCAAGTAATACAGAAAAGGTACCATTCATGTAACATTAAAATTAACCGAGCTATGAAACTTTAAATTTCATGACTTAAACCACTTTTCTATAGCTGAAAACTGATGAGTTCGACTGAGCTTTAAGGGAACGTACACTAAGTGCTTAAAGTATTATAAAGGGAGTCGATTTCCAACGCTGTTCAAAGGCTACTTCCTAAACTATTTGTCACAGACATATAGTTCCAATTACAAAATGTTTTAAATGAGCGATTTAACTGAAGGCGCTGTCACCGTATAAGTTTACGGTAGTGTTAATTATAATTAATTAACTTCTAGATTGGTTATTAAAATAACTGAAGACATGAATTTCAAAATTCTCTTTATCGAAAAAATCAAATTTTGGGAAATAGCGAAAAAACTTTAAATGCATCTATTGGTTTTCATTATAAATTTTGAGATTGCATTGTTACAATTGTGGAGGTTTGTATAGACTGATAGAGAAATCAAAAAGCGATAAGTCAAGTTTTGAAATTATCCTCAATTGTATTTTTACGTATATTTTATTTTGTAAACAAATGAAGCTGATTCTTTTCGTGATTTTATTTTAAAAAGGTATGTTATTTTGATAAGCTTTTATTTTATTCATAGTTTTCGTATGTAAATTTTCCTAGTTCAAAACTTATATTCAAATTTTAACTCACTTCCAAATATCTGATTGAGGTTCAATTCCCATACTTATTTAAGCCCGATGACAATGTAATATTAATACGATTTTAGGTGCGTTCCATTTATTTATTTTATAGGACTACATCAAATTCTATTAGGTTGAGTAATCTAATAGAGCTTTAAATATATATCATTTTGTAACGATTTGTGACTTGCTTTTCATAGTTTAATTTAACAAAATTTCTGTTATTTTTTTACTTATATTTTTAGCACAAATTTGTCAACAAAAATTCAGAAACAACATTGTAAAAAATTTTTTTACTCTCAATGTTTAAAGTTAAATTTTCTATCTGATGTTTATTTTTATTTCCAGTAAATTTGTGACTGACCCCTATTTTGCAGCAAAAAATATGCTTCAACTTTGAACAGCTATAACTCGGTCAATTTTGATCGCAGAGGAATGAGACTTTTTTTTGTCTTACTTGTTAGAGTAGTGATGAAATTTTTCTAAATATCACTTGTAGGACCGGGAGACCTTATAAAAATTTGATTTTCGTAAATTTTTAGTAAAACATTTTTTGACCTAAATCACTTAAAAAATAATTCTTTACCCTTTTTAAAGCATTTTTGCAATTGGAACTATATGTCTATGACCAACGGTTTAGAAATTAGCCATTGGCCACCGTTGAGAGGGGACACCCTGTATACGAGATCAAGCAATGGAAAGCGTATATTTTTAAAAACAGTTTGCAAAAATTTCTTCCTGACTCCTGATTGGCCAATCTCGTTTCACTAACAGTTTTTCAAAATAGCGAGTTATTACCGTGAATTGCAAAAGTATTTTGCAACATTGTACTTTGGATTTATTTAGATTTTTTTATTCATCTTAAGGTAATGAGCTCAGATATCCCTTTATTTTACATTTTGTGTAGGTAATGTATACAAATTGTATCCATTCTAAATAACCAGCAAAATTAAACACTTTTTGAAGAAAGAATGGGAGTATAATATATAATAATAAATGTTTCAGATTTATTGTGAAGTCTTGTTAAATTTAGTTTTTTCTTTTTAATTATTTAAAACAATATTAAATGTAAAACAATTTTTTGTCCTTATTTTACAGGCAAATAAGGCAAATATAGGAATGAGAATCTTTCGCCGTTTGGTAGTTTTCCTATAAATATTATCCAAATGCCCCCTCCCCAAAATCTTCCTAAAAAAAAGCCCTAAGCAAAATTTAAATTCTTTAATTATTTTCTCAAGTTTACTTCTTTATTTTTTTATTTATTTATTTATTTTTTTGTTGTTGTTGTTGTTGTTGTTGTTATATTGCAACAATATTTTATCAATTATCTAAGCCCCCTTCAAATCTACTTATTTTTATTTTATATTTTGCTTAAACATATAGCTCAGAAACTAAATAAATATACATATATTTTTCTTTATGGTGAATTTAATAAATAATACAACTAATGATTAAGGTAACATATGGAAAAGATAATAAAAACATGTCAATTTTTTTTTCCTTGTGTTCACATGTTTTCCTTATGTGTTTACAACTGCTCTTTCGTTGGGGCACATATGAACTTTTTTTTTTTTTTTTTTTTTTTTTAATTCAATAAATTATTAAGAAAGGTAAGAAGAACTGTAAAGATAATTTTTAAAAAATACCATGCGTAAAAATAAGTTCTGTTTACTATTTAGAGTAGTTTTAAAGTTTTTAGTAGTTATAAAGATTTAGAAATTCTTTATTCACTTATTGTTTTACACTCAAGATTGCACCCAAGCGTAGATGCTATTCTTTCCATGGAGCTAATATTTTCTAACTCTGTTAATGTATAATGAAATTTCATTTTTTTAATCTAGACATTCTCACCAAAACATACATAGAATCACTTTATATCAAGCATTAACTGAATCTGTAGTTTGATGAAAATCCGTGCATTAATTCTAGAGATAGAGCTATTGCAAAAATCGTAAATAAAATACAGCAAAGTAGAGCCAGCTGTTGAACGATTTACATACAAAACTAGTCAGCAACAATTTCTACCAGGGACTACTTGAATATATAGGGGAGACTGGGATGCATGTGAACAGTTCACATAAACATAGCTTTTTGTCATAACTGGGTTAATTTCTATAAGCAAAACTACTCTATATAGTAAACAGAACTTTTTTTTACGCATGGTATTTTTTAAAAATTAACTTTACAGTTCTTCTTACTTTTCTTAATAGTTTATTGCATTCAAAAAAAAAAAAAAAAAAAATGCTCATATGTGCCCCAACGAAAAAGCAGTTGTAAACACATAAGGAAAACATGGGAACACAAGGAAAAAAAATTAACATGTTTTTATTATCTTTTTCATATGTTACCTTAATCATTAATTGTATTATTTATTAAATTCACCATAAAGAAAAATATATGAATATTTATTTAGTTTATGAGTTATATGTTTAAACAAAATATTATAAAATAAAAATAAGTAGATTTGGGGGGGGGGGGGGCTCAGATAATAGATAAAATATTGTTGCAATGTAGCAAAAAAATAAATAAATAAATAAATAAAGAAGTAAACGTGAGAAAATAATTAAAGAATTTAAATTTTGCTTAGGGCTTTTTTTTGAGGGAGATTTTAGGGCGGGGGCATTTGGATAATACTTATAGGAAAACTACCAAAAGGCGATTCTCATTCCTTTATTTGCCTGTAAATTAGGGATAAAAAATTGTTTTACATTTATAAGCTTCCTCCAAATTTAACTTCTTTTGCTTTTAAAAGAAAGGGGGGAGTCAATAATAGAGATTTCACGGTAGTTATAAGTTTAAAAATTTTATTTTCTTAATATATATATCTATTTTCAAAACACCAAATAAAATAGCTGTTTTAGAAATGGAAGTAAAATAATACTACAAGTTTGCAACAAATGAAACAGAAAAATTTGCAAAGTTGTTAAACGTAATATTTTTTGCATTAATGATGCATAAAAAATAGTATTGAAAACTGTTAAATAAAATGATGTATAGCATTTATTGCAATTTAGAAAACATGAAATTTATTTAAATTACAATAGAACGTAAAGAGCTTATTGCTTTTTATGTATTTGCTGACAGTTGTGTTTTTAGAAGTTTCTATTACACAAAATTAACTTTATATGAGAGAAATGTCTTCTATTTCTATAAAAATATAGATAATGGAGCTGGCATTATTTGCACGAAGTTAACTAAAACGAATTGAATCACTGAATGATTATTGGGCAATTTAATAACATATTCAGATCTGCCCCAACTAGACTCTTCATAAATGTCCCAGATTCCCACAAGAGTTAGAATGACAAATCCTTAGCATTTCTCAATTTTAAAAATAAAAAATATCATAAATATTTATTAGTATCCATAGTATATGTTAAAGAAAGAAAAAAAGAATAAATAAATAAAATTATTCTTTTATCAAGTTGCAGATTTTACTTTTAAGTACAGTAAGCAGTATTTTGACTCCTGGGGAAAAACGAAATGTCGAAGAGTTTCAAAATTTTTTTCCATATGTCTATAGGTGCTCTCATTTTTGATAATTTTTTGAAATAAAAAAACATATAATAGCTAGTGAAAATGGCAATGTTCTCATATGTCCCATTTTCACATGTGCCCTAGTCTCCCCTATATATGTTACTTAATTCTGTGTATTAGGTCTTGCGATAGAAAACCCACAAAATCCATGTCACATACAGACAGACAAAGGACACAGACTCATAAACTGACAGGCAGATATTTTGTAAAAAGATGTTTTTCGGACTCTCTTCCCCTTAAAACGTGTAAACCCGTCGAAAGTATTCCCGAATCCAATACTTTCTTCTTCTAAAGATACAAGAAAATATAAAAAACTAAGTACTGCGTCGCAGATTTTCCAAAGATTAGTTTGATTCTACCCACAACTTATGTAAGACATTTTATAATAAATAACTTAGTTTTTTTGGAAAAAAAAAAAAAAAAAAAAAACCAAAATTTTAACTGAGGAAGTATTTAGATTTTTTAAGTACCTGCATAACAAGTAGTAGTTAAGTAAACACATCGTAGTTCTTTGAACAAAGAATCGCGATGGGGATACTCTACCGGATATTTCTCAATGTCTCTAATCCGCAAAAAAATATTAAAACATCAAATTTCATACATTCAATGAAAAACGTTTAAACGTTTATACGTTTAACCGCTTGGGTAAAATCCGTATATACGATGTACCGTATATGCTGTTTCGTGTAATACGTATAATTGCCGATGCCGAATTATACGTATAGCAAATACGTATTTCGTATAATACTTATTATACGTATACTCGTATAAACGTATAATCGGGAGCTCTAATTCCAAGCATACGTAAGATATTAAACGTAAAACTAATTAATAAAATGCATTTAAAAATTGGATAAATCACGCTTTGACCGAATTCAGAGGTGGAAATATGTTTTGATTGTTTGACAATCGAATAAAACGCTTTTTGAATGAAATAAGTTCGAACTAACAAATGTTACAAAAGCATTATTTTATTTGAACAAATACTGAACTTCAGTTGATTGTTGATAAAATAAAATGGCAGATTAGGGTACCTAGTAATACTCATTACTGGTACTAAATAAATATTTGTTTACCAAACGTTGACTTCTAATTTTAAAATCAATATCTTCACTCTATCACAAACTTCCCCCTATTCTTCATTACAGGTTGGTAAATCATGAATAATATGGTTGTACCACATCATCAGGTTGATTTTAGGACTGATCACCATACAATATTATACGATGCTAAGAGGAAGAGATTTTCAAACAAAAATTCGAACACGGGCAACAGTAACTCCTTTTTTCAAAAGATTTACACCAGATTGTTCACTTAGATCTTGAAATATATAATTTTGGAAGCCTTTCACCTTAACAGTTCTCTTATTTTTCTCTAAAATAATCTGTTTCAATTGTGAAATGTTTGGTAAGTTTCGAAAGTACACATTTAATGAATTAGTATTCAAAAGTTCCCAATCAGTCCTCAAACCCCACAGATGAGAAGAGTCCCGTGACTATCTAAAACAACTGTGATTGGCTGACTGGAGAAATCACTGTTTGAATAAATGCAGACTATGGAGGAATCACTCTTTGATTGAAACGTCAAATTTTAAAATTGATTTAAATTAGGATTTTTTTAATACTGTTTATTTCTGTGAAATTTAATACAGAGATCATAAAACTAACAATAACTCATTTTTTAATTTTTTATGAGAAAACACGGTTTGAATGTTTGCTCCACAAATATATTTTTCAGAAGACAAAAAAAAAAAAAAAAAAAAAAAAAAATTTTTTATTCTTTAACTCTCTTCCTTTTTTTTAATTAAAATTCTAAACAAAAAAATCCTCGTCTGGAGATGAAATATGATTTTTGGAGAAACCCGATGTCGAATCATTCATCAGAGCGTTCATGACTCGTCACTAAAAAAAAAAGAAAAGAGAGAGGAAAAGAAAGAAATTTTTACTTCCTGGAACACGTTCGTTAAGAAGATGAAGGAAGACTCCAGTTTCTTGTGCCGTCAAGGCATCAGCATGAATCGCGTCGACGCCTTTCAACTATATTTAACGAAATATTTGGTCGCATGTTCAGTAATTAAGTCGTCGAAAACTACTAGGTTATTAATTGTTTGTTATCCCTGTGTTATATTGGAGAAGTTCCTTTGTTTTTCATTTGCGTAAAACTACTGTAGATTTAAGTGAATGAATTATTTCTTCTACACCAGTATGTCAAAAGAGTACAGCAAATATGTAGCGCCTACCGTAATTTCGTATAGGTAAGCCGCAGCTCGTACAATTCATTTTTTACCCAAAAAATCCGTTCAGTAATTTGAGATAAATATATATCGCGATACAAAATGTTACATTATATTTTTGAAAATTTCTGGATCGAAACAGAATTATTTTTTATCACCAATTTTTCAAAACAGAATCTTTTGTCCAATAGAATAATAAAAAGAATATTGCCCAGTTAAACTGATGGCATTGAGCTCACAGGCTACGCATACTAATTGTACATTACAGCCTTGTATTTTCGTTAATTCCGTTCAAAAAAAAAATTAAGAAGGGGAAACAGCTCTCCCCTTTCTCCTTTTTTTATATTTAATCATTGAACCTCCGAAACTATCAAATACATGCTTTATCATATTACAAAATCTATATCCAAAATTCAGAGCAAATCGGATAATTCTTAATAAAAACCCATTTAGCATTTATATAATTTAAGAAGAGTTATTCCCCTCTTTTATACTTAACCATTAAACTTCCAAAACTATTCAGAGATTTGAACGAAATCTGACAATTCTGATTGAAAAATTCATTTATACAAGTTAAGGGGAAGGGCATTAGAACCCCCGTTCCCCCTGTTTATACGTATTCAATGAACACCTAATAACAGCCACGGGCTCACCTCATCAGAATGATCCTATATCTAAATTTTGAACAAAAACTTAATTCTGCATGAAAATCCCGTTTATATCAATTAAGGGGAGGGGCATGAGCCCTCCGTTCCCCCTGTTTATACTTATTCAATGAACACCTAATAACAGCCACGGTATCGCCTCATCAGAATGATCCTATATCTAAATTTTGAACAAAACTGTTAATTCTGCATGAAAATCCCGTTTATATCAATTAAGGGGAGGGGCATGAGCCCCCTGTTCCCCCTGTTTATACTTATTCAATGAACACATAATAACAGCCACGGTATCGCCTCATCAGAATGATCCTATATCTAAATTTTGAACGAAAACTTAATTTTGCATGAAATTCAAATGTTCAATTCGATATTTCACAGTATCATTCTTGCAGTTTAGGTACAATTAGCTTGGTCCTGAGCCATAATGTCTTAAAATGACCTATTAATCGAATTTTTTCAAATATGCAACCTAACCAATGCCCTCTTCTAGGGTCCGAAAACGATAGAATACAAAATTTAGTCTAACTTGTTAAAGTCGTTTTTTATAGATAAAATTAGCTTGACCCACGGTAATTTAAAAAGGTCCCACAAGTCGAAATTTATCGAACATGTGATTTATTCCAATGGTCTTCTCATGCTGGAAAACGATGCAATAAAAAAATTGTCAAAATTGCTTGAGTCATTTTTTTAGATACATACATTATAACCCAAAATGATCAATTAATCGAATTTTTTTGAGCAAGCGACCTAGCCCAATTGTCTTCTCGAACCCGAAAACGATAGAATACAAAATTCGATCAATCATTAAAGCCGTTTTCTAGATAAAATTAACTTGATCCACAGTAACCCAAAAATGACACACTAATCGAATTTTTCAAACATGTGACCTAGCTTAATGATCTTCTCATTCCCAGAAATGGCATAATACAAAATTTTGTCAAAATCATTCGTGCTTTTTTTTCTTTAGGTACAATTAGCTTAACACACTAATCGAATTTTCTCGAACATGTGACTTAGCCCAATGGTCTTCTTATACCTAGAAACGGTATAATACAAAATTTTATCAAAATCGTTTGAGCCTTTTTTCAGATACATTTAGCTTGACAAACAATGATCCAAAATTGACTCACTAGTCGATATTTCTCGAACATGTCGATGTGACTTAGCCCAATGGACTTCATATGCCCAGAAAGGGTGTAATACAAAATTTTGCGAAAATGCTTTGATCTTTTTTTTTATTCTATAAGCTTTATCCTGACCCACATTCTGAACCAAAATGACCCGCTAGTCGAATTTTCATGAACATGCGACTTAGTCAAATAGTCTTCTAAAAACCCGAAAACAATGGAATACAGAATTTAGTCAAAATCGTTGGAACGTTTTTAGATAAAATTAGCTTGACCCAGAGTGACCCAACATACTCACTAACAGAATGTTCTCGAATATGTGACTTAATCCAATATTCTTCTCGTAATCCAAAAGGGTAGAATATGAAATTTAGTGAAAACCGTTAGAACCACTTTTTAGATACAATTAGCTTGAACCGAAGTGACCCAAAAATGACCCACTAATAGAAACTTTTCGAACATGTGAGCTAGTTAGTCTTTTTGTACTTGAAAACAGTTAGATACAAAATTTAGTCAAATCGATTGAGCAGCTTTCAGATATAATTAACTTGACCCTAATCTAAAATGATTCACTAATCAAATTTTCCGAATATGTAACCTAGACCAATGATCTTCTAATGCCTGAAAATGGTAGAGTGCAAAATTTAGTCAAAATCATTAGAGACGTTTTTAAAACAAAATTCACAAACACAAGATTTCTCGTATTATAATATACGATAAGAATTTGTTTTCAGCTTTGTTATTCATTATATAACATAAAACACTTATTAAGAATTTTCTGTATTTATTTATTATTAAATAACGCAAAATGAATATTTTCGAGCAAAAATGCCTATGTGGAATAAAATAGTGATACTGTCAAATTTGGGAATCGAATAGAATTGCTTTTATTTTTTTCTGAAATTTGATAATATTTCTGTGCGTGACATTTGACATTAAAGCAATATAGTGCTTAAAACTATTTACTTTAATAAATAAATTAAAAATAAATGTAATTTGATAAATTAATATATAGCAAAAGAAACACATGAAACTTTCAGCTTTATTTTTACTTTGTATCAATTGTTATCGAAAAATGAAGATAAATGAAAGCTTCGAAATTAAATTGCGGTTACTTTATAGTAACAATGTGATAGTTAATTAACCATATGTTTTAAAATTATCAGTAATAATTTTATTTCTTTTTGTCGACATTGTCCTTGAAATGTTGACAGCAATGTTCATTTGTACGTCCTATATCAGATTTTGTGGATTAGAATGAAATATTTTTGAGAAACTAACTATGAATTAAATAAAAAGAATAGTGCCCAGTTAGACTGATGGCATTGAGCTCACAAGCTAAGCATACTAATTGTACATTACAGCCTTATATTTTCAAGTGTTAATTCCGTTTGAAAAACAAATTAAGGGGGGGGAGAACAGTTTCCTCCATTTCTCCGTTTTATACTTAATCATTAAACCCCTTAAACTAATTAGGGATGTGCTTTATCATATTAAAAAAGACAGAGCAAATCGGAAAATTCTTCATAAAATCCCATTTACATAATTTAAGAGGAGTTATCCCCTCTTTTATACTTAACCATTAAACTTCCAAAACTATTCAGAGATTCACCTTATCTGAAAGAACCTAGATCTAAAATTAAAAGCAAATCGGATAATTTTGCAGAAAAACCCATTTATCAAATTTAAGGGAAGGGTAATCGCTAGTAACCCTTTTATACTTAACAAAAGATCCCCACAACTAATTAGGGTAGCATCTTATCACTATGAACCTGTATCCAAAAATTGAAGCAAAGCCTTTAATCCTGCAAGAAAAAACATTTACCTAAATTAAGAGGATTAATCCCATTGATCAATCATTTATATTTATCCAATGAATTCCCAAAGCCAATCACGGAAGCACCTTATCAGAATGAACCTATATCCAAAATTTGAAACAAATCGGTAAATTATGCCTGTAAAACCTAAATTAAATGCGTTAATCTACACTGGTGTCCAAAAGTTAAGCATAATTGGTAATTAAGTAATTATTTTTAAATAATGAAAGAAATATGAATCGGAATGTGCTGAAACTCCAGGTGTGTAAACAAAATAGTACGCGTCGCATATTTTCGCGAAGAGTTTTCCCCGAAATCGAACAGGGGACCGTCAACAAATTGAAAAAGAACGAAGATCTTTTGGATAACCCTGTCAAAACTGATGTAGCAAAAGCGTTCAAACTGCACATTATGATTAATTGGCTTATTGTAATGTATTGTGTTAATTTTTACAAGGATAGCATGTATACTCGTAGAGAAATTAAGGTTTTTATAAAAACAGTTCTAAATTTTTCCGAGTTTTTTGCTTATAATTTGCAGAGTTCTTATTATAAAATAATGTTCTTTTCTGAAAATATGACAAACATCATTGTACACAATACCATGTCATCAGAATTTAAAAATAATAAAAAGTGTATGAAAAATGAGTATGTTTAGTAAATAATTTTTCATTGCGCATGCGTCAACGATATCAAAATGTCATTTGCATATTGTATTAGCTAAATCTATAGAGCAACTTATGTAAAAGTTTCAAAAACATAGCTTGAAAATTCTGAAAATGGGAGCCTCTAGAATAAACTCAAAATCCTTTATTCCCTAAATGAAGCAAAAAGATGAGGGGTTGTATCCATATTCCATTGTTTGGTGCCTACACAATATTGCACGTACAACTATATTTAGGTAAAACCCCTGATTTTTTTGCTTCCTTTAGGAATAACGGATTTTGAGTTGATTCTATAGGCTCCCATTTTCAGAATTTTCAAGCTATGTTTATGAAACTTTTACAGAAGTTGCTCTATACATTTAGCTAACACAATATGCAAATGACATTTTGATATCGTTGACGCATGCGCAATGAAAAATTATTTACTAAACATACTCATTTTTCATACAATTTTTATTATTTTTAAATTCTGATAACATAGTATTGTGTACAATGATGTTTGTCATATTTTCAGAAAAGAACATTATTTTATAATAAGAACTCTGCAAATTATAAGCAAAAAACTTGGAAAAATTTAGGACTGTTTTTATAAAAACCTTAATTTCTCTACGAGTATATATGCTATCCTTGTAAAAATTAACACAGTACATTACAATAAGCCAATTAATCATAATGTGCAGTTTGAACGCTTTTGCTACATTAGTTTTGACAGGGTTATCCAAAAGATCCTCGTTCTTTTTCAATTTGTTGACGGTCCCCTGTTCGATTTCGGGGAAAACTCTTCGCGAAAATGTGTGACGCGTACTATTTTGTTTACACACCTGGAGTTTCAGCACATTCCGATTCATATTTCTTTCATTACTTAAAAATAATTACTTAATTACCAATTATGCTTAACTTTTGGACACCAGTGTAAATTAAGGAGGGAGGGTATTACCTCCCATTTCCCCCCTCTTACACTTATCCAATGAGCTCACAAAAGAAATCATGGAAGTGCCCTCATCAGAATGATCCTATGTCTAAAATTTCAATGAAATCTGATAAATCGGCATGAAAAATCCATTTATCGAAATGAAGGGTGGGGGATTAGCACCCGTCCCCTTTTTATATTTATCAAATGAATTCCCAAAACTAAAATTGACGGTGCCTTCATTAGAATGATACTACGTCTAAAATTTGAATGAAATCTGACAAATTCTGCATGAAAAACCCATTTATATCAATTAAGAGGAGTGGCATGAGCCGCCTGTTACCCCTTTTTATACTTATCCAGTGAGCACCTAATACTAATCACGGAAGTGCTTCATCAGAATGATCCTATATCTAAATTTTGAACGAAAATTGACAATTCTGCATGAAAAACTCATTTATATAAATTAAAGGGGGGAGCATTAGCCCTCGTTCCCCCTCTTATACATATCGAATGAACTCCAAAAACTAATGAGGGAAGCGCCTTATCAGAATATACATATATTCAAAATTTCAAGTGAATCGGGTATTTTTATCATGAGTTATCGCGTTACGCACGCATGCACGCATGCACGCACGTACATACATACTGAACGGACGGGCAGATAAGCTCTCTCGCTTGATAGCCTGTGAGCTAAAAACTTTTGATTTTGGGGAGCTGTTTTACCCCACCTGAACCTGTGGGTTCTTTCAATGAGTACATTGGACACTAGCTATGAAATTGTAAGTGCTGATCTGCAAAAGTGTATGAGACACAAAAAATATTTAATTACAAAATTATAGGGAAGCATCGATTTATTACTGAAAGATACCTTTCAGTCGTAAATAATAACAATAAAATGCGTAAAACATTCCCTTGTTTGTACGCAACTTCCAGCACTATTACGTCACAAAACGCATTATAAAGAGAAAAGAACAAGAAATTGTCATCAGGCACATTTACTGTCAGTTTTCAATCTGATCTTAGCCAGCAACAATATGCATTTATAAAACTCTTGTTTTTGTCATATTTGCGCTGCACATTTGACAATATATGAGAAATAAAGCTGAGATTCTGTTCTTAACATTAAGCATAAACTGTCGTTTCGTGCTCCATCAATGATTCTCTCATAGGCGTAACTAGCGGGGGGGGGGGGGGGGGCGGATGGGCCCCCCCCCCCCTAGAATTTTAAACTCTTGTGGTAATGTTAGAAGGTAAAAATTTTATTTTTTCGAGAGTCTCAAAGTGGGACGCTAAACTGTTTTTTTTTTTTTTTTTTTTTTTTTCATTTGTTTTAAGTTTATATTTTTCAGATTTAGTCTCTTTTCTCGCTTTTTTACAATTATTTCTTACTTCTCGATCGCCCCCAACAGCACATGGTAACAGCATCGGCTGTTAAAGAAAACCGATCACTCCTTTTGAAAGAGGACGGAATTCATTTGTACTATTGGAAATCAGCCGCAGGCTAAAAGGAATGGTCATTTCCTGTCACTGTCTCGGGTTTTTCAATACTGCGCCATTGGGGTCTTAATTAGTTACATCTAATTCTTGTTCTTTTTTTTGTAAACGGGGCTGGACACTCAAATACCAGGAAAAACACATGCTCGCATGCTCTGAAGGGCAAATTTAATTCCTCAAACATTCTGTTGGTTGCTGTAGTGCTAAGGTATTTTTTTCTTTTATTGTGCGTTTCGCTATGACTGATATTAAATCCTCTTCAGAGAAGAAAATTATGAAAAAGGTGGATGTATGATATCATTTTTTAAAATCTTCAAAATCTTTCAAGCACTCACTAAATCCAGGTATGTTTGGAAAATATACTATAATTCATTTATATTTATGTTTCTGGAAAGATATTAACTTAAACGTTACAATTTTCGTATATTATCCTTTTGTTAAGTTTGTTCTCAAATCCAAAGGGACTACTTTCAAACAATTTTTAGGTGCGTTCGTAATTATGTAAATAAGTAAGCCACATATAGCTGTCCTTCAGTCCGTTTGTCCATCCATCCGCATATAACAACGCAGAAACTACCCAACCGAATCGTTTGAAATCTAAAATGTATAATTTTTACATAATTTTGTCGTGTCATTTCAAATTTTATGAAAATCGGATGGATAGGTTAATTACAGGTACAATCAAAAGTATTTCGTTACATTACGGTCAATGGGATGGAAGTTTCGAATGCATTTTAATGATGTTACACTCATTCGAACATAATAAAATTAATATGCATCTATGAAGTACGTATTATAATATACATTTTACATAATTTGTGGTGCAAAGAACATCTGTTATTAATTTACAAGGCCAGACAAAAGTATTCTATTACATAATGGTATAGGGAGAACATTGTTTGGTGCGCATTTTAATTGTAATTAACTATTTAAAATTTTATGAGATTGATATATATATATTGCTGAAGAATGTTACAAGTTATTTTCTGTATAAAAGAAAGCAGATAGTATTTACAGGGACACACAAAAGATTTTGTCTACTATACCGTATCCGAAATACTGTGTACAGAAGCGGATTAACTACCTCCCGGGCCCTTAGGCTAGATTTTTGTGGACCCCCCTCTCTTCCCGCCCCCCGTTTTAAGCAATACATTTTTGTATTTTCTGGCATAAAAAAAATAAAAAGTACCTTTAGTGCAGGAAAACATTTAAATTTCATAAAATTAAAAATGCCGAAATTCGGTAAGTTTTGGTCATTAAAAGAGGAGGAATTTTTAAATTTCCTTCTTATACGTCGAACAATATTTTACTAAATATTGTTCTTTGCAGATTCCTTGCTCGCATTTTAAAATTTTTGAATGTTTTTTTTTTTTTTTTTTTTTTTCAATAGGATAGTTTAGAACGACCTATAATCGGGCTAGTTTTTATATTTTAAAATTTTTGTTGCAGTTTTTTTGGACGATGATAGTTTCGCTTTCAGAACCAGTTCAAACCGGTTCTAAAAGTTAATTTTTTTAAGTCAAAATTTCATTCAAAAATATTAAATTGCGAGCGAGAAATCTTCAAAGAACTGCCCCTAGGATTAACATAAGTTTTCCCAAGTTCTTCATGTTCCCACGCACTATAATATTAATACTACGGTAGAATTTTTTTAAAACATCTTGTTTGCATTTTAATATTTTTAAACGAGTTTTGCATTGGATAGATGAAGTCATTCCCTACAAATGCCCTTTTTTTTAAAACTTTTTTTTTATTTAGTTGAAGATATTATTATTATTATTATTTTTAATTAGGATACTTCTAATTTCTAAACCGGTTTCGAAAGTAAAAGAATCTTCAATAAAAAAAACTCTGCAAACAAATAGAAAAAAAATTAAAAACGAATTTTCTAGAGATGATATGAAGAAAAAACCTGAAAGAAAATGGTAACACCGGGGGCCCTTTTCCTTCTGGGCCCCTAGGCTTCAGCCTACTCTGCCTAATGGGTAATCCGCCTCTGACTGTGTACTATTACATGAAGATCTAAATAATTTTAAGTGCGTCCGTAATTATATAAATAACTAGCACTTATATTCGTCGTTCAGTCTGTTAGTCCGTCTGTCCATCCGTCTTTACAATTTATGCTACAAAAAATATTTATTATTAATTTACACGGCCACTCAAAAATATTCCTCTTACTTTAGGTAAATATAATATATATGTTTAAATTTTATTCAACAATTTCGCTTTTATGAATATGGTATACGTTGCTGAGGTGTAATAAAAGTTGTATGTCCATGTATATTTAAAGGAGCACAAATGAAAAAAAAACAGGTTTCGACCACTATACTATATCCGAAGTACTGTCTACTATAACAGCAAGATCTGAATATTTTTAAAACTTCGTTATCGTACGAACGCACCTCATTTGCTACGCTTCACGTGCAGTTTACAACTTGTTTTATTAAATCTTATCTAAAAAACCAACGAAATAGGCAAGTGGGTAAACGGATAAAAAGTTACCGGAAAAAAGTGACATAAACACCAAAAGCAGAAAAAAGTGACTCGGAAAAAAAGTTACAGGAAAAAAAAGGGACAAGGAAAAAAATTACCGGAAAAAAAGTGACAACGAATTGATTTTGGGGATTCATTGGTTAAGTATATGGGGGATCGGGGGAGGGGAGGCTCTTACTTTAGGTAAATGTGTTTTTCATGCTGAATTAACTGTTTTGGTTCAATTTTTGGACATATGATTACCACCCCCCCCCCCCACCCATCCGCCCTAAATTAGATAAACGGGTTTTTATGCAGAATTATACATGTGTCTTTTTTTGGATATAGGTTCTTTCTGATAAGGATTATACACAGTATATAATACCTGAAGAGTTTTGGGAGTTTAATTTAGGTAAATGTGGTTTTTCATGCTGAATTACCTGTTTTGGTTCAATTTTTGGACATATGATTACCACCCCCCCCCCCCACCCCATCCGCCCTAAATTAGATAAACGGGTTTTTATGCAGAATTATACAACGTGTGTCTTTTTTTGGATATAGGTTCTTTCTGATAAGAATTATACACAGTATATAATGCCTGAAGAGTTTTGGGAGTTTAATGAAAAAAGGAGACAGGGGAAACCTCTCTTAAATTAAATTAATAGTTTTTTTACACAGAATTATCCGATCTGCTTGGAATTTTGGACATTGATTCATTATGATAAGATGTATCTCTGATTATTTATGGGGTTCTTTTGCTTATTATAAAAGGGGGACGGGTAATTATCTTTCCCTCAAATTAGATAAATCGGTTTTTAGCCAGAATTATCTGATGTATTTAAAATTTTAAATATAGGTTCTTTCTCATAAGGTAAATCCCTGAATAGCTTTAAGGGTTTAGTGGCTAAGTATAAAGGGGGGGGGGATCCCTCTTAAGTTAAATAAATGCCTTTTTACGCAGAATTATCAGATTTACCTTGATTTTTAGGCATAGGTTTATTATGATAAGACGTATTTCTGATTAGTTATGGGGGTTCTTTTGCTTATTAAAAAGAGGGGGGGGGCAAGCAATTATTCCCCCAAATTAGATAAATCGGTTTTTATTTAGAATTATCCGATGTATTTCAAATTTTAAATATAGGTTCTTTCTGGCAAGGTGAATTCCTCAATAGTTTCAAGGATTTAATGGCTAAGTATAAAGGGAGAAACAGAGGATATCCCCCCCCCCCTTTTTACGCAGAATTATCCGATTTGCTTCAAATTTTGGATCTACGTTCATTATGATAATCTCTGATTAGTTATGAGATTCTTTTGCTTAGTATAGATGGGAGAACGGGCGATTATTGAAAGAAGCTTGCTCTCCCTATTTGACGGAGGGGGATGTCCGGTATATATCGCGGGCGGTTAGTCTCTTAGGAAATTTGACGATCAGGGGATTTCTCGGTAAAGGTTTGCCGCAAAAATGCCCAAGTAAAATAAAAAAGCGAGTTGATTGCAACTGAACGCAAATAACAAATAAAAATAAATTTTCTTTATTTTTTAATTTAATGATTGAAAACAATAATGCCAGAAAATACAACACATTTTACCCTTTTCCTTATAATTATTAATTACAATTTCATTTTGCATTTAAAACTGGTTTATTTATTTATTTTTTTACTTGTGAAAAAAAAATAATATGCTAAATCATTTGTTGTAATTGTCATTTTAATTTACGCCAAATGTTTATCATTTAAAACTGGATTTTTACTAATTAATGTCCCATATTACACATCACAAAATATAATATAAAACATTTAAAAAATATGTTAGAAAATTTGAATGTACAAACTATGTTGTATGTCACGAACGAATGAACTAGTGAATTCATTAATTTGTAGTAATAATAACAGTTTTTTATTACTAGCTTATGTTAGTAATTAGAAAGTTAATTGTTTAAAAATCTGTAGTTCTTGATAGATCTTCAGTGTTTGAACGCTTAAAAAAATTAAAAAACAAATTTAAATTAAAAAAGAAAAAAAAAAGAGATTTTAATAAAAACAGGATATTTTTTTCTTTGTTAGGATATTTATAGAATACTGAAAAATGCTATGCAGAAACATAAACCATAGTTTTAAATGCAAACAGCTATTGAGGATACATAAACAAACCCTTAAAACTATTCAGGGATTCATTTTATGAGAAAGAACCTATATCCAAAATTTGAAATACATCAGATAATTGTGCATAAAAAACAATTTATCTAATTTAAGGGGGGGAATAATCGCCCGTCCTCTCACCTTTTAATTAGCAAAAGAACCCCATAACTAATCAGGGATACCCCTTATCATAATGAACCTACATTCAAATTTTTAAGCAAATCGGATAATTCTGCGTAAAAAGCCATTTATTTAATTTAAGAGAGGTTATCCTTCGTTCCCCCTCTATACTTTACCATTAAACTCCCAAAATTTTTCAGGCATTATATACTGCGACGATGTACTAACAACTTTAATCTGGGCAGAAGATAGATAGCGAAGTCCCATAGTGAAAAGGTATACAGGGATGAAAGTATCTTCATTCAAAAGCTGAGAAGAATAGCTGCAATTGACTTCAAGGAACATGTCTAGAAAATGATTTCACTGGTCTAGTGGCAATGAGCTGAAGGATGGAATTATTGAGCGTAGAGAGGGAAGGAAGGTAGTTGGAAGACAGACGTGTGCTGGTAATGCACTAGAGAATACATAAATGTAAGGTGGCTTAGACGTGCTAAGTGACGTGCTAATATTGGAGTGTGGCTCCTAAGTAGTTGTATTGTCGTTTTATTTATTTTTTTATTAATTGATCTATAGTTCTAATAAAGAACTTGAGGAACTAAAAATGTATTATTGATGAACTTAACAAATAAACCAACTGAATAAAAAGAAACTGAGAACACGACACCACAATACTATATATAAGCCTTATCAGAAAGAATCTATATCCAAAATTCGACACACGTTGGATAATTCTGCTTAAAAACCCATTCATCTTATTTAAAACAGAGGATAATCGTCCATTCCCCAAACTAATCAAACAAGCGCCTTTTCAGTATGAACGTATATCCAAAAATTGAACCAAAACAGTTAATTTAGCATGAAAAACCCATTTACCTAAATTAAGAACCTCCCCCCGACCCCGCTTTCATACCCCCAAAATCAATTTCTTGTCACTCTTTTTTTTCCGGTAGCTTTTTTTCCTTGTCCCTTTTTCCGGTAACATTTTTCCCGTGTCACTTTTTTTTTTCGCTTTTTTAGTTAATGTCATTTTTTCCTCTAACTTTTTTTCCTAGATTCAGGATTAAAAACTATGTAAGTGAGAAATGTTCTTCATTCTTTGATAAGATTTTTCAGAAGACGATTCTCACAGTGGATGATTTTAAACGAATTTACGACGTGGTAGCTACAAAAAGGAGGAAAAATGGTTGTCATGCGATCAAAATTGCTTATAACTCATTAACTAGTTTATTTATTTAATTTAAAAAATGGCGACTCTGTTGTTTATCAGCAACTCTATCTCCCCCTGCCCCCAAAGTCGAATTTTTTCTGCGCCACTGCATTATAAGAAATTTTTTCTCCCTCTCTCCCAGCCACTGTTTTGAATCGAAAACTTGATGTATAAAGCCACTATCAGATTCACCAACATGTCGAAAGATGTTTGAGCCAACACTTGATTTCCTCCAACTTTTCGCGAAATATCCTCCCAACACCCAGTGTGATAGCAAACAGCAATGTCCCACAACTTTTATCTGCAGTTCCAGAAAAGTCTCCGCAAGCCGAGACTTTTCATCGAACATCCAGCATTTCAACGATAAGCGATTGATAGGAATAGGCGATAAATATTAACGGCTGGTATTATTAGTACTGCTTTTTCTCCGATTTTTTTCCAAGGCAATTGTAACCTTTTTCTCTCTTTAAACGGAAAAAATTCGGGTTTAAAATCGGCTGAAAAGTTTGTTACTCGTAAAATTTGTGAATCTTATAGTCTCTAAAGACAGAAGAAAGTTTCATCCAATTAGTTTCTTTGATAGATTACACGTTTTCAGGAATGTATTAACAAGTGAGCTTTCCTTTGAGTATTATCTATTTTTACTTTCTTCTATCTTTAAGGAAGAAAATATTGGATTCGTGAAAATTTTCGAAATCCGGTTATTGACGGATTTATCCATTTTAGGGATCAGAGATCCCTAGTTTTTAGTAAGAACAAGTTTTTACAAAATATCTCTCTGTGTATATGTGAATCTGTGACTCTGTCTATATGTGATATAAATTTTGTGGACGGTCTATCTCAAGAACTAATGCACGGAATGTAATAAAAATTTATATTCAGTTAGTCCCTAATACAAATTGATACTGATTAGTTTTTGTTGCAAATCACTCAACAGATGGCGCTTCACTGTAAAAAATATCCGTTAATATACACAAACTTTTCCCTAAAATTTTACGGAATAGTTTGATTTTTCCAAGAAAACAGATGTATTTCCGTTTTTTGCTATTTTGAGATTAAAAATACAGTAACTGTTCCGTAAATCTCACCGCAAACGGAATATCTTCCATTTTAAACATCACAAGTTATCAGTATTTTTAACTGATAAGTGTCGTGGCGCCATCTGTATGACAAACAGAAAAACATTTCTCTTATTTTTTTCTATTTTAATTATAAAACGATGGCATATTTTTACAATATTAAAATAATAACAATAATTATTATTATTATTAATTCTTTTTAAGTTTTAGATAGTTAAGGAAAGTTTTTTTGTTTTTTCAGTTTGATTTTGTTTAATTTATTTATATTATGATATAAAAAGTGCGTATGTTATTTAAAGTGGAAAAAAATCTACTTTTAATTTTAATATATATATTTTTTAATCTATTGAAATTAAAAAGGTCGCACATAAAATTTAAAGTATATTAAAAAGATAGCATATTTTTACAAATTAAAAAAATAGTAATAATAAGATTTATTAATTCTTTTTAAGTTTGAAATAGCTAAGAAAAGTTTTTTTTTTTTCCGTATAATTTTAAATATGTTTAATTTATTTATATCATGATATAAAAAGGGCGAAAGATACTTTAAGTGGAAAAAAAATCTACTTTTAATTTTAATATATACATATTTTAATATATTCAAATTAAGAAATTCGCTCTTAAAATTTAAAATATATCGAAATATATTACCGAAATTATTATCATTTTGGCGATTACCTAAGTTATAAAAATCAATAAATGTAATTAATTTTAATAACCCATAACCCATAGTAATTATCTTTATTGAGTTTACAATAGATCGTCATACAAAATATTTTTTAAAATACATGTTTTTTTTTTGGTTTTTTTTAAGTGTGTTAGTATTCTTTTATAAAATAAAAAAATAAATATGAATAAAATAGCTTTAAAACTCTTTAAAAAAAGAAGGAAACAAAATTTTTTAATACTTTCATTTATGAATGTAATATTTTAAAGGTTAAACTTTTTTTTTTATAAAGCTAAAATTAAAAAGCTAACTATTAGAAATTATAGAAAGAAAATCTTTAAAACTTGATTTAGAACTGTCCGTTCAATAAAAAAATATTATCTCTACAAAAATAAAGCCGCGTTCAAAAATCTTGTCTTTACTTCATGAAATGCATCCGAAATAAGTAAAGGTATTTGAAATGGTGCTATATGAAATCATAGCGTAATGGTATTACACTACCGGCTACGACAGACAAGGTCGTGAGTTCAAACCCCATGGAAGGTTAGTAACATTTCTTCTCTGTAGTTTAAATTAAATGTATATAATGTGTTCCTGATATTAACGTGCCTTTGTAAAGTAAAGAATAAAAATCACAAAGATGTTAGTTTGTCCTTGAAAAATTCTTTTAACTTTTCAAACGAAAATTTTTACATAAGGAAATATTAAAAAACGGAAATATTTTCTGAAAAAACGGTACTATTCCTGGATTTTTTTTTCCGTTAAAAAACGGAAGTAGTACTGGCGTCTAGATTACCAGTACTATTTCCGTTTTTTAACGGCAAAATTTTTTACAGTGTTCTTTTTGCGCTGCTTTTTTTTACGATTAACGCAACAGCTATATCTGAAGAACTAAGGCACGGATATCAACCAAACTTCAGATTCAGTCAGTACTTAACATGAATTGATATTGTATTCGTTTCTGTGTAAATAGCTCAACAGATGGCGCTGGTATGTTGCATTTTTCACGATTTTTGCAATAGCTCTATCTCAAGAACTATCGCACGGAATTTAATTAAAAATTATAATCAGGTAGTTCTTGATATAGACTGATAGTGATTAGTTTTTGATGCGAATCGCTCGACAGGTGCGCTGCTATGGTGCATTTTTTACGATTTACGCAACAGCTATATATCCATAACTAATACACGGATTTCCTTTAAACTTCAGATTCAGTTAGTTCTCAACATGAATCGATGTTGTTTGCATTTTGGTGTAAATTGCTCATCAGGTGGCACTGCTATGTTGCATTTATCTTGCTTTGCGCAATAGCTCTATCTCAGGTTCTCAGGTGCACGAAGTTTCATCAAACTTTAGATTCAGTAAATCCGTGAAATGAACTAGTTTTCTTCATGTTTTGTTGTCAATCTCCTAATATGTGGAGCTGCAATGCTGAATTTTTCACAATTCCTGCAATAGCGCTATTTCAAGAACTAATCAGCGAACTTCACCAAATTTCAGACTCAGGTATAGCTTGATAAATATTGTTGCTGTTTATGGTTTGGTATAAATCGCCCAACAGGCGGGGCTTTTATGTTGCATTTTTTCACATTTCCGATATAGTCTTATTTTAAGAACTAATGCAAGGAATTTCATATCTTTAAAATCTTCACAATGATCATAAATTGCTATTTAATTTTGGCACTGAGGTAGCAAATTTTGACGCATTAAGGATGTATTCGAAAAAATGTTTTTTCTCTCTCAGCAGCTCAAAATTTTCCTATACATTTTCAGATTCATTTTTAAAAATAAAAACATGAAACTTGCTATGAGATAATTTTTGAAGACATGTTATAAGATGCTCTATGACTTCATTTTTCACTGAATTCATTAGAATTTGATTTATCAATTATTTTCTCAGCATGACCCTTTTTTTCGTTCCCAGATCTCCCGCTTTGAAAAATTCGGTTCAAAAAACGAACTTTGACTGCGTTTTTTTTTTGTAATATTTTTTGCATTTATCAAAAAATCGCAGTCATGGACCTAATATAGTTTCTAAATAAGAGAATTTCCCAGTTTGGTGCGATTGAGAGCAAAAGTGAATCTTAAAATAAATCAGAAAAAGAAAGTTTTGGGATTGCCACATCCGACTATTTACTAATACTATTATTGTTTGGAAATTATCAAACATTTTACTAAAAAACAACATTGTTACACTATTATTGTTTTCCAAACAATAATATTTTTTACAATTATTGTTTAAAAATTATCAAATAGATGGGGCCGTGCCCCCCCCCCCCCCCCTAGAAAAATTCTCTAGTTACGCCTATGGATTCTCTTCAAATTTGTAATTGGATATTTTCTGTGTCTCGTATACTTTCGATAACGGCATGATTAACTAATCTCTATTGCTAAGTAACGTTGTAAGCAAACTTATAAAACAGCGCATAGTCATTTTACTAATACCTAATCACCATTTTTATCAGTACAGTTGCCGCAGTTAAAAATTTAAGAGCACAAAACAATTGCTTCCTGAACTAGAATGGATAACTTCACAATAATATTATATATTTATTTTTTATTATTCTTTTTTTATTTATTTATTTTGTATACTGAACGGTTGAACTGTGAAATAATTTATTCGATTCTTGTTTTTTAATTAATCTCCTTACCCATCATATATATGCCATTACGTTACGTGAATCATAAGCCTAAAAATAAGAATTTTAAACTTATAATATATTATCTTCCTCGGCTCTGTAATATCACATGTGATACTTCCGAACTGACGACGATATATACCAAATTGTTTCAATTTTGTGCAGTTTTTACTTCTCTATAAAGTTTTTGAGTTTGAATAAAAATTAATAAATGGCAGCCCCCATTTTATTTTATTATAAAGTAAGAGTTATTATCATCTGAGTTTGCATCCTAGATAATGTACCCAACAAAGCGAGAAAATTTCATAATTATTTTACTTAAACACTTGAATTAACAAAGAAACTTTTTGAGGCTTTGTAGATCAGTCAATTAATTAAAGTCCTTCAAATTATTACTGCACAATAGCGTGGAGCGAAAAAAATTATTTTTTAAAAATCAAAAACCGTTAAGTGCCAAAAGTTGCCTTTATACTAGTACATCAACTGCGTGAAATTTTACCGCTGAAAAAAAAAAATGGCTTGAGTATGCGCTTTTGCTCTAAAAATCGAAATTTTCGGTAAAGTTTGTTATTTTTTGACATTTTTTCAAAAAAATAAAAAAAATCTACAGAGCTGGTTATTATTTAAAAGTGTTACTTAAACCTTTATATTTATCTTCTTAACGGATTTAAACTATAAAACAATATCTGTCGCCTGTATAATTGGAGCAAATCTGACAACTTTTGGTAAAAACCAGCGTTACCTCTCTATTGGAGCATACAACGAAATGTTGTTTTGAATGCATTTCTTACCTATCTGCTTTCAAAACTATTCTGTATATAACTCGTAGATGTGGCTGCATTTCATATCCCACCCGTCTCAGCCACCCAACAATCTAGATCCAATGTTTTATTTATGTATTGAATTGTTATTTTTTTCCCGAAGAATTGCATAAGTTTTCTATGTATCAAAGTAGTTTACCTCTTCTTTGTTTTCACTGACATTGTATGCTATTGGTGTGACCTGCTGCACGTATATTTTTATACCTTGCATAACAGAAGAGGCAGCTGTGTAATGTATTAGGTATGTTGTTAAATGAAACTATTCAGCAGTATATTATCTTCATTAAATTTTCATACAATTAATACATTATGATTGGGAGTTCTGTTACCACAACATTTTTTCAATCAATTACATTATATATATAATTATATGCCTAAAAATTGATTCTATGAATTCAGTTTCTAGTATGTCATCATTTACTGCACCTATTACACTGAATATATTTTGAGAAGCTAGCAGTTTAATGTTATGACGATCGCCACAGAGGATTGCAAACAAAATTTGCGTGTAAAGCAACAATATTTCAAAAGAAGTTTTAGTATTTGTTTTATGTCCTTTCCTGTGTTGTTTCGTAGTCGAATAATTTTTTATAAGTTTTTAGACTTTATGTGTGCAGTATATTTGCTATAAAATATCTCGCAGTATAAACTTTGAGTATATATTTTGTGAGTGAATCTATAGACTCTGACTGCCAATCTGTGCTTATATAAAGCTGAAAATTTTATTCGCTTTATGAGCTGTTTTTTTGTGCGAGATGTTTTCTAAATTCCTATATTCCCCATTTCTTCTGAGAAATAACTTTCCTTGTGAATTAGCTTTGCAATCTCCAACAGAAATTTCTATTCTGTTCTGAGTATCTTTTATTTAATTTGAGAAAATAATTTTTCAAAATTATTATCTATTTTATAAAAAATTGCAATAGGAAGTGAATGGTACGTTGACAAAAATTTTCTTATTGATCCAGTAAATCCATGTAGATTATAACGTTTTACATCGCCTTCTCTAATAATTGACGCAGAGGAAATTTACTGGCGTTGAAGTAGCATATGATCCATTATTATACACAATTCTAAGCTTACCCAATGCAAAATGTTGCACAGCGACAAATAGAATTCTCCTAAATTTAAATGAGTACTTATAGTCTATTAGAGTCTATACATTCTCTCAAAAAGTACTATACATTATAAGTTTATGCCCCGGACAGTTCATCATCAAATATTGTTCACTTATAAAATGGGGATCTAAAAGTTAATGGGAAATTACCTAGCTACGAAAACACTTAGAAAACAGCATAAAACTAATGCAAAAAAAGTTTTTACAACAACGGTTGCTCTACACGTGCAGCACAAATTCCCATCGCAATTCTCTCTGACGATCACCAGAAATCACATTAAACAGCTCGTTTCTCAACATATAAAAAATGAAAAAACAGAATAAATAATGGCATACTTATAGTTGAAATACCTGAAATAATCTTTTAAGCAGGTCATTACGTAAAAAAATATAATTGATTGAAAAAAATGTTGTAACAGAACTTCCAATGACTTTCATCAACTGGATTTAAGTTTGATAAAGATAATAGATGGCAAAATAGATCTCTTTAATAATATTCCCGTACATTACTCTGCTTGTCATTTTTTTTTTTTTTTTTTTTTTTTTTTGTATAAGTTGTAAAAAATATACATTAAGATAAGTCACAGCAGCATGTGGATACAAAGAACAGACAAACTAGGTGTATGCATCGAAAACATGCCAAATTTTGATAAAGAAAATCACAAATCAATATATAAATAAAACACTGTACTAAGATGATCGAATAGTTGGGACGGGTGGTACATGAAATATACCCACCTACACGACGCATGTTCAAGGTAGTTTTGAAAAGAAGAGCTGCATTAAAAACAACAATTTATTGTATGCCCCAATAGAGTGGTAATGCCGTTTTCTTACCAAAAGTTGTCTGTTTTGCTCCAGCTGTACGGAATAAAGATATTGTTTTATAGTTTAAATATATTAAACAGATAAATATAAAGGTTTAAGTAACACTTTTAAATAATAACCAGCTCTGTAGGAATTTTTTAATTTTTTTTTTTTTGAAAAAATGCCAAAAAAGGACAAATTTTACCCAAAATTTCGGTTTTTGGAACAAAAGCGCAGACTCAGACCATTTTTTTCAGCGGTAAAATTTCATACAGTTGATGTACTCGTATAAAGGCAACTTTTGGCACCTACCCGTTTTTGATTTTTAAATAATATTTTTTTTTCGCTCCACCCTACTGCACATGCACAATCTAGGATATCAGTTATTAAATATCGATATTTTAAGAATGTTAATACTGTGAAACCTCGTTAACATGAACATGCTTAACATGAATTACTTTTAACATGAACTGTTCTCACAGTCCCCTATAAAGACGAATATACAAAGACTTGATACTGATAACATGAATTACTGCTAATATGAACAAAGTTTCATTTCCCCTTGAGGTTCATGTTAACGAGGTTCGACTGTAATTTCATATACGTATTTGTGAACGTAAATTACCAGCCCCCTAAAGTATCAATTTTACAAAAAAAGTGTTTTTCTGTCCTCTAAAGTTTTTTTTTTTTTTTTCTTTTTTGTGAAAAATCAGTGAATGTCTATTTGCAGCGTTATTGCCTCTTTATATCTGAAAAGGTTAAATGGACTATACATATACAAATAACAAATCGCATAGCTAAATAAAAGTACACAACACTTTAAGCGAATAGCATTTTTCCTGATTTCTTGGGAAATTTTTACTGCAAAAATCCTTTTTTTTTCGTTGCTTTTTTACAGTTTTTAGGTAGATTTTGTATGAAATACTGCCTATTGCGTTCGTACCAATTTTGAATTTTTTAAAATTTTTTGCAAATATACGCGAATCATTACCCCTGGACCCCCAACACTACGATCAGTAAAAAAGTTATATACATATATATATATATAATATATATATCACTTTCTTATGGAAACGATAACTTCTATAGTTCTGCTCCAATCTCTTCCAAACTGATACATAAAATCAACGGATATAAAATCTCGGCTAAGTTCGTTAATGGGCAAAATCGGTCCAAGGGGATGGAAATAGGGAGGGGTTTTGTGAAAACCGAAAAAAACGCCATAACTGCTTAGTTAAAATAAATATCGAATCGGTTTAAAGTTTATATTACTTCTTAAAAATAGGTCAAAAGTTTATGCGTGACAGATTTTTCATAAATTTAGAAATGGACTCAAGGGGCGAAAAAAAACAGGGTTTTTGGGACAAAAAAAAAATTCACTTTCGTCAATTCTCAAGAAATTAAATCCAACTAAATTTTTTATAAATGTCCTCAAAACTTTTCCCTAAAACTTTTGTATTTACAAGTTTTTGATAAGACCAACTTTTACCGATGAAAAAAATTAAAAACGAAAAGAAAAAGGGAAAGGGTGAAAAAAGAAAAAAAATCTATAACTTCGTCAATTTTTAAGCTATCAAATCTAATTAAATTTATTTTACATCTTCTCAATAGTACCTACAACTTTTATATTGACATGTTCTTTATAGGACCAATTCGTATAGCAAAAATAAATTAAACAAAAATAGGAGTTGGAGAAAAAACTTTAAATCCTAACTGCTTACATTCTGACTCATTTTTTAATTCATTTTTGATTTTAAACGCATCCAAGTGGTATGACTTCTTATTTAGGCACTATATAAATTGACCCATTGGTCAGTTTTTTGATAAAGACAGAATATATTTTTAAAAAGGCTGCCAAACAGGGTATTTTGAATTTTCCGAAGTGATCGTGACGGAAAATTTAAGGAAGTATGCAAATAATCAATTGCGTTTTTTTATTTTTATTTTTTTTCCCGACTCATTTGTAAATTCATGATTGCTATCAAATGCACCCAATTTACAGGACCTATTATTTAAGAACTGTATAATGTGGCGCATTGGTCATTTTTTTGATAAAGACGGAATATATTTTTAAAAAAGGCTGCCAAAAAGGGTATTTTGAACAGAATTTCCCGAAGTGATTGTGATTGAAAATTTCAGAAAGTATTCAAATAACAAATTGCGTTTTTTCTGACTCATTTTTAAATTCAGTTTTGCTCTCAAACGCATCCAATTGACAGGTTCTCTTACTTAGGAGCTGTATAATGTGTCGTATTGGTCAGTTTTTAGATAAAGGCTGAATATATTTTTCAAAAATGCTGTCAAAGTGGGCACTTCGCACAAAATTTCCCAAAGCGATCA
The DNA here is from genome assembly GCA_964019185.1 of Maratus speculifer. Taxonomy (NCBI): domain Eukaryota; kingdom Metazoa; phylum Arthropoda; class Arachnida; order Araneae; family Salticidae; genus Maratus; species Maratus speculifer. The sequence continues at coordinate 154,237,230 of OZ025290.1, forward strand.
CGATTAAAGAATTTAGGATGTATTCAAATAACAAATTGATTATTTTATAACTTATTTTTAAATTCAATTTTGCTCTCAAACGCATTCAGTTGACAGTTTTTTGTTATTTAGGAATTAGATAATGTACCGTATTGGGCAATTTTTTAATAAAGTCAAAATATATTTCAAAATATGGGGTCAAAATGGGCATTTGAGCTGAATTTAGTTTAAGATGATTCTGATAAAACCAATTCTTACAGAAAAATGAAATTAAATTTTTTTCAAAAGCGGCTCAAAACTGGATTTATCTCTAATCATATTTTATTTTTGTTGTTGAAATGAGCACTCTTAGAAATTTACCTCCGCCTATAGGCCAAGCCGACAGGGATTTTTTATATTCAACACATTGAATAGAAAGCTTAAAAGTCTCGTATAGCCGATACCTGCATGTAAAACGCAGATAATTAACTTGAAAATTAAATTATTAGTTTTTTGATTTAGTGAGTGTAACAAAATAAATCCATTTTTTTTTCTTTCCACTAATAGAAGTAATTTTTTTCTCATTGTTGCAGCTATATAATGAGGAAAAAACACTTTCAATTAGTTTAGGAAAACTCTTTATTTTCATTAGTTGATTGTCCTCTTTTCTCACGGGGAAAATAAAAAGAGCCCATCACAGCAAAAAAAATAAATTTAAAAGCACCATACCACAAAATTATATCCGATTTAATGGGAACAAAGACGAAAATTAGTGCATTAATCATACAAGTTGAAACAGTTTTCAACATAATAACAATAATGATAAGAAACTTTATTTCTTCATACAATGAAATGATATACCTAAATAAACTTTTAAATAAAAAATACAAATAAATAACAAAATTGTAATTTAAGATATTATAACGACTGTTTGGAAAATGATATTTTCAAAGACTCAAATTTTAAAGACGTACAAAAAAATTCTGTATTTAAATTAATAATAATAATAAACATCATTTTTAGGATGATTCTAACAAGTCATATTACATACGCCGTGCATTAAACATTAATATTCTTAAACCAATGATTGAAAAAACAGTAGATTAAAGATAGACAACTTTAACTGTTTAAAATGTGCATTTTTATTTGATGCAGTTAATCAGACTGACTTCTGAACGCCTCATATTACGTCGACCTGGATTAAACATTAATATTCCTGACCCATCAAAAACAAATTTTTAATGAAATTTCAGTTTTAGAATTTTCGGAACTACAAATTTTTATACTTCTAAATATCCCCCATTTTAAATCTTTACATCGTTGCATAGAGAAAAAAATTCACTTTTTAATGAAATTTGTTATTAAATTATTAATTTTTTTAAGGTTTTTATTATTTTTTTTTGTCATTGTGGCAACAGAAATATTCCATTTTTGGACATTAAACATGGACCAATCAGGAAACGAATAAAATTAATTAATAAGTTGCGGAATTCTACCAATAAAAAGATTCAGATATACTTCAGATTTCCCAATTCTCTACCGAGAACAACAGCTATTTTTTTTTTTCAAATACCGTATTTTCGGGTGTATAGCCCGCACCCCTAAATCGAGCAGTGCAGTAAAAAAAAGTTCGTGTATAACCCGCGGAGATGCATCGGTGTATAGTCCGCGGGCTATACACCATTTACGTACGTATATTTCGACCAGAGTTCGAAATTAGAAGCCATTAGTCATAATTTTTAACACAAATTTACCAAATTTTTTCGTGATGCATAATATCTACAGTAATTGGGCTAAAAAATTAAGATTACCAGTACCGTAATTTTCAGAAGAAACGCCGCGGCGTTTACGCGAATCTTTTTTTTCAAAAAAGCGCGATATTTTTAAAAAAAATTTCCGAATATTAAAAAAAAATCGATGGTAAATTCAAAATTTCGGACATAAAATATATACATATCTTAGGTCATTGGTTCCCAAAAGGATCGAATCCTCGGAATCGATCCGAAATGCACCAACTCCGAAAAGGAACGATTCCTCGGACTCTATCTGAAATGAAACGACTCTGGAAAAGTTAAATTCCTAGAACTCGTTCCGAAATGAAACGACTTTGTAAAGGAACGAATCCTCGGAATCGTTTCGAAAAAGACTGACTGCTCCGAATCGTTCCGAAATGACATAAATCACGCACTTTTTTTTTTTTTGTTCTTTGCAACAGGGTAAGGTACCAACTCCGAAAAGGAACGATTCCTCGGACTCTATCTGAAATGAAACGACTCTGGAAAAGTTCGATTCCTTGAACTCATTCCGAAATGAAACGATTCTGTAAAAGGAACGATTCCTCGGAATCGTTTCGAAAAAGAACGACTGCTCTGAATCGTTCCGAAATTATATAAATCACGCACTTTTTTATTTTATTTTATTTTATTTATTTATTTATTTTTTTATTATTTATTTTTATTTTTTTTTTTTATTTATTTATTTATTTATTTATTTATTTTTTTTTTTTTTTGTTCTTTGCAACAGGGTCGGTAGATTATTTTTTTTGTAAAATAAACTAAAGATGATCTTAAATTCAGAATTGTCGAGATTGGAAGGGTTCCGGATTTTGGATTTTGTACTCTACAAACACAATGGCTATTATACATCTATCAGTACAATACTTGGCAAAAGTTGGGACAGTTCTTCCAAATCCAGAAATAACTATATTTAAGCAGTAAAACAAAGGCCTTTACAAACATGAGAAAACTCTCTAGATTTCAAGGTATAGCGAAAAAAAATTACAAATTTCGATGTTTTTTTCAAATTTTTTAAGGTTTAAAAATTGTAGAAAAAAGTATCACGATTTCCATTTTTTTTTAAATATTTGTATAACCCGCACCGTGTATAAGCCGCAGCGGCTTTTTGGGAGGTTTTTTTTCTTGTATAAGCCGCGGACTATACACACGAAAATACGGTAGTTAAAAACTCGCAACGCAGTTAAAAATCCACTTTCAGCAACTGCTGTCTATAGCCAGTAATTTAGAAGTATGAGAATTCTTCAATACAGCCATATATATGATCACTAAAAAAAATGGCTACTCAAAATTGAGCAAAAAATATCTAATTTTAAATACGTCACATTCTCAAAATAGTACCGATCCAAATGTACTCAAAAGCCATACTAAAGAAAATGGCTTGCATGTCTCAAACTCAACCACGAAGATAAAAAAAAAAAAAAAGTCCTGCGATGGACAAGTGGCTTACTGTTTTACTCAGTGAAGAGAAAAAAATACAACTTAAATTACTCCGATGGTTGATACATGCGTTAGTATGATCTACGAAGGGAGCCAAGAGCCAAGTAGTTTTTTCCAACAGGAGGTAAGGCGATAAGTTTGTTATGATTAAGGAGGTATTTGGCTTCAAAAGCTTGACTTCTTTGGATTCTTTAAAAGGGTTAAGAAATTCCCAAAAACATCAAGAAACGCTGAACCAACGTAACCTTCCATTCGGTGACTTTTTTTTGGGGGGGGGGTCATAAGGGGGGGGAGTCTAAATGGATCTTTGAGTAAGGTAATGTCTCAATCTACAAACTAAGTAACCGTGACTTTCATGGAATCTCTTTTAAATTCTTGACTCGCCAGCTCTTGGTCCTGGCATAAACTCGATTGGGAATATGTGCGGCATTTTAGCTCGTTAGTTCACAGAAATGAAAAACAATATGACTCTCTTGAAGAATTCAAAGAGGCCAGAGAGAAAAGCATGGCACTTTTTGCCACCAGAAACCCTGCAAAAATTGATAATTTCGACGGACACCCGTTTATTTGAATTAATCCAAAATCACTGAAAAATAATTTATATGTAAGTTTTGAAAAAATAATAAATGTAATTGTTTTTGCCATTGTGCATAAACTTTTGAGACATTTTTGTTTGAACGTATTTTAAATTATATTTTTCACAAATATGTAATTTTTTTTCTACTTTTGATATCATTTGTTTAAATAAAATTGCAATACCCACAATTTTTTTAAAACTTTTGGTTATTCATTTAAAATTAACATTTCTTGTTCGTGCTTAAACATTTGAGACGGACTATAATAAATCTCAACAATATAGAATAATATCGGGGGAATTCAAATATATGTATGCGATTTAAAGCACGGTTGACAAACCAAAGTCATTAACACTTTTCAAATAAAGTAGAGAATAACTCATCAGACATTCAATTATCCGACGGTGAAAATTAAAAACGCAGGAAGTTAATAATGACAACGATAAAAAAAAAATTGAAAAAGGGTAAGACATGTTTACATAATTGAAACCCATGAATTTGAAGGAAGTTGATTATTTGATTGCTAGGGCTTAAGCTAAGTGCTACAACATATCTTGGAAGGAGCTATTAGGCGAAGTCGAAGATAAAACAGGGTTCATACAGAGTTGGGGGAAAAAATCCAAAGAGTACAGAAAAAATCCAAGGAGTCCAAAAAATTTTAAGGACTTGCCACTTTTGTTATTATTTATTTGGCATGCACTTGCACACCAAAATTTTTAATGCACCATTTGGAGAGAAAAATATTTCAAACAATTTTTTCTCTATTATAATCTAATTATTGGTGCTGAAATTGCATGGAATTCACAACTATGTTCTCCTTACAGTCTACCTACTCCCATTACACTTCCTAACATGCAATACTTGGTGATTTTATAAGTTTAAATAAAAAAATACACAATCAACTTTCCTGAGCAGTGACCAATGGTCATATACACAGAGATCAGTCAAACTGGAAACACTTATTATGTATATCGCATACATTTTTAAAAAAATTTCAAAGGTAAAAAAAAAAAAAAAAAAAGCTAATGCAACATACATGAAAAAATATAACAACTTCTGAATTTATTATTTTAGAGCAGCGATAAGGCAAAGTGTCCTAAAGCCGACATCTAACAAATATTTAAAGTATTACCAATTTTCTAAAATAATTTTGAATGAGTTTTTCTTTCTTCTTAAATTAAAGATATCTTGGATTTAGAAAATTGATAATGCTTTAAATATTTTACTTAAAGATGTCAGCTTTAAAAACTGTATTTTGGGTGTCAGCTTTAAAGCACTTTACCTTAATCACTTTCTTTGAAAGTGAATGTTGTCCATGACATACACAGTAGTAAAATGAAAAAAAAAAAAAAAACCACCATTATTAATATCCCTCTAAGATACTAGTCCCCATTATCTACTCTTGAATACTTTAATTAAATTATGTACACATACATAAATAAAATATAGATCAAAAGATTTACAATAATCCGGGATAAAAGATTTTTCCGAGAGCAATATCGCTCGCGTGCAAAACTGCAATACAATTTAAGGAGTTTCTAAGGAGTATTTTGTTTATCTAAGTAGTTCTAAGTACTACTTGGGAATGTTTTCATTTCTAAGTAGTTTCTAAGAAGTCTAAGGAGTCTGTACGAACCCTGATAAAAATATGGTAACAGTTGAAACCGAAGGAAGCATTTCCCATTACTCCATAGTAACCCTAATGTGAAGATGTACTCATATCGTCGGAAGAATTCGAAAATTCTATGAATGAAGATAAACAGTGTGAAATAACTAAAGAAGAAATTGTTGCTCTTGTTGATACCGATGGCAAAGAAGTAGATAATCAAGCATCAACAATTGAATCTCTCAGAGTCTAGAATAACGATGGAGTTAAAATTCTAGAAATCACCATGAAGTACGTTGAGCTATGGAGATGTTAAGCTATGAAGAAGCTATGGAGATCCACATAACTTTGCTGCAAAGATGGCAGAAATGACAATTGTTAGGAAAGAAGAATAAGTTCATATACATTTTTTTAATAATCACAACTATTTTTTTTTTTTTTTTTTTTTTTTTTTTTTTTTTTTTTGTTAATTTGCTGTAAAATGTTATGTGTAAAATCAATTAAATGATACTGTGTAAAAGTTGTAACGTAGTTTGATGTTTAATAGCCTTTATCTTAATCCATCCACAGTACCCAACATTTTCGCTTCCCTGAAATTCTCTCGAGATTCGTTCATATCACATAAGTAAAGGTCGCATTCTATAAAGAAAATTTTATTGTTCGTACCACTGCACAGTAGGGCAAAAACCCAAAAAGCTGGCCAAAAGTCGAAAAATGAAGTTATGATTTCGGGAATTTCGATTGTACAGTTGGCTAGAATAATGTTTGGAGAGTTAGAATCTGCATTTAAAAAAAGATTTTGCTTTGCCCTTACAAGCAGCATCATTTCAAAAATAATGCTTGAAGGAATATCATTTAGAGCGAACAAAAACAGCAAAACAACAGTTCCTCTAAACGCGTGCTATATTTTATAATATTATCCGATTTTAATGATTTGAAATGGATTCATACTATGATAGTATGTACTTTATTTGCATGTATTACAAAATTTATATTAAGCACGTAAAAATTAATAAATTCATTGTCATTTTTGATAAAAAATTTTAGAATTATTTTTATTTTTTTTTTGCTTTTAAACATCAAAAAGTTTAAATGTTCCACAGTGTTCGCAACGAAATTTAATGGAAATAATAACTTGGGCTATTGTCTAGTGATTCATAAAAAACCAGCTGCCTAAAACTGCCTTTCTGCATTTCACGCATATTTTAGTAACCGCAAGTAAAAATGCCACTTTTTGGGCCGCCTCAAAAATTTTGAAATTGACTACTTTTCACATAATTTAGCTGATAAATATTTTTCAAATTTTTGAATTATTCAATTTTATAATAGTTTATTTCCTATTATATTGTAAATAAATACTATAATCATAAGATTACATTAATTTGATAAGTAAGCTTAGTAATGAAAAAATGAAAATAATTCTCTATTACTGATCCGGTAGAATAACATTTTCTTATCTTTATAGGTAGTAATTTTGTTTGTTCTATTATAATTAGAAGAATTATTTTGTCAATGGCTATATTTGCTGATAAAAACTACTGAGCGTATTTCATTAATGCGAGTGAAAATCTTTATGAATATGACTTTCGCCTACATTAGCAATTTGGATTTGGTTTACAAGCGAGGATGTGATGACACATCTATTCTAAGTACATTTGAACAAATATTTAGCTATGAAGAAGGTAGGAGGTTCTAATATATTTTTCACTTCTCCCGTGCTACTAGAATACATAAATGTTGCGAATAATTCATGAATCGTTAATATGAAAATTCCGAGATCTCCATTTCACTATCGGGCCAATCAAGATCCATTTTTTTTTCAAGAAATACGGGAGCTACTGTCAATGAATAATATTGTATTAAACACAGGAGAATTAACTTATTTCTTTTAATACAATCATTGATACAGAAGAAATAGTCGCTAATAACGAATTAGTGTAATACTCGACGTTGCTACCTATATCAGACAACATAAAAACAGCTTCTTACCGATATGACATTTTAATTAAAAAAGGATAGAGATAATTTAGAATTCAGAATATCTACGTTACATGCTAAGATGCTTAGAGAGGGCTTACACCTCGCAGACAAACTGGATAGAAAAAATGGAAAGCTCGTACTCTGCATGAAAAGAAGAACACTGAAATTGCAAAATAAAATATGCAAAAAATATTTCATTTACAATTAAGACTTCTTGTCAAGAAACCAAATCTCAGATTTGGAAGCACAAATGATGGCAATACAGTTCAAAGATTCTTTGAAAACACAACTATTTGTGCTTCTATAACGAGCGTATACAAAGATTTGATTAAACGATTCTATGTCATAAGTAATTTCTTGTATCCATGTCATTTATTTGATCAATTTCGAAGATTTTTCCTAACAAACAGCTCATAGATTTAAACTACATCCCTGATTCTATATGCCTACTTCAGTGCACAAGCTATTTATTAATGACAAAGAAATAACATTATCTTCATTACTGCCAATTTGCCAAATGCCATAAGATACTCAAGATTCATGCAACAAACTGATCAAAAGGCATCGAGAAGATTTATCGCAAACATGCAATAGCGCAAGAAAACGAAAGGTATTTTTATGTCTTTTAATGTCATCAGATTATTTCATTTCAAGTTTAGGTAAATTATTGTAGGAGAAATTAAAAATAATTGATTTTAAGAGTCACAGGATCTTCTAATACTGAGAACAAGCTCTGCTTATTTCGACACCTTGACGTCTGAAGAATCTTTTTATTATACTACAATTGATTTTAAAGGTGAATTTCTGGAATATATTTTCTTTTTAATAATATAAAAAATAAATAGTCTAGTTTAATAATATAAAAAATAAATAGTTTAGTATTTTACTTTAGTAGTAGGAAAAGGAGAGTACGGGGACAGCCGGAGGGGCAGAGGGGCCGCCCGCAGCATCCCTCCGGCTGTCCCTGCGGCTGTCCCTCCTGGTCCCACCTGCGGTGCCGCCGCTCGAAATCATACTATAAGATGAAGATTAAATTTATATATGAATTTTGAACAATCGTAATTTTAATGAGTATTATTAATTAAGCGAAACAATTAAAATCTCATTTTTTAACCATTTTATTTAGATTTCTTCAACTACAAGATGAGATTATCAATTTAACACAAGAAAGTTAAACATATATTTGAATTTTGCTTGATAGACATCTTAATGAGTAGTATTAATTAAATAAAAACAATAGAAAATATCAAGTTTTATAGAAAAAGACTGATTTCTTACGATTTTTATCAACTTAAGAGAGAAAACTTAAACGCACATTTCAGTTTTAAGTGGTTATCATCTTAATGAGTATCGTTAATTAAGTAAAAAACAATGGAAAATATCAAGTTTTATAGAAAAAGACTGATTTCTTACGATTTTTATCAACTGCAATATCAGTGTATCGACTTACAAGTTGAAAGTTAAACATGCATTCTAGTTTTTCAACAGCTATAATCTTAATGAGTATCGTTAATTAAGTAAAAAACAATAGAAAATATCAAGTTTTATAGAAAAAGACTTATTTCTTATGATTTTTATCAACTACAAGATCAATGTATCGACTTAAAACTTAAAAGTTAAACATACATCCTAGTTCTTCAACGGCTATAACCTTAATGAGTAGCGTTAATTAAGTAAAAAACAATAGAAAATATCAAATTTTATAGAAAAAGATTGATTTCTTACGACTTTTATCAACTACAAGATCAATGTATCGACTTAAAACTAAAAACTTAAACATACATCCTAGTTTTTCAACAACTATAACCATAATGAGTATTGATAATTAAGTAAAAAACAATGGAAAATATCAAGTTTTATAGAAAAAGACTGATTTCTTACTATTTTTATCAACTTAAAAGAGAAAACTTAAACGTACATTTCAGTTTTTCAACAGCTATAATCTTAATGAGTGTTGATAATTAAGTAAAAAACAATGGAAAATATCAAGTTTTATAGAAAAGAATGATTTCTTACATTTTTTCAACTCAAACTTCAGAATATCAATTTCAGATAAAGAAATTTAAACGTGCATTTCAGTTTTTAAGTGGCTATCACTTTAATATCGTCTTAATGAGTTTTGTTAATTAAGCAAAACAACGGAAAATACCGATTTTTGAAGAAAGAAAACCAATTTCATCATACTTTTATACACAAGCAAAACAACGGAAAATACTGATTTTTGAAGAAAGAAAACCAATTTCATCATACTTTTATACACCAACTAAGTAGAATTTTAATACATAAACGAATCATTTAAAGAAATATTCAATACACACGCACATTTGAACCTACGGGGCATTCTTCATTACGTCATATCCAAACTAAAACTTTTTTCTGCATCCCCTCCATTCATGCATTCCAACTAGGGGAAACACACAATAGGGTTCTGACGTCACAACTTACAAAGGTATATACAACAAAATGTTTACGTTCAAGAAAAAGTATCACCTACAGAGAAAAAAGAAGAGATTTAAACTATTTATCCATTCTAGTTTTATAACAGTTACCACAACATCTCCAAATTAAAATTTGGAAGTCATAATGAGTGTAATTAATTAAGCAAAATAATAGAAATATTAGTTTTTCAGTGGGGAAAAGACGAATTTAAACAAATTTTACTAGTTTTACACTAGTTTAATAATAATATTAAGAGGAAAAAGACGAATTTAAACAATTTTTTAGTTTTACACTATTTTCCTCATCTCCAACACGGCTATATCAATTTTAACAGAAGAATTAAACATATATTTTAGTTTTTAACAACAGAAAAGTAATAAGTATCATTAATTAAACGAAAATAAATATCGATTTTCAAGAAAAGACAATTTTTTACACAAATTTTCAACTTTGAAATACATTTGTTTACATATATTATTACATTATATTGTCAAACTAACTATTTTTAAAAGTTTGAATGTCATTATAAAATGTTCATATTTATATTTTTCATGTCTTGACTACATTCGACATCTTTCAACAAATAGTATACATTCTTTTATTCTAGAAACTGAAAAAGTTACTGTTTCAGACACTTGACATGCGAAAACTTCTCTGAGTTATTCGACTCACAGTTTTAATCAAATTGGCATGTTTCAAATCACCTTTTTGAAATTTCCATATTATCAAACATCAAGTTATTTAAAATATAAATACTGCTTAGTGTTTAGATGGTATACATGACTGATTCTACTTACTCTGTTCATATTATTAATCAAATTAGCAATTTATAATAAAACTTATTTGTACGCATGCGCGAGTTGTCACGTGACATAAACGATTAACAGTAATATAAATTTTTGAATAGCAATGCAACATTCCTCATTTCTGCAGATAGACTTGTGTGAGAAGGTAATTCGAAAAGCAGCGCAACATTTTGCATTCCCACTGTTAGACTTGAGAGGGAAGGTGACTGGTACACAACTCTGATTAATTTTCAGATTTTAATATAAGTGAAAACAGTTTTCTTCGTTAACGAATAAAGTAAGTTTTATTATAGTATAGTTTAAGTTTTATTATGTGTATCAATAAAAATAAATTAAATGAAATTAAAAAAAAAGATTTTTTATATATTAAGCATTTATTAAGTATATAAATATACTTATCTTGTTACACAGATGTTTCAGCAAGAGGAATCAAAACAGCAGCAAATTTCCGAAATGTATGATCCGACTGATTCGTCCTTAGCACATACAAAGTTAAAGAATAATACATATGTGAGTTACTTATATGTTAAATACTAGAATTCATACACTATATATATATAATTAGGTTAAATTTACATTAAAATATTTTGTCTTATATCCAATAAGAAATATTTTTATTTGTAATATTGGAGTGATGGCTAACTGTTTGCATTAATTTCCCTTACAGAATTGCTCTTTTTGTGATAAAAACTTTTCATCTAAATGGAATTTAAAAGAACATATACAGATCCACACCAATGAAAAACCATTTACTTGTGAGGACTGCAAAAAACTGTTTTCAAGAAAGCGAGAATTAAAAAAGCATATGATGATGTATGATATTCTATCACCTGTTGTATGTGAAATTTGCAAATTATCTTTTACTAGGAAATGTGCTCTAATAACTCATATGAAAACACATTCAAACAGAAAATTGTTTAAGTGTGAAAAGTGTGAGAAGATCTTCAGCTATCGTTATAGATTAAACCAGCATATGCATACTCACAATCGACCTCAATTCAGTTGTAATGAATGCAACGAAACATTTTCAAATGAAAATAAGCTAAACCGACATTTGAAAGTGCACCAAAACCTACAGTATACATGTGATCAGTGTAAACAAAACTTTACTAATAAATTAAATTTAAATCAACATTTACGTACACACCATACTAAAAAACGTCTTGTTCCTGTTAACAGTGAAATGCCTTTGCCCATTGTAGAGTTTAAAAGAATAAAACATCAAATATCAGCTTTCGGAGTGTTTAAAACTCTAACTTTTCATCCTGAGAAAAATGAAGAAGGTTGCTTGGTTACATTCCAAACTAATTTGAAACCTGAGTTACAATACAATCTTCAAAGCGAGATAAGAGAAAAAAAGGCAATTAAATGGTTTATGATTAGCAAAATTTTGTTCGAACGCGAAAGAGGTGAAGGCGATATTGAAACAATCACATCTTATTTTAGAAGTGACTGTTATATTGATCTTGCAGAAAATAGCATTATAAATCATATTGAAGAGGGATATTCAAAAATTAACCAATCATTTGAAGAATTTAACAGTCAAGGATCAGATTGGAGACTTCGAAAAATTGAATGTTTAGAACTGAATATTTCAAAGTATAGCCCCTTATCTAGAAATTGATTTTACATCATGTAAATATGTATTCTTTTTAAGTACTGAATTAAATTATATAATTATGAAATTTATGTATTTAGGATAGTTACTTAATCTAATTACGCAAGAGTTCAATTTATCACAAGATAATCAAAAAAGGAAATTTGGGAAACATGCATATTGTTGTAAGAAAAATTTTTTAGACAGCCATAGATTTTGTCACCATGATTTTATAATTGATAGGAATGTATATTACTAACAGTGTATTGCATAAATAGCAGTAATAAATAAATAAAAAAAATAAACATAGTCTTGTGTTATTCCTTTTATATTATTAATCAAATTATGTTTCGTCCTACATTTCAACGCTTTCTGAATTATCATCCATCAAGTTGCTTAAAATATAAATATTATCTATACAGTTTTAATGATACATAGTATACACAACTAATCTTTAGTTAGTCCATCCATAGTATTAATCAAATTATATGTTTCCTCTTGCACTTCTGTTTACAGTTTTAATGACACATAGTGTACATGACTAATATTTAGTTGGCCCTTCCACAGTATTTTATCATTTCATAACATTTCATTGAATTTTAACATTTCATATTTCAAATAACCTATTTTCGAAATCAAACTATGTGAATTTTACCACAATGTTTATCATCATATACTTTTTCTAAAAATTATCAGATATGTACTCCTCAGAGAATTTCTATCATTAGAATAAATGAAAAAATTAATTTATATTAAACGTACACGAAATTTGATTGCAATATACGTGTATTTAATAAAAAATAAATAAGCAATTATTTATACATTAAACCTTTACTAAATATATATTTCTTGCATTATACAGATGTTTCAACAAGATGAACCAAAACAGCAGCAAACTTCAGAAATTAATGATCTGAATGATTCATTCCTAGCACATGTAGCGTTAATGAATAATACATATGTAAGTACTTATATGAAAAATACTAAAATTCGTATATGAATTGTAATTAGAGTAAATGTAAAATGATTTGTCTTACTACCTACACTTTAACAAGTTCTTTTTTACCTATATTGTTGAAGAGAATCCTAATTGTTTCCATTTATTTCTATTACAGATGTGCTCTATTTGCTACAAACACTTCTTAAGTAAATGGAATTTAACAGAACATACAAAAATCCATACAGGTGAAAAACCTTACACTTGGGAAGATTACCAAATGCTGTTTTCAAGAAGACGTGAATCAAAAATGCGCACATCATCATATAAAGCATTGTCAGTTATATGTAAACTTAGTGAAGATATTCAAAAATTAGTCAGACGTTTGAAGAATTTAGACATAAAGGAAGATATTTAGACTATATATCCATCATATTTTCATAACACTTACCACAATATCTCAAAATTAAAATTTGGAAGACACACACTGCTGAAAAGTAATTTTGTTACCCGTGATTCTTCTAACCAGCATGAATGTATAGATATTATTTTGCAATGAATTATTTAAATGCTCACAATAAATATTCTTTTATATGCATATATCGTTGTGTTTATTTTTTTAAAACCTATTACATTAATAAAATAAGTTACACACACATACATACACATAACATTTTAAGTGAAACAACACTCTCACAACTTAAAAAATGCATAAGAACATACAAAAATAAGCAGATGTATGAAAAAATATGCAAGTTTACAAAATAATTTCACTGTTTTCTAGAAATACCAACAAAAAATATTTACAATATAAAAAAATTACAAAAGTGAAAAGAAAAAACACATATGTAAAACAAAAATCACAAAGTGAAAAACTCAGAACAAAGTTTTTGAAAAAAAAAATTACAACAAAAATTTTTGTTACAAAAACCAAAACTTCAAAAAATATTTTTACAAAAAAAAATTTTTTTTTTCAAAAACATTTTTCACAAAAATTTTTTTTTCAAAATAAGTTTTTACAAAAGTAAAAAATAAAAAATCACAACGTTAAAAAAATGAAAAATTTTAGTTAAAAAAAGTGTAAAAAAATTGCAAAAAAAGTTGCAAAAATTTCAAAAAAAGTTATGAAAAAAGTATCAAAAATTTTGTTCTTTTTAATACAGTATGCAATGGCGAAACCATTGTATTTGCTATTAAAAAGAACAAAAATTTTGATACTTTTTTCGTAACTTTTTTTGAAATTTTTGCAACTTTTTTTGCAATTTTTTTTACACTTTTTTAACTAAAATTTTTCATATTTTTAACGTTGTGATTTTTTATTTTTTACTTTTGTAAAAACTTATTTTGAAAAAAATTTTTTTGTAAAAAATGTTTTTGAAAAAAAATTTTTTTGGAAAAATATTTTTTGAAGTTTTGATTTTTGTAAAAAAAATTTTTGTTGTAAATTTTTTTTTTTCAAAAACTTTGTTCTGAGTTTTTCACTTTGTGATTTTTGTTTTACATATGTGTTTTTTCTTTTCACTTTTGTAATTTTTTTATATTGTAAATATTTTTTGTTGGTATTTCTAGAAAACAGTGAAATTATTTTGTAAACTTGCATATTTTTTCATACATCTGCTTATTTTTGTATGTTCTTATGCATTTTTTAAGTTGTGAGAGTGTTGTTTCACTTAAAATGTTATGTGTATGTATGTGTGTGTAACTTATTTTATTAATGTAATAGGTTTTAAAAAAATAAACACAACGATATATGCATATAAAAGAATATTTATTGTGAGCATTTAAATAATTCATTGCAAAATAATATCTATACATTCATGCTGGTTAGAAGAATCACGGGTAACAAAATTACTTTTCAGCAGTGTGTGTCTTCCAAATTTTAATTTTGAGATATTGTGGTAAGTGTTATGAAAATATGATGGATATATAGTCTAAATATCTTCCTTTATGTCTAAATTCTTCAAACGTCTGACTAATTTTTGAATATCTTCACTAAGTTTACATATAACTGACAATGCTTTATATGATGATGTGCGCATTTTTGATTCACGTCTTCTTGAAAACAGCATTTGGTAATCTTCCCAAGTGTAAGGTTTTTCACCTGTATGGATTTTTGTATGTTCTGTTAAATTCCATTTACTTAAGAAGTGTTTGTAGCAAATAGAGCACATCTGTAATAGAAATAAATGGAAACAATTAGGATTCTCTTCAACAATATAGGTAAAAAAGAACTTGTTAAAGTGTAGGTAGTAAGACAAATCATTTTACATTTACTCTAATTACAATTCATATACGAATTTTAGTATTTTTCATATAAGTACTTACATATGTATTATTCATTAACGCTACATGTGCTAGGAATGAATCATTCAGATCATTAATTTCTGAAGTTTGCTGCTGTTTTGGTTCATCTTGTTGAAACATCTGTATAATGCAAGAAATATATATTTAGTAAAGGTTTAATGTATAAATAATTGCTTATTTATTTTTTATTAAATACACGTATATTGCAATCAAATTTCGTGTACGTTTAATATAAATTAATTTTTTCATTTATTCTAATGATAGAAATTCTCTGAGGAGTACATATCTGATAATTTTTAGAAAAAGTATATGATGATAAACATTGTGGTAAAATTCACATAGTTTGATTTCGAAAATAGGTTATTTGAAATATGAAATGTTAAAATTCAATGAAATGTTATGAAATGATAAAATACTGTGGAAGGGCCAACTAAATATTAGTCATGTACACTATGTGTCATTAAAACTGTAAACAGAAGTGCAAGAGGAAACATATAATTTGATTAATACTATGGATGGACTAACTAAAGATTAGTTGTGTATACTATGTATCATTAAAACTGTATAGATAATATTTATATTTTAAGCAACTTGATGGATGATAATTCAGAAAGCGTTGAAATGTAGGACGAAACATAATTTGATTAATAATATAAAAGGAATAACACAAGACTATGTTTATTTTTTTTATTTATTTATTACTGCTATTTATGCAATACACTGTTAGTAATATACATTCCTATCAATTATAAAATCATGGTGACAAAATCTATGGCTGTCTAAAAAATTTTTCTTACAACAATATGCATGTTTCCCAAATTTCCTTTTTTGATTATCTTGTGATAAATTGAACTCTTGCGTAATTAGATTAAGTAACTATCCTAAATACATAAATTTCATAATTATATAATTTAATTCAGTACTTAAAAAGAATACATATTTACATGATGTAAAATCAATTTCTAGATAAGGGGCTATACTTTGAAATATTCAGTTCTAAACATTCAATTTTTCGAAGTCTCCAATCTGATCCTTGACTGTTAAATTCTTCAAATGATTGGTTAATTTTTGAATATCCCTCTTCAATATGATTTATAATGCTATTTTCTGCAAGATCAATATAACAGTCACTTCTAAAATAAGATGTGATTGTTTCAATATCGCCTTCACCTCTTTCGCGTTCGAACAAAATTTTGCTAATCATAAACCATTTAATTGCCTTTTTTTCTCTTATCTCGCTTTGAAGATTGTATTGTAACTCAGGTTTCAAATTAGTTTGGAATGTAACCAAGCAACCTTCTTCATTTTTCTCAGGATGAAAAGTTAGAGTTTTAAACACTCCGAAAGCTGATATTTGATGTTTTATTCTTTTAAACTCTACAATGGGCAAAGGCATTTCACTGTTAACAGGAACAAGACGTTTTTTAGTATGGTGTGTACGTAAATGTTGATTTAAATTTAATTTATTAGTAAAGTTTTGTTTACACTGATCACATGTATACTGTAGGTTTTGGTGCACTTTCAAATGTCGGTTTAGCTTATTTTCATTTGAAAATGTTTCGTTGCATTCATTACAACTGAATTGAGGTCGATTGTGAGTATGCATATGCTGGTTTAATCTATAACGATAGCTGAAGATCTTCTCACACTTTTCACACTTAAACAATTTTCTGTTTGAATGTGTTTTCATATGAGTTATTAGAGCACATTTCCTAGTAAAAGATAATTTGCAAATTTCACATACAACAGGTGATAGAATATCATACATCATCATATGCTTTTTTAATTCTCGCTTTCTTGAAAACAGTTTTTTGCAGTCCTCACAAGTAAATGGTTTTTCATTGGTGTGGATCTGTATATGTTCTTTTAAATTCCATTTAGATGAAAAGTTTTTATCACAAAAAGAGCAATTCTGTAAGGGAAATTAATGCAAACAGTTAGCCATCACTCCAATATTACAAATAAAAATATTTCTTATTGGATATAAGACAAAATATTTTAATGTAAATTTAACCTAATTATATATATATAGTGTATGAATTCTAGTATTTAACATATAAGTAACTCACATATGTATTATTCTTTAACTTTGTATGTGCTAAGGACGAATCAGTCGGATCATACATTTCGGAAATTTGCTGCTGTTTTGATTCCTCTTGCTGAAACATCTGTGTAACAAGATAAGTATATTTATATACTTAATAAATGCTTAATATATAAAAAATCTTTTTTTTTAATTTCATTTAATTTATTTTTATTGATACACATAATAAAACTTAAACTATACTATAATAAAACTTACTTTATTCGTTAACGAAGAAAACTGTTTTCACTTATATTAAAATCTGAAAATTAATCAGAGTTGTGTACCAGTCACCTTCCCTCTCAAGTCTAACAGTGGGAATGCAAAATGTTGCGCTGCTTTTCGAATTACCTTCTCACACAAGTCTATCTGCAGAAATGAGGAATGTTGCATTGCTATTCAAAAATTTATATTACTGTTAATCGTTTATGTCACGTGACAACTCGCGCATGCGTACAAATAAGTTTTATTATAAATTGCTAATTTGATTAATAATATGAACAGAGTAAGTAGAATCAGTCATGTATACCATCTAAACACTAAGCAGTATTTATATTTTAAATAACTTGATGTTTGATAATATGGAAATTTCAAAAAGGTGATTTGAAACATGCCAATTTGATTAAAACTGTGAGTCGAATAACTCAGAGAAGTTTTCGCATGTCAAGTGTCTGAAACAGTAACTTTTTCAGTTTCTAGAATAAAAGAATGTATACTATTTGTTGAAAGATGTCGAATGTAGTCAAGACATGAAAAATATAAATATGAACATTTTATAATGACATTCAAACTTTTAAAAATAGTTAGTTTGACAATATAATGTAATAATATATGTAAACAAATGTATTTCAAAGTTGAAAATTTGTGTAAAAAATTGTCTTTTCTTGAAAATCGATATTTATTTTCGTTTAATTAATGATACTTATTACTTTTCTGTTGTTAAAAACTAAAATATATGTTTAATTCTTCTGTTAAAATTGATATAGCCGTGTTGGAGATGAGGAAAATAGTGTAAAACTAAAAAATTGTTTAAATTCGTCTTTTTCCTCTTAATATTATTATTAAACTAGTGTAAAACTAGTAAAATTTGTTTAAATTCGTCTTTTCCCCACTGAAAAACTAATATTTCTATTATTTTGCTTAATTAATTACACTCATTATGACTTCCAAATTTTAATTTGGAGATGTTGTGGTAACTGTTATAAAACTAGAATGGATAAATAGTTTAAATCTCTTCTTTTTTCTCTGTAGGTGATACTTTTTCTTGAACGTAAACATTTTGTTGTATATACCTTTGTAAGTTGTGACGTCAGAACCCTATTGTGTGTTTCCCCTAGTTGGAATGCATGAATGGAGGGGATGCAGAAAAAAGTTTTAGTTTGGATATGACGTAATGAAGAATGCCCCGTAGGTTCAAATGTGCGTGTGTATTGAATATTTCTTTAAATGATTCGTTTATGTATTAAAATTCTACTTAGTTGGTGTATAAAAGTATGATGAAATTGGTTTTCTTTCTTCAAAAATCAGTATTTTCCGTTGTTTTGCTTGTGTATAAAAGTATGATGAAATTGGTTTTCTTTCTTCAAAAATCGGTATTTTCCGTTGTTTTGCTTAATTAACAAAACTCATTAAGACGATATTAAAGTGATAGCCACTTAAAAACTGAAATGCACGTTTAAATTTCTTTATCTGAAATTGATATTCTGAAGTTTGAGTTGAAAAAATGTAAGAAATCATTCTTTTCTATAAAACTTGATATTTTCCATTGTTTTTTACTTAATTATCAACACTCATTAAGATTATAGCTGTTGAAAAACTGAAATGTACGTTTAAGTTTTCTCTTTTAAGTTGATAAAAATAGTAAGAAATCAGTCTTTTTCTATAAAACTTGATATTTTCCATTGTTTTTTACTTAATTATCAATACTCATTATGGTTATAGTTGTTGAAAAACTAGGATGTATGTTTAAGTTTTTAGTTTTAAGTCGATACATTGATCTTGTAGTTGATAAAAGTCGTAAGAAATCAATCTTTTTCTATAAAATTTGATATTTTCTATTGTTTTTTACTTAATTAACGCTACTCATTAAGGTTATAGCCGTTGAAGAACTAGGATGTATGTTTAACTTTTAAGTTTTAAGTCGATACATTGATCTTGTAGTTGATAAAAATCATAAGAAATAAGTCTTTTTCTATAAAACTTGATATTTTCTATTGTTTTTTACTTAATTAACGATACTCATTAAGATTATAGCTGTTGAAAAACTAGAATGCATGTTTAACTTTCAACTTGTAAGTCGATACACTGATATTGCAGTTGATAAAAATCGTAAGAAATCAGTCTTTTTCTATAAAACTTGATATTTTCCATTGTTTTTTACTTAATTAACGATACTCATTAAGATGATAACCACTTAAAACTGAAATGTGCGTTTAAGTTTTCTCTCTTAAGTTGATAAAAATCGTAAGAAATCAGTCTTTTTCTATAAAACTTGATATTTTCTATTGTTTTTATTTAATTAATACTACTCATTAAGATGTCTATCAAGCAAAATTCAAATATATGTTTAACTTTCTTGTGTTAAATTGATAATCTCATCTTGTAGTTGAAGAAATCTAAATAAAATGGTTAAAAAATGAGATTTTAATTGTTTCGCTTAATTAATAATACTCATTAAAATTACGATTGTTCAAAATTCATATATAAATTTAATCTTCATCTTATAGTATGATTTCGAGCGGCGGCACCGCAGGCGGGACCAGGAGGGACAGCCGCAGGGACAGCCGGAGGGATGCTGCGGGCGGCCCCTCTGCCCCTCCGGCTGTCCCCGTACTCTCCTTTTCCTACTACTTACTTTCCTTTAATGTACTTAAATTTCGATTAAATGTGTCTTGGTTCCTTGAAAATTCCTTTTTAAGTTTAGCCTCAAAATTTTAAATTTTATTTAAATCAAATTGTTTTTACTTTTAATCTGTCATTTTATTTATTTATTTATTTTTAAAGTTTAACTTTTTAATCCTAATTAGCATCCTGAAAAGTTTACGAAATTTCATACAAATGGAATAACTTTCGAGACATTGTAGTTTTTGTTCCACCATATTGTATCCGACATTTTTTTTATTTAAATTTTGTATTCTTACTTAGCATCCTCAAAAACACCTGTATACGAATTTTCGTGCAATTCGAATAACATTATCATATTTTGGCCAGCTTTTCCGGATTTTGCCCCACTGTGCACTGTTTTGAAAATAATAACTACATCGAGCTTTTCTATAGCATATTTTAAGTAAAAAAATCATGAAAATAATAAATTAAATTTTCTGGTAAGGATAATAAAAAATTTCTTATAAAATGCGACCCCTGCATAAGCAAAAATTTACTGTATGTTGGAAAATGTTTAAAAAGAACTATATTTTTATTACTGATTTTTTCATGAAAAAGAATCACGTTTTAGTGGCCATTTTAAAGAAATTTTAAATCATCCTATTAAATGAATAGCCCCTTTAATAAATTAGGAATTTTTTTTTCTTACATATTACTCGAATAGATTTTTTAAATATCCTTACTAATTAAAAATTATTGGAACTGTTCAAATTATTTCTAAATTTGAAAATACTAAGTGCAATTGTTCCTTGAAATACCTACAATGCATTTTTCTCTCAAATTTATTAAGTCCAAATTTATTAAGCCCTGTATCCAAATGTTAGCCCAGTATTTTCTGGTACATTCACAAAATCCTCTGTTCGCTTCTGTGCATATTGCTAATAAATATTTTTATTCAGATTTTAAAAAATTGAATAACGCATTTGAATTTTGAACTAAGGCTTTTTCCAAATAATGCTATGAAATATGGTGCTTTGAATCGATTTTCAGGATATGATCTTCACAGAAAGGTGACCATAACGAAAAGCGACAGAGATTAAGGTTTATTGAAATTTAGCATTGGAGTAGTAGTAGTTATTATATCGGATGTTTCAAAAGCTCGGTGCAGAAGTAAAACGCGATAAAAGAATTATATTTATATGGGTCGGAGAGACATGCGATGTGCAGATAAATATTCAGAATAATACGAGATTTTGTTTCAACAACAAAATATTAGTTTAAAATATCGACAATAGAGGGTGCCACTGCGAGTAATTCCATGGAATAATTTTATATTGTTCAGACAATCCAAGATTGGGATACAAAAAACATTAGGAATACTGCATGCACACTTTTTTTGCATCGAAATCTTACGTTGCGTGTGCAGTATGTTATCGAAAAAGATTTAAAATTTGTTAAACAATATTTACTTAATAAAAAAACATTTAAAAAATTCTTTGAATCTTTAAAATATTCTTTACTGCTTCGAAATTCGTAAAGAGCCGTTAGCAATACAATTCAATTCCTCTAAATATTTATACAAAAAAAAAAGTGTAATTAATAAACAGATAGACTAAACTAAAAATACATCAAACATTTTTTTTTAAATTAAAATAACTTACGAGAATACTTCGAAGTTTATGACACGTTTGCTAAAGAATACTAAAAAGGGCAAAGACTACTTCAATTAAAGGTATTTATGATAAATATTTATTTTACGATGGTGCAAAACATAAAAAAAAATTATGTTATTGTTGCATTATGAAAATACATTCATTTTACAATAATGCAAAATAGTTAATTTAAACATTTTTTTATTTCCTTAAAATAGCATCTATCGTTGATGCACAAATGCATTTATACTAATGCATTCTGCAAATCACAAAACTTTTATTCGAAAAATATTTTTTCCTTTTCCATTCTTAGACAATATATAAATTAAATTCAGAAAAAAAAACAAGCTTTTTTTTTTACTACTAGATAAAATCTAAGAAACCTAAAAATAAGGAAGTAAGTTTTTTTTTTCTTTTTCACAGTTTTGTTTTTTGAACAATCGAAATAAAATACACCGTAAATAAAAAGAGTGGCACTTCCTGAACTGTCAATTTGATTTAAATTAACTCGAATCAGTGCATTTAGGACAAAAATTGCATAAAAAATAGCTGTCACTTTGCACATTACTATAAAAAACTTCTTCTAAACAAACGTATTATTTCCAAATTGAATTTTTTTTACTATAAGTGTAATTGAAACAAGGGCGGCGCCAGAATTTGCCCGACGGGGGGCACTGTATCCCCGACAGGGGGGCCAAGTTCATAATATATATTAAAGGTCAACGCGCTGGACTGGGGTCTAAAAAACTGCGTGGACAAAAATTTCAGAGCAGAACCTGACCCAGTTCGTGAAAAATAAATTAATGGTCCGATCGGCGAGAAAATTTAAAAAATCGACCTGATTATACGGTCTAGCAAGTACAATATATATACACATATATATTAGGCCGGCCAAAAATAAATAAATAAAAGTTAAAATCTTGGCCCGACCCGACTCTATATTTCTACAAAACATGAAATTTTAATTCGATATAGTTATAAACTGTTTTGCACGGGGAGTTCTAATTATAAAAAAAACTCATTTTTTAGAAATGCTCTAGTCTGCAATATTTATTTATTTTTTAATGAATATCTATTTGCATGTAAATGGTTTAGTTATTGTTAATCCTTATTTCATGTATTAGAGACTTTAAAATCAGAAAAAAATGCCACACCTAAAATCTTCTAAGACAGAATTCCATAGGAACGAAAAAAATGCGTTATAGTTTATTAAAAGAAGATACTTTTACTTTCGTAATCGGCTTTGGAACTGAAAGTGCTTTTTATATTACTATATTCTACTTTTTAATATTTGCAACCAAAATCGAAAAAGTAAAAAATAGTCATATTGAAGATTGATCTCAGTTATCCCATTCAAAAAAGTTTAAAAATATTAAAATAAAACGAGAAATTCGAAAACAACCTGCCCATTAGTTTAACATTATGGAGCAGGTATTTTGAAGTGAGTGAAGAGTCCCCCTAAGACAGCAATGCGTCATAGGCAGGTTCTATTTCACAGATTTTTCTGTATTTAAATTTTATTCTAAAAATCTACTATTCTTTATAAATAATACATTTTAAATTTTAATTGTAGAATAATGGTCAGTTAAACTTATAAAAATATATACATTTTTCCTAAAAATATTTGGAACGGGTCAAATTTTACTGACTTTTACTCGGACCAGTCGTTCCGAGAAAGTGATTTTCATACGGATCGAAACCGGGACTGAAAATTTTATCCCGCGTAGTTCCAGCTCAATATCGAAAAAGTTAGTTAAGCCATGAAAAGAGTGAAAATCAGGCATGGATCGGCCCGAGTATCGTAAAAGAAAACAGGCCCGAGCCTGGCCAATGCAAACATTTATCGTGGCTTATCCAGAAGAAGGAGCTCGGTGAAATTTTCTTTCCTTAAACTCGAATTGAGCTTAATTTTATCTGAAGACTCGGACTAAATTTTATTTTTTAAAAGTTCTGCCGGCCCTGAAATTTATTATTCTTAAAACTGGTATTATAGCACATTTTTCTATAACTTTTGGCTGAACCAGACTTTTTTTTCCCCTTTTTTCTTTCATTTTTTTCCGTTTTCTAATAGAGAGTGAAATATGCTTGGAAAGACTTTTTTGACAGACGTCGGTGAATAACAGTATTTCCAGATCTACTGCAGTACAAAAAGAGGAAGAGAGAGAAAAAGCATGGCACTGATAAACAATTATTCTTAAGTCTTTTTGCGGCAAGTATACGTGTCGCTCGTCTCCAAGGGGTATAATAAGACTTCCCAGCTACACAAGATTTTTTAGGTCTGATTTGGGAATATTAATTTTCGATTGCAGTGCTTTTTGAAATAATGAATATGAAATTTAAAGTACAGTAGAGATTATCTGGACTCCGATTAAGCATATTGTCCAATTAACCGGATCGATCAAAGACCATACTTTTTTTTTTTTTTTTTTGCCATTTTTTTTGCCATTTTTTTGCCATTTTTTCCAAAAATTTTAAAGTCAAAATTCTTTAGGCAGGGCAAAATATATTTGACAAGAAGGCATGGAATTCAACTGTTAAATAACTAATTTCTAATCCTGCAATAATAAAATCACTAACAAATACAAAGACAGCAATGCATAAAACTATTTTTTTTCTAGAACCTTAGAAGTTTCCCTTCTAACGCACGAGAGTCCCACGCAGACAAAAGAATGGCCTCTGTGAACCAGAAGACTATCAAAAATTTCTTTTCCTTATCACGAGGATTTTGTAAAATGTATATACTGTACAGTGTATGTATATAATTTCTATGTACAACTTTGTACCAATTTTGCAGAAAATAAAATTTTAATTAAAAAAAAAACTTCTAAACACGCTATTTTCAATATGCTAAAACGTTCATTACCACAATTGCCAGTTCAAAACCTGGAAAAAATGTGAAGGGAAGTTGCCTAAAAACATTGCCCTATGCGTTTATAAAGTTTCCCAATTATCCGGATTTTTCATTAACTGGATTAGCCTCGATACTGACCGGTCCGGATAATCGGCGTTCTACTATGTGTATTACTGAATGGAAAAATACAAATGAAAAACTTACATAATTAAGACAAATTAAATTATTATTATCAACAAAAGTACGAATTCTGGGTATAAAGCAGTTTTAAAATTAAAACACTCGGGTAAAAATATCAAATCACATATAAACACAAAGAAATGAGAAATCATTTGGACTTACTCGTATGAAAGTCTTGAAACTTTTAATATACAGTAGAAAAATATTAAAGTTCGTACTTTCTTAAAAAGAAGGAACTCATAAAATATTTACAATTAGTAGAAATAATAATTTTAATGCAAAATTTGCAAAGTCGTAAACTCTTTTTCATTGTCAAAGTTTTCTTTAAAAGTTCAATTGTAGCATTGTTTTTACGGTTTTTGATTAATTATAAAATTTTGTAAAAAAAAAGCAATAAACAGAAGAATTTAAAAAAAAAAAACTTATTTCCATATTTTAAAATAAAAATACTAAATCAGGAAAATAATTAACTCCTATCATCTGTAGTCAATGGACAATTGTCGATAATGGAGTACTGCATCTAGGTAACTCTGAAACATCCTTCCAGTCTATCACAACAGGCGTTTTTCTTGTAATTCCCATAGTAACAATAAAAAATATAAATATTATTTTTACAACCAATCAGCAGGAATACGTTTGCTGATGCTAAACAACGTACTCATCAACCTCTTTATCATTCCATTACTCGAAAAGGTTGTTTTATATTAAGTTTCAGAACAGAATTTGAAAACTAGTCAAAACAGACAGACATGCATTTCCTTTTACTGAATCGCAGCTGTTCTCTGCGGCTTAAACATGGTAAATTCAAATCTAAATAAGAATAAATGTATAAAGAAACAGCATACTTCGATATCCTTTTCCATTCTATCAGAACACGTTACTGTACTAAATATTAATTTATTTTATTTGAATTCAATGTATTTGCATGGTGTGAAATTAATTAGTTGAACTACAGTTTTTGAAATGCGTAACTTATGACTTTATAAATATCACGTTTTATTTTTTTTTTGATAATTTTAATCAAAGCAGATTCTTTTAGATATAGCTGTAACAATAAAAACAATGGCAAAAACATCTTCAATTTCTATTTTGTTTTAGAATGTATATCGATCGAATGAAGAAAGCGTCATATTCCAAATTTTGATTCAAATCTGAAACAAAGAGCTTAAATACAATATTCCGAAGAGAAATATAAATGAAGTGAAAACTTATGAAATAATTGGGAATCTTAAAGTGCATTATTTTAATAACAGCGAAAAGCGACCTGCAATTAAAAATATATCGCTGATTAGAACCGCGAGTTATGCAGAAGGTCTAGCTGTGGTCAGCGTGGGCCGAAATTTCTCGCCTAGTCCGTCTCGACAATGCTGAAATATCCCTGTGATTTGAAGAGGTTTTCTATTATTTTAAGCAATTTCTTTCTTCTGACTGGAGATTCTTTGAAAATTTTGATTTTCGGTTTCTGATTTTTGCGTATTTTCAGATAAAATGAATTTAAAAATTACTTTTCTAAATACGAAAAAGTACTAAGAAGCACAGCTGCCAGAACATGCGTGTAATTTGGTGAACATGCTGCTTTAGGTGCGAGTATTTTAGGTAATTGGTGTTTTTAACTGTATTTTTTAAGGGGGGGGGGGGAGTAGAAATGGAAAAGTTAAAGTGCATTTTTTTTTTGTTGTTGTTTTTACGGATTATAATCAAGGGAAAAAGAAGTTGAATCCACGAATTATTTTTCGAGCATAGAGTCCTCCACAGATTGGGTTATACCCGACTTAAACTCGTTAATTCTATATCCATTTCAACCTGAACCAGTTTTTAAAAATTAGATGACCCGAACTTAACAAACTCCGACCTAAAACCAACAGTGTTCTATCCGAACCCAATCCCAACTCGAAATGAAAAACAAACTTAAATCTTGTAAAGCAATAATAGAAAAGTAGCCTACAATAATACCACTAGTATAAATTATATTTTTTATGTAGAAAAATCAGTATATCTGTATATGCACTCATTGACACCCGGATAATATAATTTTTCATTTAAAAATATGTTTCGGGGATACTTTTGAGAAATCAGAGAATCGAACCTATATGCTAAAACAGTTAAAATCAAACCGACTCGAAAAATAGAAGTCAATCCGAAAAAATATTAACTTTAGCCAGATCCGACTCAAACTGCCTGTCGAGTTGAGTTTAGTTTCCCGAGGTGAATGCAGAACTCTACCAGAAACTCGAGCCCGACATCATCACATTTTGACCTGAACGCCTGAACCCAAAATATTTCAACATCAACCAGACCCCAACCGTAACTGAAGAAAAAATATTTCCATATTGTAATGCAGTTATGTAAAAAATTGTATCTTCAGTGTCAGTTTTAACTTTAAGTTAAAAATCAGTATAGATAAACTCATTAACATTTATATATATAGTTTTTCATCGTAAAATAAATTTTGTAAATTCTTATGAGAGTTGGATTCATCTCGAATCAAGAACCATTAAGTGCCAACATCCAACCCGAACCTGAAACTATTAAAGTTAACCAAACTGGAATCCAACTCAGAACGACAAAAGATTGGGCTCAACCCGATCCGGTTCAGACTGCGAGTCGGGTCAGATTCAGTTTGCCCGACCCGATGCAGTATTATTCTACTTGTCATCCAAGACAACCCCGATAACATAATTTTCGTTTGCGTTCTCTTAACCGAACCAAAAATTCTTCATGTCAAACCGACCGTAAATCCACAAGCAGCGGAAATTCATCCACAATTTAATGTAGTTAAAAAATAATAATGCATGATTATATAACTATAGTATAAATCTTATCTTTTTTTGTTGAAATATAAGCATGTACAGAGTCATTCGTGTATCATCCTGTGTAGTAATCCATGTAGATTTTCAATTTAAGAAATTATGATAAAAAAAAAAAAAGAAATAAAAAAAGAAAAAAAATCGGGTTTATCTGAACTCAAATTTCAGTCAGAAACCGACTCATATCCAAAAGAATTAGTTTAGTCAATCCAACTTTGGAAAAAAAAAAAAAAAAAAAGAAAGAAAGAAAGAAAGAAAGAAAAAGCTCCATATTCCGACCGGGCTGAAATTCAAACGTCAAAATATTTTCCCCGACGACATTGAATTTTGGCCCCGCTTCTGGCGCCGCCCTTGAATTGAAATTCATTTTTACATCTAAAGAGAAAAGTTATTTTGTTCGAAATCTCATAATAATCGATTTATTTATCTTTATTTTATAAATAGTATAATTTTTCTTTAACGCTTAATCTCATTAATTGAAAGAAAGTAAAAATATAAAGAAGAGATTTTTAAAATAACGCTTTTTCTTTTTTCTTTTTTTTTTTTTTTTTTGTATTAGTAAAATAAAACAGAATTATGTGCCATAATATATAAGAAACAAAAATATGATACTATAAGCTAAATTACGATGTTATAATATAAAATAAACACAACTCAGACGATATAAACTTTTATGTGAAATCATGCAAACTTTAACTTTTTTTTATCAAGCAACTGTGGCTTAATGGGCGAGTCAATCCATTTCAAGTGGTCCAGCACTGGTCGCTCGACCATTTTTAAAAAGTCTGGAATTTTTTGTACAACCCTAACATGACAGAAGTTCAAAATGACCGTTATTTTAATTTTACTATTTTTTGTTTGTGCATGGCGGCCATCTTTGTTTCATCGTGTGCAGCGATTTTCTCAGATACTAGAATACATAAAATTGTAAATATCTCGTCTTTTATTTTCCCTATTGAAATGGGGTTTGCAACATTTTGTTCAGAATAAAATAAGCTAAATGTACGGTGGTAGAATAATTTTTAAAAATAAATTTTTATAGGTGACATTTTAGCACAAAATTTAAGATTTTTTCCAAAATCTATCCGTTTGCAAGAGGAAATTTTTCATGCAAGGAAAACTGGCACCTTACACAATTTTTTCCACAAATAGATCAAAAATACGTGTACTCATCCACCAAGTACCAGATCTAGGAGTTTATTTCTCTTTGCGAAAAAAATTTCGAAACTCGACAAAAATTTCAAAAATCGCACTTTTTAGGCTTTGATATCTCTGGTGGAGCACGAGATAAAAATCTGAAATTCTGGCCTTTGATAATATTTTATAGTAGTGTTATGCACAAAAAAATTCAAGAAGCAGATTTGACTATAAGCTGAGATATGACATGGACAATATGTGAAAAAATACTGCCAAACTATTGCAACCTACTATGTAATTGTTCATACCTCCAAAATTTTAAATTAATGATTTATGGTACAAAGTAGAGATGGGAAATATAGTTATTTTTGGTTAACATGTTACATCGTTCCATTCTTTTACAGGTAACAGGTTCCAACAACCTGTTATTTTTGTAACATGTGACTAACGGATGTTTTAATTAGAAGGTCTTTCAAACAAAACGTTTTAAATAACTTTTTGACATAATTATAAATGCTATATTTTACTAAGATTAATCAAAATCAGTTTGTGATTAAACACTTAATTTTTGCAAGACAAGACTAAACTTAATTATGTTACTTTGAATTTCCTGCATTTTTGGCATTTTCTGACACTTGAACAGGTTTTTTCAATTATGGTGATTAAAACATTAGAAATTCATAAAATTCTAAGTATCATAATTCAGTAGGAGCATACAAGAATAAATTTTTACTGTTTTACTTTGTTAGAACATGGAAAAATAAAGCTTATAGGACTCACGCATTGGATAAAGTTTGTAATTTCTTATCTATTTAAAAATAATGAAAATTGATTTTTATATGATGCGCAGGAAAAGAAAAATTGAAACATTTTTACAATTCGAGCTATAGCGCTAAAACTAACGGTTTAGAAATTAGTTACTGGTAAATGATAAAAGACATCCTGCATAGTAATAAATAGAGTTTAAACACGATTTCTAACAAAAAAAATTAAATAAAAAAAAAATTAAAAAAAAAATTGTAATTTAAGAAATTACCCCAACCATTTGAAAAATGTTTCACTCGATACATTCATCTATCATTTTAAGCTAAATACCAGTTGTTTTATTGTGTATTATCCGTGCCACTGCTATAAATGACTTTATACATGCTGCAATTTGAAGGTACGGTTCGTTCGTTTAAGTTATATCACTCTATTGTCGCCAAGCATAAAAGTTGGAGACGAAAGAAACATTTCAAACTATTTAACATTGTTGGTGCAAAAGTAATCATTATTAAAATACAGCTTTGGCATATACTGTTATACTTGTAAGACTTTGGCATATATTGTTTGATTTTACAGAGCAGAATTTTGGTGATGGAGGTTTTAAACCAAAATCGATCGCAGCACATGCATCTGTGAATGGGTCCATCAGACATCGAATCAAAAAAGTTTTTTCCCAGTTTTTCCCAAGCCGATTGCTTTTTAGTTTTCTTTTTAGGTGGTGGAAAATCAAGAGTAATAGCTATAACATTTTCCGGCTTGTTAGAATCACTATTGGCACTCAAATTTTCCTGGTTAGAACCGACCGATAGTAAAACGCCATGGCTAGTGGATTGGTCGCCCTGGCGACATGATGTTTTACAATTAATCGGTTCGGCATTAAATTGCTTCCTTTTTCGTGATCGCCTTTCAACACGTAATTGGTTTTCAGCGGCTCAATAATCTTTTGATTTTATCATTTTCTGCATTGAAAGACGTTTTTGCGCCAAACCAAATACAGTATTACTCAGTTATCCCGTCGACCAATTTCGCCAAATGATACGAATCGCCAAACTAATAAGCAACTTATACATGTTGACTGTGTTTAATATCATTGAATGCGATATTCACGTTCATTCATTTCTTTGGCTTCGGCTTTTTCCGTATCTGTTAATTTCCGTCTACCCATTTTTAAATTTGTTAGTTTTCTCCTTTATTACAATGATTTTAACCATTTTAATTTACTATTCAAATAAAAATTCTTCTAAAAGTAAAGAATTTAATTTAAATTCAAATAAAAACTCTTCTAAAAGTAAAGAAATTAATTTAAATTCAAAAGTGACCACATCATTCAAAAGTGGTAACATCATTCAAAAGTGGTAACATCATCGGGTCCATTCTCCCGAAAACAACAACCATTTTTCAAATGGTTAATAAATTTATACAGTATAGATTATGAAACACCTTCCAACACATTTAGAATGCTATAACAAAACTTGACAATTTACTAAGGTGGAAGATGGCGTCTTATTGAACAATTTGGAAAAAAATAATATATTTGAAAACACGAATTCTGCTATTATCATGAATAGTCATTAAAATATACGATATTTTTTTCAGCACTGTATATGATCGACAGACATGTAAGCTTACTACATATAATATGCTAAAAGTTAGCTCAGTTAAACGCATAGTTGAAAATTTCTATTCAGCAATTTCAGCCAATAAACAAATATTATTGAGAACAATTTTTCGACCTTGCACATGATCTAAAATTTGTACAAACCAAGTAACATTTAAAAAGTAGTTAAACTTTACAACGCATACCATTATTGAAAACGCACTTCCAGCAATTTTTGTTCATAGGTTTAATTAATTCAATTAATTTTAATTTTCTTCTATACCCAAATACTTTTGTATGTTCTTATAAATAAGCGATAGATTCTATGCACACCATATTCTTTAGTAACCTTGTAGAACACGACAGTGATGTATATCAATTTTAGTATGTTTTAAATACTGCAATATCATTAAAATACACAGCGAGTGATTTTTCAACATACACCGTAAAGTAATGGAATTCTTCTGAGCGGTCCTGCAAACTTCCTTCTCAAAACCGAACATGCCATACTAAATTCTAATAATACATATATCAATTTCATGGCAATCAGACTATATTTACACAAGTTAGAGCAAGGACAGACAAACCGAATTCATAAACATTTTTCAACTACATTGTAAAATATTATAAAAGAAAAATTGATCCGCGACTTAATAGCGGCCACACATCTATCAACACGTATTCAATGTTAATTTCACATGAACACAAAAATAGCTTCTATATAATAAAAGCCTAAGACATGTGACAACAACACTTCCGGGTTTACCCGTTTCACTCTTTATATGCTATGCAGCCAATTTCATGATAGCCAGCGCAGGTGATAAGTCGCCAATCTATATTATAAAAACCCAATATCATCAACACTTCCAGGTCTCCCCACTTCACATTTTTATATGCATTATTGCCATTTTGGTACTTTTATGCTAACCGAGTGCAGGTTTGCCAAATTTTATGCCATATGCTAGTTTCATTTGAAATATAAAACTATAACTTATTTCACTTAAAATACATAACTTTTATGTATAACACATATTAAAATATATGTATATCAGATTCATTCATCTCATTTAAAATACAATACTAAATGCATTTTTCCAGCATAGGTAATTGGTAAAACAAAGAAAGTGCTTGGCGAAAAAAGAAATTTGACAAAATCTTTTCTTGCAACCTTTTTTACTTTTTCATATACACAATTACATAAATAAATAATTAATAGTATTAATAATAACCTAAACCAAAATAATTAATTTCAACATAAAAGCATTGTTTCTAATTTACATTTTAAAAAAATTGTGTATATTTTGAGATAACACCCATTGAAATCAAATTGACATTCATAGTATCGCATTCCTAAAAAACAAATAAGCCGTAAAAGATTCATTCATTCACGAACGGTAAAAAAATAATCATGGAGGTTCGTAAAGCAAGTTTTTCAACAATAAATGGACAATATTCTTAGGACAATTATGACATCATTGTAGATAATGACGTGATACTTTTGTTATATCTTAACGCATCATATTCGGGAAAATTGCGGCGTTGTTTACAGTTTGAATTCACGTTTCTTTATTGTCATATTTATGAACTCAGAAGCGAAATTAATGAAAAAAAAAGCATGCTTTTTCATTATTAAATTTTGAAATAATGAATTATGAAATGCTACCGTGATTGCAAACAGTTCAAATTTCTCTGGTCGGAATCTTCCGATTTGGATAATAATTGAATAAGTAAATTAAATTAAGAGTAAAAGTAATATGATGGAACGCGTAGAATACTTTTAATGGAGAC
This sequence comes from Maratus speculifer, assembly GCA_964019185.1. NCBI lineage: Eukaryota > Metazoa > Arthropoda > Arachnida > Araneae > Salticidae > Maratus > Maratus speculifer. The sequence continues at coordinate 154,270,348 of OZ025290.1, forward strand.
CAAACTGGTCGCCATATGCGGCTAGTTATTTATATTCTTTTAATCGAATGCAATTCATACAAACAAATTTCGTTCATACAAATATGCTTTTCAAATTAATTACAACTGTACGAAAATTAAGTTATTTCACAAATTATGGAAAACTATTTTCTTTCTTTTCCTTTCTTTCCTTTTTTTTTTTTTTTTTTTTTTTTTTTAGCGAAATAAAATCCCAGAAATAAAATCTTTTAACGCAAATGCAAAACAAAAATAATAAAAATATTTGGCCGGAAAAAAAAAATTTATAATGCCAAAATCTCCCACCCCCTCTCTAAAAAATTCCATGAGCATGTAGTAATAATCCTTTTAGATATTCAAAAACGGGTAAACCCTCCGTACCCTTCCAATATCAACACAAAATCTTTCCCCATTGAAAATCATTTAACCCTTAAACGGTAACGTGTTTTTCGGCATCTTTAAACGGTAATCATGGGTCACTCGTGCTTAGCGCTGTAAAAAGTGGTTTAAAGTGTTTTAAAAATTCTAAAAAATTTCATGATATTACATCAACTACCCTTGAACAAGAATCAGTCACAATAATGCTGATTGATTAATTTGTTTAAACAATATGTTTAAATAAACAAATAAAAATGTGAAAAATGCACATTTTGTTTAAAAAATCATAACTTTGGATAGAATTGACATTTTTTGCTGTTTCAAACGGGAAATCGAATATCAAGAATGGTACTTTTACAAAAAAAATAAAAATAGCCGGTATAAATTAAAAAAAATGCTTAAGTTTTGAGCATAAAAATGACGTTTTTTTAACTTATAAATAGGTACAATTTACAATGAAATAGAAATTTTATTAGTTTTTAATCAATTTTATTTATGAAAATGATGTTAATTATCAAACTTTATTTAATTAAACAAAAAATATAATAATGAAAAATTACAGCAACACTGATATCATCATTTATAAACAATCGAAACAGATTTGATGTCTGTGTTCCTCGCACACAGATCTGTGACACTTGCTGCAGCAAATAAAGGTTTGGAAACCCAAGTGAGTGTATTGTATCGATTTTTTATGAAAAAAACATCAATTCCTAACCAAACAAATTTTTTCTTACCTTATACTTTTCGTCAACGTAAATGGTAACCCTGGGTCACTCGTGCCTTTTCGAAATTATGACTGGCTCTTACGTCGGCTGTGAACGCACTTTCTTTCAACATCGGCGTTTCGGGAGCTAATAGCCTACTAGTGTACTATTTTTTTCAGGGTAGTTTAGTTTCGGTCCCCACTCTCTCCTCTAAGCTAGCAAGGAAAGGAAATTTGACCGAGGCACTAGTGACCCATGGTTACCGCTTAAGGGTTAATACTTCCTCTTTCATTACTTTCGAAAACCATAAAGAATAAACAAACACTTTTAATCAAATGTCATTCACTCAGATAAAATTTTTAATTCTGTTTTTCAATTTAAAACACTTTGCACCAAATGTTACAGTCTCAGCAGAAAATATTTACAGATGAATAATTGCAAACATGTTAAATTATTTGTTTTCATTCAAAGTTACCCAAACGATAAATGATCATTATCTATTTTAAGAACTAGATTTATTACAGCAACAAGTAAATATCTCAGAATGAATTAGGAATATTTAGAAATTATCTGTGGTTGGTTTCAACTGCGGAATTCTATCTGAAGTTCTAATGTACACGTTTCGGACGATTTAATCAATTAAAAAATTATAAATTCGTGCATTTTATTTGAATGTAGAAAATAATGTTCAGTTTAAAAAAAATAGTTTTTTATCTAAAATTGAGAATTAATTTTTAAGGCATAGAACTATAAATAAATGCATTTCACTTAAATATTGCAAAAATGTACTTTTTATAAATTTAATGATTCTGAGCTCGAGTTTGGCTGTTTTTTCTTGGTGTGTGTAAGGGAGAGGGGGGGGGATTAGAAATCAATCCTTTCCCCATTTAGGTAACACAAATGGCAAAAATATTGCAAAATCCAAAGATAAAACTCAATTTAAAATGCATTTGTAATGTAGGTGTACAAAGGGAAAATATTTAGATCTAATAATCTAGCGTGTTCACTTTGGGGCTGTGCAAACATAACGTTATAATTTTAGGGGGGGCGGGGGGGTCCGGCACATGATATCGTAAGATATCTCTAGGGAAAGGAAGTGTTTGTCTTTCGATATCGATATAATTCATTGATCGAATCAAATTTTTCTCTTTTTATTTGTAATGTGGTCTTTGGTTGAAAATAGTTTTGTTACAAATCAAGTGAAGCATGACAATTTTTCTTACAAATATTCAGATATTTTTCGGATCTACTATTTATTCCAGTGTTTCGTTTATCTCAACTTTGTGCTACCAGAATCTGAAAAAGGATGCGATGGTGGTGACCTAGCACCAGGCACCAAGTAGAAAAAGCATTTAATTTGGGCTGCAAAGTGTTTCTATTCATCTTTTAGGGATTGATGAAATGCAAAACAATTTTTAAGCATCACACGTCTAACAGAGTTGCCTATTGCCAGAGAGTAAAGATAGGGCCAAATAGGTGCGCTCGTCTCAAAAGAAACGTTTCAGGACATTTTTCGTGAATATTGTTCTATTTTAGAGATGCGACATTGAATTTTTGATTAAGGCAAATGAATGAACACGCCGACATTTAAAACCATATGTTATTTAATTAACAGGGACTTTTCGGTAGCATGTTAACGCAATATTAGTTTTAAGCATAGTAACAGTGTTTTTTTATCCTAATACGTTAAATAATGCCCATCCCTAGTACAAAGTTAGATGTTAGTTACAAATATCTTCTTCAAATGCTTCTGTGTGATTTAAACAATTCAGAATGTATGCAAAGACAATACACTTTTTGCCCAGATGAACAAACCTACTAGAAATGCTATTGCAAAAATTTTACTCTGAACACATTTCAGAAAAAGAAAATTACAGATAATGGGTTGCAACTGATCGAGTTGACATGGTTTCAATTATTAAACCTAGAGAATTTCATTCAAGTTAACAAGGGATGACAAGACTTGGGTGGCTTCAAATAAAATTTTGAAAAAGAACAGCCTGATGGACTGACAACAGTAACTGGTCGAAATCATAACATCTCTCGCAAATAGTGTTAAGCTCTTTGTTGAGCATATATAGTATCTTTGTATAAATTAAACATTTATTATTCAAGTGTTTTCAACAAACGATATTTTCTATGTAAATATTGTAATAAAAGAGACTAATCTCATTTCTTCTATTGTACTCGTAATAGCATTTCTTAACATTTTTTTAATCACCGTATCTCAGCTTATGTCAAATCTCCTTCTTGAATTTTTTTTGTGCATAACACTACCATAAAATACTATCAAAAGCCAGGATTCCAGATTTTTATCTCGCGCCACACAAGAGATATCAAACTTCAATGTGGGGAAATAGCTGCACACGATGAAACAAAGATGGTCACCATGCTCAAACGAAAAATATTAAAATTAAAATAATAGTCATTTTGAACTTCCCTCATATTAGGGCTGTTGTACAAAAAAATTTCAGATTTTTTAAAAACGGTCCAGAGTTAGGTTTAAAAAAGGGCAGGGCGCTACTGCTCTGAAAAGGGCACTTTTTACATTTTTCAGGGCACTTTTTACATTTTAAGGGCACTTTTTCATTTTTAAGGGCACTTTTATAGAGTTGAATCAAGAATCTAGCGGTTCAAAAAATCGCGAAAAAACAGAAATTCAATCAAAAAAAAAAAAAAAAAAAAAAAAAAAGGTAAATTTTTTAAAAGATCTCGAAAAAACGGCATATATTGATAAAAGATCTTGAAAAAACGGCCAATTTTGTTAAAAGATCGTAAAAACAGCAGTTTTTGTTAATAGATCGTAAAAAATGGCATATTTTGCAAAACAAAATCGGGAAAAAACAACAAATCTCGTGAAAATATTGCAAAAAAACAGAACTTTTCACAGAATTCTCCGTTTTATTGTGATTTTTGGACGAAATTTGCCGTTTTTCTGGCAAATCTTTTGACGAAATCTGCCGTTTTATCGCTATTTTTTGACGAAAGTTTTCATCTTTTGCGACTCATTTGACAAAAACTTTCGTTTTATCGCGATTTTTGGAAGAAATTTGTCGTTTTTCCACGATCTTTTGAAAAAATCTGCTGTTTTGTGACATTTTTTGACTAAATTAATCATTTTTTTTTTTTTTTTTTTTTTTTTTTTTTTGCAAATCTTGCCGGAATTTTTTTAGCGATTTTATGACGAAATTACCCATCCCCACGGGACGCGTATGAGGCTTTTTTTGCATTCCGTCGCCAATTTCTTGTGTAATTTACGCACTATAGCGCGTTCGGATCATCGCTGGAGGGCTGCGTTTTTCAAATGTGGGGCAAGAAGGGCACTATTTTTTTTGAATGAATGACAAGAGGTGCGCTAGTTTTTGGATGAGGGGCAAAAGGGGCGCTATTTTTTAAACTAAAGGGCAGGAGGGGCGGAGCGCCTCCCTGAAACCCTCTGGGGGAAACTCTGACGGTCAATCAACCAAAATATTTTCGGGGCCATTAAAATGGACGAATAGCATTTCTAGTAGGTTTTGTTCATCTGGACAAATAGTGCATTGGCTTAGCATACAATCTGAATTACTTAAATCACGATTTAAACATAATTTGAAGATGATCTTTGTAATTTTGAATCATCAACCATTAATTTAACATTTTGTAGGTATGAACAAATACATAATAGGTTAGAATAGTTTAGAAGTATTGTTTTTACATATTGGCCATGCCATATCTCAGCTTGTAGTCAAATCTCCTTGATTTTTTTTTGTGCATAACACTACTATAAAATATTATCAAAGGCCAGAATTTTAGATTTTTATCTCATGCTGCACAAAAGATATCAAAGCCTAAAAAGTGCGATTTTTGAAAATTTTGACGAATTTCGGAATTTTTTTCGAAAAGACAAATGAACTCCCAGATCTGGGACTTGGTGTATGAGTACACGCACTTTTGACCTATTTGTAGAAAAAATTGTGTAAGGTTGACAGTTTTCCTTGCATGAAAAATTTCCTCTTGCAAACGGATAGATTTTGGAGAAAAATTTTAAATTTTGTGCTAAAATTTCCCTTCTAAAAATTTCTTTTTCAAAATTATTCTACCACCGTACATTTAGCTTATTTTATTTTGAACAAAATGCTACAAATCCCCATTCAATTGGGAAAATAAAAGACGAGATATTTACAATTTTGTGTATCCTAGTATCTGAGAAAATCGCTGCACACGATGAAACAAAGATGCCGCCATGCACAAACAAAAAAATAGTAAAATTAAAATAACGGTCAATTTGAACTTCCATCATGTTATGATTGTTGTACAAAAAATTTCAAATTTTTTAAAAATGGTCGAGCCGACCAAAAAAACATTTTCTGGACCACTTGAAATGGATTGACTCGAGCGGAACAACATAGAATGATTGTGTCTGGGTTGTTCAAACCAGTTAAAGATGTTAAATACAAGAACTGTTGCAAATAATTCAGTTATAATGGCTTCCTATCCACACGTTGATAACTAAAAAGTGAACATAAGGCATGTTTTTTGCGCGGTTAGTTTCGTGACTTCTCATACCTGAACAACGGGACTTTCATATGAAAGTTTTTTTAATATTGAAGGTGATATTAGACGAAGATGAGATGAATTCTCTAATATAAAGAAACACATATTTGAAAAGTATTTGTCATCATTAGAACAATAATCGCTTGATGACAAGCGATCCGCATACGTGCCACTTAAAGTTCTCAGAATCCTTATTCTCAGCAGTTATTTTTAATTGTAAAATTCGCCCTTTTTTATTCGGAACATTCACAATTCAATTGCAGAAAATTTTTCTGTTTTGAAAAACAGGTGGTAAAAGATTTAAAAAAAAAAATAAATAAATAAACAAAGGGGCTCTCGTCGCGAATTATTTTATGGAGTATGTCTTTGAAGTTTCCAGTATGTCTTTGAAGTGTGAAAAAAAAATGTGGAGCAAGTGCATTGCATTGAAAATGAACTACTTTGAAAAGTTTCATCAAAATTTAGAGGATAAGTAAGAATATGTTGATATACTAAAATTATGACCATTCTTTGTGTGTTTCAATCGTTCGAAAGAATTTTATTTTCACAGATGAAAATAACAATATTCAAATGAAATGTTGGAAGTCAGAAAAGGAAACACTGCGTTAAAAACTCTGTATCCAACGAATAAAAATTCAGATAGCGAATAATTTCGTTTAACATGTAAGCAAGTGTGATTATGAGTAAAAATGTTTCCCCTATAGTCATATCTTTCAGCCTTTACATATCTATAAATTTCAAAGTAATAACATTTAAAGTTTTTTTGCCACACTAACATACTAACAATTAATAATAATTACTGAAAAATTTGTTACTTTAGTCAATTTTCAACATTTTCAAACTATTACCGTAACACACAAATTTTTAAGCACGAAATATTCTTCATTTAAGATCTACATATGGACAAAAAGAAAATTAAACAATAATACTTCTGTAAAACTCTAATAAAGTAACACAAACTTGAGAAATATTTTGAAACCAGCATCATTCAATAAAGAGGAAACGTTATCATCTGAATTTACTGATATTCATTTACCTCTTATACATATTATTAGAAGTTATTACTAGATAAACTGATCTCAACTGGTAAAAAATAATTTTAATGATAAAATTACAATCTTTATTTTATTCATTTATTTTATTTCTTTTCTTCTTTCAAGATTTTAAAATTTTATTTTCCCTTTCAATTACAAACTAATAAGCAAATATAATATATGTGTACGGATCCCAGAAATTCATTTTGAAAGATCGATTTTTCTTAACGGGGAAAAAAAAACAGCAATGCGCATATAGATATTTAATAGTTGCAAAAGTGGCCAAAATTATGAAAACCTTTTCGAAAAGGTTTATTTTTTAGGTTGATGGCACATCACATCACTTTTTGTTTGAGTAATACAATGAAATTATGAATCAATGGAAAGATAATTTAATGAAATAAATTTTTTTCAATTTTTAATCATAAAAAAACGTTATCACTAGCATTTAATCAAAAGTTATAGACAAACAAACAAAGAATAAGAATCAACTTGGTTAGGTCAACATAAGATAGCTTTTTTTTTAGCATCCGATGCTATTTCTTTCAGACAAGCTAAAAATGTCGTGTCATCAGCTCTGAATTTTCTAGTCAACCGATTTTGATAATTATTTTTTTAAATGAAAGCTATTTATTTGTAGTTGTGCCCATTTTAATTATTTTTTTATTTATTTCCATTTTTATATTTTATTTTTAATTTTTAAAGCTTTTTCATGACATTTCTTCAAAATGGTGGCAACACAGTTTAACTTTTCTCTCGATAATAAAAATTTATTTTCTAAAATGATTGGGTATAATTATGCACTAATTGAGTTAAAAAAATATATATTTACTGAGAAATAATATTAATAACGTAAATAAAATGACAGAAAATAATTTATGATAAAAATTAATGTCTAAATCAAAATAAGAGAAATTTCAAATGAAGAAAATTATGTCATTCAGCAACCAGATAAATGGGAATTACAATATTATTATGGATGCCTTTTTCATAAACAGTAACTTTTAAAGAACATTTGAAGAGAAAATGACGTCACTATTTAAAACATCGTATTTTTACTCATAACGATATTAGGTACTACTCTGTTATCCCGTCGACCAATTTCTCCAAATTATACAAATCGCCACATTAATAGCCAAATTATACATATTGACATAATTTGTATTTTAAATAACGAAAAAATAAATAATTAGTAGAATATTAATAAAAATATTAATAAAAAGTCGAAATAAAAATCACTTAATGACATTTTAAACACATGAATCGTATTTAATGTCATTGAATGTGACATTCACGATCATCCATTATTGGCATTTAATCTTATAGTTTGGCGATAATTTTTTGGTCGATGGGATAACCTAGTAGTACCCGATATTATTATTTTTTCTTTTTTTTTTAAATAAAGCTATTTTTCTGTGAGTGCATATAAAATAAAATTTTTGGATTTCGCCGGCACTCATATTACAATTTTAACTGTAGATGTGCGAATATTTGCAAATGCAAAATTGTAACTGGCAAATTTGACATTTACTTTGTAAATATATTTATTATATATTGATTCAATAATGTAATTACTTTTGCTTTTTTTTTAAACCAAATCGATCGGATCTTTTAAACATTTCATTCGTCGAATTCGACGGGATTTCATTCGTTTTATTGTTAAATTGCATTTCCTTTTACTCAGAGTCTATAAAAAAGCGTTTAAACTAAAGAAAAAATCCGTTTTTGATGAATCTAGTCAATGAAGAAGTAGCACGTCAAATTGTATCTCTTTATTATTCCGCAATTCCAATGTCTCAGAGAGAAATTGCTATTCAATTGGGTATTTCACGCCGTTCTGTTTGCTATTATATTGATAAACACAAGAAAAATGAAGTTAGTTCATTGCAATCTAAACGGGGTCGCCCTTCTAAAAAACTTCTATCGATTATTATTTTTTTCTAATCGGAGGCGAAACTGAATTCTACAATGGTAGAATCTACATTCATCTTGTTTTTTTTTTTTTTTTTTTTTTTTTAATGCCGTTAGTGAACACAAAGAGCAAATCAGTATCATAATGTTTTGGCAGTTAGACAACCAGGTAATAGTAGGATTCAACTGTTGTTTATTATGTTTTGGAGCTGTCAGGAGTCCTTTTTTTTAGTTCCTTATAAGTGTATTAGAGTTGGATGTAAAACGTAAGAAAATTAAGGAAATGATACAAAGGAATGACTGCTCCCCTTGAAAACTATATAAAATCGTACTATTGTGAAGTGAACTAAGTAATAAAACTAAGTGAACAACGTTACAATTATGCAGAAATAAGCAAATAAATTGATAGAAATGTAATCAAAGGTCATTTCTAAACTTTTTAAATGAATAAGGGGATTATGTCACTACCAAAATAAAAGGACGCAAGATAGTATGCTACTGAATATGCAAAAATTGTTTGGTGCAGACTACAAGGATTTGATTTAAATACAAGTTTCACGAAAAAAGCCATTTTTATCTCAGCGATTAAAATTGAAAAGATCAAAATTGTCTCATGTTAACTGGATACTGGAACAATGGGGCAGTGTTATTTGGTCTGATTGAGGATACCAAAATCTCCCTATTTGAACGTGGTGGCATAAAAATACGTAAGGATAAAATTTGCATCCTAAATGCTTTACACACAGCGTAAAAATTTTAGTCAGCGTTATGATATGGATTGTATGACATCAAAATGTACGGTTAGAGTTTTTGATTGATGGGAATATAAATAGCCAATTTTCATAAATTAAATTAGTTCCAACTGAAGCTTTCCGTACATGATATTTTCTAAAACAACGGGACTTTTATATTTCAACATAATTCATCTCCATGTCACCTTGCTTAAAGTGCGCAAAAAGTGGTTTCAAGATAATCATATTCGAATATTAAAATGGCATATAAATGGCTGAAATAGATAAAGCATAAGTGATTTTCATGAAGCCGATTTAAATAAATATAGACATGTGAGTGACAGCTATTTTCACGAATTAGGGTCTGTGCATATCTAACGTTATCCCTTTATGAGGAAGGAGGGGGGGGGGTCTCTAACTTTATATCGTTAGATATTTCTAGGATGAAAAGGGGAGGAGGTTAAAATCGTTGTCATTTTTGGTTCGATCAAACATTTCTTTTTGTGTAATTTTTTCTTTACATCCAAACCTTTCATTTATTATTATTGTTGTATTTTGTAACTCTATCAATTTAATTTGCTCATTTTCATTACTTAATTTTTTATTTTTATTAACATAATCAAAGATAGCATAGCAATTTCAATACTTCTAGGTAAATTTTTCTTAAACCTATTCTCTCAGCAATATCATTCAGGCTAACCCCTTTGAAGGAAGCCTTAGAAATGATCAATGCACCCAATATTTCGTCAATATAAAAACAGGTCATTACTACAACTGATGTTCAATGGCAAACAATGTTCAATGGCAACAAAATAAAACTAAATAAAATTAAGAGCATTTTTTATTACTTTTTTATTTAGTGAAGAAAAAAAGAAGAGAGAAAAGAAGAAAATAAAGATTCTATCGTACTTGAAACATCCATCCCCTCCACTTACTGAACCACAGATCTATTTATAACACACGCTAGAGAACAAGGAGAATTATTGTTTCAGCTGCCTGGTTAAAAAGCACCCAGCCAGTAATCTCAACAGTTGAAAACTGCAGTGGGTAAAGATTTAAAGCGATGACAATTTCATGAATCATATTTTGGCAGGCGTCTCACGCTGTCAGAATTAAAAGCTATACGAAATGGAAGCAAATCGACTATGCTGTTGAATTAAAAGAGACGTCCGTATTAATCATCGGAAACAATATGCAATTTAAATCACGGTTAAACAATCCAAACCATTCGGAAGAGGAACGCTATTCAATTAGTAACTGAAGTTGGACGCACAAGTTGTAATTTTAAGAGATACATTGTAGCTTATTTTTTCCTTGAAATGAGATTTTTTAATGTTTATACTTATAGACTAAAGGACAGCCGCACAGTCAATAATTTCATCGAGTTTACGGATAAAAATCTAGGATTAGTTAAATTTCGATTCGTATATTAAATCGCAATCGGTCTGCCAAATCATATTTTGGTGGAAAACAGCTAAAAACTATTTTAGCTGTTGACGTGTAGATTTATCATTGCTCTTTCTTGCACGCAGTCCTCCCTGTTTTCAACCTTCCACTGCTTTCGATTTTTTTCCTATCCCTTTTTGCTATTACTTACCCATCATACGTAGTATAGGGTAAATCTTGCAATCGTTTTTAAAATCGAAAATTTTTTTGGCGGATTTACACGTTTTAGACACTGGAGATTTGGAAAAACATATTTTTAGAAAATAAAATTGCCGTCCGTCTGTCTGTCTATCTGTGCGTCTGTAAATGCTCTATCTCCCGAACAAATTGAGGTAGAGACTGGAAATTTTGTATGTACTTAGTATGTAAGAATTGGACGAAGCCTATTTAATATCAGCAACCTCGATTATCCGGAACTATTTTTTTCTTTTTTTCGGATTCTCGAAAAATTCGTTCTGATGAAAGGTACATAAAATTTTTCAAATTTTTTTTTGTTAAGAAGTGATCGTACAAGGCAATAAAATAACACAAATTTTGCATAAAGAACAAAGTCAATCGAATTATTAGTTGCCAAGGTATCTGGAATCTTGTTTTCCACATTCTTCGAGTTTTCATGACCCTGTATTTCATTCAAATTTCAATTCAAAGATATATTTTAATCGGAAATGAGATGCTTAATCCGACGCAATAAACTGTTAGTTAATATTATTATTTTTGGAGTTATAAGGATGTTTCTTTTTTGCAATTCTACTACTTGAGTAGTTTGGCGTGTTGTATAATTTGCCGAAATAGATTCATCAGCAACTCATTAATAGAGCATTACTATGCATAATAAAAATATTTAAATACACGTTGAAAATTTGAGATTAAATTGGTTCCTTTCTCTTTTTTTTTTTTTTTTCCTTTTGAGTTTATAAAACATTAGTTATAATAAAACAAAGAAAAAATTACCTACAATTTTTTTATTATAAGGAATAAAATATAAGTATAAAAACTTTGGCCCCGCCTAACGAAATGATTTAAATATAGCAGAAATGATTTTCATATACAAAATTAAATGATTAATGAACTAAGGGGGTAAATGATTTACAAACACGACATAGTCGATACAGTAATTTTAAGTAAGAAGAGTAAAAGTTAATATAGAAATATTAGAACATAAATTTTGGCAAAAGAAATTCAAAAAGGATCTCATATAGCACTTCCAACAAAAAGTTCTGATTCATAGTGTCGACGTGCTGTAGTCATGGCAACAATATATGTTTTTGAACTTCATCTAACTTCGAGTAAGTACGCCCTTTTATTTCTAAATGAGAAAAATACCTGAATTCTTACTCTCAATTAAAACAATACGAATATATCGTTTAAATGTGTAGTAAGAATCTGTGGTTATCGGAATCATACTTTGGACTAAAATAAGGTCTTTAAAGTATGATGAGTATAAAAGAATTTCAAAAATAAAAGATGATTCTATATTTCTTTTTACCAAACAAAAGCATCAAAATATAACAAATGCATATATTAAAATCATAAAAAGCTAAAAAAGAAAATTATAAATTTACTGAGAATTTATATACAGTCGACTCTCGTTAATTCGAAATCGGATAATTCGAATCTTCGTTTAATTCGAACTAAACATGAGGTCCCGAAATTTTCAATGGCAGAATAACGTTAAAAATTTCCATTAATTCGAACTCATTTTCTCTTGACATCGTTTAATTCGAACTAACGAGAATTCCATTTTTCTTTTTTCTTTTCTTTCTCACGGATTTCAGATCATTTGAATAACTTTCTTTCTTTGATTTTTGTGAAAATTGTTTCGGACAAGTATACATATAATCCAATGTATTTGATATCCATTTTGTTAGTGCCCCGTCCGTCCATCAGTGATGCTTTAAATTTTTTCCTCCATTGTGCTTGTTTCTAATCTTTTAATTAGTTTATGTGTTTATAGTTTATACATTCTAATTTAGTATTGAGTCATATTTTAATGATAACAAACAATATAAATTTTAAAAACACTATAACATTAATTCCTTTGTAATATTACCGTATTAAGCATGGTTTCCATAATTCGAACTTCGGATAATTCGAACATTTCTTGTGGTCCCGACGAGTTCGAATTAACGAGAGCCGACTGCATTTGGTTCAAAAATAGACAAAGTTTAGCTTTAATATACTTTGGTATCAAATGAATATGCGCATTCGAAAACTATCGAAGATCGTTTTTAGGCTATTGAAAGTAAAGGATAAACGCAATAAGCGTTTCTTTTAATAAAGTAATATCAGTTATTATTCCATTATTTTATTTTTAACGTGTTCAAACAAAGTGAAAAAGTGTTTATGACTTCAGTTGATCTATCCGTCTGTCCGCACTCTAACGCCCATAAATTACTCGGTTGACCTTGAAATTATCTAATGTTACTGACACTTATATACTGGCACGATCCCTATTTCAAAGTTTATAGCATGTTTAGTGCATTTACAGAAACAGTCAAAAGTATTGCGTTACATTACGGCCAAAGGGGAAAAAATTGTCTCAAATGATTATTATGGATGTTACACATTTTCAAACATAATAAAATTTCTATGCATTTATGAAGTGCACTATAATATGCAGTGGAACTAATAGTTATTTATTTACAAAGCCCCACAAAATTATTTCCAGTACACAATAATAAAGGGAGGAGGGAATTGTTTGCGACATATTTTAAGTATGTTAAACAATTTCATGTATAATAAAATTGATATACATAGCTGAGGCTTAATATTTCACGCATAATATGAAGTGCATAGCATTTACAGGGACACACAAAACATTTCAAATAGTATATTCTATCCGAAGAACTGTATAATTTCACTGATTGGCTGATGGATGCATGAAATGCATTTTTAATTATGATACGCGCTAAGTTTCACTAAATGTATGCACATTATATCGGGTGTATAAATGCTTCAGTTGATATACAGGGTTACATAAAAGAACTCTTAATGATTACTGAATATAAGCGTTATTTTACTTGAAGGTGGTTTTTAACACTTTCCAACACAGTTGAAAAGTGTGTATGATTTCGGTTTGTCTGTCTGTCCGTCTGTCCATGCTCTAACTCCTGTAAATATACTCGAATTGCCCTGAACCAACCGATTAAATCAGCTATTCAAGAGTTTTCCACCAAAATATGACTTGCCAGGCCGATTACGGTTTAGTATGCGAATCGAGTTTTAACTAATTCTTGAATTTTAGCAATGAACCCGATGAATTGATTATCGGTGCTGCCATTTCCCCATCTATAATATAATTTAAGAAGATTATAAATTCTGCTTAATTAAAGGAACTTTCCACAAGCTGAGATAACAAGAGAGACAGATGCAACAGATCATAGATCACTATACAAGAATGTCTACTCTCAATGGTATTCAATGGAGAATTTCTAAACCGTTAGTCATAAATGTATAGTTTGAATTACAAAAATGTTTTAAATGAAATTAAAAAATATCTTAAGAGTCGTTTTAATTAATAAAAACAATTTTTAAAAAATTACGAAATTTAAACTTTTATATAATACCCGATCCTAGTATAAGTCATCAGAATTCTGCTAAGAACAGCAGAAAGACTAATGCAAAGGGATGCAGACGCAGAGTAGCTGCCCACACCTATTGGAATAAATAAGAAATTCCTTAAAAAATCCAAACAGTAAAAATTGGCCAAGAGTGATCGAAATTCATATATTCAGGGAGTGCAGTACCCCTTCCCATCTTTGCTTCCTATACTCTTTCCACCCATGCAAAAGAAAAATGGAGAGAAATCATAAAAAAAACTTAGAATTTTATTGTTTCAAAAGAAATTCTTTATTAACGTTTTCTTTATAATGAGGCAAGTTAAAATCATTAATTATGGCCAATTGCGGTCATTTTTTTATACATCTTATAACATCCACAGAAAAGCAAAGTAAAAGTTTGCAAACAAATATATTCCTCTCAATCAGTCTATAATTTTTTCTACTATTATTATTCTACCAGTATTTTCCCTTTAAAGTTGTGATCATCATTTATAGGTGCGTTCCTAATTATGTAAATTCGTAGCACCTATAGTTGTTGTTCAATCCGTCCCACATGGGGCAGGAAGCCTCCAAAGTTGGCAAAAAATAAAATTTACTTTGAACAAAAAAAGCACATCACGGATTCTTTTGTAGAAGAAAAGTAGAAAATTTTTAAACTTTTACATAAGCTAAATAGTAATTTATTAATTAATTTACAAACCTTTTTCAATATTTTTTGTAGAAAAATGAGTTAAAAACAAGAATTTAAGATAGTTTTATACTAATTAGATATTTATAAATCATCCATAATATCGCATTAAAAAATTTAAACATAATTAGTAATTTTAATTATTCTCAAGCAAACCTTATAATGAATATTAGCGACTCGCTTTGAAAGATTAAATAACCTTTCTCAGGCAAAATGTACGTATTACTATAAAGACAGCAGAAGAAAAACTGTTTCTGTTGTTTTAGTGCTAACACACACTTTTTGTTTTCCTGTTTTTCATATCTTAAACTCATACATGTCACGTACACTAACGAATATGTAGAACTAGAATTGTATAACCGTTTTACTCTTGATATTTTTGATCGTCCAGAACAAATTCAGACGGAATATGAGGATGGGCACGTTTGCTGATAAATTGACGCTTCTGTTTGTTTTTCAAATCGAGGAAATGAAAGCGATTTGCCAAGCCACTCTTTGTTAATTCTAAAGCATTTCCCTTGTTTTGAAAGGCTTTTGCTCATCGGAATTTATATTAAGCTTTAAAACATTTAATCTTCTTTTCATTTAAACTACTTGTTCGTAGTTTCTCCGATTATGGAGCTCTTATACCATAAAATCACATTACTTTTCAAAAGTTTTTTGTTAAAACGTTCCATGATAGTCAGTTTCATTTAAATACATTGTTTTGTGATAAACAATGCATTAAAATTCGTATTTAACAAAGAAAATATTTATAATCATGTTTGGCACACCCGTACACTAACAAAAATTTAAGGATGATTATCTTTAAAAATGACCATACAATTAAAAAAGTGGCAGAAAGGAGCAAGATTTTCTGACATATTTGTCCTTTTAAAACTCATACTTAGTAGAAAAAGTTATAATTAACACTTAACTCGCCTTAACTCATAACTAAAACCTACAATGTTTGTAGACAGTGTTAATTTTTTTTATAAATTTCACCACTATATATTCTAAGCGTCTGTATATCTATAAAAATCGTATTAAAACAAATTGAAAGTTAATGAATTATTGTTACATACTTTTAGTTAAAGGTTCCATAGTCAAAAAAAATTATTTTTTAATTATTATAGCGAAATTAACAAACGAATGTTGAAACAAAATTATTGATTTTTTTTTTCACTTACACTCTAAAACTGGGAGGGGTGAAAAGCTCACTTTTTGTAGGAGTGATTTGCATTTTCACTCTTTTTAGAGTGAACTTTATACAAATACACTCTTTAAAGAGTGGAATTTCCAACTCCCTAAAAAGGAGTGAAATATCTCACTCCGTTGTCGAGAGTGAAATATCTCACTCCATGGTCGAGAGTGAAAAATCTCACTCCGTTAACGAGAGTGAAAGCCCGGCATTATACACTTGAAAAAAATCCCCGCTCAACTTTGAACCAATATATGGAGTAAAACAATGAAAAGTACCAAAATATGTCAATTCTTACTTTTCAAAAATTACATTTTATAATATAACCTATAAAATTATGCTTATTTGCTATTAAAACGCACTCGTTTTCAAAAATGACTGTCACTCCTTCGATAGAGTCAACGGTCACTCTTAAAAAGTGACTTAGATATGTATTACGCATCAGCCAATCAGAAATCGTCTTCTCAGTTGTGATGATAAAAATGTGTCCGCCATTTTATCGTGTCCGTTATGTGTCTCACTTTCGTTTCCTCGGTCTACAAATGTGGATCTTTAATTTGTATTATTAATACTGAAAAGTAGTTTAAATTTCGATCTTGAATGATATACTCCGATATCTTATGATTCAAAATAATCCAAATAGATTAAGTTTCTTGATCTGGAGTCAAAATGGAGAACAAATAATTCAGTAAAAAGGAATAATACTCCATTAGTACTCAGTGACAAAGATGTTGCACTGCACAAATCTTATTTATCAAACAAAGGATTATTATTCATCAAACAAGGGATATTTAACATAAAAAACCGGTAAGTCAATTTTAATTTCAACTTTTTATTTTCCGAATGTAACTTCTAGAATGTTGAGTTAAAGTTTTACTTTAACAGGAAGCTCTCTGCTTCTGCTATCTTTATGTGCGTGGAGGAAAAAAAAAATCGCTGACGCAAAGATTTGTGTTTTATCCTTGATGTTTATAAATGAATGGCTTTAGTAATTTTAAAAGTTTGTAGTATGACTTATATTAGATGAAATTTATTTATTAGAGATAAATAACTCATTAAAATTGTTTTTCCAATAGTAAGAATAATACATATGTAGTCATTTCTTGTATTTTATATTTTCTTTATTTTTCTTTTTCGTACATGAGTATACTTTTATAAAACTTTAACTCACATTTATAGAATACTATAGGGTAGATGTAACAGTAATGTACACACCTGAATGTTTTTGGTTTATAAAAAAAATAACTAATAAAAATTTAGCTTTTATTTATTTATTTTTTTTTTTCGTAACTCGCCCTTGCATATTTTATAATTTAGCACTTTTGTTGACACTCTTAATTAAACCAATCAGGAAGCACAAAATAATGTTTTTAAGTTTCACTGTCTTTCATTGAAAATTGTGTTTTCATTGAAAATCATACTAAGAGCTGGCTTCATTTAATAAATTTATGTATTCCTTATTATATTGCAAAATTTGCAATTTTTTGTTTTTGTAGTTGAAGAAAGCTTTGAATTTTATGTACTTAAAATCATTTATAAAATTTCATTAATTTTTAAGGTTTTGAGAGGAGTGTCCATTACTGGAATACTTAAGTAGTGATTTTCCAGCAACGTACACCTCATATAGGCACTGTTAAAAAAGCAATTACGGTAATGTTTATAGTGCATAAAATATTTTGATTTAATTAAAAACTTAAGTAATCAATTTTAATTTTTAAATTGCACTTATCGAAATGTAATGACACCAAAATTTTTATAAATAGTTGTTTTTAAGTTATATTAATGTGATTTATAAAATTTCAATATCTTCTTCATTTTATTATTATTTTTTAAAAATGAATCTAACGATGTTTTGCCTATTTTATAATCTGGCAATCAAACCGCTCATGAAGCCGAAAAAAATGTTTAAGGGCACAGTCAAAGAGGGGCTTAGAGGGCTTAATCGTTCACCATTTAAATAAAAACACTTAAGTTACAAAGTCGTCAAAAACACATTTTCTCTTAAATATTTGTTTATTTTTACTTTTTCAATTTTGTCTGCAGATATTTTTTTAAATAACACTTTCATTTTTGGTACCGGTTTTGAAAGTAAAAGAAACTTTATAAAAATATCTGCGACCGAAATCGAAAAAGTAAAAAAGATGCGATATAGAGACGAACTTCAGCTATTCAATGTAAAATAAATAAATAAATAAAATGTCAAAATGCAAACGAGATATTAGAAAAATCTCTCCCCATAGGATTAGCATTAGCTCGTGAGTGTCTTCGCCGGCAAATACTACATGCACATCTACTCTATATACGGGAATAAAAAATTGAAATTAAATATGACTTACCATGTCATTTTATAAATACGGCTTGTATTAATATATATTTTTCAGAAATAAGATTTTAATTACACATAAAGAAAACACAGATAACGTGCATTATGGATTTATTTAAATAATATGCAAAACTTAATGGGTATATCTGAAAAAAAAATATATGTTTAATATTTTAAAACTGTTTAATAACTTGTGCTTATGGGCATTTTAAAGCTATCATATATTTATGGGACTACCAATGAAAGCAAACACAAGGAGAAAGATTGGAATAAAATAGTTTATTTCTGTCAATAATCTAATTCATGTGTAACTTTAATTACGTTTACCCTTAAAAAGTTCAATTAATGTTACACAATTTGAATTAAATAAATATTGTCAATAAAGTATTTTATTCCAATCTTTACCACGTTTGTATTTATTTTCATTGTATGTTCTAAAAGACACGATTCTTTTAAAATGCCCATAATAGCAATAAAAAAGGGAATTCATTGCACAAAAAAAAAAGAGAGAGCATTCACTCCTATGAAAAAGTGACTACTCACTCCTACTAGGAGTGAAAAAACGCACTCCTTTAGCAAAAGTGAATAGTCACTCCTCAGAAATAGTCATTATTTACCCCTGTGTAGAGTGAATATTCACTTCCTAGGAGTGAGTATTCATTCTTTCAAAGAGTCAATGATTCCACTTTTGCCCAAAGTGAATAGTCACTCTAAAGAGGTTCGGCATATTTTGAGTCTGCGATAGAGTGAGTATTCACTATTCTGGAGTGACTATTCACTCCTTTTTATTTAGAGTGATTATCAAAGCACAATATGCAGTTTAACTTCTTTCTCTAGTGACGATCAAAATAACTTTGCGCAAATTTTAATACTAGGAAGATGTGTACTGACATCTGGTCTATTAAAGTGACGTATGTCGGTAGTTCAAAATAAAATTTCATTTTTTCGATTTTTTTTTTTTTTTTTTTTTTTTTTTTTGTTAAGGCTTTTTGCCCCACTGTGCGTCTGTCTGTCCGTCCGAATATAACAACTTAAAAACTACTCCGCCGAATCTTTTGAAATTTAAAATATATAATTAATAGATAGGGTAAGTGTACCAGTAGTGGGCCATGTACCAATAGTGGCCCACCAGTTTTCAAAGTTGAAAAACAAGTTTTCTGGTCACCCCTGTCAGATAACAAACTAATAGCTGACTGGCTGGAAGCCTTATCTGTTATTAGGCTAAGGGACAACTACATTATTCTCATAGTCTTTGAGCTGGAAGGGTGTTTTTACAGATTATACGAAAAAACTAAAAAAAAGCTAAAATTATTTTACGTCATCATGAAAACTTCTCAATATGATTTCATTATTGTGTATATTTAAATGTAGAAATGTAAAACAAATTATAACTTCTGTACAGTATGCATTAAACTCAAGAATGGAGAGGCACACTTCTAGGGGGTCCCTACTGGAGCATTATGAATTTACTTGGCCCACTACTGGAGCATAGAGAAAGGTAATATTTTTTAATTTTTATTTTTTCTAGAGAATATATTTTAAAATTTTGAATGTTTATTCTTATACATAAAAGTAAGGACTAGGCTAAAAAAAATATTTTTTTGAAATTCACTAATACTTTAATAATAATTAGATAAATGTCCTTAAGTGGCCCACTACTGGTGCATTTACCTTAATTTTGTCGGGTCATTTCAAATTTCATGAAAATCAGATGCATGGTTCAATTACAAAGACAACAAAAGGATTCCAATACATAACAATCAATGGGGGAAAAGTTTCAAGTGCACTTTCGAACATAATAAAACTGACATGCATCTATGAAGTATACACAATAGTATACATTCTGTAGAATCTGTGGTGCAAAGAATATTTGTTATTGATTTACAAGACCACACAAAAATACTCCATTACATAATTATATATTGAGACATTGTTTGGTTCGCGTTTTAATTGTATTAAACTATTTAACATTTTATGAAATTGATATACGTTACTGAGGATTACTACAATTATTTCATGGATAATCGAAAGCAGATAGTATTTACAGGGACACACAAAAGATTTCGGCTACTATACTGTATCTGAAATACTGTATACTATTACACCAAGATCTTAATATTTTTAAGTGCGTTCATAATTATATAAATACGTAGCACTTATGGTCATCGTTCAGTCTGTCTGTCCGCATATAACAGAGCAAAAACTATCCAATCAAATCAGTTGTGGTTTAAAATATATAATTCTTGCATAGTTTTGTCAAGTTATTTGAAATTTATGAAAATCGGATGTATAGTTTAACTACAGGGACAATCAAAAGTATTCCATAACATTACGGTCAATAGCAAAAAATAGTTTGAAGTACATTTTAATAATGCTACACTCTTTCGAATATAATAGAAGTGACATGATTCTGTGAAATAGATACAAAAATATATATTCTATACTATCTATGATACAAAGAATATTACTAATTAATTTACAGGGCTTCTTAAAATATTCCACTGCATTATGGTATACGGTGAAATATTGTTTGGGGAATGTTTTAATTATATTAAACTTTTTCATATTTTATGAAATTGACATACATTGCTGCAGTTTAATACAAGTTACTTCCTGCATAATAGAAAACAAGATACTATTTACAGGAACACATAAAAGATTTTGACCACTATACTGTGTCCGAAGTACTGTACACTAAAACAGCAAGATATGAATATTTTTAAATATCGTTGAAGTACGAACGCACCTCATTTGTTACGCTTCACGTGCAAATTCCAACTTGTTTTTTTTTTCTTTTTTGCGATACTCTGTACACAGAAGTGAATAGTAGTACCTAGTACAAAATGTATGCATACATGTAATATGTATGAGGTATTGTACTGCAAGCACTTCTATACTGATCGCGAACAATTTCTATGATCACATACGTCCCCCCGCTCTTTATACTTGCCTAGACAGACTAAGACGGGCCTGGGCTGAGAACCCTTTGGGATCTGCAATCCACAGTTTAAGAACAGCTGTTTAGAACAAACTATAACTGAAATAAAACAATGCCTTTCGAATTCTTTAAGCGTTAACATTTCAAACAAAATGTACCACAAGGGCATGAAACTCATAATGTATTCAAAATATGTTTTAGCTCTCTTTCTTCTTTTCAACTCCCTATCTAAACCCTCATAAAAATCATCTATTACGTCCGTGTTCTGTTCAGCATCACACATTCAGCCATGAGTTACGGTCACAGATGAAATGCTGTACCCATTCGGCTGTTGAGTCAACCGGCGGGAGCTACAAATTTTCTAGTCTCGCCCCATTTTTACCCTCCAACTAAGATAGATATTTTGGTTTCCTATAAACAAAATCTCTTTCCGCTAGAGCCGTTAAAAATAGGATACCCCATAGGAATTTTCTCCTGGGATTTTGAGCGTCTTCATAAGTTGAAAGTTTACCTAGGACGGAGTTCAGAAAGTCAACTCTTACAGCTAAAGTTGAAAAAGAAAGGAAAATGCTTAAAATTAATTTCTCAAATGAAGTAAAATTAAAATTTCAGGAATATGAGATATATTCATAAGTCACTTCGGAATTTCTAATTAGGAATTTTCTACGGGATTTTTAAGTGACGTCGTAAATTAAAAGTTTACCTAGAACGGATCCCAGAAAGTAAACCCTTATAATTAGCTTAAAGAAAAAAAAAAGTTTCATTTATTATTAAAAGAAATAAAAATAAAACTTAAAGAACAGGGTAAATTATTAGCTGGTCCCCTCTCCTACGTTAAATATAAATTCTTACCAAGGTTTTCTGGGTGTCTTCATAAGTTACCTATTATGGATTTCAGAAAGTAAATTCTTACAGATAGGTAACACGTTAAATTCCACATCAAACACCGGTCACTGACATTGAACTTTCCGTTTTTGCGCGTCAGTCACCGGTATCTGACAGTGTAAATTAAGATATTAAACTAAAAATACATATGGATGATTCTCTCCAAATAGGCCAAAATAATAGTTATGAGGGAGTGATTGTGAAGGAGTGGTGAACTTTAACAAAATGCCCATTTACTTTTATACCATTGCCTGAAGTGATATTAGGCTTAGTGGGGCTTTGATTATATACAAATTCTTATAAATCTGTAATAATTAATTTTTTTTATATTTACCTGTATTTAGTAGAGGCTAATGAGGGAGTGGTGAGTTCCTAAGCCTTCCTTGTCACTCCCTCATAATTCTCTACTGAATACGCATAAATAATGAAAAATATTTATTATTACTAATTTGTAAGTATTTAGCTATAGTTAAAGCCCACTAAGCCTAATCTCAATTCAGATAATAATAAAAAAAATAAATGGGCATTTTGTTAAAATTCATCACTCCCTCACAGTCACTCCCTCATAACTATTATTTTGATTTATTTGGAGAAAATCACCCATATATACTCGCTTATGCAATTATTGAAAATTTATTTATACCCTCATTAGAATTATATTACGTCTAAAATTTGAATGAATTCTGATAATTCAGCATGTAAAAACAATTTATCTAAATTAAGACGGTGGGATTAGTCCCCCCCCCCCATTCTTACTTTATACTTACCCAATTAACTCCCAAAACTAATCAGGGAAGCGCCTTATCACAATAAACTTATATCCAAAATTTTAAGCAAATTGGGTATTTTTATCATGGGTTATCGCGTTACATACATACTACGTACGTACATACATACATACAAAACGGGCGGGCACATAAGTTCTCAGGATTTGATAGCCTATGAGCTAAAAATTAAACCTTTAAGAACAGGTTATCCGCACTCCTCTTCTGTCCCATATGCTAACTCCTAAAACTTTATATTCAGGGATGTAGTGGAAGGTATATGGGGGTATACGCCGTATACCTTCTGGATTTTTTAAAGGAGCACCGTATGCCCTCTGTTTCTCAAGAAAGCTTATAGTATACACACTCTGGGGTATACCCACTCTGGGGTATACCCACTGCCTTGAGCATACCCTCTGCTCAGAGCGTATATCCTCTGTTATTTTTACGACTACACCCCAGTTTATATTGATAGAAGTTTGATGTGATTGCTGAACAAGTCCAATAATTAAATCTTCAGTGCTCAGTTAATCTTTAAATTAGATGTGAAAAACTAAAGATTAATTTTCATACTATAAAAAATATTCAGATTTCTTCTTCAAGGACAGTATTTTATTCTCAATATGAATTTGAATCCTCATTCAGAAAGACCACATACTGACAGTATTTATCTCTCTCATAATAATATACATCTATATTGAAATCTTACACTGCAAGAATAAAGGAACGCAAAATCGCAAAATCTGCTAGTAATTTGGATGCATAGTCTTTTCTGATGTAAAAAGTTCCAAGACTACACCCATTTTTGCTGTAAATATGCCATACAATTTAAGGTACATTTAGCTGTTAATTTGCAGCAAAAGCTGCTGACACCCATATTGCCAGTAAATTTAGTTACTTTTTTTTCTTTAACAAAATAATTATTACACTATCACCAACTCAGCATCAGCATTTTATTGCGCTACAATTAAACCTGTGTTATAATGTAAAATTACCTGTACATAGACAATTTACCATTTTAGTTACATTTTTAAATGATTTTACGATATAAATTTCCATTTTTAGGGCTTTAAAAGACTTTTTTTCCCCTTTTTTTCAGTGGTAATTTTTTGCAAGAAAAGCAATAAAATTTTTTTGAAAATAACACTTTGTGTGTATTAGCTCCCGATAAGATGTTTCTTTCGGGCAGCAATTAATGTCGTTTCTAAAAAATAGCATTCAGTTATATAAGCCAGCCGTAAATCGAAACTGGTGTATCATTGCCCATTTAAATACACTGTTTTACAAATTTAAACATTTTTAACGAAACACTTTTTTTTTTATATATGTACTACTTTTTACTAATAAAAGGCAGTATTTGAAAAAATCTATCATATTACATTTTTTTTAATTTTTTTACTTTCTTCTATACAAGATGCCTAATCTCAATGCTGTCCGATGGTTAATTCCTAAACTATTAAGGCCCAGACAGACCTGATCACTTCTTGTGGTTACTCGTCGGCTCATTTGTTGTGGCGACGTACGGTGTTTTTGATCTTTAATGACTCTTGCAGGAAAGGGACGATTGTTCGGCAAAACGGGGATCTTTCTGTCAAGTAGGGTGGATCTGCTTATCTCTTGATTCTTTGTTCATTCCCCTCCGTTCTATTAAGAAGAAACCGCAAAAAGGTCCTATACAAAAGACATACAAGACAGTTTCCGATAATTCCGTCGAAATGGAGAAAATACACATGGGCTCGCACCTTACTCATAGCCTTAGTATAGCTCCAATTACAAAAATGTTTCAAATGAGGTAAAGAGATATTTCACAAGCGATTTAGGTCAATAAAAACATCTATTAAGAAACCACGAAATTTCAACTTTTATACTATCTTCTGGTCCTATAAGTTTTGAATAAGTATATTTTCCCGTTACACTAACAAGTAAGACAGAAAATAAAAGTCCCGTTATTCTATGATTAAAATTGACCGAATAATAGCTGTTTAAAGTTGGAGCATATTTTTGCTGCAAATTAGGGGGTCATTCCCAAATTTAGTAGAAAAATATTTTTTTCAGATATATTTAAAAAAAAAAAAAAAAAAAAAAAAAAAAAAAAAAAAAAAAAAGTGGTTGAGAATAAAACTAACATTGCAATATACCGGGTGTCCCAAAAATGACTGATGGATTTTAAAATTCAATAACTTGCAAACGGTGACAGCTTTTTAAAAAATTTTTGCTGGTGGGTTACATATAGTGTCAGGAGTTTTTTTACCGTAATTTTTTATTTCAGTTCGAATTTCAAACAATAGATGGCACTGAAGGCGATTAAAGGCCAGGTGATCACTGCTGAGTGAAGCGTCGACCTGGCCTTAAATCGCCGTCAGCGCCACTTATTGTTTGAA
Source organism: Maratus speculifer (assembly GCA_964019185.1). NCBI lineage: Eukaryota > Metazoa > Arthropoda > Arachnida > Araneae > Salticidae > Maratus > Maratus speculifer. The sequence goes on from OZ025290.1 coordinate 154,295,804, forward strand.
ATTCGAACTAAAATAAAAAATTACGGCATTCTCCATTACGGCAAACTCCTGGCATTATACATAAACCTCCTGCAAAAGATTTTTAAATAGCTGTCACCGTTTGCAAGTTATTGAATTTTAAAATCCATCAGTCATTTTTGGGGCACCTGGTAAATTTGACTTGTTTAACTACTTGACATATTAATGCAAAATAACAATTTCTAATAAACGGATTTTTTTAAAATAACATGATGAAAATTAATAGCCTCAATTCTTTACAAAATGATGCCCATTTTAAAATGTTATTAGATTACATTAGCGAGCAAAATTTGGTTATGTTTTTTTAGTTTATGATAATTGATTCTTATATATTCTGTACCACTGAATCCGAAATTTACCTTCATTTTTTTATGAACACGTAAGGATTTTTTGCAAACCGTAAACTTTAATGTTAAAAAAAAAAGAAAAATAACAACGAAAATTTGCTACTAGGAACATCGGGGGTAAGCTTTTGTCTAACAGTATCCATGGGGGTTGGGGGGGGGGGGGTTGTTCACGGATCTTTCGGAAATTATAAAGATGAACACTGAAAAAAAATATTGCTTTTCTATTTTTAAAAAAATTATCATGCAATGGGGGGTGAACATGTCTCTCGAGATACGTTTTCTCCATTTGTATTGGATTTTTTTCCTGAAAATTTGGGCTCCATGAGTGTCGAGAGGGACGACCGTTTTCACCGAGGCCTTAAACTTTTTGAAAACAGGTTACAATGGCGCCAACCTTTGAAAAATATTGGGTTGGCTCAAAAATATTGGGTGGGCTCAAAAATGTTTTGGTAAAAAGATGCGACACGTTTTATTATTATTATTATTATTATTATTATTATTATTATTATTATTATTATTATTATTATTGAAGGGTTTACAGATGGTGAAAAATGAGAATTTTAAGTAAAGCTATTATGTTTTAATAAAGTTTCAATTTTATTAAGTAATATTCTTATGCGTTTTTCTTTATAAAGCGAATGATATTAATGATATTTATTGCAATATCATTATATGACGGATATGTATACAAATTGAAATAGCAAAAGTTAAAAATGGAGCAAAACGTTTCAGTCATTTGAGATTTATGGGTGTAAGTCGGAGAATTAAAACAAATAAATTGGCAAAATAAGTTTGTTCTAGGAAGAAAAATGAATAATAAAATAATAATGAAATAAATAACGGAATTGAACAATGAAAATTGGGCACACTACGATTCAAAATTATTGGGTGGGTTCAGGCCCCATCGGCCCATATAAGTTAGCGCCACTGGGCAGATACAAAGGTTTTTGAGATAAAATTACATTAGGGGACTACTGCTGATCTATTCCAAGAGAAACAGATTAAGAAAGTTATAAAAAAGAAGAGTAGGTTCAATCATTTCTAATTTTTTTCTTTTCATATTTCCTGCAATTATTCATTCAAGCATTTAACGAATATTTTTAAAAATAGGCGTGACAGATATTTTACAACAATTTTTCCATGCTCAGTACACCAGAATCTATGAAAAAATACAAATTTCAGCGAAAGCATATAAACCGTGTAAATCAGCGATACTGATAATATCTATTGCAATTTTTTTTTTTAACTTCTAAACAACACACATTTTCAATTTTTACACTTCGTATGTGGAAATAAATATTTTTAAATATAATTTGTTTGAAAACCGCATTGCAAATTATTTTTGAGTTATTAATTTTTTGTAACTTTTAAATGATTTCTGTAACGGTTGGCCGTCTGAAGTACTCCATTTCTGTAGAAAGTAAAGCAATTCGCAAAATTATACAAATCGGCATAATTTTTATTTTAAATAATGAAATATCAAATAAATTAGTAAAAGATTAATAAAAATACAAATGAAACGTCAAATTAAAATTGCATTGATCACTTAACAAACACGTATAATGTGTTTACGGTCAAGTGAATGTGACATTTATTATCAGATATTATTGGCATTTAATCCTATAGTTTGACGAAAGTTTTTTGCTCGGCTGGATAATCAAGTAGTGTAGAATTGCGTAAAAGAAACATCTTTATAACTCCAAAGTGATAATCATATTAACTAAAATTTACTGCATTGGATTAAACGTTTCATATACAATTAAAATATATCTTTAAACAGAAATTTGAATGAAATATAGGATCATGAAAAATAGGAAAGTTTGGAAAATAGGATTTCAAATATCACAGCCACTAATTATCCAATTGACTTCATTTTTTATGCAAAATTTATCTTGTTTAATTGTCTTTTATATTAATTTCTTAAAATAAACAAGTTTGAACATTTTTGTACGCCTTTCATCAAAACTAATATTTTGTGAGTCCGAAAAAAATATTTCCAGATTATCGAGGTTACTGATATTCAATATGCTTCTTCTCATTATTACGCACTTGGAAAAAACCAAATTTCAAGTCTCTATCTCAATTTTTTCGGGAGATAGGGAGTTTACAGACAGACGGACGGCATTTTATTTTCTTTCTAAAAATATGTTTTTAAGAATCTCCAGTGTCTGAAATGTGTAAATCCGTCAAAAAAAATCGATTTTTAAAAATGATTACAAGACTTACGCTATACTACGTATGATGGACAAGTAAAAAAAAGAAGACATCTTTTTGCTGCCATTTTCTCTAAAAAACTGAAATAAAATCGTTAATAAAATACGTGCTATGCGAAGACTATAGTCGGTTATAAAAATGCATTTCAAAATATGCCTTTTTCTCTCCACATTTACTTTATTCCTATGAAAAACTGAAAGAATGCAGTTTTATTAATCAGTGTATAATGCCATTTTCCGAATTTTGAAAATAATATAATAGAAGAATTTCTCATAAAACATTGAGTTATTATAAACTATATTTAATTTTTATTATTCATATTAATGTTATAAACAAATAAAGACTTTTGCGCCATTAACTACATTTTTTTTTTTTTTTTTTTTTTTTTTTTTGTCGAGTTTTTAAAATGACGACATCTTTTATTTCCTGGTTTTGTTTTATTTTTTCAGAATAGGGATGTCATATGCATACTTTCCTATTGATGTTGTTTAATCTGGGCCACAAATGTAGAATTCTTCAACGGATGCAAATGACGTAATTTTAGAAAAGAGTGAAATTATTTACTTATTTTTTTATTTATTTATTTTTATTTTTTTTTTTACTTTATGCTGAGACAGTCGAGTGTGACCTGTCGGTGACGACACTTTCTGATGACACATGCGAGCTTGAAGCCACCGGTGATGCACACCGTTGTGAACGTGTTAATATGAATATACAATTTATGTGCATCAAATTTTCTAGTGAATAATATCTTTATTTTTTTTAACTGAATTTGATTGTTGCAAAATTTATAAAACTCAAGTAGTTTTAAAATGAGTATCCAAATACTTCATTATTATTGTTCATTAAACATAGCTATTTCGATAAATTTTTAAAAATCAGTTGTTTATAATAAAAAAATAAATAAATAAATAAACACAGTGCGAGCAGACAGAAAAACTAGGTGGTCAAAGTAATTCCAACTACTTTAAACAGCATTGAAAATCTTAAAAGCACATCTTCAAATTTCGAAATTTAATAAATATTGAGAGAGATGCATTGAATTTTAAATACTGTGACACTGAAAACGAGATAAAAATTCGTGACATAAAATTAAAAGTCTTTTCATGTATCTTACAATAAAAGGTGGAAAAGTCACGCTTCGGCTCGTTTGCCGCGAGACATAAGTTCTTTAATTGACTGTGTATAAAAAAAAAAAAAAAATCTAATTATCATATATGGAACGAAGGCTTTGGATATACAAGTTGATACAGATAAAAGGTTGGGAATAGTTAACATCACGGCTATCCTGAGGCACGGAAATTCCGAAATTCTCGACCTAATTGAATAAAAAGTAACAGATTACAAAATACTTTAGTAGCTGCACAAGGGAAAATAAATAAACTGATAATTGATATTCTGAGTCTACAAGTTTGTTTTAAGAAAAAAGAATGTTTTTAAGCATGATCAAAATGCATAATATTTTCAATATGAACGCACATAGATACTTCAAGAAAATTAAAATATATTTTTTATAAAATTTCTGTTAAAACATTACTCATAAGTATATGTTGAAAAAATTCAAACTCGATCAAGGGGTGTCTAAGCAAATAATCACACCTTTTTTTCAACTAGTATAGTTCATTATCAATAAATATGTTTGATTAAAAAAAAAAATATGTTATTCATAAATATTTTTACGACTGGGTAATATTTTTTTTTATTAACATTGAAATATATTTTAATTACATTTTAATTAAAAAAAAATTTCGAAAATTTTTCAATTTTGTCAAATCTCAAATTTATCTTTTTCCGGATGTTTAGCAAGGTAATTTTCCTCACCCTCACCCACTTATGAAACAATTTTAGCTCCTTTTACTCTTACTGTTTAATCATTTTAACTTTTTAATCACCTGAAAAGTAATAAAAAGAATAATGCCCATTTAAACTGATGACATTGAGCGTTACATACATACATACGTAGATACAGAACCGGCGGGCACATAAGCACTCAGGTCTTGATAGCCTGTGAGCTAAAAATTATATTAGGTTGTTCAAAATTATCAGTGAAATTTAATTAATTAAAATCCAAAGAGAAGCAATCTGCTTTCCTCTAGTATCCCTTGCCACTCGTGTAAAGAATTGAAGATATTTGTAAAGAAAAGAAAAAATACTTGCAAAACTGTCGATAACAATTATCACAAATATGGTATGTCACATGGCATTACTTACAACCGGTCACTAAGTTACTTCAGCTTCTGAAGATCATTTTTTTTTCTTCACTCCATCTTACGTCATACCGTTGGTTGGTAACAGAAAATATCACGCTTTCCTCCATCGCAGCAGGATCTTTCTAACTCGAAAAAAAAAAAAAAAAAAAAAAAAAAGATTGAATTTGGTATACTCCGATGGGATAGCATTCTCACGAAGTTAGTAAAAAACTCGAGACAATGACGTCAAAGGTCAGACGGGTCAAACATTTGTTTAAACGATAAAAATGACATAGAAATATATATAGTTGAGGAGGGTTGAAGATCGAAATTGTGCAGTTCGGCAACCAAGCAACAAGTCTCTTGAAATGTATCAACTGACGTTGGCCCTGAAAGAACTGGGACATCTCTGTTTCATCACTAGATAATCATATGTATCCTTCATCATCGCGAAAACAGAGTTTTCTTAACGCTATCGAAAAGAGCAGAATTTTCAGTGCTCGTAAGTGGAAGAAAGTAATTTAAAGAAAAAAGATGACACGTGTACAGCTTTTGAAATTTATTCCGGTATTAGAACAAGAAAGATAAATCATGTGTTCAAGCACATATTATGAAACACTTTCCAACACTTCCATAGCATATTTTAACACTACTTCGCTGCAGTGCTTAATTTGCATCGGCGTTCGCGAAAGCTCACTGGAACTAAACTGCTGTACCTGTTTGTTTTTAGTGAATATTTAAATATTAGTCGGAATTTACCAGACCTCATAAAAACGCTTCGGTGCCCAGCAAAACAGCGCTTCCGAAAAACAAAAGCAAAATGATCTTTAACTTTCCTTACCATCTCCGTAATGTGTCGCATACGTTGGAACATACTTCTATCTAAAGTTCGCAAATGTAGACTCAACGATTTCCGAGCGGCGACGAGGAATGCAAGAATTAATCGCAATTGTGCTTGCCATTTTTACTCATGGCCGAACTATGTTTATATATGGCTCATATCACAGTGTCTCTTGCTCTAAAGTTATGTTTACTCGCTATTTTTGTTTGTATTTGTAAAATATTCTTACTAATCATCCTTTTACCTTCATGCCGTGCTTAATTTGTGTCAAAGTTTACAGAAGCACAGCTCCAATTCCTTTATTTTTGGCGAATATTAAAAAACAGCGTCGGAACCCTCCGGAGCCCATAATTATTGTATATCGATGTATACCGAAACAACGCTGCATATGTGTTGTTTTTTGTTAGTCGATCCAAAAAAAGTCCTTAGCGAGTAAAATTTCCACTGTTGTGTTTAGAGTTTTTGCTCTGTCCACTTATTAGATTTTATTATATTGGATCATCCGGAAAATTCTAAGGTTTTTTTTAAAGAGAAGTTCGGTTTTGTCCAGTTATTTTGCTACTGCTAATAAGGTATGAACTTGAATGACCCAGAAATTTATATTCAGTCTTTTTTCTTGCACTGCACGATTCTTACTTGTATTGTCGCATAACTTTTGTTTCAGTGCAGTGATAAGAATTAAAGAGCAAAAAAGTTAATTTTAGCCACATGATGCTCTTTTATTTCAAAAAAGATAAAAATGCTTGTCCGACAGCTTGCAAAATTTGTGCTGTATATAGACATAGACATAGTGTTGTTTCAGATAATACAGTTCGAAGATGGTATCAGAAGTTTATGTCAGGAAATTTCAGTCATAAAGATGATGCCCATTTTTGACAACCATCATTTGTAAAGGAGGAACTCTTACAATAATATATCACTGGAAATTCACATTATACAGTACAGGAGCTATCACACAGATTAAATATTCCAAAAAGTACAGAGCATGATCGTTTGAATTGCGTAAATCGCTATAAGGTGTTCGTATCCCATACTTTAACACCGCAGAATATGTTTGCTGTAATTTCAGCTTGTGATTTTTTGCCGAAACGAAACGAAAACTTTTTTTTTTTCAAACGACTCATAAGATGAGAAATGGATACTGTACAATGATGTTACTATGCAGCAATATCATGGAGTAATCAAATAAACTTCTTAGAGTGACATCGAGAAGAAGTCTAGCCCCTAAAAGTTATTCTTTATGTTGTACTATGGCACTATAAGGAGATTACTCATTATGAATTGTTTCCACTAAGCCAGGCAATGAATTCAGAAAGATATTTTTTCCCAAATGACAATATTAAAAGCAAAAATTGAAGAAACACGACCAGAACTTACGATCGTTGAGGTATTGTGTTCCTACAAGATAATGATTGGCAACGCATTGCGATTAATGTAAGGTCACATCTCAATAAGTATAGCTGGGATGTTTTGTGTCATTCCCTATATTCATCAGATTTGGTCCTTTCAGACTTTCACTTTTTCAGGTCACTTTAAATTTCTCTGGATTCATGTTCATTTGTTCCCGGCAGGGAGTTTATTTTTTTATACACTGTTAAACACTACATTGATAACTTCTTTGCAAATAAACCTAATGACATTTTGAACTGAATTTTACAGTTGGAGAGATGATCACACAACGAAATGGTGCTTATGTAATTCAAAAACAAAATCTTATCTTTTTGTACATCTATATCGAAAATTTTCATTTAAAAAATGCAGAACCTTACGGATGACCCAATATATAATGTATATATATGTAGTTAAAATATATAGTACACATATATACTATAAGGACGTTAATGACCGACATTTACAATTTTAGACAGTCTTTCGATTATTTAAAAATATACTCGTCGGATTCTTCTGAAACTTCAAGATTATATAGATTATGTTAGATATCATATTTATAGACGTCCATTCCATAAGGAGGACAATTAGAATGCCTACAAAAAAGCAAAGAAAAATAACAATAATTGGGATCACCGTGTACTTTAGAATGCACGAAATGATCTACAGCTGCTGAATACAAATGTGAATATTGTACAAGACGTTCACTGATTTTTCTAAGAATAATTTTGTAAGTATATTATATTGATGAAGATATAGCGATTTTTCTTAAAAGTTCAAAAAATTCTTACATGTTTTTAGCTTATATCAGGAAAAATTCAACCAGGACAGGAAAATTTCAACCAAATTCAATGCCAATTTCAGAAAAATTGGCAAAGTGTGGTAGAAATAACCAGAGTTTCCCCCCTGGTTTAAAAAGAGGCAGGGCGCTACTCCTCTGAAAATGGCATTTTTTACATTCTTCAGGGCACTTTTTTGATTTTTAAGGGCACTTTTATAGAGTTGAATCTAGAACCTAGCGGTTCAAAAAATCATGAAAATACAGAAATTTCGTCAAAAAATTGAAAAAAAAAAGAAAAAATGGCACATATTGTGAAAAAGATCGTAAAAAACGGTCGATTTTGTTAAAAGATCGCAACAAACAGCAGGTTTTGTTAAAAGATCACAAAAAAAACAGCAGGTTTTGTTAAAATATCGCGAAAAAACAGTAGATTTTGCTAAAAAAATCGCGAGCAAAGGCAGATTTTGCTTTAAAATTTTGAAAAAAACCCGACAAATTTCGAGAAAAAAATCGCAAAAAAATGACAAATTTTGTTAAAAAAATGGCAATTTTTTTCAAAAGGTCTCGAAAAACCGCCAATTTTGTCACGTTTAAACACGAAAAAACACAAATTTCGAAAAAGGGGTGCCAAAAAAAAAAAAAAAAAAAAGCACATAGTTCGTAACGGGAGTGAAATCGGCCTCTCTTTTCTCCCACTTCCGTTGTAACTGTTACAGGCCAAACCCGATTTTAGGCCAAACTAGATTAGCCTAGTCCAAACTAGTCTATCCTAACGCCCATCGGATAAACTAGTTTTTCCTAGGCCAAACTAGTCTATCCTAACGTCCATCGAATAAACTAGTTTCTCCTAGGCCAAACTAGTCTATCCGAACGCCCATCGGACAAACTAGTTTTTCCTAGGCCAAACTAGTCTATCCGAACGCCCATCGGATAAACTAGATTTTCCTAGGCCAAACTAGTTTGGCCGAACGGTCATTAGGATGAACTAGTTTAGCCTGCTATTCATTGGTTTGAACTAGTTTAGCCTAGGCCGAACTAGATTGTCCTAGGCCAATAAAATTTGGCGTGATTTTATTGAATTTAAAGACCGCCACACCGCAAACTTTCTTGTTTTGATCTAATTTAGCCTAGGCTGATGCAATTCGACGCGATTTTAGCTCACAAACTATCAAAGCCTGAGAGCTAATGTGCTCGCAGATTCTGTGTGTGTGTGTATATGTAACCATGTACGTACGTATGTACATACTTATGTACGTACGTATGTAGGACTAATATAACGGACTAATGTGTAACTAATATAATGCGAGCACTCTGGTGTTGGAATTTGGACGAGATTTAGTTCAAGCCAGCCGGCTTCGCCCGCTATCGGGCCCCTTCTTTTATATAAAATCTTGAAACGGACGTATGTTGAAGCGAACGAACTTCGAAGTGAAAAAAACATGATGATAAATATTTAAGAAAAAGGATTTTGCATCGAAATACCACTATTTTCTAATAGTAATTTTTGTAAAAATGTTATATTCTTGCTGGAACTTTTTGAAGCTTTGTGATAGTTTATCGCATATGATATAATTTTATAAAAAAAAAAAAAAAAAAAGAGTTACATTTCGGCGTGAAAGAGGATGTGTTTGCGAACAAAATCAGGAAATATAACGGAAATTCTATGTTTTAAAGCACCGTGACCTCAAGTAACACATCTACTAATAGGTTGTTTAACGGAGTTTCATTCAAATACAGTTTTGTTAATCATAGAGTACGCTCCCTGGTGTTGGAATGAGGAACTAATATAACGTGGCTTAGTTAAAACTTGCTGGCTTCGCCCGCTATCGGACTGGCGTGGGTATCGGGGATATGGTTCGAATTTCGTTCGCTTCGAGGTTCTTTCGAAAAGGAGGGTTACATTCAGTTGTGCGTGCTCAGCATGCTTGCTACGATTTAACTTTTGTTCGCTTCGAAGTTCATTCGAAAAGGAAGAGCGCATTCGGCAGTACGCCTGCAGCACACCTGCTATACGCTGCCGCAGTCTGTGGGGACGCGGCTGAAGAACTAATGCACGAAATTTAATAAAAAAATTATATTCAGGTAGTCTCTGATCTAAATTGATACTGATTAGTTTTTGGTGTAAATCGTTCATCAGGTGGAGTACTGTTTGGCATTTTTTACGATTTACGCATCAGCTTTATCTTAATAGCTAATACAATCAGATTTCCATCGAACTTTAGATACAGTTCGTCCATGATATGAGTTGGTGTTGTTTTTATTTTGAAGTAAATCACTCAACATGGCTATAATATGCTGCATTTTTCACAATTTTCACAATAGCTGTATCTCAAGAACTAATAGACGGAATTTAATAAAAATTTATATTCAGATAGTCCCTGATATAAATCGATGCTGATTACTTTTTCATGTAAATAGTTCAACAGATGGCGCTTCTAAAGTGCGTTTTTACTGATTTGCATTAACACTATTTCAATAACTAATTTACGGATTTTCATCAAACTTCCGAATCAGTAAATCCGTGATATGAACTAAATCTTTTTACGTATTCGTGTTAATTGCTCAATAGGTGGCACTGTTGTGTTCAATTTTCCCGATTCCAGAAATAGTTTTGTTGGAAGAATTAATGCACGAATTTTCATCAAACTTTAGATTCAGTAAGTCCCTGATATAAATTAGTATTCTGTAGTTTTGGAGTAAATCTCTTGAAAGGTAGCGCTGCTATACGATATTATTCATGATTACTGCAGTAGCTCTATCTCAGGATCTAATGCATGGATTTTCATGAAACTCCAGATTCTGTTAGTCCTTGATATAAAAAAGTATAAAAGTACTTTTTAGTTTTTGGAGTAAATCGTGCAACAGGTGGCGCTGCTATGTGGCATTATTCATGATTATCGCAATATCGCAAGAAGAAATGCACGGATTTTCATCAAACTTCAAATTCAATTAGTCCCTGATATAAATTAATATTCTTTTGTTTTTAGAGTAAATGACTCAATAGGTAGCGCTTCTATCCAGTTTTTTTATGACTTCTGCAATAATTCAAATATCTGAAATAGTACTAATATACAGATTTTCATCAAATTTCAGCTTAAATTAAAATTTGAAAGACGTTGTTACGGATTTTTCAAAAAGTTCCGGCAAGAATTTAACATTTTTACGAAAATTGCTATTAGAAAATAGTGGTATTTCGATGCGGAATCCTTTTTCTTAAGTATTTATCATCATGTCTCTTTCTTTTCTATTCAACATTCGTAAATACCTAAATCGCGTTGTATTAGTTCCAAATTCCAACACCAGGGTGCTCGTATTAATTCCACATTCCATCACCAGGAAGCGCACCTTATTACTAACAAAACTGTATCTTAAGAAAACTCCGTTAAAGAATCTATCAGTAGATATGTTACTCGATGTCGCGGTGCTTCAAAACAAGAATTTCAGATTTTTGAAAAAATCACTGTTCTTCAATAGTGCCATTAAATGCGAAATATATTTTTATAAATTTATATCATATGTCATAAACTATCTTAAAGTTTCAAATAGATCAACCTAGAATTTCCGTTATATTTCCTGATTTTGTTTGACCCCCCCCCCCTCTTTCCCTTTCGTAATGGGACTTTTTATACAATTTTTTATCACATGTTATAAACTATCACAAAGTTTCAACAATTCCAACAAGAATTTAACATTTTTACAAAAATTACTAATAGAAAATAGTGGTATTTCATGCGGCATCTTTTTTCGTAAATATTTAACATCATGTTATATTATGTTTCAAAAAGTTTCACAAAATTTGTAATATTTAATTAGCAGCTAAAACTTAAAAAAAACGCTGAGCTTTTTAAAAAAATTCTAGCGTCCCCTTACTCTACCTCCCCGCCGTATCCTAAATTTCAAGTGTCATGCTTTATTTAAGCTTTTTCTTATTTTTAAAAGGATTCGGATATTTACTTTTTTAATATGAACAATTTCGCGTGAAGTGATGTGTGTGAAAACCAATATCTGTTACGAATTAAAATCTTTTCATAAAACCAAAAGTTTCTATCCGATTGAAAAAATAATCCGCTCTATCTTTATATTTAAACTCAGAACCCCCAAAATTAATCAGGTAAACGCCTTATCATAAGAAACTTACATCCAAAATTTGAAACAAATCGGTAAATTATCCCTGAAAAATCTATTTACATAAATTAAGAGTGTTATCCCCCATTCCTCCTTTCTTTATATGTAAACAATGAACACCCACAACTAATCATGGATGTACCTTATCAAACTGATACTGTACCTAAAATTTTAATAAAATCTGATACTTTTGCATGAAAAACTGACTTATCTAAATTAAGGAGTGGAGGGGGGGGGGGGTGCGGTTTAGCCTTTTGTTCCCCTTCTCTTATTCTTATCCAACGAACCCCTGAAACTAATCAGGAAAGTTCGTTATCAGGATAAATCTATGTCCAAATTTTGAAGCAAATTGGATATTTCTATCAGGAGTTATCGCATTACGTACATACGTACGTACATACGTACATACATACGTACATGGTTACATACACACAGAATCTGCGAGCACATTAGCTCTCATACTTTGATAGCCTGTGAGGTAAAATCGCGTCAAACTGCATTGGCCTAGGCTAAATTAGATCAAAACTAGAAAGTTGGCGCCGTGACGGTCTTTAGATTAAAAAAAATCACGCCAAATTGAATTGGCCTAGGACAATCTAGTTCGGCCTAGAATAAACTAGTTCAAACCAATGAATAGCAGGCTAAACTAGTTCATCCTAATGACCGTTCGGCCAAACTAGTTTGGCCTAGGAAAATCTAGTTTATCCGATGGGCGTTCGGATAGACTAGTTTGGCCTAGGAAAAACTAGTTTGTCCGATGGGCGTTCGGATAGACTAGTTTGGCCTAGGAAAAACTAGTTTGTCCGATGGGCGTTAGGATATACTAGTTTGGCCTAGGAAAAACTAGTTTATCCGATGGGCGTTAGGATAGACTAGTTTGGACTAGGCCAATCTAGTTTGGCCTAAAATCGGGTTTGGCCTGTAACATAACCATTCAGAAAATTTGCTGTGAATTTTAATTTTTTTTTTTTTTTTGGGGGGGGAGGGGGGTTTAGGATCACCTTTGTGATTGTGGAGAGTGGGGAGGGTAATTTTTTAGACGAAATTTGTCGTTTCTTCAAGATCTTCTGAAGAAATCTACCGCTTTTTCGGTATTTTGTGACGAAATTAGCCTTTTTTTGCGAATCTTGTAGGAAATTAGTCGTTATTTCGCGATTTTTTTAGCAAAATTTGCCGTTTTTTCGCGATCCTTTGACGAAACCACGCGACCTGTGGAACGCGTAAAAGCCATTTTTTGTTTTATGTCGCCGATTTTTTGCATAATTTACGCGCTACAGCGCGTCCGCATCATCGCCGAAAAGCTGCGTTTTTTCAAATGTGGCACAAGAAGGGCGCTATTTTTTTGAATGAGCGACAAGAGGGGCGCTAGATATTGGATTAGAGGCAAGAAGGGCGCTGTTTTTTAAACTAAAGGGCAGGAGGGGCAGAGCTCCCCCCCGAAACCCTCTGGAAGAAACTCTGAAATGACATACTGCAATTGCAATCTAAATATATTAAATATTTTATGTAATATGAGTAGTTGCGTTAAATAATTTTTATCTACGCATGCACGAACGATAACAAAAATCTTTTTACATAATTTAATAGAAATTCTATTGAACAACTCATAAAAAAAATCCAGTCAATTATCCTAAAAATTCAGAAAGATATCGGCAATTGAAATAAGCTAATTTTTAGTTCGTTCTAACAGCAGCTGAATAATAAGGGAATTTTCACAAATAGTCTATTTTAATTTTCATTTTTGATTGATGCTTTAGATTTTCTTAGATGTTAAAATGAAATATTAAAATCGAAGCATTGTGTTCCAAATCGTTTCATTGATATCCATTAACCGCTTCCCTCTTTTGCCCGAATGTCGTACGGGCAACGTGCTTTAGCCAATCATGATTTGCCGGTACCACCTACGGGCATCCACTCTCCAATAATATATTTGTTATTCTCACCAGTAACATTTTATTGTAAATTTTGCATCATTTAAACCAACCATTTTTCAGATTTAGATAGGCAAAAATTTCTGTTTTAAAAACTGATGATAAAAGATTGAAAATTCTGTAAAAGACATGAAATAAACTTTTCTACCAAAAATTGAACCGACTTCAAAAACTACTACAAGGTGAAAAAAAATTTTTTTACATAATAGTAATAAGAAATTAAATTAAGAGTATAGTATTTACCATGCGTATTATTATATTTATGTACATTAATTTGATTTTTTGGAGTCGGTGCCAGCCAAGCCAATTTCAAAAATGAAATTAAGTATCCAATGCAAATCCTAAAAGAATAAAGACTTGGCTGGCACCGACTCCAAAAAATCAAATTAATATACATAAGTATAATAATACGCATGGTAAATACTATGCTCTTAATTTAATTTCTTATTACTATTATGTAAAAAAAAAACTTTTCACTTTGTAGTAGTTTTTGAAGTCGGTTCAATTTTTGGTAAAAAAGTTTATTTTTCTCTTTTTAGTTAAAAGTTAACGATTTTTTGATGTCAGTTAATAAAAATTATAATACGGAAAAAATATTGTAAATTATCCATGGATGTAAATTTTGCCAGGAGTTGGGTTCGAACGCACGCTCTCTTTCCAGCACCAGAGCTTAAATCTGGCTCCTTAAACCGCTGGGTCATCTTGACTGCGCTCCAATCGGCGAACTTATTCAAAGTCCATGTTATTTTTTATTTGCGAAAAATCACCAATTTTATTAAAATTTGCCTAATGATTAAAAAAGTACAGAACCAATTTTAATGAAATGGAAGTTGTACCAATTCGAGAGTAGCCTCTTTTGTTTAACACAAAAACCAAATTAATCGGTTGGATAGTTTCAGAGTGATCGGTGAACATACATAGAAAAATAATACATACGCGTCGAATTGATAACTTCCTCTTCCTTTTCTGAAGCCGGTTATTAATAAAAATTGTAATACGGAAAAAAAGTTGTAAATTTTACATGGATGTAAATTATGTCGGAAGTAGGGTTCGAACCCACGCTCTTTTTCGAGAAACCGAGCTTCAATCTGACGCCTTAGACCGCTCGGCTATGCTGTCTACACTCCACTCAACGAACGTATTCAACACTTTTAATTAGCGAAAAATCACTAATTTTATTAATTTTTGCCTAATTATTAAAAAAGTACTGAACCAATTTCGATGTAACGGAAGTGGTACCAATTCGAGAGCATCGTCTTTCATTTAAAACAAAAATAACAGAAATTGATTGAATAGTTTCGGAGTAATCGGTGAACATACATAAACAAAAAAAAAAAAAAAAAAAAAAAAAAAATGCATACGCATCGAATTGATAACCCCCCCTCCTTTTTTGGAAGTCGGTTAAAAATAGACGTCATTTGAAAGTTTTTTTTCAAACATATTGATCAGTTAAGTGGCTGACTTTTTACTAAAACTCTGTCAGTTAATAAAAAATGACGACTTGTGGAAAATCCCTTGACATTCAGTTGCTTAAATCAGCTCACTTCTATAGCCGATAACTTTCTGAATTTTCAAGATATTTGACGGGATTTATGTATTTTCTTTTTTTTTATTTATTTATTTTTTTAATTTATTTTTTATGATTTGCTTCATAGAGTTGACGATGAAATTATGTAAAAATGTAAAAAGATCCTTGTTCCCATCCGTAGAAAAATTGTAGCAAATTTCGTTATGAAAAAACATCTAAAAATTAAGTTTTCTTTAAAATATTACCAAAGTTACAGTCCATAGCTCGAAAATATTTGTATTACAAAATATTCTAAAAATATCAAAGCATGCACTGTTATTTACCAACAAAAATTTTAGCCTTTCGCTACGAGAAGTGGAAAGCAGAATCAGAAAACATCATTTAAACAAATCTATGCATAAACAGTCATAAATTACAACAATTTATTCCTTTAAAAAATTGGTGAGTAAGAAACATGAAGAGCTGATTCAATAAATTTGTTAAAATACACAATTCTTAATGATAAGAAAAACATTACTTCTGAAGAAATGTTAGTCATAGCTTAAGGCTGTTTGTTCTCATCTGCTTTACTCAACAAGCGCAAGACGTTTTGACACATTTACAAATTAATTTTTTAACGAAAAGATATGAAATTGGAAACTTTGACTGTGGAAGCGATTTGGGCTTGAACTGAATTTTCCATTTTGTAACAATGAATTACCTATTGAGTTAAAAGCTTTGTCGATCATGTGGCAAACCCGTTTTCCACCATTGTTTGAGTGGTTATTCTTCTTTCGCGCGAAAATTCGGTTTAAAATTCCAAATTTGACACTATTTTTACTTTCTTCTATCTTCAATAGAAGAAAGTATTGTAATCGAAATTTTTTTCGACTTCCGGTTTTCGACGGATTTACACGTTTTAGGGGTCAGAGATTCCAAAAAACATGTTTTTAGAAAATGTCTGTCTGTCCGTGTGTCTGTGTGTCTGTGTGTGTGTGTCTGTGTGTCTGTGTGTATGTCGCCATTCTACCATCAAAAAGTGTATGAAGTTATGCATAGAATTGAACCAAATTTTTTGTGAATGTTTTTGGCTGTGGCAAGCAAATCCTTCTTCAGTTTTGAAATCTTCCGCCGGAAGGGGGCGCTGCAATCGCAATTTTTGTGCCATTTTCAATATTGTACCGACCAAAAGTATATGAAGTTATGCATCGAATTGAACCAAATTTTTTGTGTATGTGTGTGACTATGGCTAGTTGGTCTTCCCCGAATTTCAAAAAAATCCGTCTTAAGGGGACGGATTTTTATGCCATTTTCAATATTGTACCGACCAAAAGTATATGAAGTTATACATCGAATTTAACCAATTTTTTGTGTATGTGTATGGCTATGGCTAGTTGGTCCTCCCTGAATTTGAAAAAAATCCGTCGGAAGGGGGCGCTGCAATCGCGATTTTTGTGCCATTTTCAATATTGTACCGACCAAAAGTGCATGAAGTTATGCATCGAATTGAACGAAATTTCTTGTGTAAGTGTATGGTTATGGCTAGTTGAATCGCCCTGAATCTGAAAAAAATACGCCGGAAGGGGGCGCTGCAATAGCGAATTTTATGCTATTTTCAATATTGCACCACATAAAAGTGCATGAAGTTAGTTCTAGAACTGAACTAAATTTTTTGTATAGGGTAGATGTGCCAGTAATGGGCCACCTTCCAGTAATGGGCCACCTCGCACTTTTTATTTTATAAAAAAAATAATAAATAATAGTTAAGCTTTTATTATTTTTTTCTGAACTCTACCTTGCATGCTTTATAAGCTGGATTAATTTTTTACACTTTTCGTCAAAATAATTAGGAAGCAGAAAATAAAGTTTCACAGTTTTTCTGTTTTTCACTGAAAATCTTAATAAACATGCTAAGAGCTGACTTTACTTGCTTAGTTTATATCTTTTTTATTTTTCCGTAAAAAATGAATGTTTTTGTTTGGTTAGCAATATAAAACATTGAATTTAATATACCAATGGCCATTTACAAAATTTTATTTATTTTTAAGATTTTAGGAGGGGTGGCCCATTACTGGATTGCTTATTTCGTGATTTTCCAGTAATGGACCACCCAAGTGACCAATACGAAAAGTGTTATTTCAGTAGAGATAAAATATTTTGATTTAACTGAAAAGCTAAATAATCAAATTTAATACTTAAATTTTATCTATCAGAATTTAATAAAGGCAATTTCTTTATAAATAATTGTTTTAAAAAAGTCATCCAAAATTGGTACAAAACATAAGCAGAACATTTGACAAAATCTAGATGTGCCGTTACAAAAGAAGTTGTTTTAAGTTGGTTCAGAAGTGTAAAATCATATTTGGAAGAAGATATTATTAATGTTTTGATTTTATTTTGAATACTTATGTATATTTTGAATTTATTATAATCCTTGATTATAATAAATTCATAACTTAAATATAAATATTTTGTTTTGTGTTTTTTCATTATAAATCCTTTAATGTATAATGAATTTCTAACTTAAGTTTTAATATTGTTTCATTAGTATGCTTTCATTAAGTTCTGGAGCAAAATACAATTAAAACAAGTTGGAAATTGCACGTGAAGCGTAGCAAATGAGGTGCGTTCGTACGATAACGAAGTTTTAAAAATATTCAGATCTTCCTGATATAGTAGACAATACTTCGAATACAGTACAGTGGTTGAACGCTTTGTATTCCTATAAACATACAGGAAGTAATTTTCACTACACCTCAGCAACGTATATCATATTCATAAAATGTGGCACAGTTTAATATAATTAAAACATGTCCCAAATAATGTTTCCCCATATAGCATTATATAGCGGAATACTTTTGTGTGGCCCTGTAATTTAATAATAAATATTTTTTGCATCTCAGATTGTACAGAATTTTTATTTTATTATACATATACGTCATAGGTTCATGTCAATTTTATTATGTTCGAATGAGTGTAACACCCTTAAAATGCATTTGCAACTTTTTTCCCCATTGACTGTAATGTAACGGAATACTTTTGATAGTCCCTGTAATTGGTCTATGCATCTGATTATCATAAGATCTGAAATGACTCGACAAAATTATGTAATAATTATATGTTTTAAATTTCAAACGATGAAAATGCATTTTAATCTTTTCCCCCATTGATCGTAATGTAACGGAATCCGTTTGATTTTCCCTGTAATTGATCTATTCATCCGATTTTCATAAAATTTGAAATGACTCGACAAAATTATATAATAATTATGTATTTTAAATTTCAAACGATTCGGTTGGATAGTTTTTGCGTTGTTATATGCGGACAGACAGACAGACGGACAGACGGACGGACAGACAGCCGGACGGACTGAACGACAACTATAGGTGCTACGTAATTACATAATTACGAACGCACCTAAAAACAATTATCTGTTATTTTTTGTAGGGTGGCCCATTACTGGAACATAGGCGGTCCATTACTGGAACATAGGTGGTCCATTACTGGGCTTTTGGGTGTTTAGACATATTTCTATTATTTAAAATGAAATTTTTATTTCTATTGGGAAATGTAACTATGGGATTAGTTAAATATTGTTGAAAGATTAATCTAATATGAAAAAAAATGGAGTACAATAATTATAACTATTAATAAAAAAATATTTTTTAGAGAAATTCCTTAAGGTGGCCCATTACTGGCACATCTACCCTATACCTTTTTTACCGGGTTTCTTTGATCCAAATAACTCGAATATGGTGTCAAACGTGGCTGGTAGTACATATAAATACGTTATAAAAAAATTACATTGGTGCAGTTTTTAGCTGGTAGACAATCCCTTGCGAACAATTATCCCATAAACCATTATAAAATACTTCATTTGAATTACATTTAGACTTTTCTTTGATGTTTACTACAATTGGTACTGGATTTATAGCGATCTTTCAACTTTTTTTTTGGTTACTGTACCTCATTTGATTCCAGATTAAAACGGCAAAAAAGAAAATGAATATTTCTAACATTATCAGAAAATGTTAATAAACTAAACTCATATTAGTTTTTAAAGCAGCATAACAAAATTTCACTCGAAAAGAGTGCAGCATTCAAACCGAAGTTTAGATTTATTATTTTACTTAGAAAAGAAAAACATCCTGAATTCCACAGAGTAGAACTTCTCAAATATTAAATTTCTTTAACCGCAATTATCTTTTGTTTTGCAATATTCTTTCATAAGTAAATATTTCAAAAAGGAAACTTTTGTCCAAAGGCTCTTAAAAGAAGAGTGTTTAAAACCATAGTTTCTAACTAATAAAAATGCTTGTCAAATTAAGAAAAAAAAATAATAATAAGCAGATATAAAAAGAAACTCTTGAACTCTCCTGTGCTTTTCTTTGATTATCAATGCAACCCCCTCCCCTAAAAAAAAAGGAGAAAAACACTGTTGATTAAAATTGCTTTACAGAAGGATCCTAAATGCTATTTCATCGAAGTTTAGTTAGCTCGATATTTAGCAGAAACTTAATACAAATACCCTTTATACTCGTGTACAAGTTGAACCCCTCCCCCATTTCTAAAAAAAAATTGAAAAAAAGATTGTATTTTCATGTAGTCGAACCACATTTGTGGTAGTATGATGATAAATAATTTGTAATCGAAGAATTAAAAAGAATCCAACTAGTTTTATATTTATTGCGTTTGCAAAATAAATAAATAAATAAATAACAATAAAAGAATAGCCTTTATATATTAAAATAACCTCAAATTTCGCATCTTTATTGTACGTGTGACCAGATGTTTTAATTCTCCGACTAATACCCATAATTCCCAAATAACTGAAATGTTTTGCTACCATGTTTAACTTTCTTCTAATTCAATTTGTAAATATGTTTAAGATATAACGACATTACAATAAATATAAGTGTATTTAAATAGAAAAACGCTTGAGAATATAATTTAATAAAATTACAACTTTATTAAAACATGATTGGCTGACTTAAAATTCTCATCTTTCACCATCTGCCAACCCTTCAATAAAAAACAAACTGGTCGCACCATTTTACATAAATATTTTTGAGCCCACCCAATATTTTTCAAAACTTGGCGTCACTGCGTATGACCACTAGTAAAGGGGGGTTTATGAGGCTAGGCCTTATCCATGGGATTTCTATTTCTCTTTAACATGAGATGACATGTCTTATTGTTATTATTATTATTATTATTATATTTATTTTTTAAAGTCATCAAAGAGGCTTGAATTTAAACTATATATATTTATTTAGAATTTGTAGGTTACATAATTTATGAGTGCAAGCTATTTAATTTCGATTATATAATTTACCCATTAAATTATTACAATGTAGGAATGTAAATTTGCATGGTTTGTAAAATAAAAATTCTTTATAATCGATTAATTATCATTCCAAAACATTTTAATAAGAAACAAGTTGGAAATGGCATATGAAACGTAGCAAATGAAATGCGTTCGTACGATAACGAAGTTTTAAAATTATCACTCTAATATATCAATCTCATAAAATTGTAAATATTTAATTACCATTAAAATGTGTACCAAACAATGTTCTCCCTATACCATTTTGTAATGGAATACTTTTGTGTGGCCTTGTAAATCAATAACAAATGTTCTTTGCACCACAGATTATAAAAAATGTATATTATAATAAGTACTTTATATTTGCATATCAATTTTATTATATTCGAATGAGTGTAATACCATTAACCCTCTGACCGCCGAGCAAAAGGGCAAAAATGTTACGTTGTTTTCTCCTTAATCTATTTTAAATCTATATAATAAAGGCCAAACGTATCTGTGCGTAACGCATACGTCATGTTTTGAATGGCAACACTTTCCGATGAAATTTCGATTTTGCAATTTTCACTATTGTAAATATTTAAACTTCTAGACATAGTATGTTTTCAAACTTTATACCATCGTATAGAGAAAAAAAATGCACTTTTAAATGCAATTTATTAGAAAATTGTATCGCAATTTGTTTTTGAAATATTAATTTTTTTGTAGTTTTTAATTCAATTTGTCTAATGGTGGCAACTTGAGTATCGCATTTATGGGAGAAATAAAAGAAAAATAGTCACAAAAAGAGAGAGAGAGAGAATAGAGATGTAGTTTGGTAGCTGGAGGTGACGCCAAAAATGTAGCCCTGAGATTCGCTGCATTGCATCAAACATAACCGCGAGCTTTCGCATAAAAGGAAAACTTTTAGCGATACTGTTTTAATTCATAATACAATGAAATGCCATTTTAGAATGCTAAAATATAATCAGATCTGTTTCATTTAGAGAAAAAATGACGCTAAAGAATTCGGTCTCTGTTCCACGTGATTGTTTTGTTTAGGCCGAATACGAGATTTAAATTGAAAGAATAAGGCCCATTTCAAACCGTTTTAGTCGCATACTGCACCTCCATCTATCTCTTTTCCCCATGGAAAATAACAGATCACTGTATATTTTAGTTGCCATTTTTTCATAGCAACTGAAAAAAAAAATAGTAATTAAAAACCTGTTATATTAAAATATCGTCGGCTATAAAACACGGTGAATGTTGTTGGTTTTATTTCGCTTTTACTACTAATTTAATAATGACTTTTAGTTCGCTGCAAACTTACTTTACAAAAGATACATCAATTAACCTTTACAAAAATTTATTTTAAAGAATATTTGTGTGTCATATTTTCTTAGTTGGTTTTAAAAACTGAACGAATGCAATTTTATTCTTTGGCAAAATTTTTGGCTAATAACTTTTATCTTGCGTCTAATACAGAAGTACCGATAATTTTCAAAGCTTTATATGATTACATAATTAATTTTTCATATAAAATTGCAATTTGGAATTAGTTGGCAGTTTAAAAATCATATTACGTAGGAAAAATTTATTAGACTTTTCAATTTTAAATTAAAAAAAAAAAAAAAATTTCGCCTTTACTCTGTGACTTGGGTTCGCTGTACTAGTATTAATAAAAGAGGGATTTTCTAACATGGTATAGTTTTTAGTAACGTATATGTTTATAAGCCTTGAAAGAATCAATCATAACTTAATTTCTTAAAACTGGATTACATTTGTAGAATTGTATTAATTTAAATAAATCTTCAATTGCAGTGAAACAATCATGATGTAAACGCTCGTTGGAGATGATCACGAGCAACCCTATGTCTCCCTGAAAACATCGACCCCGGATAATTTTTCCCAGTTTTTATCTCATTGATAGGGTTATTCCTTCCTGAACGTTCACCATCTCCTAGTTTCTATTTTGTAAATACTTTGTAAATACTTTTGTAAATATATGTGAATATTTTTATTTTTATTTTTTATACTTTCATCTATTTTATTTATTTTGTATGATGCCCTTAAAGGTCCTTTGTTTTTTGGGGGACCCGGCTGCCTCCCCCATCCCCCTCTTTGTTTCTAACGTTCTGTTTGTCAGACTTTGGCTATCACTTGAATTATTCCATGTATCATTTCTTTACTGTAAAACTTTATAGAGGTAAGGAGTCGATCTCTCCAGGCACTCTGACACCTATCTCGTCCAAGTCAAGCAGTGAAACCTGCAGTTTAGTGGCACGGATGTATCCGGTCGCGGCAGTGGGAATGTTAAAATGCATTTGAAACATTTTTCCCCATTGACTGTAATGTAACGGAATAATTTTGATTGTCCCTGTAATTGAACTAAACATCCGATTTTGATAAAATTTAAAATAGCTCGACAAAATTATGTAATAATTATGTATTTTAAATTTCAAACGATTATAATACATTTGAAACTTTTCCCCCCCATTGACCGTAATGTAATGGAATACTTTTGTTTGTCCCTGTAATTGATCTATGCATCCGATATTCATAAAATTTGAAATGACTCGACAAAATTATGTAATAATTAATATTTTTTAATTTAAAACGATTCGGTTGGGTATTTTTTGGGTTGTTATACGGACAGACGAACCGACGGACTGAACGACAACTATAGGTGCTACGTATTTACATAATTACAATCGCACCTAAAAATGAAGTTCCTGTAAAACTACTTTTACAACAACAGAAGTGCGTAAGCAGAGAAGCTCTTTTGATATACATTGTAAATATAGTAAAATTTTGTACAGTGAGAGTGCTAAAAAATGCTTAACATTGCTATTAAGTTTTATTAATAGCATTTTTTAATTAGTAATAGTTTTATTATTAGCAATTAATTAATTAATTAATTAATTAATTAATGCAAGTTTTATTAATGGCAATTTTTTTATTAGTAATAGTTTTATTATTAGCATTTTTTAAAGTATTTTGCTATTAAGCTGTTTTTTTAGTGAAATACAAAGTAAGCAAAGTACTTTCTTTTGAAATCGGACGGAAAAAAAAGTTTCGAATGTTTAAAAGGCAATGTTGATGCATTAAATATATCTTTTGGTAGAAGTTAATCATAAAGTAAATCAATATTTTTATACAGTTTAGAAAATGTATTGTGCCTATTTATGTCGTTCATTGTAATTTCTACTGAAGTTTAAACAAACTCTTTACACAAGACAAGCAGCTGCAACATTCCGCTAGGATAGCTCGAAAGCTCTACTGCTGCAAACAAGACAACTTTTTCCCTGCCAAAAATGTTAAAATAATTTTGTAGTTTTTAAAAAACAAATTCGTAGGCTCATGGAAGATTTTTTAAACTTTTTCCAACATTTTATACTTATTATTGACTAATTTACATTTTTAAATGTTTTACTTTAAAAAACTTCGGTACTTTTCGATTAGCAGAGCAGTGTAACCATATATCTATGTATATATTGTATATGTACGCACTCATATATATATATATATATAACATCCGTTTTGTTAGTGTCCATGTTTCTGCTCCATAAGTTAATGCAGGTAAAATACACTGATTAAACACTTTTCTTTTCAAACAAAGAGGCATATTACTCTTCAGAATAATACTGTTCTTCCCAAAAGCACTCCACCCATTTCTTATTCTTCTATTGATTTCATTCATGATATTATTATCCGATGATATTTCCTGTCCTAGGTACACATAACTTTGCACTTCTTTAATCTCAGTGTTCTTGTAGACAATTTTCTTTTTTGATGTAAATGAATTAAACATCACCTTAGTCTTTTCTAAATTTATTTTTAATCCCACATTGATGCTAGCTTCTGCAAGATCTTTTAGCATAATTTCCAATTCTTCAGGACTGTTACTGAAAATTACAATGTCGTCAGCGAACCGGAGATGACTTAAATATTCCCCATTTATTCTGATCCCTTTGTTTTCCCAATCCAGCTTCTTAAAGATATTTT
Source organism: Maratus speculifer (assembly GCA_964019185.1). Taxonomy (NCBI): domain Eukaryota; kingdom Metazoa; phylum Arthropoda; class Arachnida; order Araneae; family Salticidae; genus Maratus; species Maratus speculifer. The sequence continues at coordinate 154,320,459 of OZ025290.1, forward strand.
CTAAGACAGCATTAAAAAGCTTAGGTGAAATGGTGTCTCCTTGTCTTACTCCTCTTCCGAGCTTGATCTTCGCTTTTCCTTTATTTAAACGGATGGTTGCTGTTGCTTTCTTGTAAATCTTCTTTATGATATTGATGTAAGGTTTGTCTATACCAATGTCCTCTAGAGATTCTACTACAGCTGATGTGTAGACGGAATCAAATGCTTTTTCATAATCAATAAAGGCAAGGCAGAGAGGTAAATTATATTCTTTATGTTTTTCTATAAGTTCCCTTACTGTTTGGATATGATTCATTGTGCTGAATCCACTTCAGAATCCTGCTTGTTCTCTAGGTTGAGCTGAGTCCAGAGCTGATTCAAGTCTTGACGTTAAAACTTTGGTGAAAATTTTATAAATAACTGACAGTAAGCTGATCGGACGGTAATTTTAGGTAGCTTTCATTACAAAAAGTAAAAAACTACCTATTGCAGCCGTCCGGAGGAAATCACTTCCGGAAAATTTTGGTATATTTTCATCGATCATGACCCCCTGACCCCAAAACCACCCTCAGTTCAAATGTTGACATATATATATATATATATATATATATATATCTGATTTTTGTCATGCGATAACTAACGTATTTATGAACCGATTTGAATGAAACTTGGTATGTACATAGTACATACAAATGTCTCGACCGAGTTCGTTGGTCAGCATCATCCGCCATTTTGTTTCAAAATGGCGGCCATTTTAAATTTTTTAAAAAATTTAAAATTTAAAATTAAATGCGAAAACATTAAAAGTTGAAAAATATTTTTCTTTTACGAGTTAGAACTTAAAACAAATATTCCAGAACACTTTTTATTTTGTCTATATCTTAAAAAATGATTGAGTTATAGCACTTTGAATTTTTCTTATGGCTGTCATTTTGAAACGATCTGATTTTTGTCACGTGATAACACGCGTATTTATGAACCGATTTCAATGAATCTTGGTTTGTACATAGTACATACAAATGTCTCGACCGAGTTCGTTGGCCAGCATCATCCACCATTTTGTTTAAAAATGGTAGCCATTTTAAAATCTTTAAAAAATTAAAAATTAAAAATTTAATGCAAAAAAATCAAAATTTGAAAAATATTTTTCTTTTACGTGTTAGAACTTAAAACAACGATTCCAGAACACTTTTTATTTTGTTTATATCTTACAAAATGATTGAGTTATAGCACTTTGAATTTTTCTTATGGCTGTTATTTTGAAACGATCTGATTTTTGTCACGTGATAACACGCGTATTTATGAACCGATTTCAATGAAACTTGGTATGTACATAGTACATACAAATGTCTCGTCCGAGTTCGTTGGCCAGCAACATCCACCATTTTTTTTCAAAATAGTGGCCATTTTAAATTTTTAAAAAATTTTAAAATTTAAAATTAAATGCGAAAAAATTAAAAGTTGATAAATATTTTTCTTTTACGTGTTAGAACTTAAAAAAACGATTCCAGAACACTTTTTATTTTGTCTATATCTTAAAAAATGATTGAGTTATAGCACTTTGAATTTTGCTTATGGCTGACATTTTGAAACGGTCTGATCTGAACGATCCACAATGTTGCTTTAAAACGGCATACACTTTATGATATCGTGGAATTTGGTGACTCTTTAAATCGCTTAAAATAAAACCAAGTTGAATAAAAGATGACTAATTTCTAAAAATTCCTATTAATATTCAGTCTTGACAAAAACTAGTATTCAATCTTATAAAATCACTAATTTTATAAGAATATTTCCACTAATTTGAGCTTAGTATTCTTGAACAATGTAACTTACTTTAAAATAAATAAATAAATATATAAGTATATGAAAGCTACCTCTTCCTCCCGGCATTGCCGGAAGGACTTTTTAATGTTTTCCTTCTCTCCTTTCTGGTAAAGTAGCATCATCACAGCATTATTCCAATCTTCTGGTGCATCTGACTTCTTGAGACATTTGGAAAACAGTAAGGATAGCCTTTTTGCAAATTCTTCTCCTGCTTCTTTGATAAGGTCAATTGTAATTCCATCTTCTCCAGGGCATTTACCTTTTTTCATAAATCTAATAGCTTGTAAAACTTCATCTGTCATCACTGGGATTATCTCTTCAGTATCTGTCAAGATTTCTCGTTGATCGTGTACGTTAATTTCCCTCTGATCTTCACATTTATATAGATCATTATAGAATTTTTCAACAATGTGTACTATTTCGTTGCTGATTTTGGTGATTACAAACAACACAGAGAAGTATGGAAAGATGTATGCTAGGCATAACTAGAAGAGACAGAAAGAGGATAACCTGGATAAGAAATCAGACAAAAGTTTTTGACATCCTTGAAAGAATCAAACAGCTAAAATGGAAATGGGCTGGGCACATTGCAAGAAGACGAGACAATAGATGGAGCACAAATTTACTACAGTAGTATCCCAGAGATGTAAAACGACCAAGAAGACGACCACAAGTAAGATGGAGTGACGAGATTAGAAAAGTGGCTGGTGTAAATTGGATGACAAAAGCACTAGACAGAAAACATTGGAAAAATCTGGGGGAGACCTACATCCAGCAGTGGATCGAAAACGGTTGATGATGATGATGATGATGATGATGATATATAACATCTGTATATGTATATATGCATACACACACACACCTATATATGTATATAACACTGATACCCGTTGAACCGAAAAGTACCAAAACTTCAATGTTAGTAGCCCGATAGTGGGTTTTGAAAATTGCATTTCCCGAAAGTTATACCGCTGCAAAATCAAAAATTATGATTTAAACAGAAAATTTTTATCGTTTCTCAAACTTCATAATAAAGGTTTTCAAAATGCACCAGGTCACAATGCGAGCAGAACCAAAAATGATTCCCTTGTGAGACAAATCCGCAAATTATCTAAAATTGAATATTAGTATATCTCTGGAGTTAACCATATAAAAAAAAGCCTCATGCAAAATTATACATATGTAGGCTATGATGACAAGAATCATTTTATAGTGTCAAAATTTGATTCCAAATTTTGTTAATTTCAAATTTTTAATTTTTCTAAAATTGAATATTTGTCTATCTCTGGAACTGATTTTAAAAAGAGAAGCCCCGTGCAAAATTATACACATACAGGATGTGATGACCAAGAATTATTTTATTGTGTCAAAATTAGATTTCAAATTTTATTAATTTCAAATTTTTTTATATTTTCAATATAAATTCAATATTTTCAATATTCTCTAAATTTTTTGTTTCCATCGTCATGAGATTTAGCGATTAAATTGCATATGGAAGGATCTCTCTTTCTATATCTTATTTTATCTTGTTAGCCGATTGTACAATGAACATAACGACAGACAAACAAACAGAATTTGTTCCGTATTGTGATCTTGTAACATCGCCTTGGCGACAAACACAGCCCACGCCAATTATACGCCAATCGGCAATTTAGTGTAACCCCTGCTCATGTGTTGTGTGACGCAGTGAATTGAGAGAAACGGTCTCTTAGCAACAAGCTCTAATACTGCAACAAGCAGCGACTCTTAGAAAAATAAACATTCCATTAAATTTACAGTCTACTTGCTTTTTCTTTTTTAATTTAGTTTTTCTTTTTAATTTAGTACACCTCCGTACATTTGGTCCTAGCGACCCGGAGGTATGAACGAATCAGTGTCTTTTCTATTGAATTAAATATTGAATTTATCGAATTTCGTCAACAAGATGAATAATGTCGGAAACTGAGATAAAAGCATTGAACAGAAGGCGAGGGAATATCAAGGCCCAAGTCACCAGGATATTTAACGCAACGGATGGAAAAACATTTAATTTATCCGAATGGAAAGCCCACCTGGACTTACTGTCGAAAACTGAAGAAAAGTTTGAAGCTCTTAAACTGGAATATTATAGAATAATAGAGGAAGAAAAGTTGAAAGAAACTGAAAAAATACTGAGTCAACTGGACGAGGATATTCTAAAACTAGAGGTAAGCTTAAAATCCTCTATTAATGCTTATTATGAAAATACTGATTCTAATAAAAAATCTATTGAACAGGACCAAGCTAAAACGTCTAGCATTAAGCTACCTAGGGTCATATTGCCGGTTTTTAGTGGCAGAATTGAAGAATGGTCCGTATTTAAAAGTACATTTAACGAGCTTATTAATGATAATTCAAATTTAAAAGATAATGAAAAATTATTTTATTTGCGTTCTGCTTTGACTGGTGAAGCGAGGAGTTTGCTTACACCAGATGAAAATTACGTTTCACTTTTCAATGCGTTAGAACAAAGATACGAGAATAAAAGAGTTATGGTAGATTGTCATATAAAGAATATTTTAAATCTTTGTGTAATTAAACAGGAATCCGCTAAGGATCTCCGCATTTTATTGGATAACGTGAAGAAAAATTTAAGGGCTTTAAAGATCTTAAAATATGATAGAGATAATTTCTCGAACGCAATTTTGCTGAATATTATTCTAAATAAACTAGATAACGAAACTCGTAAACAATATGAACTAACATTAAAGGATAATGAAGTGCCTAATTTTGATGAATTTTTAGAATTTCTTGAGCGAAGATGTCAAATCTTAAATAGTATAAGTTCTAATGTATCCTCTAAATATACTGCAAAATCCTTATTCATAAAAACAAACAAACCTCAAAGTAAATGTTGCGTAATTTGTAAAACCGAAAACCACTTCTTATATCATTGTGTTAAATATAAAAATATGAAGTTAAGTGAGCGAATTAACCTTGTTAAGAAAAATAAACTTTGCTTCAATTGTTTAAGTTCAGCCCACCTCATTAATTATTGTAATTCAAAAAGCACTTGTCATGTTTGCAAGAGCGCAAGCCATCATTCATCATTACATAATTATACAACGCCAGTAAACAATCCTATAAACAATCTCCCAATACATGAAACAATAAATAGCAATTTTGTTTCGGAAGATTTATCACAAAACGAAACTACTGCTCATTCATTTGTTTCATATGAAAATGATAATAATAAATCTGTTTTAATTAGCACTGCAATAATTTATTTGACAGATGTAAATGGCATCAAAATTCCTTTCAGGGCAATATTAGATTCCGCATCTCAGAATTGTTTTTGTACATTTAAAGCAGCACAAATATTAGGCTTGAAAAAGGAGAAAATAAATATTCCTGTAAGTGGAATAAATAAATTGCCTATTTACATTAAATCTAGAATCAAATCAAAGTTGTCAAATAAAATGAATAGTGCCAGTTATGATATTGAGTTATTAATCGTTCCAAACATTTGTGACTTCACGCCCTCGAAAAAGATAAACATATCAGATTTAAAAATTCCAGCAAATATTTGTTTAGCGGATAAAAAATTTAACATTCCAAGCAGTGTGGAGATAATTATCGGTGCTGAACTGTATTTTTCTCTTTTAAATGAAGAAAAAATAAAGTTAGGCAATAATTTATATTTGCAATCAAGTATTTTCGGTTACATTGTATCTGGTTGTATTTATGACAAAACAGTAAATAATAATAATACTAATTATTGTTTCTTAACAAAAAATCTTGATTTACTTAATGACACTTTGAAGTCTTTTTGGGAAATTGAAGAAGTGCAAAATTTAAAACCCTGTAACAGTGAAGAATTAGAATATTGTAATGATCACTTCGATAAAACGCACTTCAGAAAACCGGGTGGTAGGTTTGTGGTCACGATGCCGTTTAAACCACAGGTTTTAGAACCCGATTTCGGAAATTCCAAAAATATTGCTTTGAAAAGATTAAACTCTCTGTGGCAACGTTTAGATCGAGATCCTGTTATGAAAAATTTATACACAGAATTTATTAAAGAATATAGAGATTTAAATCACATGCATGAAATAAAAGAAAACACGAACTTTAATGATGGCTATTACTTACCACATCACGGCGTTTTACGACCCTCTAGTAAAACCACAAAACTACGCGTCGTTTTTGACGCTAGTGCCAAGTCAACCAACGGAAAATCTTTGAACGATTTATTATGTAAGGGTGGAGTTCTGCAAGATGATCTTTTTTCGATATTAATTAGATTTAGAAAGCATATTTATGCTTTTACTGCGGATATTAAACAAATGTTTAGGATGATAGAAATAAATCCATCCCAGTACAAATATTTAAAAATTTTGTGGAAAGACAGTATGTCATCCCCGGTTAAGGTATTTCATCTAACAACAGTTTCGTATGGAACATCTTGTGCTCCCTACTTAGCCACCAAAGTATTACAACAATTAGCTCTAGATGAGAAAAAGGAATTCCCGTTAGCATCGAAAATTGTTTTGAAGGACTTTTATATGGATGATTGCCTATCGGGCTCATCCAATTTAGAAGAATTCAGATTAATGAAATCGCAATTAACTGAACTCCTCCTAAAGGGAGGGATGGTTTTACACAAACGGTGTACCAATGAGGTCCAATCTACTGATAATCACATGTTTCCCCTGGACAGAAATTCTGAAGAAATAACTGTTAAAACATTAGGGATGTTGTGGAACAGTTTCAATGATACGTTTAGGTATAAAGTTAATATCAACACAAAGAGTGATTTCACAAAAAGAGATGTACTTTCGCAAATTGCCCGCATTTATGATCCTCTCGGTCTCTTAGGGCCAGTGATTGCTAAAGCAAAAATATTCATGCAGGAGCTATGGCTTCTTAAAATAGAGTGCAATGAGAAGCTGCCCTCTCATGTCGCCAAACTATGGGAAACCTTCCTCGAAAGTCTTAAAGAACTGGAATCCATTGAAGTACCAAGATGCTTCCTAGCTGTGAACCAATCAGTGGTGCTAAATGGTTTCGCAGATGCGTCTTCCAAGGCTTATGGCGCAGTGATATACATGCAAACATCTAACTCTAGTGAAACCATCAGTTACTTATTATGTAGTAAATCCCGCGTGTGTCCAACCAAAGTAATAACAGTGCCACGCCTCGAACTGTCAGCATGTCTTCTTCTGGCTAAACTCACTAACAAGGTCTTAAATTCATTAGACAAACAAGTAGCTTCAGTCAATTTGTTTTCTGATTCAACTATTGCTTTAGCTTGGATAGACACTGCTCCTCATCTCCTGAAAACATTTGTGGGAAACCGCGTTGTGCAAATTAAGGAACAAACTAAGAACTTTCCATGGTTTCATATTCCGTCAGAACACAATCCAGCTGACTTGATATCAAGAGGTGCAAGTGTGGAAAACCTGTCTTCTAACCAGTTGTGGTGGCCTGGCCCGCCTCTTTCAATTCTTGAAGAAACAATAGCAAAAACTGACTCTAATATAAGTGACATTAAAGATGAACATTATTCTAGTGAGCTTAAAGCTCCCAGCAACTTGACATTCGCTATTCATAATGACTCTAATTTCTGTGATAATTTAATTAATCTTAGCAATAATTTCCAAAAAATAATTAGAATTTTAGCTTATATTTTCAGATTCATACATAAATGCAAAACAGCAACATCTGCAACCGGCCCTCTGTTGCTGGAGGAATTAAGAAAGGCAGAGGTTTATTTAATAAAAAATGAACAGGTAAAGTATTTCAAAAATGAAATTTCGGCCCTCCAAGCGGGATCTTCGGTTCATCGCGCAAGTAAGTTAAAATTCTTAAATCCCTTTTTAGATGGAGATAGCTTATTGAGGGTGGGAGGAAGACTAGCAAAATCAAATTTGAATTTTGATCATAAACACCCCATTATACTTCCGGCGAGCTGTCGCTTGACGAAACTAATTTTTCAATATTATCATAAACGAGATTTTCATGTAGGACGCCAATCTCTTTTGAACACTGTGCGTCAAAAATATTGGCCTCTCGGTGGCAGAAATATTGCGCGTAAAATTGTACATGAGTGTTTACAATGCTTTAAAATTAAACCTATAACGGCTAGTCAAATGATGGGGGATCTCCCTCCTGAAAGAATAGTGCCCAGTTCCCCATTTTCAAATGTGGGATTAGATTTAAGTGGGCCTTTTGAAATAAAATATAAAGGTCAAAGAAAGGGTACTTTTCAGAAAATCTATGTTGCCATATTTGTATGTATGGTCACTAAAGCTGTGCACTTGGATTTTGTCTCAGATTTGACATCCGAGGCTATAGCGACTCTAAAAAGATTCTTCGCTCGTCGTGGGAAAAGCTCTGTAATCTTTAGCGACAATGCTACAAATTTCGTTGGGGCTTCAGCAGAACTAAAACATTTACGTAGACTTGTTACGAGTGATGAAGTTTCGAACTTTTTAGCTTCTGAAGGTATTAACTGGAAGTTCTTCCCTCCTAGGGCGCCAAATTTTGGTGGCCTTTGGGAGGCAGGAGTCAAATCTTTCAAATACCACTTAAAAATAGCTGTGGGTTCAGCTCATCTCACGATCGAGGAATTCCTGACAGTTATCACACAGATAGAGGCTATTTTAAATTCGCGACCGCTTTGTCCTTTGTCAACAGATCCTGACGATCTTCAGGTGTTGACTCCTGGTCACTTTCTCATAGGAAAGCCTCTTAATTTAATTCCAGAACCCAATTTAAGTGAGGTCAAAGATAATTTGCTAAATAAATGGCAAAGGACTCAAAAATTAACGCAGTTAATATGGAAACGTTGGCAGAATATTTATCTGAGCCAGTTACAAGAAAGAAACAAGTGGCTATTTAAAAAGCCTAATATTCTGCCAGGAATGCTAGTTTTGCTTAAGGACTCACAATTACCCATTTGCACTTGGTCACTAGGCCGCATTAATAAGGTTTTCCCAGGCGCGGACGGGATAGTCAGGGTAGTTGAATTCGTACCGCTAAGGGTAATTTTAAACGACCTATTTCAAAAATAAGTATATTACCCATTGAGGACAACATCATAGATCCTAAACTTTAAATGTGCTTTATTATGTATTAATTTTTCATGTATTATTTGTGTTTATTTATTTTATTTATTTATTTTTGCTTATAATCTGTATCATGTTGTGTTATTACTTGTATTGCATATGTATCTTGAAATATAAAAATATTTCAACGCCGGGCGGGATGTTCCGTATTGTGATCTTGTAACATCGCCTTGGCGACAAACACAGCCCACGCCAATTATAGGCCAATCGGCAATTTAGTGTAATCCCTGCTCACGTGTTGTGTGACGCAGTGGATTGAGAGAAACGGTCTCTTAGCAACAAGCTCTAATACTGCAACAAGCAGCGACTCTTAGAAAAATAAACATTCCATTAAATTTACAGTCTACTTGCTTTTTCTTTTTTAATTTAGTTTTTCTTTTTAATTTAGTACACCTCCGTACAGAATTCATAATACACTTTTCAACTATGTTAGAAAAGCAAAGTATTAATAAATAAAAGCATAAGTCATTTACAATTTCCATGTCTCAAATAATCGAAATAAGCAAAATATAACTTCTATTCAAATTAAAATTAATAATAACAGTAATTAACAAAGTTGTTCAAGGAAATACAGATTTGGACAAAATATAGGTTAACGAAAAACTGGTATAGCTTTAATAGTTAAGTCGAATTTTTATAGATTCTTTGCATGAAATATTAAATGACTAATGATTGTTAAAACAGCATTTAAGTAATATTAATTATTGTTTTATGGAAATGGATACCAAAAAAAATGAAATATTTGGCTAATGTCTGAAACGTATCACATAACGAAAGCCGAACTTTCTTGTTAAACTAATAATAATAATAATAATAATAATAATAATAATAATAATAATAATAATAACAGTTTTAGTAATAATTTGAAAATGTCACTTTTTCGTATACAAGAACATTCATTTTCGTGCTCTATCATATGTCCATACAGAGATGGGCAGTATCGAAAATACATATATTTGAAATACATTTTTAAAATACATTTGTATTTTGTATTTTGTATTTTAACCTAACTAAACGAAAGTATTTTGGTAATGTATTTTGAAATGATTTTTTCAAGTATTTTGTATTTTGAAAATACATTTCACACTCAAAATACATTTTTGTAGATTTCCAGCTGCTTCGTTGAAACGGCAGATGTAAGATTCATAAAAACATAATACGAACCTGCCTGTTTTGTTTTGTTTTATGGGGTTTGTTTCTGAAAGTTAATGCAAACATGCTTTAGAATTATTGATATGATAAAGATTAGAATGAATGCTTCCGTTTTACTTAGATATTTTTGCTGAACTATTACAATTCTAAAGCAATAGGTTTTATAATTATAACGTTGATATGAGAACGACAAAAACTACAATGTGATAAACAGGAAGAATTATTTTGATTTTTTTGCTGTGTCTAGTGATTTTAAAGAACCATGAAAAAAAAGGAAAGTAGAAGAAGGAAATGTAATTTAATGTTTGTCTTGAGAAAGAATGGCTGTTTTTTTTTTCAGCTTCAAATGATAATGTATCACAGGAATTACTGAATTACGACAAAACACGATGCGCTTATACTATATGGGATTTTTTTAAAATAATTTCTGTTGATAATAACGGCAGTTGTAGTATGACAAAATAGCATGACAAATGTGTAAAACAAGATCTATCATTATAAGTGGAACTTTTGTAGAAACAATCACCTTTAAAACACATTTAATGGTAAGATTTTTTAATTTTATACCGTTATACATTGATCAAAACACTATTTTTCTAGTCCTTTTGTATCTAATTTTTATCAAAGTTCGAGTAAATTTTAAGCCATCCGTGATATTTATTTGCAAGTGAATTTATATGTAAGTAGCTTTATTTATTGATATACTGTTCAGATTTTCATTAATTGTATTATTGAGTATATCAAAAATTTGATTTTTTGATTATAGACCTGTCCTTACTAGAAATACATATTTATCTAGCGTGACTTCGTAATTAAAATTTTTTTACTCATTTTATGTTTCATTTTATACTGTTTAAAATAAAATAGCACAGTGAAAATATAAACTGATGCCGGACCAAAACGAAAACGGTTGTACGAAACGGAAGTTTGATTATTTTTTGAGTTTCGATTGTAAACGAAAGTTATGCAGATGAAAGTTTTGATATTGATGAGAATGTTAATTTGGTTAATTACAAAATTATCCCCCCTTTAGAAGAATATTTATGATTTTCAATATGCGGGCATGTGCAGTACATACATTTGTTTAGACTAAAATTTACAAAAGATTAATAAAACATTACTTTGGGCTTTGTAGAAATTTATTAGCATAAAAAATTATGCATCATTAACTGTGTAGTTATTTATGTATCCTGAGTATCCCGAGATTATTTATGTATCAACCGAGATCAATGTCATTGTACAGAGATTTTCGAAATGTTTAACATTTAACTTGCAGATTAATCAAAAACAAATAGCAATAAATGATTCTTTCTGAAAAAGCAGCGTATTCATGTTTAAATAAAAATAGCAATTTTTAATTTGCAATCATTATTACAAATATAGCATGCTTATGTTTAAATACATCTTTAGAATATAAATGATGAAAAGTTATGTTATGAATATTTAAAGTATTTTTAACAGCACCATGAGAAAGGGGGGGGTGCGAAAGGGGCGGTAATCCCGGGCGCTGAAATTGAGGGGGTGCCAAATTTATACAACCAACGTTTTGGCTTATTACAAGGAAAAGTTGGGTAGGCGGGCGCCAAGTTGAAACTTTGTTCCGGGCGCAGTTTTTTCTTCGCACTATGAAAAAAGTATTGGATTCGTGTAAAAATTCGACTTCAGGTTTTCAAAGAATTTATATTTTTGACTGTCCTGAACACTGGCTGTTTTTAGGAAATGTGTATTTGTGAGTTTATCAGTGTATGATGCAAATTTTGTGGACGCACTATCTTAAGAATTAATACACAGAATTTAATAAAACTTTAGTTTCAGTTAGACATTTACATAAGTTATTTTAGATATTAGGTAATGGTGTAAATCTTCCAAAAGGGGGCTCTGCTAAGCTGTGTCTTTCACGATTTCCGCAAAAACTCTATCTCAAGAACTAATGCACGGATTTTCATCACATTTCAGATTCCGTTTAGACGTTGATATAAGTTGTTGCCGATTATGCTTTGGTGTGAATTGCGCTGCAGATGGGTGACGCTGCTATGCTACATTTTTCACGATTTCTGCACTAGCTCTATCTCAAGTAGTAATGCATTTATTTTCAAAGAATTTCAGATTTAGTTGGGCGTAAATATAAGTCGTCGCTAAGTAAGTGTTGGTGCAAATCGTACAACAGGTGGCTCTGCTATGCTGCATTTTTCAGGATTTACAGGATTTTAACAAGAACTAATGCAATAAATCTCATCAAACTTCATACTCTGTTATGTATTATTATTATTAACTATTACTATCAATCAGCGAAATTTGGTTTCGGCCTTAAAAACCTGCTTTATCGATCCTTAATTATAAATTCTCCAAAAAGAAATTAAGTAATTCTCAATTCGAGATTTTATTTTTCTTTTGAAGGTCAATCGTAATTTCCAAACATATTTTTGATTTATAGATTGTTTTTGATAACACTTTACTCCTATGCTTAAAATGAAGCTGAATTATACCCAAGAAAAAATTTATATTTTTGTATGCATTTTAACATTTTATCTGTAAATATTTTCGTTTTTTTCCTAAAGCGTATTCTAAGATAGATTGATTTGTTTTCTTTACATACATTTTCTTTTGCTTCTTTACTTTGATAATTTATAACTTCAAACAATTTAATTAGTATTATAAAAACACCTAACAGTTGCTTTGTGCACGCACTAGTAAGAGGTCTACACCAGCCTAAATTATTATGTCCGATCCAAACTAAACAAATACCTTTGTCAGACCCATTCCGACACAAAACAAAAATTATCGGCCCGGCACAGTATAAAGTTTCAATCCGTAGAAAAAAAAAATATTACACATTCCGGTTCAAAAAGTAAAATCTCAGAATTAGCCCGGCTCGATATAAAAGCTAAAAGTTCGTCCAAGCCTTGTTCGTGCAAAACCTTGATTAGCCCGGACCGACTAAATTTACAGAAAATATAAGTTTTCTGTGTCGACGTGTTAAAAATAATCTTACGAGGAATTCTGATCAAAAATTCTTATTTCATTTTTTTTTTTCATGTTTATAGAGTTTTTTTTTTTTTAAGCACTCTGGACTGCGATATTTAATTTTGAAATTAATCTTTTTTTTATGTATTTTTTTTTTATTATAATTAAGGCTGTTTCTTAAATGTAAAAGAGCAATTTCATGACGTATGTTTAAATTTATTTTTGTTTGGAAATGCTTGAAACAAGCAGATGTTGTTCAGAAATTATTCAATCGCACTCATTTTTCCATTTTTTTGCAAACACAATAGATTTTTCAGAACATAGTGTCAAAGTTGGCGTTTTGAACCAAATTTCCTAGCGAAAGAAGAATAACCACTCAAATTGAGGTTAAAATCGTGCTTGTCACGTGATCGAAACTACTTATAGATCAATAGATAATTTATTGATCAAAAATGTAAAATTCAATTCGATTCCAAATCGCCTCCATAGTCAGGCCTTCCAATTTTATGTCTTTCCGTTATAAAATGAATTTCTAAATATGTCAAAGCCTTTTGCACTTGTTGAGCACAGCAGATGAGAGCAACCTTAATATCATTCTATGCCTTGGAAACTTAAAAGTCTGAAAAATGCTATACATTAAAATCTTCTAAGACGGATTCGCACAGGATAGAAGAAAAAATACGCTATAGACAGGTTTTTTTTTTTTTTTTTTTTTTTTTTTAGCAGGAACATATTTTGTTCTAAATATGTCATATTCTTTTTTTCTTGTTATTAAATTGATTGCATGAATCATTACATTTTCCGTTTAAACAGGATTTATTCATTTTCAGAGTTCTTTTTGCTGTACTCTTTTTATTATCCAGAAATATATTTACTATTCATAAAAAAAGAAAAAAAATTAATGGTAAAATTATAACAATATAAAAATGCGTATATTTTGGGGGAAGAAAATTGTTGGAACGGGCCAGATTTTATTGATTTTCCCAATAGGCCGGATGAGCCAATGATTTCCATACGAACTGTATCGGGTCCTATAGTAATATTTTTGAGGGCAACAAGTGTTCTAGGAAGAATGAAGTTTAATCCTGGTCCGATCTGGAAGGAATAAGTCAGGCCCGGCCCAAATCTGCAGAAAAAAGTAAAGCCCGGGACTCGAAAAGTGATGACGAGGCCAATCTGAGTCTAATCTTAAAGAAAGAAAGAAAAAAAAATCCGATACCCGGCCCAGACAGACCGGAACGACTGAAGAACAGATCCGGTCAGGACCGACCCGAGTGTCATGTATTAAAATTTGCCAGCTAACTGTGCTGGACACGGCTCGTTCAAACCTCTTATCTTATACACATTATTATTTTTTTTTCAAGTGTATTTTGTATTTTAAATGTATTTTGAAAATACATGTATTTTGTATTTTGAACTTTTTCAATTCGAAAAGTATTTTGTATTTTGTATTTTAGGTTCTAAAACTAATGTATTTTGTATTTTGTATCGAAAATGATTTTTCGATGTATTTTGCCCAACTCTGTTCATAATATAAAGGGTAGGAGAAGGAGGAAGGGATATGATGAAGTGTGACACTTTGGGACAAAGGGGGAGGGGGATAAAATAATATTGAAAAAACGTGTGACATCATTTATGGACAGCCCCAGTCAGAACCTGATTAAGGTTGTGCGGGGCCCTAGGCTCAGCCCTTTTTCAGAGGCCCTACGCATCAAAATAGTTGCTATATTTGGGAGTGGTTAATAGTAAAGGGTGATATTATCAGATATTATGACATGATTGCAAAGTTAACCAAAACATATTTTGGTTTTTGAGAAAATAAGTGCGGAAACTGGCTTTGTTTTCTAAATCTTTTTATTCAATTTAGGGCCCCAACAACAGTGGGCGCAAGGCCACGGCCTGTGCGGTAATCAGGCCTTGGCCCAAGGGCGAAAATTCATTTCACTCTCCTGTAAAATTTACTTTTGCCGAGGTATGTCACTTTTCTTGCGGGTGAGAGTTAATGTCTAAATAGGCTCATTGTTAAAATTCTGGCAGTAAAAAAACTGTTTTCTCGAAATCTAGAAATCGCATACATACCAGAGATCAGACTCAGAAAACATTTTTAACTAAATTAACAACTAAACTAGCTTTTCCTCTGCGAACTATTGGAATATAATGAAAAAAAATTAAATGTTCCAGAAATGTTTAACTCTTTCCGGTCCATTCCCCCCCCCCCAATTTTTAGATAAAATTACTTTTACTTTAATAACAATTACACTAGCTATCCAAATAGATTAATTGGTGTTTAACGAATATTTCCTTGTCTGAAATATAATGAATGTTGTTGTTTAGCATAATATTCAATTCATATTCCTATGACAATAGGCTACGGAAGAATTTTTGGAGCAGCTTAGAAAATATTGTATTTGCAATAAGATTTAACTTATATTACAAACTTCGAATACTTTTTGCATTTTATTACACACGATTATTTCAGGAAAGTAACTTTTTTTAGGTGCATTCGTAATTATGTAAATACTTAGCATCTACTGTTGTCGCTCAGTCCGTCCGCAGTCTGTCCGCATATAACAACGTAAAAACTACCCAACCGAATCGTTTGAAATTTCAAATACACAATTATGACATAATTTTGTCGAGTCATTTCAAATTTTATGAAAATCGGATGGATGGATCAATTACAGGGACAATCAAAAGGTTTCCGTTACATTACGGTCAATAGGGAAAAAAGTTTCAAATGCATTTTAATCGTTTGAAATTTAAAACATATAATTATTGGGTAATTTTGTCGAGTCATTTCAAATGTTATGAAAGTCGGATGCCAGGGACAATCAAAAGTATTCCATTACATTATGGTCAATGGGGAAAAAGTTTCGAAAGCATTTCAATGATGTTACACTCATTCGAACATAATAGAATTGGCATGAATCTATGAAATATATACTAAAATATGCATTCTGTACAATCTGTGATGCAAAGAATTTTTATTATTAAATTACAGGGCCACACAAAAGTATTCCACTACATAATGCTATACGGGGAAACATTGTTTGGGACGTGTTTTAATTATATTCAACTATTTCACATTTTATGAATAAGATATACGTCGCTGAGGTAGAGGTCTGCAGGTGCCGGAATTTCCAGGGCCCGGCCCGTAGGAAAATTGTTTCGGCCCGGCCCGGCCCGTTTTGGCCCGTTACAATTTCTACGATTTCTAAAAAAATTCAGATTTTTATCATATAAATAAGATTCCTTTAAAGGATACTGCATACATATCTATGGAATGATTTTACAGTATTTTTTACAGCAAATACACATTAACAACATTAATGATTACTTAGATTCTTAGGCTTTCAACATTCGAATAAAGATTCATTAAAAAATTAATATGGCTTAGAATAAAAAAAAAAAAGAAAGAAAGCTAAAAACATCGTTGATTTTGAAGCTGTTTAATAAAAGAAGATCTATAAATATATTTCTATATCATTTTATTATAGATTTTAAATCCAAATTCATTCTTAAATTCAAAGAAGCTCTTTTCTGATACATTTCTAAATTCATTTTTTTTTTTTTCAGAAACGCATAAGATTAGCAGATATCTTTATTCAGAAACTATATAATCGAATGGCGTTATCGATTTTTTGATACAAGCAATTTAAGAATACTGCAAACAAATAAAATACTGTCATAATTAGCGTTTTGAATAGAATTTCCAAAAGCAATAGCAAGGGAAGAGAGAAAAACCTGCAATCATTTGAGAAACTATTACACTATATTGCCATTGATTATGAGACACTTGCGATTTTAGACATTTTACTAAATATCTAGAAAAATACATGAGGAATCATCTCGAAACTCTTAGTGTATAAATATAATAGTATAAGTCATACATCTGCGTGAAGATTTTTTCCCGAAACTCCAAAGGGGACCGTCAACAAATTAAAAAAGAATGAATATCTTTTGAATAACCCTGTCAAAACTAATGTAGCAAAAGCGGTCAAACTCTAGATTGTGATTGAATGCCTTATTGTAACAAGCCTTGTTCATTTTTATGCAAATAGCATGCATACTCGCAGAGTAATTAAGGTTTTTATAAAAATGATCCCAAATTTTTCCAAGTTTTTTCCTTATAATTTTCAGAGTTCTTAATATAAAATATTATTCTTTTCAGAAAATATGACAAACAATATTGCACAGAGTACCCTGTAATCAGAATTAAAAAATAATGAAAATTGTATAAAAAATGAGTTGGTTTACTAAATAATTTTTTACTGCGCATGCGTCAACGATATCAAAATTTCATTTGCATATTATGTTAGCTACATGTATAGAGCAACTTTTGTGAAAGTCACAAAATCATAACTCGAAAATTCTGACAATAATCGTCAATTGAATAAGTCGAAAATCCGTTATTCTCAAAATGAAGCAAAAACAAGAGGGGTTGTATCCATATATTCATTGATTAGTGTCAATATAGAATACACAATATGGGATGTACTACTGCATTTGGATAAAATCCCTCATTTTTTTGCTTCATTTTGGAAACAACGGATTCTGTCTTTTTTCTATAGACGATTACTTTCAGAATTTTCAAGCTATGATTTTGAGACTTTTACAAAAGTTGCTCTATACATTTAGCTAACATAATATGCAAATGAAATTTTGATATCTTTGACACATGCGCAGTAAAAAATTATATAGTAAACCTACTCATTTTTCATACAATTTTTATTATTTTTTAATTCTGATTACAGGGTACTGTGTGCAATGTTGTTTGTCATATTTTCTGAAAAAAATATTATTTTATATTAAGAACTCTGAAAATTATAATGGAAAAACTTGGAAAAATTTGGGACCATTTTTATAAAAACCTTAATTACTCTGCGAGTGTGCATGCTATTTGCATAAAAATGAACACAGTGTATTACAATAAGGCATTCAATCATAATCTAGAGTTTGAACGCTTTTGCTACATTAGTTTTGACAGTGTTATTCAAAAGATATTCATTCTTTTTTAATTTGTTGACGGTCCCCTATGGCGTTTCGGTAAAAATTCTTTACGGAGATGTATGACGTATACTATTATATTTATACACTAAGAGTTTCGAGATAATTCCTCATGTATTTTTCTAGATATTTAGTAAAATATCTAAAATCGCAAGTGTCCCATAATCAATGGCAATATAGTGTATATCTCATCAAGGTTATACAAGTATTTTATTTACCAAAAATGAAAAACGCTATTCGATTCCAAATCCCTTCAATAGTTAAGCTTATCACTTTTATACTTTTACAATTTAAAATTAATCAAAAAATGTGTCAAACTTTCGCATTATTGAGAAATTAATTTAAAAATCATCAAGAAGTATATATCTGAAGACTAAGCTAACATAAGTTCTTTATCGCTGTTACTAATTTTACAAATCATGTTTTCTGCCAATAATTGAGTCTAGTACCGGTCCGGCCAGTCTATATGTAGAAAAATAATGCAAGCGTGATCTCGGACCGGCATGAGTCAGCTAAAAAAATATTAAAACGGGTTACACATAATGTAATTCTCCGATGCCGATACACTGTGCATTTTTATATTGATGCTGTCAAACTAGTATGGCCACATACTTATTCTCGTTAAAACCATTTTCGTTTAAAATAGCTCATATTTTATCGTTTCTGCTTAAATCTTCAGAACGGGCCGGCAGGCCCGAAAATTTTTTTTTATCGGCCCGGCCCGTTAGAAAATTCTAAACGATTCCCGCCGGGCCGGGTACGAGCCACGGGCCAAGCCCGGGCCCGTGCAGACCTCAGCAGCTAAGGTGTAATAAAAATTACTTCCTGTATATTTACAGAAAACGTAAAGATTTCGACTACTATACTGTATCTGGAGTACGCTCTACTATATCAGCAAGATCTGAATATTTTTAAAACTTCGTTATCGTACGAACGCACCTCATTTGCGACGTTCACGTGCAATTTCCAACTTGTTTTTATTTAAAGAGTGAAATATATGTTTCAAATAAAAGAATCGCAAACGGCGCAAAGAGAATTAAGCAAATAATAGCAATTATTAATTAATTCTTAGTAAATGCCTAAACATAAATGGAGTCAAGTGGAGTATTAGTAAAATCATATACATATACTAACATTAATATATGTGAATAGAAAACAAAAGTTATTTCTTAAAACAAAATAATACTCAGTTAAAAAGAATGGTTAACTATTAATTGTACAGCAGATCCGAAAGGGTTGAAATAGGAATATTAGAAATAGAGGAATTACCAATTTCAACATCTAAAATCAAGATATTATTTTTTTCCTAAATACTATTAATTGCCACATCAAACATTTTAAATAAAAGCCTTACGATAACCAAGACTCTTGATTACACGAACGTCCAGAACATAAAATCAGTCATAAATCTTCGAACAATGTAACAAAGAAGACCATTTTCGATATATTTTTATGTAAATTGTGTAAAAAACAACGGAATTATTACCACTGTAATGAGCTTGTAGGGTCGTAGCTAGAAGTGAACAATACTGAAATGAACAATAGGGGGGGAAGGGGAGGGGTTCATAATTTTTTTTTCTCTCTCTCTGAGGCAAAAAGATAAATTTGTGCATATTCACATTGTAGGTACAGGTACTATATGTTTCTTATTAAATTGTTGCAATAACTTCATTTTATGCAAGGAAAAGTATATGACGATGAACATTTTGAATGTATAATTGGTGCAAAATTAAACATCATGTTAGCTTCATATCTACAAATAGGTTGAGGGAATGTTGAAATACTTATTTTAGATACAATTTAGTAATTCTGCAAAACTATAAAAGGATCTCAAAACTAAATTAGATTTTTGAACAGAATTTCATTTGAATTTTTGGAACAGAAATTCATTGAGCGATCTTGGAATCTTTTCCAGGAGGGGGGGGGGGGAGCTCAAAATATTTTAGAGGGGAGGCTGAGGCGCCCGTAGAACCTCCTTAGTTACGGCCCTGGGAGCTTGGTATTCCAAGTTCAACAGAGCATACAAAAGTTGTGAACCATTCAGTACATTTTACATAGTTATTAATAATCCTTCATGATGAATCATATGTATTTTTAAGTTTTTATGGGGAAAAATTGTAGCATCCATTAATATAAAAAAATTAAATTAACTGTTAACCTACGCTGTAAAATTATCTATTTTAACAGAATTTATTTTTAATTATTTTGTTACTTTTGCAAAATGTTTCATAATCTAAACCTGATGAATGATTTTTTGTTATTGTTATTAGTATTATTATTTGAGTATTTTCAAATGCACGATCTAAGATATAATTTAAGGATTTTATGCAGAAAAATAATTTAATCAAAAAAATTACAGTTTGTAATAAAATTTGAAAAATTTTACTATATCTAAGAAAACTACTATTTTGCTATTCTAAGAAAATTTTAAATCACACTTCTATAGTTTGAAACTTTTATTCCAAAATTTGTTTTTCAAACTTTCAATAGAAGTGTACCTCATAATAGCATGGACAAAAATGCTAAATAGTCAATTATATTCAGAGGGTGGGGGGTGGGGGCATAATTGAAGAGCAAAAATACTATTTTTCTTATTTTATTATTATTAATTTAAAATAAACTGTTTATATTGCTGCAAATTTTACCCTTACCGTCAAAAAATGAACCACAAGAAACGTCAATAAAACAAATTTCAAGTAAACTGGGAAATTGTCAAAATTTTAGCACTTTTTAGCACACAAAGTGCGAAAAATAATTATTGAGTTTTTAACCATGATGAAGCTAAAAGCTATAAAGCTCTTTTTCAGATATATAAAAGAAAAAAATGCGAATTTTACAGTATAGTATTGGCAACTGGAGTACCAGTTTATAACCGTAAAATTAATAGTAGTAAATAGTAAAATTAACAAGTAATACACTATATGGCCAAAGATGATTGGTCACTTGCAATTTTAGACGTTTTGTTGAATATATAAAATAATAAATCAGGAATCATCCTGAAATCCAGGTGTTTATAAGCACAATAGTTACACATCATATATTTCCGCAAAGATTTTTTTCATAACCGTCAACAAATTGAAAAAGAAAGTGTATCTTTTGAATAAACCTGTCAAAAATAATGCCGCAAAAGTGCTTAAACTGTAAAGTGGCTTATTGTAAAAAACTGCGTTCTTTTTTATGAAGATATCATGAATAATCGTAGAGAAATTAAGGTTTTTATAAAAACAGTCATAAATTTTCCCAAGTTTCTTTGCTTATAATTTGCAGAAGTCTTGATACAAAAAAACTTTCTTTTCAGAAAGTATAACCAACAACATTGTACACAATACCCTGTAACATAGCTGCCAACTTTCAACTAATCTTCTGTAATACCACGTTTAGTTTGATCCAGTTTAACATCATTTCAAACCAGAAAATGTTTCATGAATCTTTATTTAATTTCAGAAGTAATTTTAGTGAAACATACTTAATTTCATTTCTTTGAAACAATTCTGGTTCGAAACTCATTAAACCAGGGTCAAATTAACGCACGTATTACGGATAACCGATGTCAGGTTGGCACCTATGCTGTAATTAGTATTAAAAATAATAAAAATTATATGAAAAATGATCAGGTTTACTAAATAATTTTTCACTGCGCATGCGTGTATGCGATCAAAATATGATGTGCATAATAAGTTAGCTAAATGAATAGAGCAACTTTTCTGAACGTTCCAAAAACATAACTAGAAAATTCAAACTTATCGTCGATAGAATAATCTCAAAATCCGTTGTTCCCAAAAGGAAGCAAAAAGATGAAGTGCTGTATCCAAATATAGTAGCATGTGCAATATTGCGCATGATATATAGACACTAAACAATGGATATATGGATACAGTCCTTCATCTTTTTGCTTCATTTTGGTAACTATGGCTATGGATTTTGAACTTTTTCTACCGACGATAATTTTCAGAATTTTCAAGCTATGTTTTTGATACTTACATGAAAATTTCTCTATTTATTTAGCTAACACATTATGTATATTATATTTTGATTGCATTCATACATGCGCAGTGAAAAATTATTCAGTAAACTTGTTAAATTTTCATACAATTTTTTCTATATTTGTTTTGACAGGGTTATCCAAAAGATAGTCGTTCTTTTTCAATTTTATTGACGGTCCATCTCAAAAATATATGACCTGTACTATTCTGTTTACACACCTGGCGTTTCAGGATCATTCCTCATGTATTTTTCTAGATATTTAACAAAATGTCTAAGCCGCAAGTGACCTATCACCTTTGGCTATACAGTGTATATCATTAATCAGTAATATATGGCTTAATTTATTTACACGACAGTATATTACTGGTTTTTTCTGCCATAAACTGGCATTCACGCTGTCAGTAATATACAGTAAAATGCACATTTTTAAAATCTAATTATTTTACTATTGCTATTATTACTAAATTGTTTATTATTATTTATGGACTGTGGAAGACTGAATTATAATTAAACTACCTGCGGTGATCTCTTGAAATTGGATTACCATTCATTTTCCTTTGACTGGGGAATTTTTCTGTATTGAAGTTAAGGCTGTTCGAAAACAGACATATTTCTGAATTCCTTTTTGTTCGGAAATTTGAAATTGGGAGGTGCTCGTATTCAGAAACTGTGCAATCGTATCCAGATTTTCAATTTTTGGTAAAGGCAGAAGATCTTTTAGAAAATACTATCAGACTGGGAATTCTAAATTAAACTGCCGACGCAACAGAGCGAGAAAGAACTCGATAACTTATGGAAATACTCTAACTAATATATAACTAATTTTGATATACATAACTTATATATATCAAAATATGGAAAAAGCTATTCTATTAAAAATCATTTAAATAGCCAGGCCTGCCAATTTGATGGCTTTACTTTTAAAAAGTTCTCCCGGCCAATACCGGGAGGAAGAAGTAACTTTCATATTCTTTACTTTAAAAAAAAATCAAGTTATATTATTCAACCATACAAAGCTCATATTAGGGGAGCACGATCATAGAAATAGAAGATTCATTATTTGTTTTTGTCAATATTGAATATGAAAGGGAATTTCGAGCAATTAATCAATTTATACAATTTGGTTTTATATTTAAAGCGATTTATATTCGACAGTCAAATTCGGCTATATAATGCAGTGCCAGCCATTTTAAAACAACATGATGAAAAAAAATTAACCAATGAGCTTGATCGAAATCTTAGTTAGTCCTGTGCACATACTCACACGCATCGATATCTTAGTAAGTTCTGTGCACATACTTACACACATCGAAATCGGTTGATATATCCGAGTGCTTTCGCACGCAAATAGATTTTTCAAAATGTCACCCACTTAAGAAATTCAAAGTGCTATAACTCAGACATTTTTAAAGATGTAGACAAAACAAAAATGCTCTGCAATCTTTCTATCAAGCTAAAACACAAAAAAGAAAAATCTTTTTTAACTTCTAATTTTTGTGTACCTAATTCCTAATTTCTATTTTAATTAATTTATTTAAATCGCCATCATTTCGAAACAAATGTCGGATGAAACTGGCCACGAACTCGGTTCAGACATTGTAATTTACTATGTACACACCATGTTACATCCAAATCGATTCGTGTGTTATCACGTGACAAAAATTAGACCGTTTCAAAATGTCAGCCACACCAGAAATTCAAAGTGCTATAACTCAGCCATTTTTAAAGATATAGACAAAAAAATGCTCTGCAATCTTTGTATCAAGGTCAAACACATAAAAGAAAAATATTTTTTAATTTGTGATTTTTTTTGTTCATAATTTTAATTTTTTTTTAAATAAATGGCCGCCATTTTGAAACAAGATGGTGGACGATGCTGGTCAACGAACTCAGTCAAGACATTAGTATGTACTATATACACACCAAGTTTCATTCAAATCGGTTCATAAATACGATAGTTACAGCCTCATAATCATATATATATATTGGGGTCTAAGGGTCACGATCGGTGAAAATATATCAAAATTTTCCGGTAGTGCTTTTCTCTGGATGGCTGCAATAGATAGTTTTTTACTTTTTATAATGAAAGCTATCCAAAATAAGTCAGAAAATATCTCAGAAAGATTCGCGTTGTTCAGCAAGGAATTTGAGAACCCCTTAAAACCGATTGAAGTGCTGTCGTGATATCTAACGGCTGTTTTCGCGATTTATTAAATAACACCATGTACGCATTTAAAAATCAATTTTAAAGAAATTTTTCTAAGTAACACACTTGAAATATATCATTTTAAACACGATGTAATTCACCAAAAGTTTCTTTCTCTGCTTAATACTCATGTTTAAATACTGTTTAAACAGATTGGGAATAATATTATTTGCGTTGTTTTAAAATTTGGCAACAATAGGTAAACAAATGACTGTTTCGGTATATGAAATAAATTTTAATCGAAATAATAAAATTTTAATTAAATTAAAAACAAAAAATAGTCAAAATATTATAAACTATTACACATTGCACACCGCATGCTCGTCAAGTATGTGCCAACGAAAGATGGTTTGATTGCCATGCATAGTTTGTGATACTATAAATCTTTTAACAGAATTTTGACCTAATTAAAACTTAAATAGTGCTTAAAATAATTCTTCAATTAAAAAAGTCTCTGCTTCAGCGTGTTTATCGAACATTTCTCATTAGAGCTACAATTTGCATACATTTATACGCATTATTATTTTTTCCGTGTAAACCGATAAATATTTCCGTTATAAAAAACCATTTACATCAGCGACCAAAATTTTAGATTTTTTTAAAGAATCAGAATTGAACATACATTTTCAAAATACATTTGTATTTTGTATTTTAAATTGATAAACTAGTAAGTCAATAGTTGGCAATATATTTATTTTGAAATGATTTTCCTATTTTTGTATTTTCATATTATTCGAAATACATTTCGCTATTTTTAAAACTGCTGTGTTTAAACAGGAAATTAATAATTCACAACAGGAAAGTACATGCCTGTCTGTTTTGCCTAGTTTTTGAAGTCATGTCTGGAAGTTAATATAAACATACTTTTTCGAGTGTGGTGTAATTAAAATAGAGAGTTCAAGCAAGCATATGACCGTGAGTAATGTGACGCCATATCGATAATGGCAACAATTTGATTTTTTTTTTTTTTTTTTTTTTTTTATCAGAAATTTTTTAACACCAAAGCACCGCACAATTTTAATTTTTACACTGTTGAATAGAGGAAAAATGTTCTTTCAAATTCAATTTGTTTGAAAGCTGTATCTCAATTTACTGACGTTATGAGGGTTTTTAAATAACTTACAAATATTTTTTTTTTTTTTTTTTTTTTTTTTTTTTTTTTTTTTATTGCATGCAACTCGATTGCGAAAGATTAACCCGTTTGTATTTAAAAACTAAATAAAGCATTTCAGCATTTGTTTTCCGCTGAATTAAACTTCATCGGTAAATACATAAAAAATAGAATAATATAAATAAAATACAGATTTAACAGACAAATAATCAAAACTCTGAAATAATAAAATCAAACAGATAAATAGTGAAATATTTCGCATTCCTTTACTTTTTGTCTTTTAACCGCTGTTATGCAAGTAATACAATAGTACCAATTTTAATACTTCGAAACTTCATTTAAAGACATAATTAATATTTTTTTGTTCTTTGTTATATAGAGTAATTTACAAAAATGTATTAACTGTAAAAAAGTCTAATAGACTTTTAAATTAAAAATAACTTCCCCTGTGTTTTGTGCCCCGGGAAACTAAAGGTCAACATCTAGTATTTGCAATATCAGTTTCGTACTGACCCATATGGACATGGAGACGTAATACATCTGCTCTCTCTACTTGAACCAACCTTTGCGATGGTATACATTTTCAGGACTATAGAATACAATCAATAGATAATATTGTCTTATACCTCTTCTGGAATTAGGTTCCCTTCGAAAAAAAAAGCCCAAGGAGGGCAACCTCCCCCACCCTTTAGGCCCATATCTTTCGAGTAGATATTTGGCCGCAAAGTTGATTCAGGGGGGGGGGGGAGCGGGGGATATCCCGCCGCTCAACACATTTTAAGAAAATAAATAGAAATTGATATTTTCAACAGTTTTTTTTTTTTTTTTTTTTTTCAAATTAAATACAAGCCTACTTAATTAAAAAATAAATAAATAAATAAATAAATAAAAAATATGATGTTACGAAGTTAATTTATTTATGGATTGTGATCTAAGTAAAATATTTAAGCTAAGGAAAATATATTGATGATAATTTTGTCTAGGAAAAGTTGTGTTACAGAGCAAAATTTTACAATCGAATTTATGTGAAAAAATAAAACTAAATAAAATAAAATAAAACTTAAAAAAAACGGGAAAAAAGGGTAATAAATTGTTTTTTTTTTTTTTCTCTCTGTTGTAACTAGTTAAAATACTATTATGTCTTTTTTTTTTTTTTTTAATCAATAAAAGCAAATTAAAGCAAAATTGAATTACTGTCAAAAATATCACAACATCTTTAACATAAAACTGATTATTATTAAAAAAAAAAAAAAAAAAAAAAAAAAAACTTACATGCTTTCGACCGCACCATAAATCACTTTTCTCCAATCAGAAATCAGATAAGCCCAATTTCTTTTTCAACCTCTTGACAAAACTTCTGAATCATGGAGTAAACAGCGCAGCAGTTCGGAATGTCTAAGCATTTTCTCTTCGCACAAGTTCTTTCCCTCTGCGAAAGTAGTTCCTTGTTTCAGTGGAAGACACGTGATACGCCGCACACACTACGTAACTTCTGGAGCCTTTTTAAAAAGCTGACGAAAAACTTTTTTCCGCTTCTACCCACTTGATTTAGCGGTAGCCTGCGCACTTTTGCGTCTAGAAACTCAAAACTGAATTTTCTGTCAAGCATGACGTCAGGGAAAAGTGCCAAACTGAATAACCAATAAATGCGTTGGGCGGGACTTCATGCAATGATTGCAAATCGGTTGCCTAGAAGTACCCTAATTTGGATTAATTAGAAACTTACTTTTTCGATCCACCCTTTTAACTCTGAGGCCCGGATACCTCGGAAACATAAGAATCATAAATGTTTTCCTTTCCTTTGACATAAAATGAGTCTATAAACTGTTCTTTTCCTCTTAAGGGGACAAGGGACCTTTGAAATCATTTTTTTTTTTTATGTTTTTAAAATTGCACTTTAAATATTAATTAAGGGTACAATATTGCATTATATCATATATGTATCACAAAAAATGTAAAAAAAAAAAAAAAAAAAAAAAAAAATTGAAAAAAAAAAAAAGGGAATTTTTTGTAATATTTTAGATTTAACGAAAATTTTTCAAAATGCTCCATGCGCATTATTTTTTCTCTGAATGGTTTGAAATTTTTCATAGTTATTTATCACAATATATGTCATAAATCTGTGCATGGTTTTTTGAAAATAAAAATAATTGTAAAAGTTATAGGTAGTTAATTGTAAAAATAGGTTAAAAAATCTCAAAATTTCAGAAACATTGAGAAAATTTTTTTTTTCTTACCTTTATATTCAGATATATAAAATTCAATGCACAGTTTTGTTTATATATGTAAATCAAACTTGTATAAATATTATTGGAGATTTTTATTGATATGGAATGAGCATGGGACATTTTGAAAAATTCCCGTTAAATCAAAAATATTACAAAAATTTACCTATTTTTTTCAAAAAAAAATTTTTTTTTACATTTTTTGTGATAGATATATGCTATAGTGCACATTAGAGGTCTGCACAGGCCGGAATTTCCAGGCCCGGGCCCGCCCCGGCCCAGCCCGGCCCGTAGGAAGGTTATTTCAGCCCGGCCCGTTTAAATTTTTATATTTTAGGCCCGGCCCGTACAAAAATCAGCGAAAACAGGCCCGGCCCGTTTTGGCCCGTTACAATTTTTACGATTTCTAAAAAATTCAGATTTTTAGTATATAAATAAGATTCCTTTAAAGAATACTGCATACATATCTATGGAATGATTTTACAGTATATTTTACAGCAAATACATATTAACAACATTAATGATTACTTAGATTTATAGGCTTTCAACATTCGAATAAAGATTCATTAAAAAATTAATATGGCTTAGAATAAAAGAAAAAAGAAAGAAAGCTAAAAACATCGTTAATTTTGAAGCTGTTTAATAAAGGAAGATTTATAAATATATTTCTATATCATTTTATTATAGATTTCAAATCCAAATTCATTCTTAAATTCAAAGAAGCCCCTTTCTGATACATTTCTAAATTCATTTTTTTTTCCCTCAGAAACGCATAAGATTAGCAGATATCTTTATTCAGAAACTATATAATCGAATAGTGTTATCCATTTTTTGATACAAGAAATTTAAGAATACTGCAAACAAATAAAATATTGTCATAATTAGCGTTTTGAATAGAATTTCCGGAAGCAATAGCAAGGGAAGGGAGAAAAACCTGCAATCATTTGAGAAACTATTATATCTCAACAAGGTTATACAAGTATTTTATTTACCAAAAATGAAAAACGCTATTCGATTCCAAATCCCTTCAATAGTTAGGCTTATCACTTTTATACTTTTACAATTTAAAATTAATCAGAAAATGTGTCAAACTTTCGCATTATTGAGAAATTAATTTAAAAATCATCAAGAAGTATATATCCGAAGACTAAGCTAACAAAGGTTCTTTATCGCTGTTAATAATTTTACAAATCATGTTTTCTGCCAATAATTAAGTCTAGTACCGGTCCGACCAGTCTATATGTAGAAAAATAATGCAAGCATGATCTCGGACTGGCATGAGTCTGCTAAAAAAATATTAAAACGGGTTACACATAATGTAATTCTCCGATGCCGATACACTGTGCATTTTTATATTGATGCTGTCAAACTAGTATGGCCGCATACTTATTCTCGTTAAAACCATTTTCGTTGAAAATAGCTCATATTTTATCGTTTCTGCTTAAATCTTCAGATTTAAGCAGCTTAAATCTTCAGAAATTTTTTTTTTATCGGCCCGGCCCGGCCCATTGAAAAAACTATTCTAAATCTGCCGGCCCGGGCCCGAGCAGACCTCTAGTGCACATAATATACCCTTTGAATAATATTTAAACAGCAATTTTAAAATTATAAAAAAAAGGATTTCAAAGATCCCTCGTCCCCTTAAGAAAAAAAAAAAAAAAAAAGATTAAACAAAAGTTTATATATTTCTTAAAAGTATATTAAAAAAATTACTGGGATATTTATTTATTAATTCGCAGATCACAGAATTATAGCACGATTAAAAACAGGGGTGTAGTCGCAAAAATAACAGAGGATATACGCTCTAAGCAGGGGGTATACGTTCAAGGCAGAGGGTAAATAACCTACATACCCTAAAGTGTGTATACTATAGCTTTCTTGAGAAATATTAGGTATACGATATTCCTTTGACTCCTTCGCAACTGGAGCCTTTTACGAAAATTTTAATGGTTTGACACCGGTTTTTACAAACAAAAATTTGTGCCTTCTTAAATCGAGGAAATGCTAAGATTAAACAAGGCAAATTTTACAGTAAAATTTTACTGGCGGGGATAAACAAGGATTCTAAAGCCTTTATGCGGCACGTATACGTGTCGCTCGTCCCAAGGAGGTTAAAACATCCAAAATTTATACGGCGTACACTCCCGTATACTCTCCACTACATCTCTGATAAAAAACATTATTTTGAAATGCATCTAGAATTTGCTAAAATACATGAAGCTTTGGGTCCAAGGACTCGGGTTGCTAGGTTGTACTTTTTTTCCGTAAGTTACAGTTGCACGTTTTTTAGCATTTTTTAGTCTTATTGAACAGTGTACGTTTAAATTTGTACTTATGATGGTTTGTTCCGTTTTCTATCACATCTTACTTTTGAAAGTTTGAAGATTTTTCTATTTTCCAACTTGCTTCAGAATTACTCCTTTTACTGGAGTAATTCAACGCATGCATATCAAAAACAAAAAAGGCTTACCGTATTTACTCGTGTATAAGGCGCACTTTTTTTCCAAAAAATTCGGGCAAAACTCCTAGGTGCGCCTTATACACGGAATATTTTTTTTACTGTTGGATGCAGTCAAACGATATACATATGAAACAAGAAATTATTCAAAGAAGACATTAAAACTCGGAAAATGTTACTTAATTGAAGTATTACTGCATATTTATTTCATTCCTTGCAGTTTTTTATACAACAGAGCTAATGACATTATCTAAACGCTAGCAATTCTCTTTACCGTCGCTCATTCCTATTTCCCGTCATTCTCTTACAACCCGAAGCAGTGATGGGCGATTCTGGAAATTTTGAGAATCGATTAAAATCGACATCGTATAAAACAACATCGATCACAATAAGAATCGATTTCTCAGTTCTAGAATCGATACTAGAATCGATGTTTCGATATTCACAGATTCACAAAGAGAAGCTCCAAATTAGTAATTCCAAAACTTAGACAATCAGCAGGACCGTAACTAACTACCACCACCCACCCACCCCATCAACATTTAGGGAGGCATAGAATTAAGATATTGCAGACTTTAGAGTCGGATAATAAGAATTTTAAATTTTAAAATGATTATCACTTATGGTTGTCACTTGCACAAAATCTTTGACAAATTTGAGAGACATAACTCAATTAATAACAACACTGAGTAACTTGGCATTAAACCGAGGATAAAGAGTGCCTAGAGCGTGTAACTAAAATGGAAAACAAGGAGTATAAACCAAAATAATAATAATAATAATAATAAAGGTTCCTTTTTATGCCAACCGAATGTTACACGAGATAGTTTGGAAGAACAAAAAATATGCCCCATACCCAGGGGGACAGGTAAACCACAATCTTGACGGAAGGGCGACCATAGCCCAAAATGTATCTTTTGTCGAAGTTTCAAAATGAGGATTTACAATAAAACAGAACGAAAATTGCACATTTTAAAAATTGCATGCATACTTTGAACGGTCCATTTAGTTAAGATTGACGAGGAAGGGTGGGGAGGGATTAGAACGGATGGACTTGAAAAAAAAAAAAAAACATAATAAACTAATGACCCAAATAACTAGGCATCTAAACAAAAAAATATAGTGTTTAACTTACAAGGGCACCACCAAACATGGTGCACACAGATTTTGATGATTTCTAAGTATGTTATAGGGGTCATACCACTAATTATTCAGCTGAAAGGTTTCTTTCAAATGGGCCTTAGTTTTTGAGAAATTGGGGGTCAAAGTTCAGTGTATATTTCAAATACTTATTAGTACGAGCGACGCATGTGAATCGGTGGCGTCGTGGTAACGAACGCGCCTGCAAGTCGAAAGGTTGCGGGTTCGAATCAGTCATCGGCTTTTATTTATTTATTTTTGTATTTTTACACGTTACAAATTTTAAGTATTTTTATTACAAAATTGCTACAGCTTTTGATATTTTCTTAATAAATTACATTTACATTTTTAAATTTTTTCATGAAAATTTATTTTTTTTTTCTGCAATTTTTAAACGAATATTTCTATTGACAAAACTACAAAACTAGTTTACGCCTAGAACTTTTTTTTATTAATTATTATTCGCGTTTTTTATTTTAAGCACAATCCTGAAATAATGATTTTTTTTTTCCTATCATTTTTTTATTTTATAGCATTCTAAATGAAAACTTGCCTTTTTTTGTATATGTATAAATAATATAAAATAATTTTCGGGTGCAATTTTTTAAATGTCTTTAGGATTAGATTATTCAAGTAATGCGTATCTTCGAAAAAATAATAAAATATTAATGCAGTAATGTTAAAATGCAAGTTGTTGCCAGCTATCCAAGTTTTCAATTTTCCAATTTTCTGTAAATACATTTATCTCCAAAGTTCAACATAAACATAAGTTATCGTTTGCACAAATAAGAAATGACAGATTACATCTATTTTTATAACAAATCAAAACACTCTTTCCGTATCGTCTGTTAAATGAGATAAAATTTATAATCTATATATATAAAAGGAATTCTGAGGATAATTGAGGCACAGGCGAAAGCAAATCTTGGCAATGCGCCAACTCGGTCCAGAGGAAGCAAATCTTGGCAATGCGCCAACTCGGTCCAGAGGTATAAAAGCAAGATAGAAAAAAACGCGCAGGTCTGTGCATTCAAGTACAACCACCCATATGTATATGCTGAAAGTTTGTTCTGACGCTCACCCGACGCACGTGGAGTGCCGATGGTCCGGGGAGAGTCACCGGGGGATCCGTCGCGAGCTGAGAGAGAAGCGTACCATACACATAAATTATTAAATAAACCTTCAAATTAAGCCCGGCGAAGCGGGCTGGGTATGCTAGTACATATAAAAATACTTTTTTTTAATCGTCTGCTTTCCTCCGTAATTATCAGAATAAACGAAGATTTCTTGTTATTGATCTTATTTTTGCACTTTTACAAATAATGATTAAACCCTTTTTTTTTTTTTTTTTTTTTTTTTTTTACTTTTAATATATTTTTAAACATATTTATCACGAATTAAGTATTTTAGTAATATAAATTACATTAAATGCAGTATTAAATTATCTAAAAATCCAAGCACAATATTGTGTAATACACATTTGAAAAGAAAAAAAAAGTGACTGATTAATCTAAAAATATTAATATTTAAAGTAGTGGAGATTTTAAAATATTGAAATTTTCTTATACTTTTTCAAAATTTTAATTAAATAAAAAAAATTTTTATTTATTTGTTGCAAAATGTACTTTTAATTGAACCCTGAAGTGCAGTCAGTTCACCATATTTTGAAAAAATAATAATAAAAAAATGTTGACAATGTAAACTGTCCTCTTCAGAAAATATCAAAAGGTTCAAAGCTGTCAAATTTTCAATTCTGCTTATAATTTGCGAAGTGTAAAAAAACATAAAAATAAGTAAAAAGCCGAGGACTGATTCGAACCCGCAACCTTTCGACTTGCAGGATCGTTCGTTACCACGACGCCACCGATTCACATGCGGCGAACGTACTAATAAATATTTTAAATATACGCTGAACTTTGACCCCCAATTTCTCAAAAACTAAGGCCCATTTGAAAGAATCCTTTCAGCTGAATAATTAGTGGTATGACCCCTACAACATACTTTGAAATCATTAAAATCTGTGTGCACCATGTTTGGTGGTGCCCTTGTTAGTGTTGAATTCATGGGGTGGCCCGCGAGGAACTTGCACTCATTGAAACCATAAAAAGTGCCAAGAGCATGTAACTAGGTGGGGAGAGGGTTAATAGAAAAAACGAGGAGATAAAAGCTTTATAAGGATATGTTACACGAAATAGTGTGGAAGAAACAAAAAATATGCCCTCCGCCCAGGGGGGGGGGGCAAGGTATATCTCAAACGGACAGAAAGGCGACCCCGGAACACATGTATCTTTTGTTGAGGTTTCAAAATGTGGATTTATAACAAAATAGAGCGAGGATTAGACATTTTTAAAATTGCATGCATAATTTGAACAATCCTGTAAGTTAAGATTGGTGAGGAACGGGGCGGGGTTAGGAGCGACGAACGTGAAAAAAAAAAAAAAAAAAAAAAAAAAAGTAGTGGCACTCTGAGAGTGTCGACAGAAGTGAAAGCTTGAACAATCACGTGTGTATTGTTTGAATCGTTAGGATATATAATTTTGAATCGTCAGGAAATACTTTTAAATGAATAAAAAAAGGTTCTATAATTTTAAAGAACATATCAATATCTATAAAAAACCTCTGATACCATATGTCCAGCTATTGTAGTTAACTCACTATAACTACTTTCTTACATTTTAAAATGCGATAAATACACCAACCAAAATTAGACCATACTATCGATACCTTAATCCTTATCCAAATAAGTCATTTTGTATTCATGACTGTTTCAATATCTCTAGATTACTTTTTAAATTATTCAAATCGAACATTCCATTCAAAAGATATTACGAATTTAAAGATGACAATCTAAAGAAATAATAGCAGTGCTGAGCACTCGGTGGCCAATAAGCTTAGGGATTACGTGTGCAATCAAAAGATTGCGGGTTCGAACCCCAATTTTGCTGGTATGTACCAATGTTTTTTTTTTTTTTTTTTTTTTTTTTTTTTTTTTTTTTCAAAGAAGTTTGAAATATTAAAATTTTAACCCATTATGGGTCCGTAACGTGACCTAAAATAATGGGAGAAAATGTCTTATGCTTGATTTGTAATGTATGAAGAATAAGCTTTCAATAGACATATTGGATCAAGAAATGAGAAACGCTTCCCCCCTGTCCCCT
Source organism: Maratus speculifer (assembly GCA_964019185.1). Taxonomy (NCBI): domain Eukaryota; kingdom Metazoa; phylum Arthropoda; class Arachnida; order Araneae; family Salticidae; genus Maratus; species Maratus speculifer. The sequence continues at coordinate 154,354,758 of OZ025290.1, forward strand.
CAAAAAGGGTCCTATGGGGAAAACCGGGAAACTGGAATAGCAAAAAGAACGGCGAGAAAAAGTTAGTTATACTAGAATTTTTCTCCCCACTGTAATTTCTATAGAAGCAAAGTAAAAAGCCTTTTAAAATTTGAAATGAAATGAAGAAATGAGCAAAATTAGGTGAGTGATCGACAGGGGGGGAGGAGGGTCCACAGCTCTGAGGGTGCCTTGTAGCTTAAACTTTTAAGTTAAAAATGGTAGAGAATTAAATGAGCGAAATGAGGTGTATGTTGGGGAAGGGTGCAAGCCCCCCTCAACAACATTTTTTCGTTTCTTTTGAAGAAACAAAAAAAATATGCCCCCCCGGCGGGGCGCAGATAAGCCCCAAACGGGCGGAAGGGCGATCCCTTATTTATCTTTTGTCAAGGATTCAAAATGTGGATCTAAAATAAAATAGAACGAGAATTGGACATTTTTAAAACTGCATGCATATTCCGAACGGCCCTGTAAGTTAAAACTGAAACGGAAGGGAGGGGGGCGGAATTAGAAGAGACGAGCGTGAAAAATAAAACATAATAAACTAATAATTCAAATAACTGGACTTCTAAACAAAAATATAACGATTTAACCTAGTGCCGAATTAATAAGGTAGCCCGCAGGGGATACACCCCCCCGAAATTATGAGATTTTATGCTTTTTAATGCACAAATTGTGATTCCCCTTCTCTTACAGAGCTGTAAAACATGATGCCTTCCTCCGGACTCGCAGATAGCCCTCAAAGTGAAAAATATCTGCATTCAACACTGATTTAGCCTAGAAAGAAAAAAAATCCTTTCTTATACATACGTATTTTCGGGTGTATAGCCCGCACCCTGTGTATAACCCGCACCCCTAAATCGAGTGGTGCAGTAAAAAAAGTTCATGTATAACCCGCGGAGATGCATCGGTGTATAGTCCGCGGCCTATACACCATTTACAAACGTATATTTCGACCAGGGTTCAAAATTAGAAGCCATTAGTCATAATTTTTAACACAAATTTACCAAATTTTTTCGTGTTGCATAGTATCTACACTAATTGGGCTAAAAAATTAAGATTATCAGTACCGTAATTTTCGGAAGAAACGCCGCGGCGTTTACGGGTTTTAAGATAAAATTTTAATCGATGCGGCGTTTACGCGCATTTTTTTTTCAAACAAGCGTAATATATTTTTTTAATTTTTCAGAAAATTAAAAAAAAATCGGTGATAAATTCAAAATTTCGGACATAAAATGTATACGTATCTTAGGTCATTGGTTCCCAAAAGGATTAAATCCTCGGAATCGATCCGAAATGCACCAACTCCGAAAAGGAACGATTCCTCGGACTCTATCTGAAATGAACCGACTCCGTAAAAGTTCGATTCCTAGAACTCGTTCCGAAATGAAACGATTCTGTAAAGGAACGATTCCTCGGAATCTTTTCGAAAAAGACTGGCTGCTCTGAATCGTTCCGAAATGACATAAATCAAGCACTTTTTTTATTCTTTGCAACAGGGTAAGGTACCAACTCCGAAAAGGAACGATTCCTCGGACTCTATCTGAAATGAAACGACTCCGGAAAAGTTCGATTCCTTGAACTCCTTCCGAAATGAAAAGACTCTCTAAAGGAACGATTCCTCGGAATTGTTTCGAAAAAGAACGACTACTCTGAATCGTTCCGAAATGACGCACTTTTTTTTTTTTTGTTCTTTGCAACAGGGTCGGTAGATTATTTTTTTGAAAAATAAACTAAAAATGATCTTAAATTCAGATTTGTCGAGATTGGAAGGGTTCCGGATTTTGGATTTTGTACTCTACAAACACAATGGCTATTATACAACTATCAGTGCAATACTTGGCGATAGTTGCGACTGCGACAGTTCTTCCAAATCCAGAAATAACTGTATTTAAGCAGGAAAAAAAAGCCTTTATAAACATGGGAGAACTCTCTAAATTTCGCGGCATAGCGAAAAAAATTTACAAATTTCGATGTTTTTTTTTCAAATTTTTTAAGGTTTAAAAATTGTAGAAAAAATATCACGATTTCCAATTTAAAAAAAAAAAATCTTTGTATAACCCGCACCGTGTATAAGCCGCAGTGGCGTTTTGGAAAGTTTTTTCTTGTATAAGCCGCGGACTATACACCCGAAAATACGGTAATTTTACATCAATACTACCATTAAAACAATAAAATTGGAAAAATCCATTCGATCCGAATCGTGGATCGATTTAAAGTAAATAAAAAAATTACAATTCTATTGGTATCTAAGAATTTTCCAAAAAGCGATTTCAATTTTAGTAAATCAAAATGAAATCGATTTCAAAGATCGAAATCGAATCTATAGTGAATCGATTCGCCATTGATATGCTATGCCGATCTTACGGGCAGAATCGATTTTACGTTTTTACTTTCTTTTGTAACTTTACAAGAAGAGAGTATTAGATTCGTGAAAAATTTTGACTTCCCGTTTTCGATGGATTTATATATTTTAGAAGGTCCTTAACACGATTTCATGGTTTTTAGGAAATATCTGTCTGTGAGTCTGTCTGTCACTCTGTGAGTCTGTATATGACAAAAATTTCTGACCGCTCTATCTCAAGAACAAATGTACGGAATTCCACACAACTCCATATTTAGTTTGACCTTGATATAAACGGAATCTAATTAATTTTTGGGGTATATAGCCTAACAGGTAGCGCTGTTATGCTGCAGTTTTTGCGATTTGCGCAACAGTTATATCTGAATAACGAATGCACGGATTTTCATCAAATTTCAGATTCAGTTAGTTCTTGACATGAATTGATGTTTTTTACATCTTGATGTATATCGCTTCTCATATGGCGCTGCTATGCTGCATTTTCTACAATTTCCACTCAGCGCCATGTGAAAAAGGGGGGGCGAAGGGGGCGGTCGTCTCGAGAGCGGAAATTTAGGATGCACCAAATTTTTACTACCAACGTCACTTCTGGCCTATCACAACAAAAAGTTAATAGCGGTGGGGGAAGGGGGCTAAACTGGAACTTTGAACCGGGTGCAGTTCTCCTTCCGCACGTCCCTGTTTCCATTTTAGCTCTATCTCAAGAACTAATGCACGGACTTTCATAAAAATTTAGATTCAATTAGTCCTTTATATTATTTGGTGCTAATTATCTTTTGGTGGAAATCGTTTAAGAGATGGCGCTGCTATACTGCATTATTCATGATTAACGCAATAGCGCTATCTCAAGAACGAATTTTCATCAAAATTCAGATTCAATAAATCCCTGACATGGATTAGTGTTGTTTAGTTCTTGGTGTAAATTGCCGTACAGGTAGCGCTGATATGCTGCATTTTTCATGATTTCGCAATATCTGTATAGACTATGAGAATATATAAAATGTTATTTCGCGATCATGGATTTTCATCAAAATTCTGATTCAGCTGGTACCTGAAAAAAATTGATCCTGATCAATTTTTGGTGCACATCACTCAACAAAAAACGCTATTTTGCAGCTTTTTTTTTCCTGAAATTTCTTTAATTATTCTATCTTAGAAACTAATGCACTAAAATTTTGGAACTGACATATCCGACTACTTTATCTTCGACTTTTGAAGGAAAATGAAAACTATATTACCTTCAGAGAAATCTATTAAAATTTTTAAAGTATCGATTAACTCGAGTTGGCCGTAGTATCGATTAAATCGATTTAAGAAATCGAAATTGCCCATCACTAACCCGAAGTCTAAAAATACATTTTCGTCTTGTTTTCTGGTCTGGTGTAATGTTTGTTTCGACTTTTTTTTTACTGAAATTCATTTGGTCATTCTTCATTACCGTATGAAATTTATGGTGCGCATTATATACGAGATTTTAAGAAATCGCCATTTTTACTTGTAAAGTAGGGATGCGCCTTATACACGCGTGCGCCCTATACACGAGTAAATACGGTATTTCCAATCAGTATAACAAAAATCTTGGAAGTTCTAATATTAATTGCGCATTCGTAAATCTTGGGTAGAATTAGATGATCTGAATTTAATATTGTTATAGACTGCGTATCCAAGTATGCGACTAAGTGTCTGCATTATAATAAAATTTATTTCATATATTTGTATCTTAAGTTTACATATTTCGTTTGAAATAAATTTGTAATCGATACACTGCTGGTATATTCAATATGATTTAGTACGGATACAGTATAAAAATGGATTGTAACCTGGTGAAAACAAAGCTAACTACTGTCAATCAAAATCTTCCGTGTTTTTTTTTTTGTTTTGTTTTTTGTTTTTTGTTTTTCTTAGATAAATTTGGCAACCCTCACGAACCCTTTGAAGTTCCTGACTAGACCGTAAACTAGAATTAGAATAGAAAAAATTGCATTGATTTTATTTTTATGCTTCACATATTGATTGTTTATCAATGATTCTGGTAGAGATTTCAAGGGGGGAGGGGAGGTTAAGAACTCCTGACTAAATACTATGTTACGAAAGTTTTCACAAAGGACTTCCCTTGCACAATATTGCTCAATATTTTATGCTTAACAACAGTATTTCATAGCTTTAAAATCTCTGATTTCTTCTCTCCGTAAATCATTATTCTTTTAGGTAGATTTCGTAAGAAATACTACCTATTGCAATCGCACCAGTTTATCTATCTATCTATCTATCTATCTATCTATCTACATATCTCACTTTTTTATGGACACGATAACTTCTATAATTCTTCACCAGTCTCCACCAAACTTTTACATAAAATCAAAGAGGATAAAATCTTGGCTAAGTTCGTTAATGGGCAAAATCGGACCAAGGGGGTCGGAATAGGGGGCGTTTTTGTGAAAACCGAAAAAACGCCATAACTTCTTAATTAATTTAGATATCGAATCGGTTTAAAGTTTATATTACTTCTTAAAATTGGGCCAAAAGTATATGCATGACAGATTTTTGATAAATTTAAAAGTGGGCTCAGGGGGCGAAAAAAACAGGGATTTTGAGAGAAAAAAATTCATAACTTCGTCAATTTTCAAGATATCAAGTCCAATTAAATTTTTTGTAAATGTTCTTAAAATTATCTAAAACTTTTGTATTTACAAGTTTTTGATAGGACCAACTTTTACCGATGAAAAAAATTAAAAACGAAAAGAAAAAGGGCGCTGAATAAAGAGAAAAATCCATAACTCCATCAATTTTTAAGATATCAAATCTGATTAAATTTATTTTACATCTTCTCAAAAATATCTACAACTTTTATATTGACAAGTTTTTCATAGGACGAACTCGTATACCAAAAAGAAATTAAACAAAAATAGGAGTTGGAGAAAAAACCTCAAATCCAAACTGCTTATATTCTGACTCATTTTTAAATTCATTTTTGATTTTAAACGCATCCAAATGAGATCCTCTTATTTAGAAACTGTATAAAGTGACGCATTGGTCAATTTTCTGATAAAGACAGATATATTTCAATAAAGGCTACCAAAAAGGGTATTTTGAACAGAATTTCCGAAAGTCATCGGGACTGAAAATTGAAGGAAGTATTCAAATAAGAAATTGCTTTTTTTCTGACTCGTTTTTAAATCCATTTTTGTTCTCGAACGCATCCAATTTACAGATCCTCTTATTTAGGAACTATATAATGTGATGCATTGGTCAGTTTTTTGATAAAGACGGAATATATTTCAAAAAAGGCTACCAAAAAGGGTATTTTGAACAGAATTTTCAGAAATCATCGTGACTGAAAATTTAAGGAAGTGTTCAAATAAGAAATTGCGTTTTTTTCTGACTCGTTTTTAAATCCATTTTTGCTCTCAAATGCATCCAATTTACAGATCCTCTTATTTAGGAACTATATAATGTGGTGCATTGATCGCTTTTTTGAAAAATACAGAATATATTTTGAAAAAGGCTGCCAAAAAGGGTATTTTGAACAGAATTTCCCGAAGTCTTCATGATTTGAAAATTTAAGGAAGTTTTCACATAGCAAATTGCGTTTTTAATGACTCGTTTTAAAATCCATTTTCGCTCACAAACGCATCCAATTTACAAATCCTCTTATTTAGGAACTATATACTGTGACGCACTGACCAGTTTTTTGATAAAGATAAAATATATTTTTAAAAATGCAGTCAAAGTGAGTATTTCGCACAAAATTTTCCGATGCAATCATGATTAATAAATTAAGAATGTATTCAAACAACAAATCGGTTATTTTATGACTCATTTTTAAATTCAATTTTTTTCTCAAATGCATTCAACTGACAGTTTTTTGTTATTTAGGAACTGTATAATGTACTTTTTGGTCGATTTTTTAATAAATTCAGAATTTATTTCAAAATATGTTGTCAAAATGGGCATTTGAGCTGAATTTTTCTTAAGATGATTCTGATAAAACCAGTTTTTCCAAAAAAATGAAATTAAAAATTTTTCATAAACGGCCAATTGAAGTTATTAAACTGGGTTTATCTCTAATCATATATATATATATATATATATATATTGTTTAAATGAGCACTCTTCGAAATCTACCTCCGCCTATAGGCCCTGCCGACAGGGATTTTTTTTTTTTTTTAAGACATATAACTTAGACATATTTACGATAGCCCAGCTTTAACATAATAATATCAGAGCTATCCAAGGCGGCGCCCTTTGAAGATTGTTTTTTTTTTTTTTTTTTTTTTTTTTTTTTTTTTTTTTTTTTGGCGTCCGTTTGTAGATTTTCTGTTATTACTTATTTTCGCAAGTAAAATTCCGTTATAAAAAATATTTTCTTTAAAATCATTAATATTTGCATCAAAGATATTTTTAAAACTTGCGAAAACGCCGGAAAAACATTTTGAAAATTAAAAATCATGTATACTTTCACGATTTGAAGTTATTGTTTATAAACTGCAATTACAATGGTTAAATCTGGTAATAGTTGGAAATAGCTCTTTTTAAAAGTTAAGAAGCAGCGGAAAAATAAACGTTTTTCACCTTCCCTCCTGTGCATGAAAATTCAACTTTTGTGTTTTTGTTGTTGCCACACTGCCTCATTGGCTGTTTTATACGAATGATAAAGGGTCTTAAGTTTTATTTCTTAACTTTTGAAATGTTACCTTTTTTTTATTCAATTTACTTAGAAAAATTAATATAACAGTGCAGAATAATTCTCATCTATGAAAGCACTTCCAGACTACCTCTCTGGTACTGCCCAAATGGATTCGTCACTATTATGCCTGCCTTTGTTTTTTTAGCTCACAGGCTATCATAGCCTGAGAGCTTATGTGCCCGTCCGTTCTGTATGTACGTTCGTACGTGCGTTCGTGCGTAAAGCGATAACTCATGATAAAAATATCCAATCCTCTTGAAATTTTGCATGTAGGTATATCCTGACAAGGCGCTTCCCTTATTAGTTTTTGAAGTTCATTCGATATGTATAAGAGGGGGAACGGGGGGCTCATGCACCTCCCCTTAGTTGATATAAATAGGATTTTCATGCAGAATTAAGTTTTCTTTCAAAATTTAGATTAGGATCATTCTGATGAGGCGATTCCGTGACTGTTATTAGGTGTTCATTGAATAAGTATAAATAGGAGGAACGGGGGTTCTAATGCCCCCCCCCCTTAATTTATATAAATGGGTTTTTCAAGCAGAATTTTCAGATTTCGTTCAAATCTCTGAATAGTTTTGGAAGTTTAATGGTTAAGTATAAAAGAAGGGGATAACTCCTTTTAAATTATATAAATGCTAAATGGGTTTTTATTAAGAATTACCTCATTTGCTCTAAATTTTGGATATAGATTTTTTATATGATAAAGCATGTCTTTGATAGTATAGGAGATTCAATGATTAAGTATAAAAAAAGAGGAAAGGGGAGAGCTGTTTCCCGTTCTTAATTTTTTTTTCGAACGAAATTAACCCTTGAAAATATAAGGCTTTAATGTACAATTAGTATTTGTAGCCTGTGAGCTCAATGCCATCAGTTTAACTGGTCAGTATTCTTTTTATTTAGTTTATAAAACTAAATTCACGCCTTAAAATAAATCGAAGCATATTAAAGAAACTTTGCAATACATCTGATTTCAATGGTTTTTCTTCTTTTTCTTTTCTTTCTTGTTATTATCAGCTCGACTGATATTTCTTGTACGTTTTTCTACAAACATTCCAGACAGACTTCGCATATAAAATGCATAATTTATTATTTAAGATAAGATTTTTTTAAGATATGTAACTCCACAACCGAAGAGACCTTTTGCCTACCGCTCTAAAATTCATTTGCATTATGTTAAGACGTGCCTGTTTAATACTGTGCTATAGTATTGGCGCATGTTTTCAGTCATGTGGATATTGGCGCCCTTCATTGAGGGCCAACACCTGAGGTACGCCCTTGCTTACTTAAAGGTTGGACGTCCCTGATAATATCATTTACCAAGAAAAAAAAACCGCAATGCAACTTAAAGTATTAAAAAAGATGGTGTATACAGATAAATGTTTTACTATTTGTCTCAAAACATTATTTTACACTGTAAAAAAAAATTCAAGAGGTTACTAAAAATTTCTTAGTAAATTTGTATTCCACAGAATTTTTTAGTAACCATTACAAACTTTTTTTTTTGCAAGTGAAACAAGCATTTCTTTTGTAAACTGAACAAAAGAATATTTTGTATAACTAACCTAAAATTTTTTAGTATGAGCCACCAAGCAAATTTTAGAAATAGCTCCAAAATTATTTTTAATAACAATTACGTGCGTCCGAAGGGCGGGAGCTTCCTTCGAGCTACATCCAGACTTCTGAAGCGATAGATTTTCGGCAAAAACGCAATAAAAGGCAGCACCAAACATCGCGACCAGCTCCAACAGGAAATTCATAACCCCTTTATTATAGAGTACTTACACTACATACATTCGGGGTGCACTTGGCGCTGTCCAGTTTTGAACCCGGGACCTTTCAGCCTGTAGTCTGTTACTATAACCACTATGCTATCGAGGCCACGCCAAGTGAGTTTTAGTAATAGCTATTAAAAATATAAAACTATTAACTCTATTCGTTGCTAACTTTTTTCTAGTAATTCTTACAGATTTTCTAGTAACCGACTAAGATTACTAAACATTTTTTAGTAATTACAAGGATTACTAAAGTTTTTTTAGTAGATCGACCTTTTTTTTTTACAGTGTATATGCTTATTCCAATTTTAGTATTAAAGTTATGCTTGAGGATTACCTTTATTGTAATTCAAATTCATATGCAAATATGAAGCAAAATTAAAAGTATTGTTATGATGATAAAACTTTTTTGAGAAACGGTATGCGGTATAAAAAGGGAGAGATTCTATCTATTAATCTATTTTCATCTCTCTTATTCCCCCTTTACTCCTTCACTGAGTAACAGCTAACTCTCCCTTTCAAACGAATCTTTAACCTCTTCAGACCCGAGGTGCACATTTGTGTACCTCTGATTTCAACTGCGTATCTCAATTAATATTTAATTTTTTTTTATTGAGACGAGGGGATGCTATTCGTGTACGTTAGCCTTTTCTAGTTTCAGCAAGAAATGGTGCTAGCAGTCTTAATTCATATGATTTTGGAGAAAATAAACGAGCGATGGCGAAAGATATAAAACTTCGAAAAAGTCAGTGCATTTTTATAATTAGAAAATTAATATTCATTCATAATATTTTTTAAGTATGCTCATAAACTCTTTAGTATTGCATAAATCATTTAGTTTTTTTGCTAGATAAAAATATGTATTTAAATTAGATGTAATTTATGAGTTACAATTATGTGCACCTCCGGTTTCAATTCTGTGTTTTTGGGAAGAAGTCATCTCATACAAAAAAAAAGTACTGAATGGTATCTAATTGGTGCAGTGCTAAAGTTGTGGAATTATTTAAAAATATACTTAATTATAAATAAGATTTCATTTTGTTGATGTTTAAAATTAAACATTAATTTTTAAAAATCATAATTATTATATCTTTGTAAGAGTAAATAAACTGGCCGATGATGATGGTGAGTCTTTTGCAATGAAAATTTAGATGACAATGATATAACTATTGAGGATATATCTCCAGTACCTATCTCGAATCCATGTAACAATAAAGTTTAACCTAAAAGGCCTTTGTTATGGAAATCTGAAAATAAATACATTTTTTAAACTTGTGTTTAAAAACTTACGTTTTTAAACTTACAGCACACTATAATAATAATGCTGAGAATAAAACCTTATCTTTTCGCAAATATTTATTTAATCTTTTTCTTCTAATAGTATTTCGAGGATCATGTATTGATGAGGATTATCTAAAAGCAGATTTTCCAGCATCGTAAATTCTTTTGAATCATTTCTAGATTAGTAAAATTAAGATTTTTGGGGAAAAGTTTCATATGAAACCAATTCCGTTCAAACAGTTCCAATTTTGTTACATTCCATTCAAACACGAAACCGTCGCTCAATAAATGCATCTAAATATGAAATTATAAAAGTTGAAGGCGTACAGATACTCATGGGAACTTTAAAATATATCCAAGCAAGGTTCTACTGGCAAAAAGACTTGTTATTACTTAGAATTGCTGCTACAATGTCACGTGATCAGTTTTTTGAGATTAGAAAATTTCTTCATTTTGCAGATAAATCGAATTAACTTTAATCAGATGACAAATTATGGAAAGTAAATCTTATCTTGAATGCAGTAAGAATTAAATGTTTGTCCCTGCCTCGGCCAAAACCTTTATCACTAAATCAATAATGATCACTAGAACCCATTTGCTGGACGTTGTGGATCTAGACCGTTTATGCCGTTAAAACCTAATCGTTTGGCATTAAAAAACTTTATTTTATCCTCCGGGGATGGCCATCCCCTTGACCGCCAAATATATCATGGAAAAGGAATTGTACCAGTTGATAGTTCAAAATAATTATGATTAGGTCTAGGTGGAGGCATTGTGAAACTATTTTTTAAATTTATACCAAAAGACAACACACGGGTGATTTAATAGGGCAGTTTTTTTTACTAGTGCAAAATGTGTCGATTTTTGATTGAAGAACAATATCTACCAAACTGGAATGATTATGAACAAAGGACTAGGAGGAGCAGATAAAAAGATCAAGAATGATCGATATTTGTAACACGGAGAGTGGGTGGGATGAATGACTAAGGGAAGGATATGTGTATACTAAACTGGAAAGATAATAAATATGTAACTTTGCTTTCGATTTGCATCGATAGCGATCCCAAGAGCAGTTGTGTTAGGTGGTCTAAAGATTAAAACTGTAAAAGTAATGTAATACAACCTGCAATTGTGAATACAAAACGTATATGGGTAATACAGATTTAAATGACAGGTGTTTAGCTTACTACCGTTGTTCTACTCACACAAAAAATAGTCAACAAGAGTTTTAGTACACTTTATAGATTTGGTTATTTCCATTTGTTTGATAGTGTATATCAGAAATTGCAAAACAGGTAAAGTTCCTCGAAAAGACAGATTGTCTCTCTTGCGATATTTTTAGAGATTGCTTAAGTACTGATGAAATCTAAGAGCAAACTAAATGAAGAACGACGACTATGGAGACCACACGAAATTTATTCATCTGAAAATGACTCCGGAGACAATCAAGCAAATAAACCACAGCGAAAAAAACATAAGGGTATTTAGAAGTCAATTTATTATATTAGATACGAAAAACTGTCCAAGTTTCCTCGTTCAACAAATGATAACTTTGCTTCAAAGTGCAAGTATGAAGGTTGAATCAAGAAAAAGAGTTATTTGTACAAGAGCAATATATATCTCTATACATAAAAATAATATATTTTTTAAATAGCACTTAAAATAAGCTTATATGTATCAATTGTCCACCAAATTCCTCATTTAAATAATTTTTTGAAAAATGAAGTGTTTTTTTGCAGTATGAACCGGAGGTGCACATATGTGTACCTGCTAGTAAATACAAACTAATAATAATTATTTTACTTTTTATTACAAAATTATGTTTCTATACGTATAAATAGATGGAACAAACTGTGAAATATTTTTTATGATGGCTTAAAATGTGTCAGGTCTGAAGAGGTTAAATCAAAGATGAACTTTCCGAAGTTTTCAACTGGAACAACTTACAGCAGCAATCTTGCTTTGAATGGTAGCAGAGATTCTTATTTGTTTTTTTTTTATTATTATTTTATTATTATTATTATTATTATTATTATTATTATTATTATTATTATTATTATTATTATTATTATTATTAACAAACCTATTGAGGGGTGAATATTAATCCACAGAAAAATAAATAGCTGATGTATTAAATGCACAATCCAGAGAGCTGTTGACACAACGGAATTTTCCATTGAATAACGGAAGAATTGAATGACGGAGAAGAGCTATTTACTTATTAATATTACTTGCCATAAATCTCGCGATTAAAAAATAAAAGAGTGCGTATTGAAATGAAGCTTACATTACATATCTATACGGGCCGAGCCGGGCCGGGCTCGGGCCTTGCTTCTGAAGACTCGGGCCGGTCGGCTGGGCCTAGTCACTAATCTTTTTGGGCCGGGCTGGGCTCAGCCCTTAATTTTTTTTCTGGAATATCGGGCCGGGCCGAGCCTACATGTTTTCCCGTACGAAGCTGAGACTGATTTCGCTCTTCCTAGTCTTCACGGATGAAAATAATCACTTCCAGTTGAATCTTCCCGTATGAAAATCCTTTTCTCGACTTGGAAAAGTCTGCTCATAAATCAGTAAAGTTTGGCTTCGTCCAAGTCGTCATTATTCTACAATTAAACATTAGAAATTTATTCTTTTTAAAGAATCGTAAATCACTAAGCGTCTTAAAATAGAATTAAACACATAAAAATTATGACGGAATTTTCGTTTAAACTGAAAACTGCAAATTTCTTTTAAACTGTTCATTCAGGAAAAATGAATACAACAATACGCGAGAAAAAAATATATTAAACATTTACATCTGCTAAGAAGGAAACGTATTTTTTTCTTTCCAATTTCTTAGAAGATTTTACTTTTACCATATACCATTTTTTAGAATATTTTTTTTTTTTTTTATGTATTAATAATACTAATGATAGCTGAAACATTTACATACAACAAACAAAGGTTCATTAAAAGCGTAAATGTCGCAGCCTATGGCACTTCTGCATAAATAGAAATTATTAAAAAAAAAAAAAAAAAAAAAAAAAAAAAAAAAAAAAAGAGACTAAGATTAGTTTTTTATAAGATAACTATATATGGTCTGAACTCTTCCGTTAGAGTAAAAATCAATGTTCTGTAGAAATTCACTCGAGCCGGGCCGGGTTCGGGCCGAATTTTTAACTTTTTTCCGGGCCGGGCCGGCTCGGGTCAATATTTTTTTCGTTCGGGCCGGGTCGGGCTCGGGCCAAAATTTTAACTTTCGGCAGGACCGGACCGGGCCAAAATTTTAACTTTCGGGCCGGGCTCGGGCCTGGAAATTTCGGCCCGTGCAGACCTCTAGCTTACATCATCTGTTTATAAGTGTGTATTATTTCTTTGTTCTCAGATTACAGCGAAATCTTCCGCTTTCATTAGTTAGTCGTTCATATAGAATTCCGGGGAAATCTTCCATAATTGAACATCTTACCAATTAACCTATTAAATACAATGTTAAAATCATCGTTTTTGTTTGAAGCGAAACTTTCATGATGAATTCCTTACAGAAAATCATATAATCATCTATACTACATACTTAAAGCACAACTTTGCCTTTCAATGACAAGATTTATACACTTTTTTTTTAATAAAAATACTACTTTTATGGAGGTGTATAAAACATTTTTATACGTCGTTTAGTTATGAAGCTACAGGGAGATTTTAAAACTTTGTGAATCTGATTATTAAAGACCATCTTTTTTAAGACTTTCGTGAATTAAAACAAAGTTTTTGCGACGTACTAAAAAAGAGTGCTGCATTTAACTAATGATGGAAAGCTATAGTCTTATTTACTGCTATTAAGTTTTAAATGCCTTTTTCTACTAGAATCGAAATATGAAAAACTGCGGCAGACTTGCGTATTATGAATATGGCAGAATGCAGAGTAAGATGGCATTTAAACTACCACAATCACACTTTCTTGGTGTAAAACTGAGAAGCCTGGAATTGAAAAATTAACAAATGAGAATGAATCACTAGAATATTATTTCGATGCTACGTACAAACTTTGCAATCATTGCAATACACTAAATTTCAGTAGTGTAGTGACAAAAGGATATTTGGATTCCTGTTGTCATAACGGCTTCATTTTCCTACTACAGTGGACTCTCTCTATTCCGAACACTCATGGGCCCGACCAAAAATGTTCAGATTATGGGGGTGTTCAGTATAGAGGGAGAGTCGGAAATGCATTACTACTACTACTACTATGTATTGAATTTACAGTCGGTATAAAATATTTAGCATAGTTAGTCATACCATTGTGCAATGCTAAACTAAATTTAGTCAGTTTTGTACTGTACCATCTCATTTTTTTATTAAATTTTTTTTACAAAACATACAACTACATTACAATACACCTCTTGAAAACATAATCAGTATATTACTTAAACGAATAATTTTAGTCTGCTTTTGCATTGTATGTGCTCATGCAATGCACATGTTACCTGGCTGTTTAAGATGTGAAAAAGCTTTGAGGTGATGTTCTACAGGTCTTGAATGAGTGTCTTAGTCATATTGCTTGAATGTAATCATCGTTCGTCTTATTTCGGCAGTCTCTTCTGGTTCTGCTTCTCCTTCACTTTCCTCTTCCTTTTTGACAATGCTGTTCTTGCAAACCATGAGGATTTCATTGGTTTCGAGATAAGCTCCAAGTTCTGTATCCGTATGAAGCTTCTGAAGAATTGATCCCAAGTCACTCACAGCTGTTACTTCTTAGTTTTCTATTCTTGTTTGCCCATTCTCACATAGGAATCCAATTTTATAGAAGCATCTTTGGATGATGTAGGAGGTTGTTTCATTTTATGCCATTGATATCCAATAGACAGCATCCTTCTTCTGCCGAATTTGCAGCCTCCATCACCAGGGACAATTTCTTCAGAAAATGAATTTGGTAGTAAGTTTTAAAGGTTTTGATTACTCTTTGATCCAGTGGTTGGATTATTGAAGTACAGTTTGGTAACAGGAATTTCAAGGTTATGTTCCTTAGCTGCATGTTTGTAAGTGATCTGGTATTAACAACAACAACAATTTTTTTCTTCCTTTCTCTCTTCATTATCTCGTTAATTCTCTCGAACCACTATGAGAAAATTGTGAATACCATCCACCCTTTCAGATTTATTTTATAGTGTGTAGAGAATGATGCAATTTTCACATTTTTTAAACGCTTTCTCATCACAATTGATATGAGCTTCTCATCCATAAAACTGGTACAGAGCATAATGTCAAATTTTCTTTTGACATTTTCCCAACTATGCAATTTTCGCTTCTTTTTGCTTGAGTTTTGTATTGAAGAGCTGAGAAAAACAGATCGGTTTCTTTAGCATCGAAAATGTTTGCTGTATTGAAATTCTTTGTTATGTTCAGAAGTTTTATTTTCTATTCTTCCACATTGTCAATATTTACATCTGCAGCTTTACCATTGATTATTTTGAATTCGATGTTATGTTAAATTTTGAAATGCGTCAACAATCCTTCTGATGCCTTTAATTCTGCAATTTTCTGCTTTTCTGAAAAATCCGAAGTAGGAGTGCAGTGACAGGAGATACTTTGTTCGCATTTGATATAAAATATAACGAACATTAATGTTTATGTTCTTGTTTCCTGTTTTCTATTCCAAAATTCTATACTTATTTGAGTTCGTTAAACATTTTTATTCTTCTGCAACAAGTTTCGCTGAATTTCTATGATGCGGGAATTTCCTGAATTTAGATTCCAAAAAAATGTTCAGTTTATAGAGAGGTGAGGTAAAAATGGGGATTGAAAGTAGCGTTCATAATAGTGGGGTGTTCAGATTAGAGGGTGTTCAGAATACAGAGAGTTTATCTATGTTAAGTCTATGGAGTTTTGTCGGGACCATCAAAATGAGAGTGTTCAGTTAGAGAGTGTTCAGATAGAGAGAGTCCACTGTATATCTTACTTCAGTGAATTAACAAAAATAGTTGGTGCATAATAACACAAATTTTACATTAGATTAATTTTTACACGATTATTCAATCAGGTGAATAATCAATACATGAATTGCAATTTTCCAACTGGGTGAAAAATGTCCGGGCCAGAAATCTAACCTGGGACCTCTTGGTTGAAGCTGCCAATATTCTGCCAACTGAGCTATGCCGGATGAATCTGGAAGAACAACTCATATAACTCAAATTTTGCCCAACGCATTAGAAAATGTAACACCACAATAGCATTTACATCGGTTCCTGAAATCAAGAAATACATTACAGATAGGAATCCATACTGCCTTATAATACGTCATATTCACCTATTTTGTATGGCTTAAGGTTCGTTTTGAAAAATAGGACCAGCGTAAAGGACGTAGCCTGCTAGTACTGTATATATAATATATATATGTGTGTGTATGTATATATATATATATATATATAATATATGAGTTGCAGTTTTGCCTTCCCAATACACCGCATTAATTAACTGCTTTGGTCAGCGTTCTCTCACGGAAAGCGAGTGACGTGTTCAGACCAGCTGATGGGTGTGAATTTGCTGACTACCACTTTTTATCCAATTAGCCTGGTAACTGTAAAAAGTCAAACAGAATCATTCTCAGCTGCGATACGGGTAAGACGTCCCTATCGAGCTCCAGAAAATATAGCCGAACGTTTCAGCGTATGTAACAGAATGGCCCCAAAACCCCATTTCATTTTAAGCTGTAAATAGTCATTGTATCATATAGTCAAGAAATATTAAATGTTATTTACTACATCCCCTGGATTTCCTTATTTACATATATGTATGTATATAATATATCATACTCTCTCATTACTTATGTTTAAATTCATTAAATACCATTTACACGCATCTAATTCTAATAGTTATAAGTTGCATTAAAATCGTTTGTTTTTGGCGAGGAAAAGTGCTGCACGTCAAATAGTGACGTTTTCGTCTTTTCACGGAAAATATTAGAAAGTATTTTATTTTTTTACACATTTTCTACTGTAATTCCGCCGCTAATTTTGACTGACCCTTTAATACATGCATAAGTAATTTAATTAGTATTTTTTTTTTTTTCAGAAAAAATTCTGAGTATGCCCAGTATGGAGACCTTCCTTGTTAGAAATGATTCGATTGGGTATATGACCATTAAAAGTTTAGGAACCATTGATCAAAAGTAAATAAAATATTGATTTTGTGATAATGTCATTAATAATTATTTTAAATAGCTAGTTATTCATGAATATTTTATTAATTGTTAATAATCTTGATTTTTCAATTTATTTGAAAATGACTCAATGAGCCTATCATAGTACTTCTTTTTAATTGCTATGCTATTGATAAAATTTAAAGATTCTAATTAATTTTTTTTCGGTGTTTTAAGAACACTTCACAAAGTAGGGAATAGTATGGATTGGGGGGAGGGAAGGATCGGAATGTTTAGCGTGCCCGCGTACTGGTTCTTTAAAACGGCACTTACTTTTTTACTCCTAAAAATCAGCACACATGGACAACAATAACACGGTCCATAACCCTAAATATATTATCCATGCTAAAGAGATGAGGAATCGCTAATAACTGCCGGCCGAATAAATAAATAACGCCGTATTGCCACGCACATCCTAAGATGGCAAGGTCGAATATGTTGGATAAATCAATTAAATAGAAGGGAATTTTAAATGTTGTATGAAATTTGCCATTTAAAGGCTGATCGTAGGCGAAAGCAGCTAGTAAACATGGGGGCAGCGAATCTGACGTCACAGAAGTGACAGGTATATAAGCAACACCCACCTGTGAGATCGACGCCCTGTTCAAATCAGCTGGGATCATTTTGGTACAGTAACAATTAGTCATTTAATTTCAGCGTGCAAGAAATGGGCAACAAATTGCCGCGACAACAAAATTTTTAAGTGATAGTCTTAAATAAAGATAAAAGTTGATTATTAATTAATCGTATAGTTAACAATTGAAAACATTATAAACGCATGGAGCGAAATAAAGATACGAATTGAATATTTCCAACTGAGCGAAAAATTCGCCCAGTCAAGGAAATGAACCCAGATCCTTATCTAACAAATAAACGAAATAAAAATACTAAGAGACAAAATAAATTAGTTTTATTTACAATTTAAGGCAAAGAGAGTGAAAATATATATATAAAACAATTAGTACACTTTGAAAAAATAAATCTGTAATGTTGAATTATGAACATAAATGGATATCAATATTATATAAAATAGGATTAAAAGTCCCTGACACATTTTGAAATAAAAAATAAATAAATAAATAAATAAAAAATAATTAACTGGCGACGGTTTGGCGAAAAATGCTTCTCATTTATATTTTCTACATTTAGCTTTTAAACCTTTCATTGTTACTGTTTCGAAGCCATTTGATAAATTTTGACGACCACTTTCAGTTGCATCATTATAACCATTGTTGTTTCAACTCGCATCCAGTTGTACGAGTTACAATTAAAATTTAGCCATTTATTCATACACTAGCAGGCTATGCCCGCTGCGCTAGTCAATTTTCCCAAACAAACCTTGATTCAAACAAAATGGTAATTTTAAATTTTAATTTTAAAGCAGTACAGACTATCACATGGAGAGTTCTACCGCATTTTTGAAAACGAATCCAACGCCAATGCAATATTGCCCTAATCTATGCCTGAGAAAATAATTGGGCAATTAAGAACCATCTCTTTTAGGTAGCTTTCATTACAAAAAGTAAAAAGCTATCTATTGCACCCGTCCGGAGGAAAGCACTTCCAGAAAATTTTGGTATATTTTCACCGATCATGACCCCCAGACCCCAAAACCACCCTCCGTTCAAATGTTGACATATATACACAGGGTGTCCCTAAATAAATGATATATACGGTAGGGGGTGATAGAACACATCAAGACGAGTAATAGTAAATAGGAAACCAAGTGTCCCAAACGTTTTCCAAAGGAGATAGCCGCCATTAAAGTTTGGGGTCCAAAATTTCAAATACACATAAAAACGGAAAAATTGGTCGATTGATTTGCGGTTTTCACTAAAATTACTCTGTATGTTGGTATTTTCTTGAAAATAAATTATAAAGATAAATTTCGAAAAATGCCGATAGAGGGCGCTTTAGACTTTGAAGTAATGAAAAACTATTTTTTGCCGTGATTTTTTGCATCTCATTAAATGGATTCGTAAGCTTAGACTTAAACTTAAATTTTGAGCTCAAAATCTGAATAGTTGGAAACGGTTAAGTAGCACAAACTTAACTGTGTTCAGAAGGTTTAAATTTCAAATGAATTTTAAAAACGGAAAAATTGGGCGATTGATTTACGGTTTTCACTAAAACTATTCTTTATGTCGGTATTTTATTGAAAATGAATTATAATGATAAATTTCAAAAAATGCCGATAGAGGGCGCTTTAAATTTTGGAGTAACGAACAACTACTTTTTAAGTTATTTTTTGCATCTGATTAAATGTTTTCGTAAACTTAGACTTAAACTTAAATTTTGAACTCAAAATTTGAATAGTTGGGAGTGGTTAAGTAGCACAAACTGAACTGTGTTCAGAGGGTTCAAATTTCAAATGATAATAAAAAACGGAAAAATTGGTCGATTCGTTTGCGGTTTAACATAAAACAATTCTTTAAGTCAATATCTTCTTGAAAATGAATTTTAAAAATAAATTTCAAAAAATTCCGTTAGAGGGCGCCTTAAACTTCAGAGTAACCAACAATAAATTTTAACCGCTATTTTTTGTATCTAATTAAATGCTTTCCAAAACTTTTTAAATGTTTTCGAAATCTTAGATTTAAACTTAAATTTTGAACTCAAATTCTGAATCGTTGGGAGGGGTTAAGAAGCACAAACTGAAGTGTGTTCAGGAGTTGAAATTTAACCCCCCCCCCCTCCCGAACACAGTTCACTTTTGCGCTACTTAAACACTCGCAACGATTCAGAATTTGATCTCAAAATTTAAATCTAAGCATTTGAAAGCATTTAAGGAGATTTAAAAAAATAACGGTTAAAAATAGTTGTACGCTACTCCAATGTCTAAGGCGCCCTCTATCGGCATTTTGTGAAATTTATCTTTAAAATTTATTTTCAAGAAAACACTGACTTAAAGAGTAGTTTTAGCAAAAACTGCAAACGAATCGACTAATTTTTCCGTTTTTTTATAGTTTTTCCGTTTCGTTTGAAATAGAAACCCTCTGAACACAGTACAATTTTTGCTACTTAACCACTCCCAACTAACTATTCAGATTTTGAGCTCAAATTTAAGTTTAAATCTAAGCCTACGAAACCATTTAATCAGATGCAAAAAATAACGGTAAAAAATAGTATTAGGATGGATTATTTCGTTAATCCAAAGTGTAAAGCGCCCTCTATCGGCATTTTTTGAAATTTATCTTTATAATTCATTTTCAATAAAATACCGACATAAAGAATAGTTTTAGTGAAAACCGCAAATCAATCGACCAATTTTTCCGTTTTTTATAATCATTTGAAATTTAAACCCTCTGAACACAGTTAAGTTTGCGCTACTTAACCGCTTCCAGCTATTCAGATTTTGAGCTCAAAATTTAAGTTTAAGTCTAAGCTTACGAAACCATTTAATGAGATGCAAAAAATCACGGCAAAAAATAGTTTTTCATTACTTCAAACTCTAAAGCGCCCTCTATCGGCATTTTTCGAAATTTATCTTTATAATTTATTTTCAAGAAAATACCAACATAAAGAATAATTTTAGTGAAAACCGCAAATCAATCGACCAATTTTTCCGTTTTTTATGTGTATTTGAAATTTTGGACCCCAAACTTTAAAGGCGACTATCTTCTTTGGAAAACGTTTGGGACCCTTGGTTTCCTATTTACTATTACTCGTCTTGATGTGTTCTATCACCCCCTAGCGCATAGGTTCCCAATGGGGGCGGTGCCGCCCCCCAGTGGGCGCTGGAGCCTTCCAAGGGGGCGGTAGCGAGTCTAGAGAAAAATGGGGGGCATTAGGACAGTCAAGGGGGGCGGTCATGGCTTACCTATACGTATTTAGGAACAAATTTATTGAAAATAGTTATCTCCTCTGCATTAACGATCCGTGATAAAAACCTTAATTGCTCCTGTCAATGAAAATCTATACAGACGAACCTAGCTCAGAGCGGGGGAGGGGAACTAAATTTATTTTGCTTATGTAAAAAAATCGCCGTGGAACACGAGGAAGGACTAAGTTCGCGGAGAACAAAATTTTATTATAACAAACTAAAAATATTGTAATAGCAATTCTTTTATGAATGTCAAAATATCACAGCGGAACATGGAATTATTGTGGAGTACAAAATTTGGGATAGTTGGCTGGATAAAACTTTTAAACAGAATTCTTTTTTCTATTAACCTGTATTTCGAAAAATTCTGAAGTATGACGACACATGTCTGAACAGAGATTTTTAAACGAACCCGTTATTTGAATGAGTTCAGAAATTTTTTTTATTCTTAGTGAAAAAGATAAAATTCATTATACAGTAGAGCCTCGATCCATAGTTTTTCAAGGGGTACGAAAAAAGAACGATGAATGTGTCAAAACGATGAATGCGGATTAACTTCAAAATACGAAACAGCACAATGTTTATGCATTTCTAATGTATGCAATATATACAGTATATTAATAAATACTAATTTGTTCCTTACTAAACTGTAAAAGAAATAAATCGAAGTTGTATAAAATTGGTATTTATTTTAATAAATCAATAATTTTGTGTGGTTTTTCGTTCATTGTTTTTAATTAAAAAAAATAAATTTTCAAGATAAGCAATATTTTCTGGTCATTTTCTGTAATTTCATGTACGTATATAATGCATATATTCATACAGTTTCAAGTGCCATAATTGCATCAGACAGACTTGGCATTGGTAGCTCAGCTTCATCGGCATGAACGTTATCCTCTGTTTCTTCGCCATTATTTTCATTTTTTGCATTATCACACATTTTTTCCTTTTATCACACATTGTTTAGGACACCACATGTCGCAACATCTTGATCAATGGAAACGTAATCACATCTCTACTACATAAAACCACTCTTCATCTGCATTATTATCGTCATCATCAACACAAATAGCACAAATGAGTTATTTTAGGATAAAAGAGGTAATTCTAGTTTATATGTCATATGGATTCGTTTGATTTTCAATTTCATTATGGAGAAGAGAAATATTTTACAACGATGAATGCGGGAAAATGATTTTTTGAAAAACGATACTTGCGGGTTTCGTAAACATTATTTAAGTATAATTTGTGCAGGGACTGTAGAAATAAAACGATCAAACGATGGATGCGGGAACGATAGATCGGAGTTTCACTGTATCTATAAATTTGTTCAAAAGTAAATTTATTTAAACTTAAATAGTGAAAAATTTTTATATTTCAAAATATCTTAATCGAAGAAGAAATGCCGGCAGTACAGTATTGAGCATTTGAAATATGGTTCTATGCACTCTCCAATAATATGAATAAATGCATGTCGATAGAAAAGACAAAGATGTGTCCTATTTTTCAAAGACTGGAAAAGGGAATTTTAAAACAGTCAACTATATCAAATCTTTTTTAGTCGTCTACTAAACAAGAAGATGACGGACTACTAGCATCATATAATATTGTGATCGATACATCATATAATATTGTGATATATGTTGATCGCAAAAGTATGAAAACCATACGCAAATTGCGAGAAATTAATCTTGCCGGCAGTAAGAGAGATAATAAAGACTGTTTTACATTAAAAAAAAAAAAAGTCAAATATCATAAGAAAAAATCCTGAGTAACAATGCGGTACAAAAAGGAATAAATGACTAAAGGCACTGAAATATCATTATGAAATATCATTATGCTATAACTTAAAGATCTGAAAATTTTCCATCCAACTCGATGGATCAGAATTACCAAATATCAAAAACACATAAAAGAAGAGAAAAAAATGTCAAGAGTTAATATTTGCTAAAAATTTGAAAATTAAGAGAGAGAGAATCGATATTTAATACCACGAAGGCACGAAGTCAGTGAAAAAATTGTTTCACTTTGTAGTGCAGTTGTCACTATCACTTTGCGTCAGACTTGCACATTATTACAATCTCTTTCTGCTGCGCACAGAAGTTCGTTATCTCTAAAAAGTATTTGTCTGTCTCGTTTCACGATATATTTGATCCAATATTACACTTAATAGAAAACAAAGGTGTAAAAATACGCTAAAACATGGTTACATTAAAAAATGACATCCATTAGTTGAATATAATTAGTGCACAAAACATCATAGCTACTTCTAAAACTTCTCTTGTTCAAACAAAATCTAAGTAGAATAAAATACAACCAATTTCCCATATTATTCGCAGTCTGTTAAAACGGGAATATTTATTTTCTATCAATAGTTAACCGTTCTTCATGAAGTCTTCTCAGAGCGATTCCAAGATATTTATACATGAATATACCGAGTCTGTTTTTAGATCCTTTCGCAAATGCAGATACTCCAGTATCATCATATTTGGAGGAGGAAATCGTGGAAACCACAGCAAACGAGAACTAAAGGTAAAATTCAGAAATGGATACCAAGAGTTCTAACTTCAAAAACCAATACAGCTTTCTTACCTGGATTGTGAGCGAGAGTACATAAAATTTTAATTGCTTTTTTTACTTACCCATCATACGTAATATAGGGTGAATGGGACGAAGCCTATTTAATACCAGTAACTTCGATGATCCAAAATTATTTTTTTCATACTCTCGAAAAATTTGTTCCGGTGAAAGGCACATAAAAAATTTCGAATTAAGGAGTGGACCTAAAATGCAATAAAACAACACAAATTTTGCATAAAGAACGAAGTCGATTGGATTATTAGTTGCAGAGATACTTGTAATCCTGTTTTCCACATTCTTCAATTTTTCATGACCCTGTATTCCATTCAAATTTCAATTCAAAGATATATTTTAATTGGAAAGAAGATTCTTCATCCAACGCAGTAAACTGTCAGTTAATATAATTATTATTTTTGGAGTTATAAGGATGTTTCTTTTACGCAATTCGGTATTACTTGAATAGTTTGGCGTTTTATATAAATTTGTCGAAATTGGTTCATCAGCAGTTCATCAATAGAGCATTACTATGTATATTAAAAATATTCAAATATGTGTTTAAATTTTGTTTTGGAATTTCAATGTATTATAAATAGTTTACACATGTTTTATTTTTATATATTATATGCATATCCATGATAGATAAGTATTACGTTGCCCTCCCAATGACAAGTTTTCATCAGATTTGGCTGAAAACTACTTCCGTGCATTATCTAATTTACTGCCTAAGAAAAGGAACATACATCTTTGAACCTGACAATTTGTGACTGATGTTAAAGAAATTGGAATCCGACATGAACAAATTGTTAAAACTCCATCAGCCTCAACCATTTTGTTTTGTTTTTTTTTTTTTTTTTTAATTCTTATTGTTTTTGTATTTAATTTTCAATTTTTAATACATTTTATGGTCGTTTTAATTAAGTTCTACTATGTGATTCTTTGCAGCTATATAGATAAAATATAATAAATTAGCAACAGTATTTTAACATTTTGTACAATTAACAACTACGGAAGAGGGGGCGTTGGCACTTTTTTTTCTTGTAAAGGGGGCGGTGGTCCAGAAAAGGTTGGGAACACCTATACCCTAGCGTATATACCATTTGTTTAGGGACGCCCTGTATATATATATATATATATATATATATATATATGACGATTTAAGGAGAACTCGAATTATTTCCACTGATTAAAAAGAAACACACAGTCATGGCAAGCGAGGGAAAAAACAAAATAAATAAATAAATGTAGAAGATCCAATAATTAGTCATGGGCTGCTGTAAATTCATTTATTAAATTCGTAATAATGAGGAAGGAAAAGCTCCTTTTGCAAAAATTCCATCATTATTTCAGCGAGCTGTCCTCATCGAAGAAGCAACCCAAGAAATCTTCTTTTTCATCTCGAGACTTCCACCTTTTTAAACTAAAAAGAAAGTTCTGGAACATTCTGTAACCTCAAACCATCATTCTTTTATGTAAACAGAATTCTTGTCCAGCTACGAGATTATTTTTCACAAACGATAAATTTATTTTAAAAAAAATATTATTTAACCAATTTATAATTGACTCAGAATTTTAAATATCTTAGGCAGACGATTTTTATAAATGATTAATTTTAAGAGAAAAAGAAAAGAAATGAATTTATTAATATGCACACATCAAAGGTTGACGTAGGAAAAATAAATAAATAGATAAAATAAAATAATGATATTTTTCGAAAGGTATGGTTTTGGAATAAATTTAATAAGACTTTCTTAAAAAGGGTTGATAAAAACATAGAAGAAATCAGTTTTATTTGGAATATTAAGAAATAAAGTTTTAATTAAGAATATTTTTAATTTAGAGCCATCTTTTTAAATTTACGCATACTGGAATAATGTTTTTTAAGGCAAATTAAGAATTTATATCGTCTGCATAAGGATTAACAGATTAGATTTAGAAACAAGATTTTAATTTAATAATTTGAAGTAAGTACGGAATATTATTATAAGAAAATTAAGATAGTATAAAGGTTAGTTTTGGCGAAAAAATTTTAAATTTGTAATATATATATATACATAACCATATACCGGGTGTTCCAAAAATAACCGGTAGATTTTAAAATTCAATAACATAAAAACGGTGACAGCTATTAAAAAAATTTTTGCAGGAGGGTTATGTATAATGCCATAAGTTTTATCTCCGTGATTTTTGATTTTAGTTCGGAAACCAAACAATAGATGGCACTGACGGCGATTGGCGCTCAGTCGAAGCCGAAACTGAGCTCACTCAGCATTGATACAAAGGAAGGAGATTAAGGATATGGAGTGCGTCTCATTCGATTTGATTTCAATGAAATGCATTTTTGCCATGGATGTAACAGATTCTTCGATAGTGGAATGCAGCGTTCAGAAATGGGTATAAATTTCGCAAACAGTATTTGAGTTTGCAGGATATTTTACATTTATAAAGTTTTATTTGCCCGGATAAAATTACTTTCTTATGGCATGATTTAAAGAATATTTTATGCATCGTATTTTAAAACTATACTGTTAAAAACTTGAAACCTTTGCTGCATCATCACACCTCCGCTTTTATAGAAAATGATTACTTCACTGTATTATGGAGCATTCTCATCGGTCAAAACAGAGATATTCTATAATAACATCGAGTGACGATGCAGCAAAAGTTTCAAATTTTAACAGTGTTGGTGACGATGCAGAGAGTCACAAAAATGACCGGTATATTTGAAAAATCAATAAAATTTAAATGGGCAGCGTTAGAAATATACCGTTTGTTGCAATATGATTGGGACAATAGTAAATTTTCAGGTATACAACTTTCGGAATCACTTAAAATTTTCAACAACAGATGGCACTGCAGGCAATTTGAAAGCTATAATAGAAAACGCAATCTGTGAATTTGCCATTCTGTAAACCCTCTGTCCCTGCCCGCGAAGAAACTCGCAAGCTAAAGCTATTCACTGTAAAAAAATTTGACCCATTTGCTGCAGCGTCATTCACTCCGCCGCTTTTACAGAAAATGGCTACTTTATTTCGTTATGGAGCATTATCATTGGTCATAAAAGACATATTCTATAAAAGCTGTGGAGTGACGCTGCATCAAATGGGTCAATTTTTTATAGTGTTCTTTTGGAGAGGCATTTTTGTAATAACTCTGTCGCATTTTGACATTTTAATTTTTTTTTTTTTTTTTTTTTTTTTTTTGCACTGCATAAGTAAGGTCCCTCTCAAGATCACTCCTTGATTACATTTTCGATTTTGGTTGCAGATTTTTTTTATAAAGTTAATTTCAATTAAAAATCGGTTTTGGAAGTAAAAGTAACTTTATTCCGGCTGTTTCAAAAATGACGGTATATTTGAAAAATCAATAATACACCGTTTGTTGTAATGTGCTTGGGACAATAGTAAATTTTTAGACAGACAAACTTACGAAATTACTTACAATTTTCAACATCAGAATTACTTACAATTTTCAACATCAGATGGCGCTGCAGTCTGAAAAATCTAAAGAACGATATTTTCCACATATCCACCATGCGCAGCAATAATATGGCGTAGTCTCTGAACGAAATTACCAGTAACCTTTATAAACGTTTCAGGAGGGATGGCTTCACATACAGAAGAGATGTACTGCTTCAGTTGTTCGACTGTTCCTGGATTGTGGCGGTACACCTGGTCTTTCACGTGTCCCCACAGATAGTAGTCACAGGGGTTCATGTCTGGCGATAAGGGAGGCCAATCCACGCCGCTCCCTGTATGTGTGGGATAGCCCAAAGCAATCACACGATCATCGAAATGTTCATTCAGGAAATTAAAGACCTCGGCTGTGCGATGTGGCCGGGCACCATCTTGCATAAACCACGAGGTCTTCACAGTGTCGTCTAAGGCATTTTGTACCGCCACAAATTCTCGAAGAATGTCCAGATAGCGTGGTGCAGTAATCGTTTCGGATCTGAAAAATGGACCAATGAGCCCCTTGGAAGAAATGGCGGCCCAAACCAACACATTTGGAGGATGTAGGGATGATGGGACTGCAACATGGGGGTTTTCAGTTCCCCATATGCGCCAGTTCTGTTTATTTACGAAACCGTCCAGGTAAAAATAAGCTTCGTCACTAAACCAAACGCTGTCCACTTGGATATCTCCGACATCAATCCTTTGCACCATATTATTAGCAAATGTTACTCGTGCATCAATAGAAGAAGCGATGAGGGGTTTCCGAGTTTGAATTTTGTATGGATAGAGGTGTAAACTCTGGCGCATGAGACGGTACGTGGACGTTGGCTTTATTTGGACTGCAGCTGCAACACGGCGAATGGAAACCTGAGGCCGCTGTTCGATCACCTTCTGCACAAGCTGAGCATTACTCTCTGTTGTTGTCGTACGCGGTCGCCCTACATTTCCAGCACGTTCATCCTTCACGTCTCCAGTCCGTTGAAATTTTTCAAACAAATTCTTTATTGTATCGCTTTTCGGTCCTTTGGTTACATTAAACTTCCGTTGAAAACTTCGTCTTGTAGCAGCAACACTGTGTTCTAGGCGGTGGAATTCCAACACTAAAAAAATCCTCTGTTCTAAAGAATAAACCATTTTTACCTGCAAACTTGCAGTCTGTGAACAGCATACGCTTGCAGCAGAAAGACAACTTACAGAATAGCGAACTCAGAGACTGAGTTTTCTTCAATAGCTTTCATCACACCTGCAGCGTCATCTGTTCTTGAAAATTGCCAAAATAATTGAAAATAATCAAGAAATATAATAAAGGAGAGATCTTGAGAGGGACCTCAGCTATGCAATGCAAAAAAAAAATATTAAAAAATGTCAAAATGCGATAGAGTTATTACAAAAATGCCTCCCCATACACTGTTAAAAATCTGCCGCATTTTGTTACAACGCACTCCTCTGCTTGTATAGAAAACAAACGGTTACTTAGCCGTGAAATTGAGCTTTCTCATTGGTTGGAATAGAGATATTATATACAAGCGGTGGAGTGCGTTGCAACAAAATGCAGCAGATTTTGACCAATGTAGAAACACTGCAAAAACGTTGACCCATTTGCTAGAATGTCACTCCACAGCTTTTATAGAATATGTCTTTTATGACCAATGATAATGCTCCATAATACAATATTGTAACCGTTTTCTATAAAGGTGGTGGAGTGACGCTGCAGCAAATAGGTCAATTTTTTACGGTGTAAGAGCAAGATTGTAGCAAAATATCTTCACCAACATTGTTAAAATTTGAAACATTTGCTGCATCGTCACTGCATTGCTATTATAGAATATCTCAATTTTGACCAATGAGGATGCTTCATAATACAGTGAAGTAATCATTTTCTATAAAAGCGGAGGTGTGATGATGCAGCAAAGGTTTCAAATTTTTAACAGTGTAGTTTTAAAATACGATGCATAAAATATTCTTTAAATCATGCCATAAGAAAGTAATGTTATCCGAGCAAATAAAACTTTATAAATGTAAAATATCCTGCAAACTCAAATACTGTTTGCGAAATTTATACCCATTTCTGAACGCTGCATTCCACTATCGAAGAATCTGTTACATCCATGGCAAAAATGCATTTCATTGAAATCAAATCGAATGAGACGCACTCCATATCCTTAATCTCCTTCCTTTGTATCAATGCTGAGTGAGCTCAGTTTCGGCTTCGACTGAGCGCCAATCGCCGTCAGCGCCATCTATTGCTTGGTTTCCGAACTAAAATCAAAAATCACGGAGATAAAACATATGGCATTATACATAACCCTCCTGCAAAAATTTTTTTAATAGCTGTCACCGTTTTTATGTTATTGAATTTTAAAATCTACCGGTTATTTTTGGAACACCCGGTATATATTATATATATATATATATATATATATATATATATATATATCTGATTTTTTGTCATGCGATAACTAACGTATTTATGAACCGATTTGAATGAAACTTGGTATGTACATAGTACATACAAATATCTCGACCGAGTTCGTTGATCAGCATCATCCGCCATCTTGTTTCAAAATGGCGGCCATTTAAAAAATTAAAAAAATTTAAATTTAAAATTAAATGCGAAAAAATTAAAAGTTGAAAAATATTTTTATTTTATGTGTTAGATCTTAAAACACCAATTCCAGAACACTTTTTATTTTTCCTATATCTTTAAAAATGATTGAGTTATAGCACTTTGAATTTTTCTTATGACTGACATTTTGAAACGATCTGATTCTTGTCATGCTATAACTAACGAATTTATGAACCGATCTGAATGAAACTTGGTATGTACATAGTACATACAAATATCTCGACCGAGTTCGTTGGCCAATATCATCCGCCACCTTGTATCAAAATGGCGGCCATTTAAACTTTTTTTAAAAATTTAAAATTAAATGCGAAAAACTTAAAAGGTGAAAAATATTTTTATTTTATGTGTTAGATCTTAAAATACCATATCCAGAACATTTTTTACTTTGTCTATATCTTAAAAAAGGATTGAGTTATAGCACTTTGAATTTTTCTTATGGCTGACATTTTGAAACGATCTGATTTTTGTCATGCTATAACTAACGTATTTATGAACCGATTTGAATGAAACTTGGTATGTACATAGTACATACAAATATCTCGACCGAGTTCGTTGGCCAGCATCATCCGCCTTCTTGTTTCAAAATGGCTGCCATTTAAAAAAATTTTAAAAATTTAAAATTTAAAATTAAATGCGAAAAAATTAAAAGTTGAAAAATATTTTTATTTTATGTGTTAGATCCTAAAACACCGATTCTATAACACTTTTTACTTTGTCTATATCTCAAAAAATGATTGAGTTATAGCAATTTGAATTTTCCTTATGGCTGACATTTTGAAACGATCTGATTTTTAGGTAGCTTTCATTACAAAAAGTAAAAAGCTACCTATTGCAGCCGTCCGGAGGAAAACACTTCCAGAAAATTTTGGTATATTTTCACCGATCATGACTAGAGATATAAATTTTCCGGAAAAATATAAGTGGCGGAAAAAAAACTGTTTTTTACCGGAGTTTTTTTTTCGGAAAAAAACTGAAAAATTGGAAAAATTGATTTTTCATGACTATTTCTCCCAAATAAATTATATTTTCTTAGAGAATATTAAATAATAAAAAAAAAATTCCCATTTATGTGTATTAAATGAAAATTATTTTCACTTTATATTTAGCAAAATAAAAAGAAAATAGAAAAGCCTGCTTTTAAACTTTAGTTTTTTTTTCCCCCACAGCCTAAGAATTTTTAAAACACTATATTGTTTGTTATATCATATCTCTGTTGAAATGATTTTTCAGTTACATGTTTAACTACCAATTGACCTAATGTAAGAACCTGAGCCAATATGTCTGCAGTTTGGAATGAAATAAATTATGCATTCCATTTACATAAGTATAATTTTTAAGTAAATGATACTAGTTTAAAAAAATTGTTGCTGTTTTGTCATTATTATCAATATCAGTATTAAAAAAATTCCATTGTTTGTTTAAAAATATGTATATTTTTACATTATTACACTTTTTTCTTACAATTGTAATTTTATTTCCTTTAAAAATATGTTTAGTTTTGGTATAGCTTTCCAATCTCAACTCAAAGTTTTGATTTAGTTTTATAATCAAACAAAACTAAGTTTTTGTTTGGCTTACTCAGGTGTGCAACTAAAAAATAGCATAGCATTTATTGACTGGTAGATTTTTACTCACTGAAACCAGAAAAATATTTTCTTTAAGTTTACTTAAACGTAATTTTTTTCTTTTTATCCTGAAATCTGGTATTCTATTCTTGAGTAAGAAACCATATGTTTCCATATGGTAAATTCATATTTCTAAAAATGGAACTCAAAAGTAATGAAAACAGAACACTACAAATAGAAAATGCTCGTGAGGAATTAAAAAAAGCAGTTACATACAGAGATAAA
Organism: Maratus speculifer; assembly: GCA_964019185.1. Lineage (NCBI taxonomy): Eukaryota > Metazoa > Arthropoda > Arachnida > Araneae > Salticidae > Maratus > Maratus speculifer. The sequence goes on from OZ025290.1 coordinate 154,386,383, forward strand.
CTTCTAGTTTGCTTTAAAAAACTACAAAAATTCAAAGTTTAATCAAAAGGGATTGTATAATTTGGAACATAGTTACTTGTAATAAAATATGGGGGTTTTTTTCATCGCAGTTGTACTTTTCTAATGCAAACTTCCCATGTTTTTGCGACATTACTGTACATTATTGAGGTAAAATAGAGATTAATTTTAGATTCAATACCTTGAAAAAACATTCAATTAATCAGCTATAAAGAAATCTTGAAAAATGCAGCATAGTAGTGCCACCTATAGGGCAATTTACACCAAAAACTAAACAATCTTAATATATATCAGGAACTGTCTGAATCTGTAGTTTGATTAAAAAAAATCGTCCTTTAGTCCTTGAAATAGAACTATTGCGATAATCATGAATAATGCAGCATAGCAGCGTCATCTGTTGAGCGATTTACACCAAAAAGTAATGTGCACAAAGTTATATCAAAGATTAACTTAATCTGAAGTTTTATGAAAATACATACATTAATTCTTGAGACAGAACTACTGTGGAAATTATGAATAATGCAGCATAGTAGCGCCATCAGTTGTGCGATATACACTAATAACTAAACATCTCGAGTTTATATCAAGGTGTAACTGAATCTAAAGTTTTGTGAAATTATGTGCATCAGTTCTTGAGTTCGAATGCCCATAAAATTTTTGTCCCATACAGACTCACAGTGTGACAGATATTTTCCAAAAACTATCAAATCGTGTTCAGGACCTTCTAAAATATTTAAATACACCAAAAACTGGAAGTCAAAATTTTCACGAATTCAATACTTACTTCTTGAAAAGATAGAAAAAAAAATAATAAATGCATACTTCAAATTTTATGTTAATTTTTTAATTTTACCATTTATATTAATCGGCATATTATTGAAATAATTTTGCACATGAATTAAAAAAAAAAAAAAAAAAAAAAAAAAGAAGTTACATTTAATTATACATCTAGATTTTTTTCATGTAATCCTGTTTTTGTGAAATTGTGAATTTTTTGTATATACTTATACAAAATATATTCAGAATTTGTGAATAAGAAATTATTACTATTATTAGAGTCCTATTTAGACATTTTTAATAAGGTTATTTATGCATATATACAACTTGATAAGATTCAGCTGCTATATGGCATGAGACTTTTTTTTCTTCAATCACTGCATTTGCGAAAGATTCAATTTGTAGATTAAATTTTTTCTGAAATGTCTATTTTCAAGAGAAATTTTGCGAAGGGTCTTGTGTTTCAAACAAGAAAAAATGTGAAGGATCTTTTCAAGTCTTCTCAAACAGATTTCTGCTCAGAGATCAGATTACCCACATTAAAGTTTTCATGTGGGACACTCAAAATAAATAAAATAAAAAGTATGAAATGTAGCTATTACAAAATTTTCACTATATTTTTTCATAAATGAAATTTCAATTTTTCCAGTTCGGAAAAATTGAAAAATAAGCCTTCGGAAATCCCAATTTTTCCGGGGCATTCCCATCTCTAATCATGACCCCCAGACCCCAAAACCACCCTCCGTTCAAATGTTGACATATATCTATATATATAAAAGAAAGTCTGGATTTCGTATTAATCACAGCACAAAAAAATCTGCCGAACCAAAAATCTTGAAAATTGGGTTAAAAATACTTCTGATAACATCGATTGCCGCTAAGAAGGGATTTTCGAAATTTCCACCCCTAACGGGGTTAAAAAAAGGAACGAACTTTTAAAAAATTCCTTAAAAATCTTCTTTTGTAGTTATTTTTCAACTGATAACATATTTTAATGTATTTTTCATTCTGAATCGAATGGTACCAAGCAAATTCTTTTAAGTTCAGTAGTTCGCGAGATACTTCACATTTTCCTGATTTGGCGGTGTGTTCGGCGCAAAAACCTGAAATTTTCAATCCTTATTTATATATATAAAAGAAAGTCTGGATTTCGTATTAATCACAGCACAAAAAAATCTGCCGAACCAAAAATCTTGAAAATTGGGTTAAAAATACTTCGGATAACATCGATTGCCGCTAAGAAGGGATTTTCGAAAATTCCACCCCTAAGGGGGTAAAAAAAGGAACGAACTTTTAAAAAATGCCTTAAAAATCGGCTTTTGTAGTTATTTTTCAACTGATAACATATTTTAATGTATTTTTCCATTCTGAATCGAATGGTACCAAGCAAATTCTTTTAAGTTCAGTAGTTCGCGAGATACTTTACATTTTCCTGATTTGGCGATGTCTTCGGCGCAAAAACCTGAAATTTTCGATCCTTATCTATATATATAAAAGAAAGTCTGGATTTCGTGTTAATCACAGCACAAAAAAATCTGCCGAACCTAAAATCTTCAAAATTGGTTAACGTCTTAAGTTCTACAAGATAGATTTTAATGGATTTTACATTATTAGTTGGATAATTTTTCAGAAATTTTGTAACAAATGAATTATAGCATTCTACGTTGTTTAATTGAATACTTAGGAAATGTTTTTTATCAGATGAATCCAATTCCAAAAGTTTGGCTTTATTTTAAAAGTTCTGCTGAATGAATTTTTATGTGATTAAAATTGTTAACATATTGAGAGCTACGTCATTCATTGGTGACTAACACTGAACTTTCCGTTTAGATGACTGATTTTTCACCGATGACAGACAGTCTAAAGTACGATATAAAACTAAAAAAAAATTACTATGATATAAAAATTTCGTTTAATTCAAAGTTTCTTAAGGGGTGTCAGGAGTTTTAAATTTAACGCACTTCATGAAAATGTGCTTCCGCTTCGAATTCGCATAACTTCATAAATATTCAAAGTATTTACTTAATTTTTTGTGGTATATTTGGGATAGGGTTTAGGTCTAATAATATCATAAAATAAAGACTCACAACAGACTAAAAAAAATATAGCAAGAACATTTAAGTAATGAAATTTTCATGTATTTTTTCAAAAAGGCTATCACTATCCGTAAGATAACTAAACTTTGAGTAGACCTATAAACTTCATTCATAGACTAAAATGATCTCTAAACTCTATTTCATAGAATGAATTAAGGATATAAACATTGCTTGAAATTAACTAATTTAAAATGGCATATGAATTTGAAAATTTGAAAAATCGTTAAAATTACAATTAATTAATCATTAAAAAATTAATTAAATTTTAAATTATCTTTACAAAATTAATTCATTTTATAGGGAATGTTAATATAAACATATGTGAGAAATTTCCAAATGATACTTCAAATAGATTTTTCTTAATCTTACGGATTGTTTTGAAAAATTCAGTTAATTTCATTACTTAAATGTTCTTGCTATATATTTTTTAGTCTGTTGTGAGTCTTTATTTTATGATATTATTAGACCTAAACCCTATCCCAAATATACCACAAAAAATTAAGTAAATACTTTGAATATTTATGAAGTTATGCGAATTCGAAGCGGAAGCACATTTTTATCAAGTGCGTTAAATTTAAAACTCCTGACACCCCTTAAGGGAAAAAAAAAAAAAAAAATAAAATAAACTGACCAGCGTAGCGGGCGAAGGCTGCTAGTATATATATATATATATATATCCTTACTAATATTATAAATCGGAAAGTGAGTTTGTTTGTTTGTTTGTTTGTTCCGCTTTCACGTCGTAACTACTGAACCAATTGCTTTGAAATTTTGCAGACGTAAAGTTAGAAGTCCGGGTTAAATAATAGGGTAATTTTTATTTATTTTATTCAAATATTTTCCTTAATAATTCAAAATTGAATTATTTTTCATACAAAATCAATAGGCATTTTTCAGATAAAATTTACCATTTTCCATTCCTGTTGCCAAGAAAATAAAAAATTGGAATAATAATTTTTCAGCGGCAATGAATTTTTAATAGAAAACTTCCACGCGGAAAACTATAATAAAATGATTTAAAAGAAAATAAATATAACGTCATGTTTGAAATAAAAATAAAAGGTGTATTTTTAGGTGCGTTCGTAATTATGTAAATACGTAGCACCTATTGTTGTCGCTCAGTCCGTCCGTCTGTCCATCCGTCTGTTCGCATATAACAACGCAAAAACTACCCAACCGAATCGTTTTAAATTTAAAATGGATTATTATTATATAATTTTGTCGAGTCATTTCAAATTTTATGAAAATAGGATGAATAGATCAATTACAGGGGCAATCAAAAGTATTCCGTTACATTACGGTCAATGGGGAAAAATGTTTTAAATGCATTTTAATGGTGTTACACTCATTCGAACATAATAAAATTGATATGCAACTATAAAGTACATACTATAATATGCATTTTGTATAATCTGTGGTACAAAGAACATTTTGTTATTGATTTACAAGGCCACGCAAAAGTATCCTGTTACATATTGGTATAGAAAGAACATTGTTTGGTGCACATTTTAATTGTAATTAGCTATTTACAGTTTTATGCGATTGATACATGAGAGTCATGTTTTTAACATTTCGTTATCGTACGAACGCACCTCATTTGCTACGCTTCACGTGCAATATCCAACTTGTTTATAATACATTTAACAAGGATATTTGTTTAGTTAATGGGAATTTTTGAGTAAAATATGGTGACATAAATTAAAAGTAAAAAGAATGAAAAAGAATTATATTTTTAATAAAATGGTTCACTCATGAAAATGTGACGTCATAGTTGAAATAAAACAGGTACTTTATAGCAGTCGTTAAAAATATAAGGGGTATGAATATCAGTAGCTAATGGAGCGAGATAAATAATGACATCATATTTAAAATGAATCAGAAATATTTTTTACTTATACTAATTAATAAGTTATAAGTTACATACAAAGGAATATTTTTATTCAAAACTCATAATTATCAATGGAAGAAATTTTTTGTGGGGAAAAGGTGGAAAATAAAATCACTGATTAATATATTTTTGGCTCGATTTTTTAACACTTTCGAACAAAGTTGAAAAGTTATTATGCTTTCCGTTTGTCTGTCTGTCTGGTCGCTTTCTAACTTTCGTAAATATACTCCGATTTCCATGAAATTTTTGGACGTTCTTAACGTTTACATAACACGAATACCTATTGAAAATAAAGTTTCTACCATGATTAGTTTATTTACAGGGATAGTCAAAAAATTTCCTTATATTACGGCATTATGGGGAAAAATCGTTTTAATTAAATTTAACAATGTTACAGCCTGTAGAACATATTCAAATTTATATGCATTTACAAAGTGCACTAAAATATGCATTTTGTAAAGTATGTAGTGAAAAGGGCACTTACTATTCATTTACAGGGTCAGACAGAAGAATTCCATTGCATAGGAATAAAGGGAGGAACAGTTTCCGACATATTTTAATTATGGTAAACGATTTCATGTATAATCAAATTGATATATGTTGCTGAGGCTTAATGTGAGTTATTTCATGCATAATACGAAGTGCATAGCATTTACAGGGACACACAAAAGATTTCAAATATTGTATATTCTATCCGAAGTACTGTATATCATGGATGATGACTGGTGCATGGATGAAATGCATTTTGAATTATGATATGTGCTTTTAAGTTTCGCTAAATGTATGCATATTAAATGGAGAGTATAAATGGTAATAGTATAAATAGTTAAATTTAGATATACAGGGTTACACAAAAGATCTCGGAAAGGTTACTGAATATGAGCGTAATTTACTTAAAGGTGGTTTTTAAATAAAATATGCATTTTTATTTTGAACTGCATTTAGTAAACTAAGAAATGTTTGTAGTATATATATAAAATGATAAACAGGGTCCCGCAAAGAACTGGATACAAGGTTGTCTTCGAATGATAATTTCTGAAAATGTAATTTAGGTAGTAATAAGAAATATTTTTGTTTGAAATAAACTTTAGAAAGATACTTTCGTGTATTAAAGGCACTTGGAAAACTACAGGGCTGAACAAAAGAATTCAAGAATGTTTCTATCTATTAGTATTAATCGCTGAAAGGAAAATTTTGACCAGCAAACAAATTAGCAAATAGGGATTATCAAAAGTTTTTTTACCATAAATTCGCGATAAAAAGTTAATTACACAAGATTTTCATCATCGAAATTTTTTGCTTGATTGATCAATTATTTCTTCTTTAAATGTTATGTGAACGAAGTCACGGGTAACTGCTAGTATATATATATATATATAACCATATATATATCTGATTTTTGTCATGCGATAACTATCGTATTTATGAACCGATTTGAAAGAAACTTGGTATGTACAGTACATAGTACATACAAATGTCTCGACTGAGTTCGTTAAAGAGCATCATCCGCCATCTTGTTTCAAAATGGCGGTCATTTAAAAAAAATTTAAAAATTTTAAATTTAATATTAAATGCGAAGAAATTAAAAGTTGAAAAATATTTTTCTGTTATGTGTTAGAACTTAAAACAAAGATTCAAGAATGCTTTTTTTTATATATCTTAAAAAATGATTGAGTTATAGCACTTTGAATTTTTCTTATGGCTGACATTTTGGAACAATTTGATTATTGTCATGCTGTAACTAACGTATTTATGAACCGATTTGAATGAAACTTGGTATATACACAGTACGTACAAATGTCTCGACCGAGTTCGTTAACCAGCATATCCGCCATCTTCTTTAAAAATGGCGGCCATTTAAAATTTTTAAAAAATTTTTAAATTTAAAATTAAATGCGAAGAAAATTAAAAGTTGAAAAATATTTTTATTTTATGTGTTAGATCTTAAAACACCAATTCCAGAACACTTTTTATTTTTCCTATATCTTTAAAAATGATTGAGTTATAGCATTTTGAATTTTTCTTATGGCTGACATTTTGAAATGATCTGATTTTTGTCATTCTGTAACTAACGTATTTATGAACCGATTTGAATGAAACTTGGTATGTTTATAGTACATACAAATGTCTCAACTGTGTTTGTTAGCCAGCATCATCCGCCATCTTGTTTCAAAATGGCGGCCATTTAAACTTTTTTAAAATTAAAATTTAAAATTAAGTACAAAAATGTGAGAAATTGAAAAAGATTTTTCTTTTGCGTATTTGACCTTGATACAAAGATTCCAGGGCATTTTTAGTTTCGTCTATGTCTTGAAAAATGGCTGAGTTATAGCACTTTCAATTTACAGTGTGGTTGACATTTTGAAACGGTCTGAAATTTGTCACGCGATAATACGCATATTTATAAACTGATTTGGATATAACTTTGTGTGTACATAGTACATATCAATGTCTTGACCGAGTTACCTATCCAACTTTATCCACCATCTTGTTTCAAAATGGCGGCTATTTAAGTTTGTCAAAAATCTTTTAAATGTATAATGATGTACAAATAAAAATTTAGAAATTGAAAAAAGATTCTTTCGAATGTATACAAATGTATACAAATTCCGGAATATTTTTTGCTTTGTCTTTATCTTAAAAACGCCTGAGATATAGCAGTTTGAATTTCTAATGTGGGTGACATTTTTTAAAAAATCAATTTGCCCGCGACAGCACTCGTATATATTAATCGATTTCGATATGAGAGTACATGTCCACATGAATTAAGATTTCGACCAAGCTCATTGGTTTGTTTTATCCATCATGTTGCTTTAAAATGGCATACACTTCATGATATCGTGGAATTTGGCGACTCTCTAAATCGCTGAAAATAAAACCAGGTTGAATAAAATATGATTAATTTCTAAAAATTCCTATTAATAATCAGTATTGACAAATATAAATATGCGTATGACAAAAACTAGCATTCAATCTTATAAAATCGGGTTTCACTAATTTGAGTTTCGTATGTTTGAATAATATAACTTAATTTAAAATAAATAATATTTAAATAAGTATATGAAAGCTACCTATTCCTCCCGGCATTGCCGGAAGGACTTTTATTTAATCATTTATAGTAGAGTTTGATATGAAAATGAGACCGTTATGAAAGCAGGAATCAAAATGTTCCCTAGTCATTACATTAGTACATTAGAAAGCATTGCAATGATCACTAAAATTGGTCTCTGTTAAATTTCGGATCGTATATTAACATTTGTCAGTTGTTAAACTTCCGGCATCTGAACTTGCGCTATGGTATGGAATCTGATAGCATAAATACAATCTCATTACATTTTTAAAAAAAACGCCCTCTTCTTGCAGGTCTACTACAATTTCCTATATACCTTAGTCTATTCCAGCAGAGTACATAGAGTAAAAAAAAAAAAAAAGTAAAGAATTATTTATAGATATATAGAAGAGTATTTAACTTATATATTTATTGTAACAAAGAAGCATAAAAGGTGTATTTTAAAGCTGAATTAGTTGAATAAAATTAAAATTACATCATTTTCACTGCTTCTTCATTTTATAAACCATGCAACTTTATATCTTCATATTATAAAGTTGCAAACATGTAGCCATTGAATCGGGAATAATCTTGATGACTAAATTTATTATAAAAATAAACCTTTAGCTTGCATCCAATAAAACATTTCTACCTTCTGTAATCGATTCCATTATGATTTTTGGCGTCAACCATTAGAGGTGCTAGAAACGATTTGTTACAAATGTACCAGACTTATTTCGTATTTATTGTCAAATGAAAATGTGAAATTTGCGGTCATCTATTGTTGGCATTTAATCATATAGCTTGGCGATAGTTTTTTTGTTTGACGGGGTAATGAAGTAGTATCTAATAGTTAATTTTTGACAAAATTCTGTTGATAGAGCTCCAGGTTAATTAAAATTGCTACATAATCACCAAAAACAAAATTTTCTATTGTTGGGATTTCACATACTTTTTTTTTTTTTTTTTGACCAATTTTAAAGTATATTTATTATTCTAACAATACTTTTTGTAAATTAGAATGAATAATAAATTAATTGCAAATATTTTTTTTCTGCATAATTGTCATTATAAAGATTTTTCCTGCACATAGTTAATATTACTTTTTTTTATGATAACAAAATAACTGCAGATGAAAAATATATAATAATAAGGTTAAAACACATAATTAACGACTGCTTGGAGTACGCCTTGGCGGAGACTTGATGAGTACACTTCTATCAGCTTAAATATCCAGATAGAATGTAAACTAATAATGGGTACTACTTGATTATTCCATAAATAAATACAGTCGACTCCCGTTAATTCGAAATCGCATAATTCGAATCTTCGCTTAATTCGAACTAAACATGAAGTCCCGAAATTTTCAATGGCAGAATAACGTTAAAAAATTTCCTTAATTCGAACTCATTTTCTCTCAGCTTCGTTTAATTCGAACTAACGAGAATTCCGATTTTTCCTTTTTCTTGTCTTTCTCACGGATCTCAGATCATTTGAATAACTTTTTTTTTCTTGATTTTATGAAAATTGTTGCGAACGAGTATACATATAATCCAATGCATTTGGTATCCACTTTTTTAGTGTCCTGTCTGTCCATCACTGACGCTTTAAATTTTTCTTACATTCTGCTTGTTTCTAATCTTTGAATTAGTTTATGCATTCATACATTCTAATTTAATATTAAGTCATATTCATATTCTAATGATAACAAACGAAATAAATTTAAAAAACACAATAACATTAATTCCTTTGTAATAGTACCATATTAAGCATGTTTTCATTTCATATTTTCCATAATTCGAACTTCGGATAATTCGAACATTTCTTGTGGTCCCGACGAGTTCGAATTAACGTATCGCCAAATTATACATATTGCTAAACTATTCACTAAATTATACAAATGGACTATTTTTTATTTTAAATAAGCAAAGAATCAATAAATTATTAAAATATTAATAGAAATACAAATTAAATGTCAAATTAAAAAGTAGTTAATGACGTAAGGAACTCGTGTAACATGTTTAATGCCAAATGAATGTGACATTTACGATCATCCATTATTGACATTAAATCTTATAGTTTGGCAACAGTTTTTTTGGTCGATTTGATAATCAAGTAGTACCAAATAATATGAACAAATTATATAAACAATAATATTGCTAATAATATTTAGGACAGATGTCTTGTACGGACCACGTGGCGCGAGGTAATTCGGTTATTGTTGTTTATTTACTAATGAACTGTTTCTTTACTTTACTTTTATTTTTTAAAGTTATATAAAATGTTTTGTTCTATAACTATTAATTAAACTTCATTTATTTATTAGTATTTCTTTTTTAGAATAATAGAAAATAATTAAAAATAATATAGCAAGTAACTGGTATATGAAAACGCAGTGTTCGCCAATTTGAATTCAGAAAAAAAATCGCGCCAAGGGGATGCGTATATAAAAATAAAAAATGTTAAAAAAAAAAGAGTAAACAAATAATTGAAAAAACGTTATTTCGATAGTTAAAAAAATAACATCAAGCAGTCGTTATTTCTCCAGTCGCACCAATAGTAAATTATCTTTTCTTCTTTTGTTCCATGATGAAAAATCATACATTTAATAATCTCAAATAATCTAACTAATTTTGTAATGTGTTTGATGATCTAGAAATCTTCTTAATACATAAACATAACAGCACAGATGTCCTGTACCCGCCGAGTTTGGCGCGGTAACTTTTTTTATCTAATTTGGCGAAAACATCGTTTTCTAATACCAGTTGCATATAGTATATATTTAAATTATTTTCTTTAATTTAAAAAATAATAACAATTAATAAAAAAGTTTAATTCATAAGAATAGAAAAAAATAATTATAAAATTTTAAAGAGAATGAAAGTAAATAAACATTTTATTTATAAATAAATAATAATAGTCGGGTTAACATGTCAGGCAAAATAACGCCAACTTACAGTCTATTAATTACCTCGAGCACATATGATATCTGTGCCTACAGAACTTTCAATAATATAGTAAATATGCCATTTGGCAATGCTCAATTATCGAAGATTAGTCCAATAATTTTTTTAATATTACCTAACACAGGAAAAATATTAAGAAAATCAAAGAAAAAAATGGCTAATTTAAAAAGACTTGTAAAATTGTTGAGCACAGATGTCATATACGCACTACATTACCATGATTTTTTTAATGAGATTTTTGCAAAAACATCGTTTTCAAATGCCAGTTACATACGTATTTTTTAATTGTTTTCTACAATTTTAGAAAAGATATAACTATAAATAAAAATAAAAATGTTTAGTTTAATAATTATTAAACAAAACAATTTATATCATTAAACAAGTAAGAAAAATCATGAGTTAAGCATAGATTATGAAGCACTTTCCAACACTTAATGAAATCTTTAACAAAACTTTGTTATTTAGGGAAATAATAGTGTATAGCCAAATATACCCAAATATGTATTCCAGTACATTAGAACAGCCCTGTATTTCATATGTCAGTTTATATAACGGGAAAATTTAACTTAGCAAGAAAATACCCAGTAGCTTGAAATTTCTTTTTCAGCAATTCATACTATTAGATGGAAACATACTTGAATACTTTTGTTCAGCACTGAAGTTTACATTATACCTTTATTACACGTCAGCATTAGGCTAAAAGTTATTGTAAACTAAAACACTTTTAAAACAACTGAAATCACATTCTCATAAATCATCATTCATAGGCGTCCATGTACCGAATTCTTTGCGTGGACCTGTATATCCTTTTATCTATATTCTGCAAACATTTCTCAGTAAATTGAATGCAGCTCAGCGTAAAAATGCATAGCTTATTTAAGAACCACGTTTAAATAATTTACGCTCATATTCAGTAACGTTGGTGAGCTCTTTTGGGTAGCCCTGTATATGAACTATAACATTTATACACACCATATAATGTGCATATATTTAGCGAAATATAAACGCGAATATCATAATTAAAATGCATTTCATCCCTCCATCAGCCATCATCGGACACATATACGGTACTTCGGAAAGAATATACTATTTGAAATCTTTTGTATGGCCCTGTAAATGCTATGTACTTCATATTATGCAAGACAGTAGCGTATAATTTATATTAAGCTTCAGTGACATATATAAATTTTATTATACATGAAACAGCTTAATATATTTAAAATATGCCACACACAATTCCCCCTTTTACTATTATCTAATGGAATTCTTTTGTGTGGCCCTGTAAATGAATAATAGCTATATTTTCACCTTATATTTTATAGAATGCATATTTTAATATGTTTGACAGGGTATAACATTTTTAAAATTCCTTTGAAGCGATTTTTCCCCATAGGCCGTAATGTAATAGTAAACTTTTGATTCGCCCTGTAGATAAACTAATCATGGTGGAAACTTCATTTTCGATAGGACTTGTGCTAGGTTAAACGTCAATAACGTCCTAAAATTTCATGGCAATCCGAGTATATTAACGGTTTTTCCCCATAGGCCATAATGTAATGGGAAACTTTTGATTCTCTCTGTAGATAAACTAATCATAGTAGATACTTCATTTTCAGTAGGGTTCGTGCTAGGGTAAACCTCAATAACGTCCTAAAATTTCATGGCGATCCGAGTATATTAACGATTTTTCCCCATAGGCCGTAATGTAATGGGAAACTTTTGATTCTCTCTGTAGATAAACTAATCATGGTAGATACTTCATTTTCAATAGGGTTCGTGCTAGGGTAAGCCTCAATAACGTATAAAAATTTCATAGCAATCCGAGTATATTTACGGGAGTTAGAGCGCGGACAGACGGACAGACGGCCATCCGGCCAGACGGACAGACGGCCAGACAAACCGAATGCATAAGCACTTTTCAACTTTGTTGGAAAGTGCTAAAAACTAAATAAAAGTAAGTCAACAGTTTTTTAATAAATGAACAATATCCGAACTTATGAGGCATAAAATGGACGTTTTGTTGCAATTGTGCCAATGTAGTGCATATATATGACATCTCTGCCACTTTTTTTTTTAGCTTCCGATGCTATTTTTTTCATATATGACATCTCTGCCATTTTTTTAGGTGCGTTCGTAATTATGTAAATACGTAGCACCCATTGTTGTCGCTCAGTCCGTCCGTCTGTCTGTCTGTCCGTCCGCATATAACAACACAAAAACTACCCAACCGAATCGTTTGAAATTTAAAATACATAATTATAACATAATTTTGTCGAGTCATTTCAAATTTTATGAAAATCGGATGGATAGATCAATTACAGGGACAATCAAAAGGATTCCGTTACATTACGGTCAATGGGGAAAAAAGTTTCAAATGCATTTTAATCGTTTGAAATTTAAAACATATAAATATTGCGTAATTTTGTCGAGTCATTTCAAATGTTATGAAAATTGGATGCATAGATCAATTACAGGGACAATCAAAAGGATTCCGTTACATTACGGTCAATGGGGAAAAAAGTTTCAAATGCATTTTAATCGTTTGAAATTTAAAACATATAATTATTGCGTAATTTTGTCGAGTCATTTCAAATGTTATGAAAATTGGATGCATAGATCAATTACAGGGACAATCAAAAGGATTCCGTTACATTACGGTCAATGGGGAAAAAATTTCAAATGCATTTTAATCGTTTGAAATTTAAAACATATAATTATTACGTAATTTTATCGAGTCATTTCAAATGTTATGAAAGTCGGATGCATAGATCATTTACAGGGACAATCAAAGGTATTCCATTACATTACGGTCAATGGGAAAAAAATATTCAAATGCATTTTTATGATGTTACACTCATTCGAACATAATAGAATTGGCATGAATCTATGAAATATATATTAAAATATGCATTTTGTACAATCTGTGATGCAAAGAATTTTTATTATTAAATTACAGGGCCACACAAAAGTATTCCACTACATAATGCTATACGGGGAAACATTGTTTGGGGCGTGTTTTCATTATATTCAACTATTTCACATTTTATGAATAAGATATACGTTTCTGAGGTGTAATAAAAATTACTTTCTGCATATTTACAGAAACACAAAGATTTCGACTATTATACTGTATCCGAAGTACGCTCTACTATATCAGCAAGATCTGAATATTTTTAAAACTTCGTTGTCGTACGAACGCACCTCATTTGCTACGTTCACGTGCAATTTCCAACTTGTTTTTTTTTAACCATTTGAAAAATGGTTGTTGTTTTCGGGAGAATGGACCCGATGATGTTACCACTTTTGAATGATGTTACCACTTTTGAATGATGTTACCACTTTTGAATTTAAATTAATTTCTTTACTTTTAGAAGAGTTTTTATTTGAATTTAAATTAAATTCTTTACTTTTAGAAGAATTTTTATTTGAATAGTAAATTAAAATGGTTAAAATCATTGTAATAAAGGAGAAAACTAACAAATTTAAAAAAATTAAAAAAATAATTGTAATTTAAGAAATTACCCCAACCATTTGAAAAATGTTTCACTCGATACATTCATCTATCATTTTAAGCTAAATACCAGTTGTTTTATTGTGTATTATCCGTGCCACTGCTATAAATGACTTTATACATGCTGCAATTTGAAGGTACGGTTCGTTTAAGTTATATCACTCTATTGTCGCCAAGCATAAAAGTTGGCGACGAAAGAAACATTTCAAACTATTTAACATTGTTGGTGCAAAAGTAATCATTATTAAAATACAGCTTTGGCATATACTGTTATACTTGTAAGACTTTGGCATATATTGTTTGATTTTACAGAGCAGAATTTTGGTGATGGAGGTTTTAAACCAAAATCGATCGCAGCACATGCATCTGTGAATGGGTCCATCAGACATCGAATCAAAAAAGTTTTTTCCCAGTTTTTCCCAAGCCGATTGCTTTTTAGTTTTCTTTTTAGGTGGTGGAAAATCAAGAGTAATAGCTATAACATTTTCCGGCTTGTTAGAATCACTATTGGCACTCAAATTTTCCTGGTTAGAACCGACCGATAGTAAAACGCCATGGCTAGTGGATTGGTCGCCCTGGCGACATGATGTTTTACAATTAATCGGTTCGGCATTAAATTGCTTCCTTTTTCGTGATCGCCTTTCAACACGTAATTGGTTTTCAGCGGCTCAATAATCTTTTGATTTTATCATTTACTGCATTGAAAGACGTTTTTGCGCCAAACCAAATACAGTATTACTCAGTTATCCCGTCGACCAATTTCGCCAAATGATACGAATCGCCAAACTAATAAGCAACTTATACATGTTGACTGTGTTTAATATCATTGAATGCGATATTCACGTTCATTCATTTCTTTGGCTTCGGCTTTTTCCGTATCTGTTAATTTCCGTCTACCCATTTTTAAATTTGTTAGTTTTCTCCTTTATTACAATGATTTTAACCATTTTAATTTACTATTCAAATAAAAATTCTTCTAAAAGTAAAGAATTTAATTTAAATTCAAATAAAAATTCTTCTAAAAATAAAGAATTTAATTTAAATTCAAAAGTGGTAACATCATTCAAAAGTGGTAACATCATTCAAAAGTGGTAACATCATCGGGTCCATTCTCCCGAAAACAACAACCATTTTTCAAATGGTTAACAAATTTAAAAATGGGTAGACGGAAATTAACAGATACGGAAAAAGCCGAAGCCAAAGAAATGAATGAACGTGAATATCGCATTCAATGATATTAAACACAATACGCGTACTTAAACAATCATAAAGTGATTTTTATTTCTTCTTTTGCTATTTAAAATAAAAATTTAGTCAACATGTATAAGTTGCTTATTAGTTTGGCGATTCGTATCATTTGGCGAAATTGGTCGACGGGATAACTGAGTAATACTGTATTTGGTTTGGCGCAAAAACGTCTTTCAATGCAGAAAATGATAAAATCAAAAGATTATTGAGCCGCTGAAAACCAATTACGTGTTGAAAGGCGATCACGAAAAAGGAAGCAATTTAATGCCGAACCGATTAATTGTAAAACATCATGTCGCCAGGGCGACCAATCCACTAGCCATGGCGTTTTACTATCGGTCGGTTCTAACCAGGAAAATTTGAGTGCCAATAGTGATTCTAACAAGCCGGAAAATGTTATAGCTATTACTCTTGATTTTCCACCACCTAAAAAGAAAACTAAAAAGCAATCGGCTTGGGAAAAACTGGGAAAAAACTTTTTTGATTCGATGTCTGATGGACCCATTCACAGATGCATGTGCTGCGATCGATTTTGGTTTAAAACCTCCATCACCAAAATTCTGCTCTGTAAAATCAAACAATATATGCCAAAGTCTTACAAGTATAACAGTATATGCCAAAGCTGTATTTTAATAATGATTACTTTTGCACCAACAATGTTAAATAGTTTGAAATGTTTCTTTCGTCGCCAACTTTTATGCTTGGCGACAATAGAGTGATATAACTTAAACGAACCGTACCTTCAAATTGCAGCATGTATAAAGTCATTTATAGCAGTGGCACGGATAATACACAAAAAAATTGTAATTTAAGAAATTACCCCAACCATTTGAAAAATGTTTCACTCGATACATTCATCTATCATTTTAAGCTAAATACCAGTTGTTTTATTGTGTATTATCCGTGCCACTGCTATAAATGACTTTATACATGCTGCAATTTGAAGGTACGGTTCGTTTAAGTTATATCACTCTATTGTCGCCAAGCATAAAAGTTGGCGACGAAAGAAACATTTCAAACTATTTAACATTGTTGGTGCAAAAGTAATCATTATTAAAATACAGCTTTGGCATATACTGTTATACTTGTAAGACTTTGGCATATATTGTTTGATTTTACAGAGCAGAATTTTGGTGATGGAGGTTTTAAACCAAAATCGATCGCAGCACATGCATCTGTGAATGGGTCCATCAGACATCGAATCAAAAAAGTTTTTTCCCAGTTTTTCCCAAGCCGATTGCTTTTTAGTTTTCTTTTTAGGTGGTGGAAAATCAAGAGTAATAGCTATAACATTTTCCGGCTTGTTAGAATCACTATTGGCACTCAAATTTTCCTGGTTAGAACCGACCGATAGTAAAACGCCATGGCTAGTGGATTGGTCGCCCTGGCGACATGATGTTTTACAATTAATCGGTTCGGCATTAAATTGCTTCCTTTTTCGTGATCGCCTTTCAACACGTAATTGGTTTTCAGCGGCTCAATAATCTTTTGATTTTATCATTTTCTGCATTGAAAGACGTTTTTGCGCCAAACCAAATACAGTATTACTCAGTTATCCCGTCGACCAATTTCGCCAAATGATACGAATCGCCAAACTAATAAGCAACTTATACATGTTGACTAAATTTTTATTTTAAATAGCAAAAGAAGAAATAAAAATCACTTTATGATTGTTTAAGTACGCGTATTGTGTTTAATATCATTGAATGCGATATTCACGTTCATTCATTTCTTTGGCTTCGGCTTTTTCCGTATCTGTTAATTTCCGTCTACCCATTTTTAAATTTGTTAGTTTTCTCCTTTATTACAATGATTTTAACCATTTTAATTTACTATTCAAATAAAAATTCTTCTAAAAGTAAAGAATTTAATTTAAATTCAAATAAAAACTCTTCTAAAAGTAAAGAAATTAATTTAAATTCAAAAGTGGTAACATCATTCAAAAGTGGTAACATCATTCAAAAGTGGTAACATCATCGGGTCCATTCTCCCGAAAACAACAACCATTTTTCAAATGGTTAATAAAACAACTGGTATTTAGCTTAAAATGATAGATGAATGTATCGAGTGAAACATTTTTCAAATGGTTGGGGTAATTTCTTAAATTACAATTTTTTTTTTTTTTTTTTTTTTTTTAATTTTAAATGCTTTTTTACGATATTTCTTCAAATGTTGGCAACTCAGTTTAGCTTTTCTCTAGATAATAAAAATTTATTTTCCATTATCAGAAGCTTGATCTCATCAGTGAACATGTCTTCGCATTTAAAAGAAAAAAGTTAATTGTTTTCGTAAAATTTAACCACAATAAAAGAATTGCATATAATTATCTACTAATTGAGGTAATATATATATATATATATTTACTAAGAAATAATATTAATAATGTAAATAAAATAACAGAAAATAATTTATGATAAAAATTAATGTCTAAAACAAAATAAGATAATTTTCAAATGAGGGAAATGATGTCATTCAGCAACCAGATAAATGGGATTTACAGTATTATTACGGACGCCTTTTTCATATTACTAATAACAGCAACTTTTAAAAAACATTTGAAGAGAAAATGACGTCACTATTTAAAACATCGCATTTTTACTCATAACGATATTACATTTCGATATTTCTTTTCATTGTGGACATTGATGTGGATTTTACTTTCGGATGACTTCAGTTAGTGAAAATAATGTCATAGTAAAAATGAAATTAGTTTTTTTTTTAGCCTCCGATGCTATTTCTTTCATACAAGCTAAAAAGTGCCGTGTCAAAAATTGTGGCCCACTTTTACTTACCTATCATACTCAGTATAGGGTTAGTCTTGCAATCGTTTTGAAATCGAAAAAAAATTTTTTTGACGGATTTACACGTTTTAGATACTGGAAATTCCGAAAAACATATTTTTAGAAAAGAAAATTGCCGTCCGTCTGTCTGTCTATCGGTCTGTAAACGCTCTACCTCACGAACTAATGGAGATAGAGACTTAAAATTTTGTATGTTCTTAGTAAATAAGAACTGGACGAAGCCTATTTAATATCAGTAACCTCGATTATCCGGAATTATCTTTTTCGGACTCTCGAAAAATTCGTTCTGATGAAATGTATATAAAATTTTAGTTTTTTTTTTTTTTTTTTTTTTTTTTTTTTAAACAAAAGGACGTAAAAGGCAATAAAATAACACAAATTTTGCATCAAGAACGAAGTCGTTCGGATTAATAGTTGCCGAGATATTTGTAATCCTGTTTTCCACATTCTTCGATTTTTCATGACCCTGTATTTTCTTCAAATTTCAATGCAAAGATATGTTTTAATTGGAAATGAGACGCTTAATCTGACGCAGTAAACTGTTAGTTAATATGATTATTGTTTTTGGAGTTATAAGGATGTTTCTTTTACGCAAACTACTTGTGTAGTTTGGTATTTTACATAATTTGTCGAAATGGGTTCATCAGCAATTCATTAATGGAGCATTACTATGTATATTAAGAATATTTAAATATACATTTACATTTTGTCTTGGAATTGTAATGCATTTTATAAATAGTTTTCACATATTATACAATGCATATTCATGATGGGTAAGTATTACGGTGGCTACCAACGACTAGTTTCGTAATCTGGCCGTTAAAAAAAGACATTCATACAATTTTATTGTTAAAATGCATTTCCTTTTTCTCAGAGTCTATAAAAAAGCGTTTAAACAAAAGAAAAAATTCGTTTTTGATGAATCTAGTCAATGAAGTCAAATTGTATCTCTTTATTATTCCGCAATTCCAATGTCTCAGAGAGAAATTGCTAATCAATTGGGTATTTCACGTCGTTCTGTTTGCTATTATATTGATATACACAAGAAAAATGAAGTTAATTCATTGCATTCTAACCTGTATCGATTTTTTTTTTTTTTTTTTTTTTAATCGGAGGCGAAACTGAATTTTGCAATGGCAGAATCTACATTCAATTTTTTTTTTTTTTTTTTTTTTTTTTTTAGCAGGCAATTTTTATTTTAAAACCTTGAATTTATCAATAGTAATTGCATAAATTTCCTTTAAATTGCATAGATTTTCTTCTTCAATTTCTAAATTTTAAAACTGTATTTTTTCCCGTAAGTGAATTTGACGAAATGGCACAAGAAAAATAAAATAAACAATAAAAAATATTTGCTAAAAAAAGGGATTATATTCGTTGATCACATTCCTGAAAATTACGGTAAAAACTTTTGAAAAAGAATGATATTATATTAGGGGAACTTGGGGTAAAGCGAAATACTTAAAAATAATTGCAATTTTCAAAATGAATAAACAGAAAATTTGTTTGAAATTTTACACTACATAATTTATAGAACCCTTGACTTATAAAATTAATTATTTTCAAATTTTTATTTTTGAATTTCTGTGGTGTATTAAGGATATAACAAAGTAGTAGAAAATTATCACTTTGGCCCAGGTATGGGGCAAAGTGAAATACATAAAAATGATCCCTTCTATAAATGACTTTTTGCAGTTGTTTGACAATTATGCTAATCTGCATAAGAAACTAATTTATCCATGTCTCAGTTCTTTCACTTTACACAAATTTGCCAGTGTTTCTGTATAATATACAAGACTTGTATCATCAGTTATAGGCCACACAAAAAAATCCTTTTTTGTCGGTATGGGCGCATGAACTTAACTGCCAGAAAATGTGGTCCATCTTGTGAGGGAAACGAAATCACTTTACTAATAAACTGCTTCTTAGTATCCAGACCTTTATTTGAGTTCAACTCAATCAAGAGAAAATTCTCATTATTTGTTTCACTGAATCCCACTTTTTCTGTGAAAAAGCTGAACTTCACCCTTGTCTTCAGTGAAGTCATCTTCCTGGGCCTGAAATTCATCTTCTGTCTCACTATTATCATCACAAATATCAGATTCTACTGATGATGTGGATGAATCTGAATATTCATGTTTTTTAATGTGTCACTTTTTCTTTCTGTTAGAACCTTAAGATGCTGCAAATAAGCTCTTAGCTATCTTTGGCTTACAAGTTGAAGCAGTCGTCAGTTTCTTTTGCTCTTATAAATTCTTCAGTGCAGGACTTTAGGTTAAAACCATAGTTTTACCATGTTTTTTATTTGAACGCTTGACACTGTGTTTGGCAACAGGAATAGGCAATATATCTCTCGGAGAAACATGGGTTGTTTTTAAATTTCCATTGTAGGAGATGCATTTATTTTGCTTGATCCAGGCTCATTTATGTCAGATGATTGAGCATCTTTTATTGCAAATGGTTCTCCTATATCTTCCCAAGCCTATTTTAGAAGCTTCTGAAACATCTCCATCTTCTTTTACTCTTTTAACTCTTCTGTACAGTGTAGCCACTGATATTCCAAATTGTTTAGCTGCTGAATTAAGACTCATCTGGTCAGTACCTGTTATTGCCTCAACAGTAGCACCCATTGATGCTTCAGACTAGGATTGTTGCTCTGTTTTTCTCATGTATGTTCTTACCATTATACGCCTAAATATGTAAACAAAGTTATCTTACATTTTTAAAATTATATTTATGTTTTTAGGGGCAAAGTGAAATAAAATATTTCAGTTTGCCCCATCACTAAAATTCTTTTTCACTTTGCCCCGCATGTAGTAAAATTTTTTATAAAAATTTCAAACCAAAAATAGGCCAAATATTAAATAAACAAATACTTCACTAGACAGCAGAAGAATCTAATTTAAACTAACAATAATGATTATGAGAATTTTATCAGTGTAGAATTCATAAAATGTTATTTTCTTAACTAATAATATTACAATATGATCATCAAATTTGAATAATTGCCTCTAACATCATATATACTGATCTCATGAGATCATTGTTGTCTGACAGCAAGCAAGTAGATGTGAAATAGCATAATGCAAGTATCTGCAGATAGGTAGCACTGTATACAGATTAAATATTTAACCATTTCACTTTGCCCCTCTATTTCATTTTGCCTCAAGTTCCCCTACAATATACAGTGTCTCACAAAAGTGATGGGACACTTGTGCTTTATAAAAAGAAACTGCAATAAAATAAATAAAAAAACATGTGCAAAAAATTTTTGGGTGTGTTTCATACTTAAAGTTAGTAACAATTATTACATAACATACATTTTGTCAAAATATTAAAATATTAATTTAGTAAAAATACAATTGTTCAGAACGGAGCAAAAAATGGCTCACATGAGTGATGGGACACTTACTTTTCCATCGAATATTTATCCAAAAATTTTACTTTTTAAAAGGTTTTAATATTTTGTTGGATTTCCTTTTACTTTTAAAACATGATTTAATCTTTTTGGGATGGATTCGACTAATTTTTTTGTGATTTCTGGAGTGATTTTACCCCATTCTTCTTGAAGCACCGATTTTAGTTGTTGTTTTGAAGAAATAGTGTGTTTGCGAATTCTTGATTCCAATTCTTACCAAATATTCTCTATGGGATTTAAGTCTGGAGATTGTGGTGGTGTTTTTATTATTTCAGGACAGTTATATAGCAGCCAGAGTCTAACGTTCAGAGCAGTGTGCTTGGGGTCATTGTCCTGGTAGAATTTAAAATCGTTATGAAGGTTCAATTTTCGTGCTGAAGATTTCAAATTTTGCTTTAAAATATCAATATACTTGTACTGATCCATTATATTGTCAATAAAAACAAGATTACCAACTCCAGCGGACGACATACATCCCCATACCATAAGTCCTGCTCCACCATGTTTTACTGTTGGTACCAAGTTCTATTTGCGAAATTCTTCCCTGGGTTTTCTCCACACCAAGATTCTACCGTCAGAACCAAATATATTAAATTTACTCTCATCAGCAAATATAACTTTATTCCAGTAATCAGAATTCTTATTTATGATGGATTTTGCGAAAGCTAGTCTGAGTTTTCTATTCTTTTCACTTACGAAGAATTTTTTCCTGGCTACTCTACCGTGATATCCAGCAGATCGAATTACCCTTCTAACAGTCTCAAGATTAACAATTATTCCATATAATGCTTGTAAATCAGCAGCAACTTTTGAAGCACTATTTCTTGGATTTTTTTTAATATTTCGAACGATAATTCGCTTTATTCCATTGGATAGCTTTGATGGTCGGCCAGGTCTTCTTTTATCCTGAATCATATGATTCTTTTTATATCGTTTAATGATATTGAAAACTGTTGAACGACTCAAGTTAACTGTTTCAGTAGTTTTTCTAATAGATTTTCCACGTTCAATATGCAAATTAATAACTAATTTTCGAATTTCAGGCGAAGTTTCTTTTCGTTTAGCATTCATGGCTACACAGAGCTAAAAAACACAAAAATTCCAAAATAAACTGGAGAGAAATACTGCAGACGATTTTATAAATTATTGCCAATTGCTTTTAAGTAAAAATAAAACCCCCAAAAATATTTGCTTATTTCAGACGATTTTTGTTGCATATATAATGGTGTCCCATCACTTGTGTGAGCTATTTTTTGCTCCGTTCTAAACATTTGTATTTTTATTAAATTAATATTTTAATATTTTGACAAAATGTATGTTATGTAATAATCTTTACTAAATTTAAGTATGAAACACACCCACAAAAAAATGTGCACATGTTTTTTTAATTTATTTTATTAGTTTCCTTTTGTAAAGCACAAGTGACCCATCACTTATGTGAGACACTGTGTTTTTTCTCGTGGATGGGTTGACCCCGGAATCGTTATACACGGAGAGATTTTATATATATAATGAATTTATGTAAATTTCAATAGTTTGGTGAATAGTTTGGCGAAACTGGCCGACCTATTAATTAAATAGCATTCAATTTACATTTGAAAATATATTTCACAAAAAACTCGGGCACAAACATTATATACCCCCCCCCCCACCACCACACACACACACACGGGTGTGGCACGATTTCCTTCCAACACCAATGTGACAAAATCCTCGTTTTAGAATGGCGAAGAAATGTACATTTTTAAAAATTATTTTCCGTTATTTTAAAACGAAAATATCAATAAATATAAAAATAACTATAGCTCAAAACAATTTATAGTATTTCTAAAAAGAAATTGAAAGTTAAACAATTTATTAATGCAAAAACAATTATAGCTGGGTTACCATATCAGGCAAAATAACACCATTTTGGTGCCAGTTAGATACCTCCGTGAGTATACAGGGTGAGTCATAAATATCGAAACAATAGGCTATCGCCTTAAATATTGCCTCTAGACCCATACTTCCAATTGCAAAAACTCATAAAAAAAAGGAAATTTCTGATAACATAAATTGCAACTCCATGGGGGGTCTAGTTGATAAAATACGAAATTTAAATTTTTATACGGCCCCCGTAGAGCAAAATTCCCAATTAGGAAATTATTCCTTATCCATTCCTAAATTGAACAAAAAAAAAAAATTCATCTCCCTATCTCAAAACCTGACAGAGATATCAAAATCTAAAATTCTCAAAAATTCGTGTCTTACACCACTTTACCATGTTAAAACTGTTGTTAGCTTTCGTTTTTTCAAAAACTAAAACAAAATCACTTCACCTTTTTTTTTTCATTCACGTATAAAAACATTTCATATTTATTTACTTAGAAGGTGTCACAAATAAAAATTAAATTAAAGAGTTGACATGTTTCGGTTCATTAATAAGAACCGTATTCATAACATATAAAATGAGTAGAAAATTAAATGACACTGGATATAAATATAATTTAAAAACCACTTTAAAGACCACTTTACCATGCCTGTAAACGAAGTGTGTTTCATCCATTTTCAAAGCAAATAAGGGATCGTCCACAAATTGTAACGTTATTATATGTCGGTTTAAGACCGTGCCTCTTATTTGGCCTTAATAAAGCAGCGCATTGATTTAAAATTGAAACTTGTTTCTAAAACATGTTAATCGTTACACTGTAGGTCTGAATAAATCGTAATATTTAGGTCCGGTCCTAAACCGACCCATAGGGAAAGAAGTTCAGCCCGGCATGAAATAATGTTAAAATCATAATCCGGACGCATTTTCAGAAAGAATCACGTTTTGAGCACCTTATCGTCAAAACAACGGTTGGCGCGGAGATGAAGTCAATGCTACGCACCCTTTCTTGTTTATGACGTCAAACGCCTAGAGAATAGCAATTCTTCCTTCTGCAAAGAGATCGCGCTTATTGTTCATTTGTTTTTCCGTAAATGCTATCAAGCAAAGACTATAATATGAGGAAATGTTACTTACCGTTGTTTACGATTAAAACATAGTTTAAAATAAAGAGCTTTTTCAGATTAATTTCACAGAACATCTAAACAGTTTTTTTTTCTCAATTCAAAAATATTATTTCCTAAACTCGCTATGTTCGAAGAAATTGAGAAGTTAATTAAAAACAGTAGTAAAGATTCTCTTGTAATAAATCTAATTCTATTAATCATATGTTTTATGACATGTTTGAACTTAGTTTATTTTGTGTTTGGCGATGCAGCTAGCCGAACGTTCACGCTTTCGCCAACTCGACAAGGTTGGTGCTCAAAACGTGATTCTTTCTGAAAATGCAATCCGGACTAGCCTGAAAAAATGCTTAAATCGCAGCCGGCTCAGCCGTGAATTTCTACATAGTTTTTTACTTCAGTATAGTTAAAAATTGTTTTGCGTGGAGGAGTTTTGATCAAAAATAATTAATATAGGATTTTGTTTTTTATATTTATACTTTTTATTATTAAAGAGGCGCCAAAGGCTGTGATAAATTTATTTTATCAATGAATCTATGTTTATATGTAAATGTTTCACTTATATTTTATTATGGCTAATCCATATCCCGTGCGTTGAAGACTTTGAAAAAATGTTATACAATAAAACCTTTTAAGACGGAATCACATAGGAAAGAAAAAATACGTAATGGACAAATGCCCTTCCTATGAAGGTTAAATGGAGTTTATTTTTTTCTCAGTTAATATTGTATTTATTTTGCATGGATCAACACATTTTCTGTTTAAGACAGAATTCCGTCATAGGCAGATTCTTTTTTCTCTGGTTTTATTTTATTTAATTTTTTCGCATTTAAATATACTATTCTTAAAAAAAAAAAAAAAAAAATTATTGTTTTGTAAAATAAAAGCGATTTTAAAATTTATGTGGTTTTCGTAAAAATATTGATTAAACCAAATTTTGCTTATTTTATGTACATATTAGGCCTGTGATTTTAATACGGTTTGTTCAAGACCGAGATTAAAAATTTCGTCCAGTGCAAGTCTGAGAGAAAGGAAGCAGTCCCCTCCAGTATGAAAAATACATTAGACCCGGATAGGCGAGTCTTCAGAAAAAAGTAACGTTTCGGTCCTGATCTGACCTGAGCCCAGAATGCAGATTTTTTAACAGCCTCTACAGGACGATAAAAAGCTTGAAGTTGTGAGAGCTAAATTTTTAAAAAGGACTTAATCTGCAACAACAGAAAAGTATTCTTTTAATAACTAATGGGCAGTAAAACAGTACATTTCGTTTATCTTATACTATAATGCGAGCAAAAATTGTGTGTGTGTGTGTGTGTGTGTGTGTGTGTCTGTGTGGGTAAATTTTATCTCAAAAACGGCTCTAACGATTTTTGCAAAAATTTGGATTTTACCATTTTCGGGCACGAGAATACCATTGGGCTAGATCACATGTTCGAGAAAATTCGATTATTGGGTCATTTTGGGTCATAATTGGTCAAGATCAAGCTATTTATATCTAGAGAGCGGCTGGATCGATTTTAAGGAAATTTTCTATACAATCGTTTTTTGGCACAAAAAAACTATTGGGCTGGGTCACATGTTCGAAAAATTTCGATTAGTGGGTCATTTTTGGGTCATTATGGGTCAAGCCATTTTTATCTAAAAAACGGCCATAACGATTTTGACCAAATTTTATATTGTATCGCTTTGAATTACAAGAAGACCATTGGGTTAGGTAACATGTTCGAGAAAATTCGGTTAGTGGGTCATTTTGGGGGTCATTGTGGGTCATGCTATTTTTATCTAGAGATTTTATCACGCAATTTTGACTAAAAATTGCATTCTATGGTTTTCGGGCACGAGAAAAACATTGGGCTAGGTTACATGTTCGAGAAAAAATTTTAATGGGTCATATTGGGTCATTAAGAGTCTGGGTCAAGCTATTTATATTTAAAGAACGGCTTGATGGATTATAACGAAATTTTGTATGTAACAGTTTTTTGACATGAGAAAACTAATGGGCTAAATCACATGTTTGAGAGATTTCGACTATGAGGGTCATTTGTGGGTCATGATGGGTCATAATGGGTCATGGTCAAGCTATATCTAAAGACCAGGTGGATCGATTTTAACGAAATTTTGTATGCAACATTTTTTTGGCACGATAAAATCATTGGACTAGGTTAGATGTTCGAAAAATTTCGATTAATGGGTCATTTTGGGTCATTAAGAGTCTGGGTCAAGCTATTTATATTTAAAGAACGGCAGGATCAATTTTAACGAAATTCTGTATGTAACAGTTTTTTGACATGAGAAAACTAATGGGCTAAATCACATGTTTGAGAGATTTAGACTATGAGGGTCATTTGTGGGTCATGGTGGGTCATAATGGGTGATGGTCAAGCTATATCTAAAGAACAGGTGGATCGATTTTAACGAAATTTTGTATGTAACATTTTTTTGGCACGATAAAATCATTGGACTAGGTTACATGTTCGAAAAATTTCGATTAATGGGTCATTTTGGATCATAAAGGGTCTGGGTCAAGCTATATATAATTAAAGAACGGCAGGATCATTTTTAACGAAATTCTGTATGTAACAATTTTTAGAAACGAGAAAAATAATGGACTAAGTCATATTCGAGAGCTTTCGATTATAAGGGTCATTTGTGGGTCTTAATGGGTCAAGGTCAAGCTATATCTAAAGCATGGGTGGGTCGATTTTAACGAAATTTTGTATACAACATATTTTTGGCATGAAAAAATCATTGGGGTAGGTCACATGTTCAAGAAATTTCGATTAGTTGGCCACTTTTGGGTCATTCTAATTTTATCTAGACAACGTTTTGCGCAATTTTGACTAAATTTTGTATTTTATCGTTTTCGGGCACAAGAAAATCATTGGGTTATGACAGATTTTTGAGAAAATTCGATCAATGGGTCATTTTGGATCATAAGGGGTCAGGGTCAAACTAACTATATCTAAAAAACGGCTCAATCGATTTTATCTAAATTTTGTATGTAATGTTTTTCGGCATGCTAAAACTAATGAGCTAGGCCACACGTTCGAGAGATTTCGATTATAAGGGTCATTTGTTGGTCATGATGGGCATGCTAATTTTATATAGAGAATGGTACTCACCATTTTGACTATACTTTGTATTATATCGTTTTTGAGCAAGAGAAAACCATTTGGCTTGGACACATGCTCGCGAAAATTCGATTAGTGGGTCAATTTGGGTCTTAATGAGCTAGGGTCATTCTAATTATATATAACAATGACTCAATCAATTTTACCTAAATTTTGAAACAAAACGTTTTTTGTCACGAGAAGACTATTGGGCTGAGTCGCATGTTAAACAAAATTATATTAGTGGGTCATTTCGCTTCATTGCTGAATGCTGCCAAGCTAATTTTACCTAAAAAATGGCTTAAACGATTTTGATTCAATTTTATATTCTACTGTTATTGATTATCTGAAAACGATTGAGCTACATCACATGCTTGATCAAATTTGATTAGCGGCTCATTTTGGGTAATACGAGTCAGGGTCACAAGAATATGGCAACAGCCAATAACTTGGTGATATTTGACAAAATATTGGCGACATATGGCCAAAAAATCGACTATAAAAATTACGAAAACCAAAACACGTATTTGGAGCCAAATGAAAGAGCCAAATTTGGCTATATCTAGCAAAAAATATTGTCTTTCAGAATGTAAAGAATTTTTTTATACATTCTTAAGAGGATTCGAGATGCATGGTTAAATCAATCAGAGTCGAGCTAAAAAAGTGATTTAGATCGATGTCCTTTCGTTGTAAATTTTAAAATAAAGAAAAATTTATAGAAATGCGCATAAAAACATAGTTTTCTTATAGCTTTTTTTCTAAATAATACTATTATAAACATGTTTTACAGTAATAATACAGAGTTAATGATACAGTGAAAATACTATATCGAGTTGAACACAAAGTTAATTTTGACCGAGCTAAGCTCGGTCTCCCCTGCTAGTCTTATACTATAATGCGAGCAAAAATTGTGTGTGTGTGTGTGTGTGTGTGTCTGTGTGGGTAAATTTTATCTCAAAAACGGCTCTAACGATTTTCGCAAAAATTTGGATTTTACCATTTTCGGGCACGAGAAGACCATTGGGCTAGGTCCCATGTTCGGGAAAATTCGATTACTGGGTCATTTTGGGTCAGGATAAAGCTATTTATAGCTAGAGAACGGCTGGATCGATTTTAAGGAAATTTTGTACCCAATCGTTTTTTGGTACGAGAAAACTATTGGGCTGGGTCACATGTTCGAAAAATTTCGATTAGTGGGTCATTTTTGGGTCATTATGGGTCAAGCCATTTTTATCTAAAAAACGGCTCTAACGATTTTGACCAAATTATATATTTTACCGTTTTGGATTACAAGAAGACCATGAGGTTAGGTAACATGTTCGGGAAAATTCGGTTAGTGGGTCATTTTTGGGGTCATTGTGGGTCATGCTATTTTTATCTAGAGATTTTCTCACGCAATTTTGACTAAAAATTGCATTCTATGGTTTTCGGGCACGAGAAAAACATTGGGCTAGGTTACATGTTCGAGAAAAAAATTCAATGGGTCGTATTGGGTCATTAAGTGTCTCGGTCAAGCTATTTATATTTAAAGAACCGCAGAATCAATTTCATCGAAATTTTGCCTGTAATAGTTTTTTGACACGAGAAAGCTAATGGGTTAAGTCACACGATTGAGGGATTTCGATTATAAGAGTCATTTGTGGGTCATGATGGGTCATAATGGGTCATGGTCAAGCTATATCTAAAGAACAGGTGGATCGATTTTAACGAAATTTTGTAACATTTATTTGGCACGAGAAAACTATTGGGCTAGGAGTAGTAGGAAAACAAGAGTACGGGCTCAGCCGGCGGTGGTACTGTGGCACCGTGCCACCGCCTCACCCAGTGCCACCGCCTCACCCAGTGCCACAGCCTCACCCAGTGCCACCGCCACCGCCGTCCCTCCTGATCCCCCACCATACACCCCCCTCCTCAAACGCCCCCTAGTGGAAAAAAGGAACATTCTATTCTAACATGCGAGGTGAACAACCTTCACTAATTAAAAATATTATCAATCACATCTCAACTCGAAATCATACTATGTGATGAAGATTAAATTTATATTTGAATTTTGAACAACCGTAATTTTAATGAGTATTATTAATTAAGCGAAACAATTAAAATTTCAGTTTTCAACCATTTTATTTAGATTTCTTCAACTACAAGATGAGATTATCAATTTAACACAAGAAAGTTAAACACATTTGAATTTTGCTTGATAGACCATCTAATGAGTAGTATTAATTAAGTAAAAACAATAGAAAATATCCAGTTTTATAGAAAAAGACTGATTTCTTACGATTTTTATCAACTATATGATCAATGTAACGACTTAAAAGATGAAAGTTAAACATGTATCCTAGTTTTTCAACAGCTATAGCCTTAATGAGTATCGTTAATTAAGTAAAAAAACAATGGAAAATATCAAGTTTTATGGAAAAAGACTGATCTCTTACGATTTTTATCAACTTAAGAGAGAAAACTTAAACACACATTTCAGTTTTTCAAACGCTATAACCTTAATGAGCATTCATAATTAAGTAAAAAACAATGGAAAATATCGATTTTTATAGAAAAAGACTGATTTCTTACGATTTTTATCAACTGCAACATCAGTGTATCGACTTACAAGTTGAAAGTTAAATATGCATTCTAGTTTTTCAACAGTTATAATCTTAATGAGTATCGTTAATTAAGTAAAAACAATGGGAAATATCAAGTTTTATAGAAAAAGACTGATTTCTTACGATTTTTTCAACTCAAACTTCAGACTATCAATTTGATAGAAAGAAATTTAAGCATGCATTCCAGTTTTGGACAACCATTTCCTTCATGAACATTATTAATTAAGCAAAACAACAGAAAACATTAAATTTTTAACTGATTTCTTCATATTTTTATTTATTTTTTAATATAAAATCAGAATACACAACTTAAAATAGAAATTTAAACATATTTTTTAGTTTTTGAACAGTCGCTACCTCAAAGAATTTCGATAATTGAACAATTAACAAAGGAAACTAATGATTTTTTAACGAAAAAAGACGAATTAAACGAATTTGGTTAACTTTTACTCTAATTGGAAATTTCATCGTACTTTATATATACCAACTAAGTAGAATTTTAATACATAAACGAATAATTTAAAGAAATCCCCAACACACAAATGTGAACCTGCAGAGCATTCTTCATTACGTCATATCCAAACTAAAACTTTTTTCTACAACCCCTCCACCCATGTACTCCAAGTAGGGGAAACACACAATAGAGTTCTGACGTCACAACTTACAAAGGTATACAAAAAAAAATGTTTACGTTCAAGTAAAAGTATCGCATAGAGAGAAAAAAGAAGACATTTAAACTATTTATCCATTCTAGTTTTATAACAGTTACCACAACATCATCAAATTAAAATTTGAAGTCATAATGAGTGTAATTAATTAAGCAAAATAATAGAAATATTAGTTTTCAGTGAGGAAAAGACGAATTTAAACAAATTTTATTAGTTTTACACTAGTTTAATAATAATTTTAAGAGGAAAAAGACGAATTTAATAAATTTTTTTTAGTTTTACACTATTTTTTCTCATTTCCAACACGGATATATCAATTTTAACAGAAGAATTAAACGTATATTTTAGTTTTTAACAACAAAATCTTAACAAGTATCATTAATTAAACAAAAATAAATATCAGTTTTAAAGAAAAGACGAATTTGAATAATTTTACACTAGTATTTTCAAAAGCAACATGGAAATATCAATACTTATTCACATATTTCACTTATTCACTGTATTCAATACTATATTTAATAAATTTGGATACACTTTAAGAATTTCCTAATCTATAATTATATATTAGCTGTATATTTAATGTTACCCATGTTTTCAACATTAGTTCATAATCGTGAATTTTGTATTTTAAATACCATATATTCAGGTTCAGATTATTTTCACTTGAAATCATACAGAATTTTTTAACAGAGTTTACTTTTGAAATCATTGAAGCAACTGTATTTAATATTTTTAACACCAATTTTCTAAGATTTTCTAAGATTTTCCGATTATACATTCCTCATAAGTACATTTCTAAATGCTACAATCACTTTACATATCGAAAAGATATCATTGAAGCAACTGTATTTAATACTTTTAACACCAATTTTCTAAGATTGTTTAACATTTTCCGGTTATACATTCCTCAAAAGTATATATTCTAAACAATAGAAAATATTAATTTTAAGAATAAAAAGACGAATTTAAACAAATTTTATTAGTTTTACAATATTTTTTCTCATCTTCAACACGGATATATCAATTTTAACAGAATTAAACGCATATTTTAGTTTTTAAGAACAAAAATGTAATAAGTATCATTAATTAAACAAAAAATAAATATCAATTTTCAAGAAAAGACAATTTTTTACACAAATTTTCAACTTTGAAATACGTTTGTTTACATATATTGTTACAATATATTACTAAACTTAAACTTTTATAAAAGTTTGAATGTCTTTACAAAGGGTTCATATTTATATTTTTCACGTCTTGACTGCATTCGAAATCTTACAACAAAAATATACTTTTATTATTTTTATTATTATTATTATTCTAGAAAACCTAAAAAGTCATTTCTTGCTGCTTTAAACACTTGACATATTAAAACTACTCTGAGATATTCTACCCATATAATTAATCAAATTAGGACATGATTCATCTTACACTTCAAAATTTCTGAATTTTTACAATACTTATTTTCATCAAACTTTATTCTTGATCCTATATATTTTAGGAGTACAGAATTTTAACATCTGTTTTTATCTACTTATCAGAAAATTATTAAAACACCCATCAATATTTTCCAAATATGAATATTATCTTTACAGTTTAATAATACAAAACATACACGAATACAAAGTTTAATTTTTACAAACATTTCATATTTCAAACCAAACTTTTCGAAATGTTCACATCATAAGAGCAAACATTAGACGAACTTTTTAACTTTTTAACTTTTTTTATTGTTTAGATCTTTTCATCATAACTTTTAATTATGATAATTATCCATTTTTAGGTTGATTGTCGAAAAACTGTAACTGAAATTACATAAACTTAATGTAAAAACCCATGTTCTCACACAATTTCTTGAAATTCAACAAAGAATTGACTATTACTTATCTATTATTATTCTTATTAAATACTTATCTACATCAATATCGATTCTCGATAGTATATAGATATTTCATCATTACACACTTACAACTCTTTTCAAACGTTTATCAGAAAAATAAGTCAATCAAAGTCTAATAGTTATCACACCTGTTCCTCAGAAATATTACTATCATATGAAACAGTAAAGAAAATTAATAGATATTTAATATTTAATAACGTCATACGTGAAATTACTGTCGAATGAGAATACTAATAATCTATAAAATCAACTGTTGAACAAAAAAATAGTACAGATTACCGAAAATTCAAGTGTTTTTTCTGCAAAAGTTACAAAAATTAACAAATGAATGACAAGTTAGAGAAATAACTAAAAAAGTTAATGAACATATTTACAAATTTATTAAAATCACACCTTTTTCTGGATTGCAAACCACAATTTCTTGAAAAATTTAACACCGAATTTGTAAGATTTTAGTCCTAGTATTACATACACTCAATAAATATTCAAAATTAACAAAAATATAATTTTTTAGTCTCATCAATAAGCAGAAATTCTACATTAAAAGAATATTTTCATAGTAGTACTTATAAAAATGAGAGTTTACAAACTGATTTTCATAATTTTATCACATTTAAACTTAATATTTTACATAAAACATTATTTAATCAAATTTTATGCTTTCTAATTCAGTAAAATTCAATACGTTTTTAGTTTTTAAACCAATACCACAATATTTATTTACATCAAACTTGATTCTTCACCTTTTATATTTCCACATTACACACGTGAGATAAATACTAACTTGGATCAGGAGTTGAAGTCAATTGATTCCATTCGATTTTCATCATGTACGCATTGCTCCTACACGAAATTTCTTACTGCTATAATCATCTAATGTATTAAAACTAATCTACTCATATTTTTAATCAATTCATCAAATGTTTCATCTCGCACTTCTGAATTATCGTGTATCAAGTTGCTTAAAATATAAATACTATCTTTATAGTTTTAATGATATATAGTATACATGGTTTATCTTGAGTTAGCACTTCCATAGTATTAATCAAATTATATGTTTCATCTTGCACTTGATCTTAATGATTTCATCCTGCATCTGAATTATCATCCATCGAGTTTGTTTTTTTTAAATAATAATATATTTATAGTTTTTGATTATACATAGCATGTACAAATACAATCTTTAATTTTAACATTTCATATTTCAAATAACCTATTTCCGAAACCAAACTATGTGAATTTTACCACAATACTTATTATCATAGAATAATTTGTGTTTCACACTTTTCTAAAAATTATCAGATATGTACCCCTCAGAGAAATTACTATCATATGAATAAATGAAGAAAATTTAATTTATATTAAATGTACACGAAATTGATTGCAATATACATGTATTTAATAAAAATAAATAAATAAGCGATTATTTATACATTAAACCTTTACTAAATATATATTTCTTTCATTATACAGATGTTTCAACAAGATGAACCAAAACAGCAGCAAACTTCAGAAATTAATGATCCAAATGATTCATCCCTAGCACATGTAGCGTTAACGAATAACACATATGTGAGTACTTATATGAGAAATACTAGAATTCGTATATGAAACGTAATTAGAGTAAATACAAAATGATTTGTCTTACTACCTACACTTTAACAAGTGCTTTTTACCTATATTATTGAAGAGAATCCTAACTGTGTCCATTTATTTCTACTACAGATGTGCTCTATTTGCTACAAACTCTTCTTAAGTAAATGGAATTTAACAGAACATACAAAAATCTATACAGATGGAAAACCTTACACTTGGAAAGATTACCATAAATGCTGTTTTCAAGGAGACGTGAATAAAAAATGCACACATCATCATATAAAGCATCGTCAGATATATGTAAACTTAGCGAAGATATTCAAAAATTAGTCAGACTTTTGTAGAATTTAGAAATAAAGGAAGATATTTAGGCTATTTATCCATCATATTTTCACAACACTTACCACAATATCTCAAACTTAAAATTTGGAAGACATACACACTGCTGAAAAGTAATTTTGTTATTCTTCTAACCACTATGAATGTATAGATATTATTTTGCAGTGTATTCTTTGAATGCTCACATTAAATATTCTTTTATATGCATATATCGTTGTGTTTATTTTTCTAATACCTATTACATTAATGAAATACATAACATTTTAAGTGAAATAACACTCTCACAACTTAAAAAATGCATAAGAACATAAAAAAAATAAGCAGATGTATGAAAAAATATACAAGTTTACAAAATAATTTCATTGTTTTCTAGAAATATTAACAAAAAATATTTACAATATGAAAAAATTGCAAAAGTGAAAAGAAAAAACACAAATGTAAAAACAAAAACCACAAAGTGAAAAACTCATAACAAAGTTTTTGAAAAAAAAATATTTACAATAAAAATTTTTTTTACAAAAACCAAAACTTCCAAAAATATTTTTTTCAAAAAAATTTTTTTTTCAAAAACATTTTTTACAAAAATTTTTTTTTTCAAAATAAGTTTTTACAAAAGTAAAAAAAAGAAAATCACAACGTTAAAAAAATGAAAAATTTTTGTTAAAAAAAGTGTAAAAAAAGTGTAAAAAAATTGCAAAAAAAATGTTGCAAAAATTTCAAAAAAGTTATGAAAAAAGTCTCAAAAATTTTGTTGTTTTTAATAGCAAATGCAATGGTTTCGCCATTGCATACTGCATTAAAACCAACGAAATTTTTGAAGCTTTTTTCATAACTTTTTTGAAATTTTTGCAACATTTTTTTGCAATTTTTTTACACTTTTTTTACATTTTTTTTAACAAAAATTTTTCATTTTTTTAACGTTGTGATTTTTTTTTTTTTTACTTTTGTAAAAACTTATTTTGAAAAAAAAATTTTTTGTAAAAAATGTTTTTGAAAAAAAAATTTTTTTGAAAAAAATATTTTTGGAAGTTTTGGTTTTTGTAAAAAAAATTTTTGTTGTAAATATTTTTTTTCAAAAACTTTGTTATGAGTTTTTCACTTTGTGGTTTTTGTTTTTACATTTGTGTTTTTTCTTTTCACTTTTGCAATTTTTTCATATTGTAAATATTTTTTGTTAATATTTCTAGAAAACAATGAAATTATTTTGTAAACTTGTATATTTTTTCATACATCTGCTTATTTTTTTTATGTTCTTATGCATTTTTTAAGTTGTGAGAGTGTTATTTCACTTAAAATGTTATGTATTTCATTAATGTAATAGGTATTAGAAAAATAAACACAACGATATATGCATATAAAAGAATATTTAATGTGAGCATTCAAAGAATACACTGCAAAATAATATCTATACATTCATAGTGGTTAGAAGAATAACAAAATTACTTTTCAGCAGTGTGTATGTCTTCCAAATTTTAAGTTTGAGATAGTGTGGTAAGTGTTGTGAAAATATGATGGATAAATAGCCTAAATATCTTCCTTTATTTCTAAATTCTACAAAAGTCTGACTAATTTTTGAATATCTTCGCTAAGTTTACATATATCTGACGATGCTTTATATGATGATGTGTGCATTTTTTATTCACGTCTCCTTTAAAACAGCATTTATGGTAATCTTTCCAAGTGTAAGGTTTTCCATCTGTATAGATTTTTGTATGTTCTGTTAAATTCCATTTACTTAAGAAGTGTTTGTAGCAAATAGAGCACATCTGTAGTAGAAATAAATGGACACAGTTAGGATTCTCTTCAATAATATAGGTAAAAAGCACTTGTTAAAGTGTAGGTAGTAAGACAAATCATTTTGTATTTACTCTAATTACGTTTCATATACGAATTCTAGTATTTCTCATATAAGTACTCACATATGTGTTATTCGTTAACGCTACATGCGCTAGGGATGAATCATTTGGATCATTAATTTCTGAAGTTTGCTGCTGTTTTGGTTCATCTTGTTGAAACATCTGTATAATGAAAGAAATATATATTTAGTAAAGGTTTAATGTATAAATAATCGCTTATTTATTTATTTTTATTAAATACATGTATATTGCAATCAATTTCGTGTACATTTAATATAAATTAAATTTTCTTCATTTATTCATATGATAGTAATTTCTCTGAGGGGTACATATCTGATAATTTTTAGAAAAGTGTGAAACACAAATTATTCTATGATAATAAGTATTGTGGTAAAATTCACATAGCTTGGTTTCGGAAATAGGTTATTTGAAATATGAAATGTTAAAATTAAAGATTGTATTTGTACATGCTATGTATAATCAAAAACTATAAATATATTATTATTTAAAAAAAACAAACTCGATGGATGATAATTCAGATGCAGGATGAAATCATTAAGATCAAGTGCAAGATGAAACATATAATTTGATTAATACTATGGAAGTGCTAACTCAAGATAAACCATGTATACTATATATCATTAAAACTATAAAGATAGTATTTATATTTTAAGCAACTTGATACACGATAATTCAGAAGTGCGAGATGAAACATTTGATGAATTGATTAAAAATATGAGTAGATTAGTTTTAATACATTAGATGATTATAGCAGTAAGAAATTTCGTGTAGGAGCAATGCGTACATGATGAAAATCGAATGGAATCAATTGACTTCAACTCCTGATCCAAGTTAGTATTTATCTCACGTGTGTAATGTGGAAATATAAAAGGTGAAGAATCAAGTTTGATGTAAATAAATATTGTGGTATTGGTTTAAAAACTAAAAACGTATTGAATTTTACTGAATTAGAAAGCATAAAATTTGATTAAATAATGTTTTATGTAAAATATTAAGTTTAAATGTGATAAAATTATGAAAATCAGTTTGTAAACTCTCATTTTTATAAGTACTACTATGAAAATATTCTTTTAATGTAGAATTTCTGCTTATTGATGAGACTAAAAAATTATATTTTTGTTAATTTTGAATATTTATTGAGTGTATGTAATACTAGGACTAAAATCTTACAAATTCGGTGTTAAATTTTTCAAGAAATTGTGGTTTGCAATCCAGAAAAAGGTGTGATTTTAATAAATTTGTAAATATGTTCATTAACTTTTTTAGTTATTTCTCTAACTTGTCATTCATTTGTTAATTTTTGTAACTTTTGCAAAAAAAACACTTGAATTTTCGGTAATCTGTACTATTTTTTTGTTCAACAGTTGATTTTATAGATTATTAGTATTCTCATTCGACAGTAATTTCACGTATGACGTTATTAAATATTAAATATCTATTAATTTTCTTTACTGTTTCATATGATAGTAATATTTCTGAGGAACAGGTGTGATAACTATTAGACTTTGATTGACTTATTTTTCTGATAAACGTTTGAAAAGAGTTGTAAGTGTGTAATGATGAAATATCTATATACTATCGAGAATCGATATTGATGTAGATAAGTATTTAATAAGAATAATAATAGATAAGTAATAGTCAATTCTTTGTTGAATTTCAAGAAATTGTGTGAGAACATGGGTTTTTACATTAAGTTTATGTAATTTCAGTTACAGTTTTTCGACAATCAACCTAAAAATGGATAATTATCATAATTAAAAGTTATGATGAAAAGATCTAAACAATAAAAAAAGTTAAAAAGTTAAAAAGTTCGTCTAATGTTTGCTCTTATGATGTGAACATTTCGAAAAGTTTGGTTTGAAATATGAAATGTTTGTAAAAATTAAACTTTGTATTCGTGTATGTTTTGTATTATTAAACTGTAAAGATAATATTCATATTTGGAAAATATTGATGGGTGTTTTAATAATTTTCTGATAAGTAGATAAAAACAGATGTTAAAATTCTGTACTCCTAAAATATATAGGATCAAGAATAAAGTTTGATGAAAATAAGTATTGTAAAAATTCAGAAATTTTGAAGTGTAAGATGAATCATGTCCTAATTTGATTAATTATATGGGTAGAATATCTCAGAGTAGTTTTAATATGTCAAGTGTTTAAAGCAGCAAGAAATGACTTTTTAGGTTTTCTAGAATAATAATAATAATAAAAATAATAAAAGTATATTTTTGTTGTAAGATTTCGAATGCAGTCAAGACGTGAAAAATATAAATATGAACCCTTTGTAAAGACATTCAAACTTTTATAAAAGTTTAAGTTTAGTAATATATTGTAACAATATATGTAAACAAACGTATTTCAAAGTTGAAAATTTGTGTAAAAAATTGTCTTTTCTTGAAAATTGATATTTATTTTTTGTTTAATTAATGATACTTATTACATTTTTGTTCTTAAAAACTAAAATATGCGTTTAATTCTGTTAAAATTGATATATCCGTGTTGAAGATGAGAAAAAATATTGTAAAACTAATAAAATTTGTTTAAATTCGTCTTTTTATTCTTAAAATTAATATTTTCTATTGTTTAGAATATATACTTTTGAGGAATGTATAACCGGAAAATGTTAAACAATCTTAGAAAATTGGTGTTAAAAGTATTAAATACAGTTGCTTCAATGATATCTTTTCGATATGTAAAGTGATTGTAGCATTTAGAAATGTACTTATGAGGAATGTATAATCGGAAAATCTTAGAAAATCTTAGAAAATTGGTGTTAAAAATATTAAATACAGTTGCTTCAATGATTTCAAAAGTAAACTCTGTTAAAAAATTCTGTATGATTTCAAGTGAAAATAATCTGAACCTGAATATATGGTATTTAAAATACAAAATTCACGATTATGAACTAATGTTGAAAACATGGGTAACATTAAATATACAGCTAATATATAATTATAGATTAGGAAATTCTTAAAGTGTATCCAAATTTATTAAATATAGTATTGAATACAGTGAATAAGTGAAATATGTGAATAAGTATTGATATTTCCATGTTGCTTTTGAAAATACTAGTGTAAAATTATTCAAATTCGTCTTTTCTTTAAAACTGATATTTATTTTTGTTTAATTAATGATACTTGTTAAGATTTTGTTGTTAAAAACTAAAATATACGTTTAATTCTTCTGTTAAAATTGATATATCCGTGTTGGAAATGAGAAAAAATAGTGTAAAACTAAAAAAAATTTATTAAATTCGTCTTTTTCCTCTTAAAATTATTATTAAACTAGTGTAAAACTAATAAAATTTGTTTAAATTCGTCTTTTCCTCACTGAAAACTAATATTTCTATTATTTTGCTTAATTAATTACACTCATTATGACTTCAAATTTTAATTTGATGATGTTGTGGTAACTGTTATAAAACTAGAATGGATAAATAGTTTAAATGTCTTCTTTTTTCTCTCTATGCGATACTTTTACTTGAACGTAAACATTTTTTTTTGTATACCTTTGTAAGTTGTGACGTCAGAACTCTATTGTGTGTTTCCCCTACTTGGAGTACATGGGTGGAGGGGTTGTAGAAAAAAGTTTTAGTTTGGATATGACGTAATGAAGAATGCTCTGCAGGTTCACATTTGTGTGTTGGGGATTTCTTTAAATTATTCGTTTATGTATTAAAATTCTACTTAGTTGGTATATATAAAGTACGATGAAATTTCCAATTAGAGTAAAAGTTAACCAAATTCGTTTAATTCGTCTTTTTTCGTTAAAAAATCATTAGTTTCCTTTGTTAATTGTTCAATTATCGAAATTCTTTGAGGTAGCGACTGTTCAAAAACTAAAAAATATGTTTAAATTTCTATTTTAAGTTGTGTATTCTGATTTTATATTAAAAAATAAATAAAAATATGAAGAAATCAGTTAAAAATTTAATGTTTTCTGTTGTTTTGCTTAATTAATAATGTTCATGAAGGAAATGGTTGTCCAAAACTGGAATGCATGCTTAAATTTCTTTCTATCAAATTGATAGTCTGAAGTTTGAGTTGAAAAAATCGTAAGAAATCAGTCTTTTTCTATAAAACTTGATATTTCCCATTGTTTTTACTTAATTAACGATACTCATTAAGATTATAACTGTTGAAAAACTAGAATGCATATTTAACTTTCAACTTGTAAGTCGATACACTGATGTTGCAGTTGATAAAAATCGTAAGAAATCAGTCTTTTTCTATAAAAATCGATATTTTCCATTGTTTTTTACTTAATTATGAATGCTCATTAAGGTTATAGCGTTTGAAAAACTGAAATGTGTGTTTAAGTTTTCTCTCTTAAGTTGATAAAAATCGTAAGAGATCAGTCTTTTTCCATAAAACTTGATATTTTCCATTGTTTTTTTACTTAATTAACGATACTCATTAAGGCTATAGCTGTTGAAAAACTAGGATACATGTTTAACTTTCAACTTTTAAGTCGTTACATTGATCATATAGTTGATAAAAATCGTAAGAAATCAGTCTTTTTCTATAAAACTGGATATTTTCTATTGTTTTTACTTAATTAATACTACTCATTAGATGGTCTATCAAGCAAAATTCAAATGTGTTTAACTTTCTTGTGTTAAATTGATAATCTCATCTTGTAGTTGAAGAAATCTAAATAAAATGGTTGAAAACTGAAATTTTAATTGTTTCGCTTAATTAATAATACTCATTAAAATTACGGTTGTTCAAAATTCAAATATAAATTTAATCTTCATCACATAGTATGATTTCGAGTTGAGATGTGATTGATAATATTTTTAATTAGTGAAGGTTGTTCACCTCTCATGTTAGAATAGAATGTTCCTTTTTTCCACTAGGGGGCGTTTGAGGAGGGGGGTGTATGGTGGGGGATCAGGAGGGACGGCGGTGGCGGTGGCACTGGGTGAGGCGGTGGCACTGGGTGAGGCGGTGGCACTGGGTGAAGCGGTGGCACGGTGCCACAGTACCACCGCCGGCTGAGCCCGTACTCTTGTTTTCCTACTACTGCTAGGTCTCATGTTCGGCAAATTTCCCTTACTGGGTCGTTTTGGGTCATAATGGGTCTGGGTCAAGCTATTTATATTTAAAAAACTGTAGGATCGCTTTTAACGAAATTTTGTATGCAGCATTTTTTTGGCACGATAAAACTATTGCTCTGGATCACATGTTTGAAAAATTCAGTTAAGTGTTTCTTTATTGGGTCATTATGGGTCAAACCAATGTTATATTGTAATACGAACAAAAATTGTGTGTGTAAATTTTATCTCAAAAACGATGATGGGTCATCGATTTTCACGATTTTCGCAAAAATTTTTATCTTACCATTTTCGGGCACGAGAAGACCATTGAACTTGGTCACATGTGGGTCAAACCAATTTTATCTATAAAACGGCTGTAACGATTTTGACCAAATTTTTTATGCTACCATTTTAGATTACAAGAAGACTATTGCGTTAAGTCACATGTTACAGAAAATTCGATTAGTACGCCATTTTCGGGTCATTGTAAGCCACGCTAATTTTATCTAGAGAATGTCTCGCGCAATTTTAACTAAATTTTGCATGCTGTCATTTTCGGGTACGAGAAAATTATTGGACTCGGTCACATGTTCGAGAAAATTCGATTAATGAGTCAAAGTGTCTGGGTCAAGCTATATTTATATTTAAAGTACTGCAGGATCGATTTTAACGAAATTTTGTATGTAACAGTTTTTTGACACAAGAAAACTAATGGGCTAAATCACATGTTTGAGAGATTTCGATTATAAGGGTCATTTTTGGTCATAATGGGTCATAATGTGTCATGTTAAGCTATAGCTGAAGAACAAGTGGATCGATTTTAACGAAATTTTCTATACAAAATATTTTTGGCCCGAAAAAATCATTGCACTAGGTCACATATTTGAGAAATTTCGATCAGTGGGCCACTTTTGGGTCATTCTAATTTTAGCTAGACAGTGTCTCGCGCAGTTTTGAATAAATTTTGTATTCTATCGTTTTGGAACTGAAAAAATCATTGGGTTGGATCAAATGTTTGAGAAAATTCGATTAATGGGTCATTTTAGGTCATAATGGGTCAGGGTCAAACTAATAAGATCTAAAAAACGGCTCAATCGATTTAATATAAATTTTGTATCTAACGTTTTTCGGCACGCAAAAACTAATGAGCTAAATCACATGTTCGAGAGATTTCAATTATAAAGGTCATTTATGGGTCATGATGGGTCATGCTACTTTTATGTAGAATATGGCTCTTGCCATTTTGACAATACTTTGTATTATATCGTTTACGGGCAACAAAAAACCATTGAGCTTGGACGCATGCTCGTAAAAATTCGATTAGTGGGTCATTTTGGGTCATAATGGATTAGGGTCATTCTAATTATATATAACAATGACTCAATTTACCTAAATTTTGTTACGAAACACTTTCACAGGAAGACTATTGGCCTGAGTGGCATGTTAAACAAAATTATATTAGTGGGGCATTTCGCTTCATTGCTGAACGCTGTCAAGCTAATTTTACCTAAGAAATGGCTTAAAGGATTTTGATTCAGTTTTATATTCTACTGTTTTTGATTACCTAAGACCATTCAGCTAAGTCGAATGTTTGATCAATTTTGATTAGTGGTCATTTTTTGTAATAGGGATCAGGGTCACGACAATAAGACAACAGCCAATAAGTTGGCGATGTTGGACAAAGTATTGGCGACCTTTGGCCAAACACGTATTTGGCGCCAAATGAAAAAATGTCTCCAAATTTAGCTATATCTGGAAAAAAAAATATTGTCTTTCAGAATGTGAAGAAAATTTTTATACATTCTTAATAGGATTCGAGATGTATGGTTAAACCAATCAGAGTCGAGCTAAAAAAGTGATTTGGTTCGAAGTCCTTTCGTTGTAAATTTTAAAATATAAACACATGCATACAAACATAGTTTTCTTATTGATTATTTTTGTATATAATACTATTATAAATAAAATGTTTTACAATAATAATACAGAGTGAATGATACAGTGAAAATATTATATGGAGTTGAACACAAAGTTAATTTTGACCGAGCTTAGCTCGGTCACCCCTGCTAGTCTGTATAATGAACTATTTCTTGTCTTTAAATTATTAAAAGTTAAGAAACATTAAAAAAAAAAAGTGCAAACTTGAAACATGTCATTTTTAATTATTTTACCTTACTTTTGTTTAAAAAAAAAAAAAAAAAAAAAAAAAATTAAAAATTATTTACTTTTGAAAATATGATTTTTTAAAAGTTATTATTTTTTAAATAAATATTTTTAATATTTCTAAAATAAAAATGTGATATTGAAAAACAAAAACCTCGAAACAAAACTAAAATCAGATTTTCATTTTTAGTTAAATAGAAAGAAATTGAAATCCGAT
Source organism: Maratus speculifer (assembly GCA_964019185.1). Classification (NCBI taxonomy): domain Eukaryota; kingdom Metazoa; phylum Arthropoda; class Arachnida; order Araneae; family Salticidae; genus Maratus; species Maratus speculifer. The sequence goes on from OZ025290.1 coordinate 154,430,653, forward strand.
AAAAAATGTTTGGAGTTATAACGATTTTTAACTATCGCATTGAAACCAGTACTAACCATATGAAATTTTTATAAATTTTATGATAAATTTTAGCATGTGATTTTCTTAGCAAATTATATGGCTAACATATACAAAAAAAAAAAAAAAAAAAAAAGAAAAAGAAAAAAAATCAAAATTCTAACTCAAAAGATAGATTTTTTACGCGTTTCCTACAACTGTCAAAGTAACATTATCTTTTGAATTGCGCGCATTTCAATTTGTGTCTAATCCCTTAAAACCTCATGAATTATTCAAACGGTTATAACTCCGCGAATTTTTAAGATATGAAGATGCAACTTTTTGTTTATTATTCAGGACTGGATAAGGAAAGTTTCCCTAATTGGAATTTTTATCCTACGGGGGCCGTATAAAAAGTTAATTTTCGTACTTTTTCAAATAGACCCCCCATGGAGTTGCAACTTATCTTATCAAAAATTTCCCCTTTTTTAATGAATTTTTGCAATTGGAAGTATGGGTCTAGGGGCAATATTTAAGGAGATAGCCTATTGTTTCGATATTTATGACTCACCCTGTATAACATCTGTGCCAAAACTTCCATGTTTGGAATTATCGTTATTTATGTGGCATGTTTAAATACTGTAGTATAGTGAAAAAAAAAAGGCATAGATGTCATACATGCACCACATTGGCGCGTTTTTTTTCTTTTTCTTTTCTTTTTTTTTTTCTCTTATGCCGATTCGTCGAAAACTTTGTTTTCAAATGCCAGTTACATACATAGAGTTTTCAATTATTTTCTATTACTTTAAAAAGAAAATAACAATAAATAAAAAAAAGTTTAGTTAAGAATTATAAAACAAAATATTCATATCCTTAAAATAAATAAATAAATAGACAGTTTATCATATATATTATAAAGCAGAAGTTCTGAACCTTCCAAACGAGTGTTTTCAAAAACTACCCGATGGATCTTTTTGCAGATTATATCATTCGATAGGAAATATTTTTGCGAAGGTTTATGATAAAATATACAGGGATAACTCTGATTTTTCGTACTAAATTTTGTATTTTTCGGTTATTTTTGATGAAAGGGTTGCCAGTAGTTATTTTTTGGCGAAAATTATCATTACTAAACAAATTAAAAATGATATAACTGTTAGAAATATTACAAATATCTTGCAAATAAAAGCAGAAAATAACTATTGATAATAATAATAATAATAATAATAATAAAGAAAAACCATTTAATGAGGCATGATATTATAAAAAAAAAATATTTATCTTAAAAATAAAAGAAATATTTGTAACGCTTAAAAAATAACTTAACGTGAAATATTACATTTGTTGCAACATTTGGCGACTTATCCTTGCGTTAGAATAAAAAAAATAACTTGAAAATTTGATTAAATGAATTTTGAACGATATTTATTTTCCTTTATATTATTCTCTTTCTCTTTTTTATCAAATTTCGATAGTATATAACTTACTCCAGGAAAAGGCAGATCTAATTATAAAAGTAATTGTGAGTTATATATTTGTTTCTTTGAGATTTTTTTTTACTTTTGTCGGCAAATAATTAAGCCAAAAATGCATATGTCTAACATTAGGTCGCAATAATGTTGTTTTTTCCAAAAGAAGATAATTTTTGGAGTATATGTTAGCATTCAATCGTAAATTCAATAAACATAAGTTAATATTTTAAAAATTGTAATCAAATATTTAAATTTTAGCTTTAGTGTGAAATTCTGCCACACGCATATATATTGTACAATAATGTCATTCTATCAAAAGTTTTTCAAGCAAATTTGAAAATTGTAATCATCAAACATACTTTTTTTTGCGCCATTTTGTCAAATTCTCTTCCAGGGAAAATTAGTTTTAAAATTTACAAACTAGACGAGGAAATCTATGCAATTTAAATGAAATTTATGCAATTTCGCGTTATTACTATCGACAAATTCAATATTTTGAAATAAAAATTGCCTTCTGAAAAAAATGGCACAGATGTCATATATGCACCACATTGGCGCGATTGCAACAAAACGTCGATTTTATGATCATATGGTAGCTCGGCTATTGTATATTTATTAATAAACTATTTACTCTTATTTATTTTTTTAAATGATGTAAATTGTTTTATTTTATAATTATTAACAAAACATTATTTATTTTTATTTCCTTTTTAAAATAATAGAAAACAATTAAAAAATATATATGTAACTGATATTTTAAAATGAAGTTTTCGTTAAATTGGCGTAAAAAAGGAAAAAAAAAATGCACAAATGTGGTGTACATAAGGCATTTGTGCCAAAATATTTTACAAGTTTGTTTTAATTAGCCATTTCTTCTTCAATTTTCTTCATATTTTTCCTGTGTTAGATAATATTTAAAATGATATTGGACTAATCTTCAATAATTGAGCACCGCCAAATAGGGTATTTACTATATTCTTGAAAGTTTTATTGGCACAGATCACCGAGGTAACTAATAGACTTTAAATTGGCATTATTTTGTCTGAGATATATTAACCCGACTATTAATATTTATTTATAAATAAAATGCTTATTTACTTTATAAATTGTTTTGTTATATACTTATTAATTAAACTTTTTTCATAAATTTTTATTACTATTTAAATAATATTTAAAAATAGAAAACCAACGAATATAAATGCACAAATAAAGTATGAGAAGGTAGCAAATAGCTATTTCGAATCTACTAACGAGATTCTTCATCAGTGCAAAACTCAGCGAGCTAAAAGTAGCAAAACTGAGCAAAGAGACAGAGAGACGCAGGCTTATATACCCGCTATGGGAACAATTCCGCCTAAAGAAAAGCAACCAATGAGAAAAAAGCAGCCAAAACCAACTGAGTGGACAAGTAGCGACATTTATCGGAGAACAAGCAAAACAAAAACTAAAAAGAGAGTGAAAAAAAAATATTAAATTAAAGATTTCCAAATACTTGGAAAATAAGGAGTACCAGATAAGTCATTGACTAAGGAGTGAGAATTTTTTATGATGTGGTAAGCTTCCCAAAAAAATCAAGATCAAGAATAGAATTACATTTATGGATGATGGTGGCTGAAGAAAAGTTAAACTTATGTTGAGAAGACCAACAATGTTGAGCAATAGAGGAACGTTTAAGCTCCTGATTTTTGACATACCTTTTATGTTCCATTAAACGAAATCTGAGAGCACGTTTAGTCTGACCAATATAAGAAAGACCACATTGGCAAGAAATTTGGTAAATACCCCAGTTATCTAAGTGATCAATGGGGTGCTTAAGATTTGAAAAAGCAATTTTATTAACAGGAGAAAAAATAACATTGAAATCGAACCTTTTTAAAATTTTAGCAACTTGCTGACTGATTTTGGGGAAAAAAGGCAAAACAACCAAAGCATTGGAGTTCGAATTAAAGTTCTTACTTTCAGACTGTGTGGATTTTGTAAATTTTCTATGAATATAATCTATAATATTAGGAGAATAACCACAGATAGATAGGATAGCGACAAGTAGCGACAGCTATAGAGTGGATAGATGTCGCTACTTGTCCACTCAGTTGGTTTTGGCTGCTTTTTTCTCATTGGTTGCTTTTCTTTAGGCGGAATTGTTCCCATAGCGGGTATATAAGCCTGCGTCTCTCTGTCTCTTTGCTCAGTTTTGCTACTTTTAGCTCGCTGAGTTTTGCACTGATGAAGAATCTCGTTAGTAGATTCAAAATAGCTATTTGCTACCTTCTCATACTTTATTTGTGCATTTATATTAGTTGGTTTTCTATCTTTAAACATTTGTGCACAAAGGCTTTATTTGCTATTTTAATATATTTAAACAATAGAAAATAATTTTAACATACACATGTAACTGATATTCGAAAACAATGTTTCCGCCAAATTAGCATAAAAAATTATCGCGCCAAACTCGGCGCATATGACATCTTTGCCTTTTTGTTTATGTATTAAGGAGATTTCTAGATCATCAACGAGATCATAGAAAATTTGTCAGATTATTTTATTTGAGATTATTAAATTTATGGTTTTTCATTATGAAACAAACGAAGAAAAGAAAATTTACTACTGATGCAACTACAGAATTAACGACTGCTTGGAGTTATTTTTTTTTTAATCGAAAAGGCGATTTTTTAATTATTTGTTTACTTTTTTGTTTACATTATTATAAACATTTTTCCATTTTTATATACGCATCACCTTGGCACGTTTTTTAAAATCTAACATCAGTTTGGCAAACACTGCGTTTTCAAATACCAGTTACATGTTATATTATTTTTAATTATTTTCTATTATTTTAAAAAGGAAACAATAATAAATAAGTGAAGTTTAATTAATAATTATAGAACAAAACAATAAAGAAAGAAAAAAATAAAGAAAAGTAAAGAAACAAAGTTTATTAGTGAATAAACAACAACAACCAGATTACCACGCAATCCATAAAATCACAATTTTGTTGCAATCGCACCAACGTGATCCATACATGACACCTGACCAAAATATTATTGGCTATATTATTATTTATATTTTTTTATATTATTTGGTACTACTTGATTATCCCTTTGACTAAAAAACTGCCGCCAAAATAAAAGATTAAATGTCAATAATGGATGATCGTAAATGCCACATTCATTTGAAATTAAACATGTTACATGCGTTTGTTACGTCATTAACTACTTTTTAATTCGACGTTTTATTTGTATTTCTATTAATATTTTCGTAATTTATTGATTCTTTGGTCATTTAAAATAAAAGTTATATTCGTTTGTAGAATATGGTGAATCGTTTTGCAATATTTATAATTTTGCGAAATTGATCTATGGAATAATAAAATAGTACCTATTATTTATTAAAATTCTATATGGATATTTAAGTTGACAGAACTGGCGTACTTTTAAAGTCTCCGTAGAGGCATTCGCCAAGATGTCGTTAATTCTGTGTTTTGTCTTATTATGTATTTTTCATCTGTAGTTATTTTACTATCCCTAAAAAAGCAATATTTGCAATGTGCAAAAAAATATTCGGAATATCAATGATATAGAATTAAAAAATATATATTTGCAATTAATTTATCAATCATTCAGGTTAAAAAAAAATACTTAAAAATTGGCTAAGAAAAAATATACATTAAATACCGACAGTAGAAAATTTGGTTTATGATGTTTATGTTGCAGTTTTAATTAACATTAAGTCCTATCAACAGAATTTTATCAAAAATTAACTATTAAATACTACTTCATTACCCCGTCGAACCCCCCCCCCCCCCCCAAAAAAAAAAAAAAAACTATCGCCAACATATAAGATTAAATGCCAATAATAGATGATTGTAAACTTCAGTTTCATTTGACAATAAACACGAAATAAGTCTGATACATTTGTAACAAATCGTTATACGGAATGAATGTTTGACGCCAAAAATCATAATGGAATTGATTACAAGCTGAAGGTTTATTTTTCTACAAAATTTAGCATCAAGATTATTCCCGATTTAACAGCTACATGTTTGCAACTGCAGGGCTGCCACAGGCGACTATTTTTTTTAACTAACTGGCACCACTTTCTTTAAACAGAAATCCTTAACATACACTTTGACAACATTTGCAAAAAAATTTATTTTAAAATTTAAATTAGAAAAATAGTGGCGCGAACGGAATATAAAAATAGTCGCCTGTATCAGCCCTGCAACTGGTTTAAAAAAATGAAGAGGCAGTGAAACTGATGTAATTTTAATTTTACCGAAATAATTCAGCTTTAAAACACACCTTTTATGCTTCGTTGTTCTAATAAATATATAAGTTAAACATTCTTTTTTAAATTTTTTTGCTATGTACTTTGCTGGAACAGACCAAGGTAAATAGAAAACTGTAGTAGAGTTGCCAGAAGAGGACGGTTATTAAAAAATGTAATGCAACATGTAATGAGATTATATTTAGGCTACCAGATCTGTACATAGTGCAAGTTCAGATTCGGGAGTTTAAGAACTAACAAATGATAATGTGCTATTTGAAAATTAATAGAATTTGATAATCATTGCAATGCTTTTTGACAAAATAATGTGATGAGTGGAGAACATTTTGATTCCTGCTGTCACAACGGTCTCATTTTCATATCAAACTTTACTATAAATTATCAAATAACAGAGATGGTACTTAATTACCCAAATTTTGTCCAAGACATGCAATAGTGCAATATCGCAATGACATTGGCACTGGCATCGTTTTCAGCATTGCGGAAGGACATTCCAGGTGATGGTCTACATTGCTTTAAAAAGAAATTTCAAATCACCATTTTGCTTGATTCAAGATTTGTTTGGAAAAATGGACCAGCGCAGCGGGCATAGCCTGCTAGTTGATAAATAAACAACAACAGCCGGGTTACAAAGTGAGGCATAAAATCGCCATTTTATTGCAGTCGCGCAAATGTGGTGCATATATGACAAATGTGTCCAGATCAAAATAGTTAATATAATTGAAAAAAAGGAAATAAACAATTTATTAACTAGCAAAAACCGTGCTTTGTTTGGATTCGCGAAGTATTATTTCATAAGATAAATATTTGAAAGTACATTTTTTTTAATATTATTTTTGCATCTTTATTAAGCAAAAGCGTTATCTCATGTTTTGGCGCATTTAAATTTTAGAAATGTAAATTCAGCCAAATAACTAAGAATTTCCTCGGAATTTTTTATTTATGATATAAGGCTGGTATAAATAAAAATATTTTCGAAGCAGAATTTTACAAAATATTTTTTTTAATTTTTAATTAAAAGTTTTAAAGATGTTTTTACATTTTCCAATGGCCTCTAGTGTTTTCTCAATTGATTTGAAATAGGTGTGTTTTCAATCTTTGTAATTCACATCAAATAATCTTTGATAGCAATCTTAGAATAATACATTCGAAAAAAGTTATTTCTTCAAAATCCTTTTTTTTTTTTTTTTTTTTTTGAAAAACATTTGAAGTCTGTTCTTGTTGATATTAAGAACTATTAACTGTAAATTTGTTCATTCTAATTTCTTTTTTTCTGCATACCAGCATATGAAAATTTTTTATATTGTAGAATCTCTCGTAAGGAAATTTTCTGTTAAATGCTAAACCTTGAAGAGTTTTCACTCTCGACAACGCTACGTACGTTAAGCCAACTGATGTCGCTTTATCCCCAATATCTATTACTGCTTTACCTAATGTCAAAACTTGGGATTTATGAATTGTAACTGCAAAAGCTAATTGCAAGGGAAATTGTTTTCTTAAGCAATTTATATTTCCATTTTTCCATTAATTTGGTTCAATTAAATTATTCTTCAATCAATTAAAATATTCTTAAATTATTCTTCAATCTTTCATTTCGAATACCAAACTTAAGAAACTTAACAAAATATTCAATTTAAATACCAAATCACGGAGTAAGAAACATAAGAATTAATTTTACTTGTTTACGATTCTTTTGTACTTGTTACGATTCTTCAGACTTTACCAAAGTAAATACCTAAATAAATAAATCATAATATGATTCTTCTAAAATCCATAAGTATAAACTGCGTAAATAATTTTGGCAGAATAATGTAAATATATTTTATTTAATATATTAATCATGATTCTATCTATAATTATTAACCCCATGGTTTATTTTCTTTCTTAAAATAAAACGATACGGGTTCAATTTTTTATTTGCAAACGATTTTGGCGGAATAATGAAAAAATATATTTTTTAATTAATTAATCATGATTCTATCTATAATTACTAACCCCATGGTTTATTTTCCTTCTGAAAATAAAAAGATACGCGTTCAATTTTTTATTTGCAAAAATGCGTCCATAATAGAAAAACATATAGAATAAATTAATTATTAAAATAATATTTTTTAAAGGTTATTCTGTAAAAAAAAAAATAACATTGTGCAAATCTACAAACCATAATTTATTCTTGTTTAATTTCAAGTCAAAATACTAAATAGTTTTTTTATAAAGTGTACGACAAAATGTAACTTGAGTGGCCTAGTAATAAATAGACAACATCCGGGTTGCCATATCAAGCGAAATAATGACACTTTGGCGTCAGTTAAACACCCAGATGTATATATGATATTGACGTCAGAAACAAATCGCGCCAATGTGATGCGTATATGACATTTGTGAAAAAAACATTTTAAAAGTTGCAGTTAAATTATTTTACAATATCTATGTATGTGGAAGACATTTACCCTAAAATTTAAATATTATTCATTTTTGTGGTATTAACTGCTATATATATATTTAAATTAAATGTAAAAATACTTCCTAAAAATGCTCTGATACATTAAGAAAGAGAGAGAGAAAGAGAACATAGTTCTTGTTAACATCGCTCCGTCTTGTGCTTTTTTTTGGTTCAGAATCGCATTGTCTGGCGACAAAAGTACATTGAAACACCCAATTGAATAAATAGCATACAAATAAGAATAAGAGCTTTTTTTTTTTTTTTTTTTTTTTTTTTTTTTTTTTTTTTATTAATTCTGCAATTTTCTTCTGTAAAACACATAATAGGAAAATTAGATTAAAAAAATATTTTTAAAAAATGAAAGAAAAAAAATAACTTATGTTTTACCTAATGAAGTTTTTGAGGTGTTGTTTTCTTTTAATCTGGCTCAAAAGAAATAAACAGTCAAATATTGAGTCACTTCATAACTTTCTTTCACATTGAATTACTTTTTAAATATTATGAATATTCTTTTTTCTTTCTTTGTTAAAGATAAATAATTTCCTTATAATATTATTTTGCATTAAACTGATTTTTTTTCTTTTTATCATTATTTATTTTAAATCAATGAATTAACAGGTTTTTTTTTTCGATACGTTTATATTATTTTCCATCAGAGAAACCCATTTCATTTCTTTTTAGGTGCATTCGTAATTATGTAAATACGTGTAGCACCTATTGTTGTCGCTCAGTCCGTCCGCATATAACAACGCAAAAACTATCCAACCGAATCGTTTGAAATTTAAAACGTATATTTATTGCATAATTTTGTCGAGTCATTTCAAATGTTATGAAAATCGGATGCATAGATCAGTTACAGGGACAATCAAAAGTATTCCGTTACATTACAATCAATGGGGAAAAAAAAAGTTTCAAATGCATTTTAATAGTTTAAAATTTAAAACGTTTAATTATTGCATAATTTTGTCGAGTGATTTCAAATGTTATGAAAATCGGGTGCATAGATCAATTACAGGGACAATCAAAAGTATTCCGTTACATTACGATCAATGGAAAAAAATGTAATGTTTCAAATGCATTTTAATGGTGTTACACTCATTTGAACATAATATAATTGACATGAATCTATGATGTATGTACTAAAATATATATTCTGTGCAATCTGGGATGCAGAGAATATTTATTATTAAATTACAGGGCCACACAAATGTATTCCACTAAATAATGTTATACGGGGAAACATTGTTTGGGGCGTGTTTTAATTATATTAACCTACTTCACATTTTATGAACAAGATATACGTTAATGAAATATAATAAAAATTACTCCCTGCATATTTACACGAACACAAAGATTTCGACCACTATACTGTATCCAAAGTACTCTACTATATCAGCAAGATCTGAATATTTTAAAACTTATAGTACGAACGCACCTCATTTGCTACGCTTCACGTGCAATTTCTAACTTGTTTGAAATATAATTATCGCCAAAAAATTAGTTGTTGCAACCCTTTCGTCAAAAATATCCGTAAAATACGAAAGTTATTACGAAAAATCAGAGTTATCCCTGTAAATTTAAATCACAAACCTCCGCAAAAATATTTCCTATCGAATGATGCATTCTGAGAAAAAATTCATCGGGTAGTTTTTGAAAACACTCGAGCCGAAATTTCAGAACTTCTGCTTTATAATATATATGATGATATGATATGATACTCGTAAGTAGCAGTTAAATGAAAAATATTTTCAGCCTAAAGAAGAATTCATTCATTTTGTTACTTTACCTATCAAAAATGAAATTTTGTTTCTTTGATATTTTAGATATTTTGTTAATAACGATTATATATATATATATATATATATATATATATATATTAGTATATTAGGTTGGACAAAAGAAATCAATTTTTGAATTTTTTACAAGGTATCCCCCTCCCCCTCAAAAAAAAAAAAAAAAAAGCCAATTGGCTAGAAAATGAGATTGACAAAGTTTCAACTCATTTGGATAATACAGTGAAACCTCCAAATAAGGGACATTCTTGGAACCGGAACTTTAGTCCCTTAAATAGAGGTTCCCTTATTCAGAGTTTTAGCTGTTATTTTTAATTAATCGTTCAGAAAGATATAAAAATAATAAATCATTAAAGGTGAAGTTTAAATGTACCTGAAGTGTATAAATTATGTTAATCAGACACGAAAGCAGGGTTCTCGCTGTCGCTCGCCATTGCGCCAAATTGCGACCAAATCCTTCATTTGGCGAGTAAACAAGCGATTAGATTCGCCAAATTGCTATTCCCTCTTTTCTTTTTCGTTTTTCGTACATATATATTCATATTATATATACACTGCTGGACATTGAAAATGCAACACCAAGAAGGAGTGGTCAGAAAGTGATGAAAATTGGTAAAAAGACAGAGACAGCAAGGAGCATTAAGTGATCTTTATTTCAAAATGATAGTCAGAAAACAGAACGAGAACGTCGTCGGCTCAGTAGGATGTAGGACCACTGCGGGCAGCGATGCACGAAGAAACACGTCTAGGCATAGAGTCAATAAGAGTGCGGATGGTGCCCTGAGGGATGGCTCTCCATTCCCTTTCAACTATTTGCCACAGTTCGTCTTCTGAACGAGGCAAGGGCAGAGTCCTCAAATGGCATCCAATCACATCCCATAGATGTTCGATTGGTGACAGGTCAGGAGAGTACGGTGGCCAGGAAAGCATCTGTATACCTTGCAGAGCATGTCGGTACATGCGAGCACTGTGTGGTCGGGCGTTATCCTGCTGAAAAATTGCATTAGGCAGGCTCTGAAGACAGGGGATTGCCACCGGCCACAATACATTATCCAAGTATCATTGGGCCATCATAGTGCCCTGAATACGAATTAGAGGCGACATGGAATTATACCCAATAGCACCCCCAAACCATTATGCCACGTTGTCGCGTCGTGGGGTGTTCCACATTTACTGCCGGATTCGATCTGTCTTCACGTAGACGCCATTCACGTATGCGTCGACTGTCACTGGATAAACTGAAGCGTGACTCATCTGAGAACACGGCGTTTCGCCACTCTGTCATCCATGTCGCTCTAATCCGGCACCTTTCCAAACGTTGGCGTCTACGCCGTCGAGTCAATGGCAGTCTTCTTAACGGACGCCGTGAGTGCAGGCCATGTTCAACCAATCGATGGGAAATGGTTCTTATCGACACGGAAACACCCATGGTATCTTGTACATGCTGCCGAATCGAGGTACAACTGACTTGCAGGTCCGCCACAGCTTGTCGGCGGATGCGTCGATTCACGAGTCCTGACGTCACTCTGGCTGCACCTGCACCCCCCAATCTTGCCACATTTTCTTGTTTCAACCATGTTCGCCACTGCCGATGCACCGTGCTCGCATCCATGTTGGTATCAGCTGCAATTTGACGTAAGGACCAACCTCTCCCTTCTCAGTCCGATCACCATACGTCTCGTAAAATCGTCTATCTGCTGGAAGTCCTTCGTTGATGGCGGCCTGGCATTCTCTTCCATGCACGTATCCTCAGAGACAAAAACAAAATTTCTTTAATAATTCGTCTGGCAGAAATAACGACACGAATATTACCCATCCTGCAAATTCATTCCCTTATATCTTATATCACGTGCGTCGGAAACCTGCGCTTTTCACATCATTCGCATAACTCAGTGACGTGCGTCTACTCTAAAATTTGCATACATTTCTACCCACTCCTTTGTGTTGCAATTTCAATGTCGAGCAGTGTATATAGATACATATTTATAGCGGATAGTCGAAATTAGATTAATAACTATAGTTGTCGCAGTTATAACTTATTTTAGAACATATTGAATAAAAGAAAATACATTAAAAGACCAAAGATTGTTTTTTTTTTTTTTTTTTTTTTTTTTTTACGCGGCGAATTTATTTTATTAATACTTTTTTTCATTTGACGAATGTTTTTTTTATTTTTGATTAGCCAAATTACTAACGTTGGTCAAATATCAGCGAGAACAATGCACGAAAAGAATAGAGAATTAATAAATTAAAATTTTCAAATGACTAATTAAATTATTTGCAGAATTGTTGAATTTTATTTTATATGCAAACTCTGTACACACAAAAATTATTAAAACATTTAAAAGAATTTTACTTGAAATAATCAATCAAAAGTAGTTGTTTTGCAAATTTCAATTTTTCACTACTAACCTTTCAAGTGTTTACCATACTTATAAATTTTAGTTCTTCATTATCAGCAGTATTTACAAAAAAAAGTACTCAACTGCTTTGCGTATTTTAAAGCAGCAAATCTCTCAACTGCTGTGCTCAACAAGAAGAGAATTGACACATTTACAAAATCATTTTTTAACGGAAAAGTATAAAATTGGAATGCCTGACTGTGAAAGCGATTTGAAATAGAATTGTGTTTTTACTTTTTTTTTGGGGGGGGGGGGAATAAATTATTGAGTCATAAGCGATTTTGATTATGTAAAAGTACTTTTTCTACCTTTCTGAGTAGTTTTTCTTTTGTGTGGAAATTCAACTCAAAATGCCCACTTTGGCAATATTTTCTCTAAGATCTATTGAGTTTGCCCTTCCTCCCCCCCCCCCCAAAAAAAAAAAGAACAGAAAAAACAATTCGATTACATAGTTTCTGAACAACACCTGGTAATTTAGCACTTCCGAAAAAAAAAAAAAAAAAAAAAAAAAAAAAATCAAATTTATGTCACAAAAGTTGCCCTTTTGGATTTGAAGACAGTCTTAAAGCATCAATAAAGTTCTTTATTTTATAATTTTTCTTTCGTTCTCCACTTTCAGAATCATCCTCAAAATTTTCAGCATTACTTTCAATGGGGATAAATACACCGATGTCAAATCAGAATTGTGGGTAAATAAATGCTCCTCAAGTTTGTTACATGCCTCTGTTTGATAAATTCACAAAAATCTGTATTTCTATTTTCATCACAGATTACTTCATTTATTTCTTTAATTATCTGAAATGCAAAATCAAGTCCCTTTGATCTCATTTTCAACTGTCCCTTAAATCGAGTGTACTTCATTCAGAGGTAAATGCATTATACGTCCTATAAAAAGGGACTGGGACCGTGAGTTTTGTCCCATAAATAGAGGTGTCCCTTATTTGGAGGTTTCACTGTGTATTAACCCGTGCCTCATTGAGGTCAAAGTTTGAAAATAAAAACGTGATTTTTCGCAAAAAAGTGCTGTTTTTCCTTCATGAAATGAACACAGCTAAAGTTAGAAATACTGGTCTCATTTGATAGTGTTTGCTTTGAAAAATCACACACCAAACCACCACCACACACAAAAAAATTATAAACATATGCGCATCTTTTGGAACCAAATTAGCTATGAATCCTAAAAATTGACTTTTTATGAAAATGTGAAGAAAGATTAACATTCCATTTCATAATCATTTTATCTTTTTGTTTTCATTTTGTACATAATCAAAGTTTTTAATTAAAAATAAATTCTAAGAAAATGAAAATGAAATTTAAAGTGAAGGAATTAAAAAGAAAAAAAAAAGGAAAACAAAATATAAAATTTAAAATCAATAATGCTCAAATGCATTTTATATTTAAAGTTGACATAATCATGAGATATTTTCTTCTTTAACTGACATTAATTTTACATGTAAGAAAACATGTAATTACCCCTACCTTAAATATTTTACATAAAATATATCTTCATTAGCACTTTTATACTTAATCTCATCCAACTTAAACAACCAAATCTGATTTTTTTTTTTTTTTTATTTGGATGGGGGATAGGTGGTTGCGCGGAACGCGCAATATACAATCAAAAATATTTTTTAGGATAACTAGGGGGGCCCCGCCCCCCTGCTCGCCAACCCCCCGCGTAATCGCTTCGCGATTCCAAATTATTGTCTACCCCTGCTTGCTGCGCTCGTTAATAACCCATGGTATGAATAAACAGTTGCAGACCTTTCAAATGATGTGTCACACAATTGATGTTGTAAAGAAATTACAAAATGTGCCCCCTCTGGGGGGCAGAGTGGAGGATGACACACAACACATCCATAATATGAATAAGCAGTTGCAGACCTTTCAAATGATATGTCACTCAACTGGTGTTGTAAAGAAATTAAAAATGCGACCGCCGCCCCCCCCCCTGGGGAGAGCAGAGTGTGGGGTTGACACACAAGACATCCATAATATGAATAAGCAGTTGCAGACCTTTCAAATCTTGTGTAACACGACTGGTGTTGTAAAGAAAATAAAAATGTGTTCCCCCTGGGGAGCAGAATGGGGGATAACACACAAGACATCCATTATATGAATAAGCAGTTGCAAACCTCTCAAATGATGTATCAAACGACTGGTGTTGTAAAGAAATTAAAAATTTGGCGAAATATTACAGTTATCGCCAAGTTCGCGTCACTTTTGACAACTAATTTTGGTCGCCAAATTTGGCGATATATCGCCAAGTTGGCGACAAACTTGGCGATTGTTGGCAATGGTAACCTTTCCTCTCTTTATGGTAACCCATATGGCGATGCATAGACGGAGCCCTTTCCTGATTGGTCTATTCGACTCATGGAAGGAGTGGACAACCCGGATTCGTTAGTTCCGGAAATCTTCCACATCAGCATCATTCCAGGAGTCATTCCTTTTAAGGCTAGTTTTTTTTTACTATAGAAGGATTTCTAAATTATGGTGGCGATATGGTAAATATAGAAAATATTTCCTTTAATAATTTCTAGCAAAATGCAGGTTCTTCTAACGTTTACTGCTAGTGGTATCAAAACACATTGCCTGGATTTACCAATTTTCAGCCACTCTTCAATTGCTGGAAATATAGATTTTGCCAGAATTATTTCGATATTATTTTCAATTTGGGGAACCCCTTTTAACTGTTCCACAACTAATAAAAACTGTTATCCTTTCTACATTTTCTTTTTCAAAAAATGAGGAAGCAGTTTACCATTCCGGTAAAAAGCAGTTCTAAATCTGAATTTTAAAATCTGATTTTGATCAGCTCAGTTCTTTGTTTTTTGGAAATAGCTGTTTGCGAAGTCGTAATACACTTTCTACTAAAATTAAAATCTGTGGTTAACTGGTAAGTGTTCTAGCAGCTTTTCCTGTGTTCATTTTCACTTGGTGATTAATATAAAATAAAAATCACCAAACTTGACAATTTCATTTCTGCCATTATACTGATAAGGGGAGGGGAATGCGGGAATTTTTCATCAATCCTATAAATAATTAATGATAACTGGTAACAAAACCATCTTTGCAATAAAAATAGAAATTCAGTTGTTCGTTTTAGATGCACTTCAACTCCAATACAAATCGAGGAGCTCGTTCTTTCCAAGCGCAGAATTAGATAACTAATAATTAACTATAATTCATGAAATATTTTTAAATTTAGAAAATTTACTCAATTTTTTGTGCCTTTTAATGCAAATAATACAAAATATCTATAAAAAATATATATCAGGCTATCAAAGTCCCACATCAGGCTATCATTATGCATACAGAACCTACGGGCACATGCCCGTAGGTTCTGTATGCATAAATGTATGTATGTACGTAACGCCATAATTCTTCATAGAAATACGGATTTGTATCAAATTTTGAATATAGGTTTATTCTTATGAGGAGCTTTTCTGGTTAATTTTGGGAGGTCAATGGAAAATAATAAAGAGGAGGAAGAACGGGACGCTAATTCGGCCCCACCCCTTAATTCAAATAAATGTGTTTTCACGCATTATTAGCATATTTTATTCGAATTTTAGCTATAGAAGCATTCTGATGAGGCGCCTCCATTATTAGTTGTGGGTGTTCATTGTTTAAGTATAAAAGGGAGAGAGAATGGGGGAGGCCCCCTAAACTTAGGAGTTTAGGGGGCTAATTAAGTTAATTGAAGGCGAAAAATCCTTTCTTTGCATATATCTTGTGAAAGCTTTCGCTACGCTGAACTTGAAAATATATATACCTTTTAATTTTAGGTACTATATTTTTAGAGATGTCGTCGAAAATATAGTGCAAAAATATGTCCCCCCCCCACTTCTCCGATCTGATTCCGAATCTACTGAAACTAAAAATTTATGAACAGATTAGAGATTATAGATATATTAAACCTTGTAGGAAAATTATAGCGATTACTCTAGATCGCATAGTTTTTCAGAAAAGCACATTTTTCTGTTACACACAAATTTCGATTTATGGGCATTGAGTAAAGATGCTGAGGAGCGTTGAAGGTACCTATCGCAATAAAAGTATAAAAACATTGTTGATAATGATTTTTGAAAAGATTCGTTGGTTATTAGCCGAGATATTAACTCTTTAAGACAGGGACGGTTAGGACATAAATAATGACGGGGATGGTGTACTCTGCGTACCATCGGCTTTTAAAGTTTAGATAACTTTTAATAATACATTTGTATAATGTAATACATAGTAGCAAAATAAAAGCAATAAACTTCATATTGCTGCAAACATACTAACTTAATTAGAATTAATCACAAACATCAGGGTTCGTTAAAAATTTTTAAAAAATAGCCATTCTAGTATCAGGATTTTTTTTTTAAAGTATTGTTTGCCTCGTTTAATGCAAAACGTTCCTTACTTTACAAATAGCGGCCACTAAGCTACAAAATTTTTGGTGTTAAAATGTCTATTTTTCAAAGAAATTGCTCATGCATGCGAAACCTTCAAATACTATTGGGTTCGTGACTAATTTGCATTGAGTTGGCCTCTCATTACGACTGCATTGTATTTAAAAGTTAATTAAAAATTTATCTGAAAAAACACGACACGGACAGAAGTGGCTTTGCAAATTTTCGAGCTCCCTTAGCACAATGCAAAGTTTAAACAATGAACAAGGTTTTTGCGTTAGCTACACTGGAAAAAGAAAAGGTTATTACTACGCTAAATTTAGTCTTATAAAGTGTCAAATGAAGTTGAAATATGCACTACATTCTATTCTCAATATCGAATCAAGTTCCTAATAAATTAAGATTTTTTTTAAAAAAAAGCTATACAGATTAGCAATATTAGATATTATTTAGACTTCATATCTCTTTGAACTTTTATGCTATACCCGGTTATACTTTCTAGTATATACAGCAATAACCAACTACTCTTTGTATAGTTTTTTACAAAGTCTTATTCTTTCAGCAACAAGTTTCTTTTAAGGCCTCTGTCCCGGGCCGCGAAGACACTCGCGAGCTAATGCTATTCCCATGGGGAGGCACTGAGGTCCCTGTCAAGATCGCTAATTGATTACTTTTTCGATTTTGGTCGCAGGTTTTTTCTATAATGTTACTTTCACTTCCAAAACCGGTTCCGAAAGTGAAAGTCCCTTTATAAAAAATATCTGCGATCAAAATCGATCAAGGGGCGATCTTGAGAAGGAACTCAGCTATCCAATTAAAAAAAAAAAAAAAAAAAAAAAAAAAAAATGTCAAAATGCGAAAGAGTCATTAGAAAAATGCCTCCCCATAGGAATAGCATTAGCTAACAAGTGTCTTCGCAGGCAGGGATAGCGGCCTTAAGGCCCCTGTCTTCGCTCGAGGAAACGCTCGCGAGCTAATGCTATTCCTATGGGGAAGCATTTTTCTAATAACTCTTTCGCATTTTGACACTTTTGAATTTTTTTTTTTTTTTTTTGCATTGGATAGCTGAGGTGCATGCCGACAGCGTACCTTTTTTACTTTTTCGATTTTGGTTGCAGATATTTTTTACAAAGTTTCACTTTCAAAACCGGTTTCGAAACTGAAAATGCTTTTTAAAAAATATATCTGCAACCAAAATCGAAAAAGTAAAAAAAGGTGCGCTGTCGGCATGCACCTCAGCTACCCTATCCAATAGAGAAAAAAAAAAAAAAAAAAAAAAAAAAAAAAAAAAATTCAAAAATATCAAAGTGCCAAAGAGTTGTTGGAAAAATGCTTCCCTATAGGAATAGTAATAGCTCACGAGTGTCTTCGTGGGCATGGATAGGGGCCTTAATAATACAGTTAACTCCTTCACGATGAAAGGACTTTGTGTAAATTTTAATCTTTAACCACCGATTTTTCATAACAGAAAATATTCTGTCCTTGAATCGCAAAAATGCTTCAGTTAAGTAAGCTAAACTTTACAATAAAAAATAACTAGTCAGAATAATGAAGGATTCCGCAAATTTTAAGTGGTATGTATGCCAGACGCTGCTCCCCAATGAGTTAATAATACATATGTCAATTTTACTATGCCCTCTGAGCACGAATAATTCTTGAACTTGACCGTTAATTTTACTGTTTATTAATTACTTTAAATCCGTTGAGAAAAAGAAAATTGTTTTTTAAATTTCAAGAGAAAAAGAAAATTAACTTAATTAAATTTGATAATCGAGAGAGAAGCAATTTTGCTTAACTACCATTGCTGATGTTCACATTTCCTTTCCACCCTGTTCTATAAAAGATATATAAAGAGACATTGATATTTGTAAAATATATAACCCTCATAAAAAACTCATGGTATAAAATAGTGTACAATTTAAAATATTATTTATCAAAACTCATAACATACAATTCTCTTGGATTGGACTTATCTTCAATTGGGGTCGATAATTTCTTATCTGTTCATCTATGACAATGTTTGAAAGGAATTATAATACTTACAAGTTTCAGTTTCCTATATCGTTTTAATGTTATTTGATCCTTCAAAAATTGAAATTTTGATGCAAAATACTTATTGCTAGAATTTAACTAGATGGATGTGCTAATCCCAAAATTTTCTTCTATCTCATACGTACATTTTAATATTTTCAAAAAATAGTTACTCATTTTAATGTTTTTACAATTTTAATTCAATACCATACGAACTTTGGTTTTCATCTTAAATTTCTGCTTCAATCAATTCATCGGGGTAAAAACGAATTTCTGTCTCTACACGAGCCGATGCACAATAGAATGATACAGATTTTTTTTTTAATTCAGGGAGGACCTATTCGCCTTGCCAAAAAATAATTATATATAAAAAATTTTAGTTCAGTTCTAGGACTAACTTCATGCACTTTTAGGTGGTGCAGTATTGAAAATCGCAATTGCAGCGCCCCTTCAGGCGGATTTTTTTCAAGTTCAGGGAGGACCAATTAGCCATAGTCATACACTTACACAAAAAATTTGGTTCAAATCGATGCATAAATTCATATACTTTTGGTCGGTACAATATTGAAAATGGCACAAAAACCGTGATTGCAGCGCCCCCTTCCGGCAGAATATTTCAAAATTAAAGAAGGGCCTGCTTGCCATAGCCAAAAACATTCACAAAAAATTTGGTTCAATTCTATGCATATCTTCATACACTTTTTGATGGTAGAATGGCGACATACAGATACACAAACATAGACATTTTGTAAAAACATGTTTTTTGGAATCTCTGACCCCTAAAACATGTAAATCCGTCGAAAAACGGAAGTCTAAAAAAATTTCAATTACAATACTTTCTTCTATTGAACATAGAAGAGAGTAAAAAATACCTATTTCAGAAATACTTGTTCGAATATTCAATGCTTATAGTTTTTCTTGTGTAAAAAGGTAATCCTTAAATTAGACCAGGAGACGACGGCACAGAAAATAACTTCGTTGAGTTCATGGCTGAAATTCCAGAATTAAAACTCGATTTACATAATAAAACGCAACCAGTCTGTCAAGTCATATCTTGGCAGAAAACACCTGAAAACCCAATTTACTCATCAATTTACCATTGTATTTTCCTACATCCAAAGGTATAAAAACAGAGGAATGTGAGCAGGAAAACACAATGTTAAACCTACAACTCAACTGCTAAAATCATATTTTCAGATATTTTCCATCAACATATGACTTGGCAAACCAATTGCGTTTTAATATGCAAATTGAGTTTTACTAATTCTGGAATTTTAACCGTGAACTAAATGAAGTAATTGTCTGTGCTGCTGTGACCACATCTAAATCTAATAAGGAAATAATTGTTAATGTAGATGAGAAATGAAGATTATAGAAGAAGGGGGATAATGGTATTGGGGGATTCTTGCACTGCATAGCATAAGGAGTTATCAGTCGGCACTGATATTTATGCTGTAGTCAACTGCAAACTCCATACTGGCAATTTGAGGACCTCTAGTAATCAACATATGTGACACCTATGACAATTATCCCGAACATCTATAGAGACGTAAAAAAACATCACTAGGCTTGCAAAACTGAAGTATCTGAATATTTAAAAACCTAAGACTGATGTATAGTACAGATCATATAGTAAAGATCTTTTATTAGAGAGCTTGTGCGGTCTTTCTGTTAAGGCCCCTGCCCGCGAAGACACAAGCTAATGCTATTCCTATGGGGAGGCATTTTTCTAACTAATTATAACTCTTTCGCACTTTGACATTTTTAAATAAAATTTTTTGCATTGAATAGCTGAGGTCCCTCTCAAAATTTCTCCTTTTTTACTTTTTCACTTTCGGTTGAAGATATTTTTTTATAAAGTTAGTTTCATTTTCTGAACCGGTTCTGAAAGTGAAAGTAACTTCATAAAAAATATCTGCGACCAAAATCGAAAACGTAATCAAGGAGCAATCTTGAGAGTGACCTCAGCTATCCAATGAAAAAAATTACATAAAAATGCAAAAGAGTTATTAGAAAAATGCCTCCCCATAGGAATAGAATTAGCTTGCGAGTGTCTTGGCGGGCAGGGGCCTTAAGAACAAGGAGATTATAGTTCTCAATTAGAAAATTCAAAGTAAAACTAACATATGCATCTAAAAGAACTAATGTTAGACGAGTAGCTACAAATAAACAGCAAGTATATACATATTTTTTTTTAGGTTTGCTTGACAAAAAGTAAATATTGTTGTAGCTGTTTTATCCAGAAAATAACAGTACGGTTTGTATTAGCCTTTGCTTCGCCCAGACAAAGTTTTTCTTTAGTAGATTTATACTCTGCAGTTTCATGCCCCTATCTATAGCAGATTCTAAGATCTACCAAGATGTTCTGTAATTTTCGATACCCCCCCCCCCTCCCTCATTTAACCCCCTTTTAGGAATGTCAGAACTCTAATGTCAGCTTACAACCCAGATGGACTAATAATGGAAAAATAATAGAACTGATTTCAAAGGCATAGAAAAATGAATAATAAATGTTAATCCCATTTACCATGCATTTAGTTATTATCTTTGCCACCAAGGGTGCCTTTAATTCTTATTTCTTCGAGCATTTTGCTGCTAATTGCCAAAAATTTTTAATTTTTTATACCCAAACTTCCTTATATTTTTATACTTACTCGCATATTTTCAAATTTTTGCAACCAGGGAATGCCTGGTTGGGACTTTTCCCACTATTGTAGCTCCCTTATAACTTTTCTTTGGTGTGTTGTTTTTTCTAAATTCCACTTATTTTTAGTTGCCATGTATTTACTAAAATCCTTTATAAGCATATAAAAACAAGTACAGTAGAATCTTGATTAACCTATCTTTGATTAATCAAGGTTTCTGTTAACCAAGCCAAAAGCAAAGTCTTTTTGTTGTTGTTGTTGTTAATGAACTTTGAAAAAGACCATACTTTTTTTTTTTTTTTTTTTTTTATTCACTGTTTGGAGATCTGCATGGGCCAGCCATACAGAATTAAGACAATTTTTTCAACGGACCAGGCCAATAAATAAAATAAATGAGCCAGCGGCAACTCGGACCGAGCTAATAAAAAGTTAAGCAAACCTACTGGCTTAATATAAAAATTTAAACAAAGACAATAAAATAAGATTAATTTTCAATGAATATCACTTTTGTGCAAATAAGTATAAATTTATGTCACAAGCCGATGCTAATTTGACAACATTTATATAGAAATGTAACAAGTTCAGTATAGAGATTGGCGTCAGACAGTTACATGGTGTTTGAGCCCCGGACTTAGTTTTTCTCAGCAACTCTTGCTGGACCTAGATCAGCCTTGCATTTTTTTTTTTACATAGTTGAGCAGGGGCTGGAACTGAACTTAATTGTTCTCAGGATGTGTAGGGCAGACAGTATGTTTTGCAAAAATATTGCATAATAAACTTCTGTTAATGGAATCTTTGGAAATGGCTCTTATTTATTGAGCTGGTGAAACATAACTTTATGTATGTTTATATTTATCATTTAAAAAATTTTCAATGTTTTTTATTCTAAGAGATGTTAAATTAGCAAGCACAACAAGTTTTTATACACAGTTTCTGTTAACCAAGATTTGGATATCCGAGATACTAGTGGTCCCAATTAGCTTAGATAACTGAGATTACAGTGTATTTTAATGATTGATTATAGGATATCTTGATTATAGATTCTTGGAAAAAAAAGATATGATGTATAGATTGTTTTTTAACAATGAATTTTTTTAACTGGTAAATTTTCAAGAATCGCCCATCACTAGCCATATCTTAACAGTTTTAGGTAGAAACATTAAATTCAAGATTAAAAACTTATTAAACATTTATTTCAGCAAATTTAGAAATAGATGGTTGAAAATGAGATAGTAGCGATAGAATTAAATCAACATTCTATTCTTGTGTGCCCAATATTCCATGTTAAAGCCAGTGTATTAAAAAGTGTTCCAGACAATTTTTTTTCACAAAACAATTATGAGATAAAATTAACTCAAAGTAATTTTCAATAATTTATTTAATTTTTACGCAAATAATATTCACATAGTTTCACTCAATCACAGTTGATGCAAATAAGTGTATAATTTATTAAAAAATAAAACATTACATCTACTGGAAAGAATTCCTTTAATTCATTTTCATATAATACATTTCTTAAGGAATATACAAAGGTTTCTGTTACCTGGTTTAATGAACAGTTACCAAGTAATTCTGATTCATATTTAACAACCCCAGGGTCAACACCTCAAAAGAAAACTGATATGCAAAAATTTCGTTCAAAAATTCTATTGCTCATATCAGATTTTTTTCTTTTTTTTTTAAATTTACAAAATTATACAATCTTAGCACCTTGTATAAAATACACTTAATTAAATCAAATCATGCATAAAATGCAACAATTTTTTTAAACAATACAATGGCCTTATTCATAAAATTCTTTCCACTCTTAAACATTATTGCTCCATTATAAATTTCAATGATCAGATCAATTTGTACTGAAAAGGATTTGGAGAAGTCTGAGAACAAAGTAACATTTCATAAAGAAATCTGTAATATAGTAAAAAAACTATGATAGAAAAATAACAGAAAACAGTTTCATGAAACAAGTTACACTTGAAGACCTACCCGATGGTATAACAGCTTAAAAAATAAATGTAACCACCACCCCTTAGCAGCCCAAAAATAATTTCTAACTCTGAAGAAGCTCGCTGAGTCTTTCTTTTAAAAAGAGGTGTGGCACTCAAGAGATTCGAAAATTCATGTTAAATCCTAAAACTCCTTTGTACACTTAAAAGGAGATGCAGAAACAATTGCTGAGAGAAAATATTTTATTTTATACTTTTAACGGCGAGAGGGACCCCAGGCCACAGGCTTGGGGGGCATTTCTCCCGCAGAGCCGAAGGACGGGAACTCTTGTGTATTAGTAGTATCTGGAGCTGCTTCATTCTTTTTATCCCACGGAGCACCTTTAACAACAAAGCCTTTATCATTTGTACGATTGCCATCTGCTTCATGTGTTCCATTTCGGCTGGGAGGATTAGTGTATTGCCGTAATAGGTCTCGTTCTTTTACATCTTGAAGCTGTACAAAAAAGAATAAGCATAACAATGAGTAAAATGTAAAATAATAGATTCAGAAAGTAAAATTTAAATGATTTACTTATGAATAGACATGAAGAAAATAAAGAGAAAATAGAAAAAAAATGAATAATGGTATAACAGCTATGGTACAACAATGATGTTCACTTGCAAAAAATGAGTGAAAATTATCTAATAGAAAATGTGTATTTATTCATAAACTTAACTGTTTTATCATCAGTTTCATTAAAACAAAGTCTTCTACTGACTTTTTAAATCCAACAGTGACAGAATTTAGTCTGCAGATTCTTAATAAGGAGTCGTTATATGCCTAATCAACCAATTACCGAATATAACAATTTCAGTTTCAATTAAACTTTCAAGAGTCCTTCTCCCTAATGATAAATTAAATAATAGCAGTTAACCTTGTTCATTAGGTGAATTAGATCCTCCAGATTAATCTGGAATAATTCAATTGCAGAGCATTGGCAGCTTCATTCATGATTTCATATAAAAAGTTTCACACCTGATAAACATTTTGCTATACTTAGAAATAAGCTTATGTTCTATGGGCAATAAAGTTCCTGGATATGAGATTTCATCCACAGACCTGTGCATTGCAGAATAGATCATGCTAATAATATATATAAGTGAAATGCATCAATCAGAGTCATCCAGAATAACTCTGTTAATTAGCTCAGAAGATTATTGGCAGATTAAGCCAAAAATTCTATACTCTATTCCTGGCATGAAGATTTTTCATTGGAAATGAATTTCTTTTGACCATCTCGATATTTTCAGCATTTAAGTCCTTGTCCCTCTCCCCACCACCAAAAAACTTTATCAAAGTATGTTTATAATCAATAAAATTATGTTAAGCTGTGATATTTTAGAAGATAATGTACAATTTTAACCAATCCTTTTAAAAAAGAATCATTACCATTCTCAAGTAAAAAGAAAAAAAAAAATTACCAGTCCCACTTGCAATTAACAGCAAAATTCTTAGTCTATATTTGCTAAAATTTAAACCTATGAATGTTAAGTTCTTTTTTCATTCTGCCATCTTCAATGACAAAATTTTTGAAACGTATTGAAATTAGAGTTTCATAAATAAGTAACATGTTCAGATTATGGCAACAGTTTTAAACCCTAAATACTAATTTAAGCTTTAATATCAGATAAATAGAAGGTTTACAGATGAAAATGATATGTTATGCGAAAATTGAGCTTTTATTCATAAAATTTAAATATTTTGATAAAATAAGATCCAACACATTATTTTAAATAACTTTTTTTGCCAGTGTTGATATTAAGACACAAAAGTTTGAATTTAAATTACATTGCTATCATACAGGTAATAAGTTTTTTAAAATTTCAATAAAATTTGTAGATAAAATTCTCTTTTAATGTTAAAAGTTAAAGCAATAAAAACAAATTCAAAACTAAGTACAGTAGACTCCCTCAAATC
Source organism: Maratus speculifer (assembly GCA_964019185.1). Taxonomy (NCBI): domain Eukaryota; kingdom Metazoa; phylum Arthropoda; class Arachnida; order Araneae; family Salticidae; genus Maratus; species Maratus speculifer. Next base: position 154,456,026 of record OZ025290.1, read on the forward strand.
CGCACAGCTTGGGACCAGAGGTTTTGCAGATTTTAGAATTTTGCGGATTTCTGGTCATGGCTTTGTTTACAATTTTTAAACAGTAATTTGAATATAATTAATAATGCAATCAAAAGTCTAATGAATGCTTACAATATACTAAAATATTAAAATAAGTAATAAACTAAAATAATAAAAATTTAGATAATTTTTAAAATGATTAAAATACTAAAAGCAAAGGTCAAGTTAATAATCATTAATATACAATTAAATATTCATTATAAGTATGAAATGTGTTTTCCTAAATTATTCAATGAAACATGACTCATAAAAGTAAATTACTAATTCACATCAGAATCATAAAATAACGAAACTTTATTTCATGTTTAGCCAGACTTAATAACTAAAAAAGCTTCATTAATACATAAATATATTTAGTAAGATTGTGATTACCAATGATATCAGCAATATCTTTATTTTTTCAGAAATAAATTATTTTTTCTTCATGAAAAAGCATCAATTCAATAACCTTAACAAAAATTAGAAATTAAAAGATGTATGGAATTGATATAAAACTAAAAAAGTGAAATTTTGCACCTACATCTGAACTGACTGTTTCATTGTTTACATCTGTAAAATATGTGCAGATTTTAGGAGTGCAGATTTGAGGGAGTCTACTGTAATTACGAAAATACAACTAAAAAAAACCATTTCTTTAAATGATAAATTTATGCTATGGATTTGATAAAAAGTTTCATCTAATCAGATTGGGAGTAAGGGAGGAAAGTAATCAAAAAGATAAATTTTGTTGCTTTTTATTTACTAATTTAAAACTTAATTTGAATGACTTTTTTTTTTTTCCCCCAGAATTATGAATTTGCATTGTCATTACAAAGAATAAGCTTTAGATATCTGCTTTTTAAAATTTCATTGCAATATAAGTTTATCATATGTATAAAATTCAAAATTTGAATGAATATTTTTGGCTTTAAACTTTTTTTAGAAACAGATTCTGATTACAAACTTACATATTCTTCCTCAAGGTTCAACAAATAATCTTTAGCATCAAGTACATCCTCTTCTGCTCCTTGTATAACAACAAGATCAGGCTCTGGATCATTTGGACGTGGGAACCTAATATCTACTTTATACATGTCCATGATTTTCAAGACATTACGGCCACGACTTCCAATAATTCGAGAATGGATACGAGAGTCAATCAAAACTTCTTCTTTGAACATATCCTCCTAAATATTTCAAAAATATAAATGAAATTAAAGTCAATCTTATATTATTAAAACAAGCAATTCCTGTTTGTTTATATCAGAATTAGGCAAAATGTATAAAAAAAATACAGTTTTTGATACTAAATACATTAGTTTTAGAACTTAAAATGAAAATTAAAAAAGGCTTTTCAAATTAAAAAATTCCAAATACAAAATATATTTTGAAGTTTCAAAAACTTATTGATTCAGAGTACTTTCTTTGGAAGGCAATTTTTCAGTTAGAGAAGAGAGCATTTTCATGCTTTTGGGAGAGGGTCTCAAGACCAGCCCAGCTGAATTCATCACTCATCATGAATTTCATCTGTATTAAAATTACTTGCACATTAATAACTAGAGTCCAGTATTAAACTGGGCTACCAGCTTTTACACAAATCTAATCCAATTTGCAGTTTAGATTGGGTCGGGTTGACTTCTTTTTCATTGCTGTTCAGGTTGGCTTTTTTTTTTTTTTTTTTTTTTTTAACTCTTGCAAATTCATTTTGGGTAGAGCCAATTTTTTTTTAAATTTTTTTTTGTTTATTTGGACTCAATTTTTTAAGCGTCCAAATTACTTTTTTAAACATTAAAAGTCCATATAAACTGCAGATCAAAGTTTCACATAAACAAAATGTGTACATGTCTGTTTAGTCCAGTCTTAGAATTAGTTTCTGGAAATTAGTATTCATATACATTTTCATCTACTGGTATGATAAGAATAAGGAATGCTTCTGCACTACCGAAGCATTTTGACTTATACATGAGTACATACGGTAGTAAATTAAATAAGGACCCAAATGTTTAAAAGAAAAATATAAGTTTGCCAAGGAACATGCAGCAGAAAATATTACTATCTATAATTATGCATGAAACATTTGTTGCAACATGATTAAACCATACATAAAAAGTTTCATAATTCACACTCTGAAAATCACTAATATATCAAACATAAATGAGATAATACATGCTGACTGAAAACTATAGTTACAGTAGAAGGCTGATATAATGTGGTTATTGGGAGACATATTTTACATCCGCATTATAAATTAATCGCAATATATTGGAATGGTGTCAAAGAAATTGCACAAAGTGATCAAAACACTTACCCGCTTAGTGAAATGTAATTTTAACATTCATTAAATACAGACTTAATCTTACACTATCTTAAAAATGTTCGTAATTGTTAATTAGCAAACTGAGGCGTTTCTTTTCTTTTCGGCACATTGTTCCACATTAGAAGATGGAGTAGTTGAACACAATCTGAATTGTCTTGCCTCTCCATTCAATTACCTTTGTTAAGTATGGAAAGATTTCACTAACTACTAACATGTGGAATGTCATCTTTCATTACCACATCATTTTCAATTTCACCATCATCATCTTGCTTACTCAGGCCTAGGACTGCTGAGTCACTCTTGAAAAAGAGAGGAAAGAGACTAAATCACAAGAAAAAGAGACTAAAAGAGACCAAAATTTAAAAAAAAGAGACTAAAAGGAGACCAAATAAAAAAACATTTTTTTTCTCTTCACTTAAATGTTTTTGGTATCCAGACAAGCACTATAAGATTTGGCACTATTTGCGGAATACATTTTTAATGCATTTCAGTCGGTTTTGAAAGAATTGCAAATTTTGTTGATTGGTTGCAGAAAAATATCTCAAATCGCAATATTTCATCATGGAAGAAAATCAAAAATTCACCAAATGATCACAGGAACAATACCATGAAATTCCAGGAAATATAGTGAAATTCATGAAATTGTCAATAAAAAACAAATCACAAAATTTGTCACATGATCTCGAAAAAAAATTCTCGAAATTAGTCAGATGTTCTTAGGATAAAAATCACGAAAATCATCAGATGGTCTCGAAAAAAAATCACGATATTAGTCAAATGGATCTTATGTTAAATATCGTAAAATTCATCAAATGGGTCTCGAAGAGAGGGATAAATCAGAAAATTCATTAAATTATTGTAAAATTCGAAGTGCGATCATACAAATAATTGCTAATTTTGTCGAAGGTCACGGAAATAAATAGTGAAATTTATCAACTAGTCGCCAGAAAATAACGAATTTCGTAGAATAAAGCCATAAAAAAACTAGTATGTTGTGGCCATCACAAAACTTTCTTCTATTTAAATCACGTCAATTAAACCATTTAAAAAGTGCAAACGTAGCATAGCAGCGCCACCTGTTGTGAGATTTATACCAAAATGTAATCAGCGTTTAATTATGTTATATATTATAGTATACCAGAATCTGAAATTTCATGAAGTTCTCTGGTTTAGTTCTTGAGATATAGCTATCGCAAAAAACGTGAAAGATGTAGGATAGCAGCGCCACCTATTGGGCAATTCACAGAAAACCCTAATCAGCGTCTATGTATCTCAAGGTCTCCCAGAATCTGAAGTTTGGTTAAATTCTGTGAATTAGTTCTTGAAATATATCAATCGTGAAAATCATGAAAAACGTAGCATAGCAGTGCCACCTGTTGTGAGGTTTATACCAAAATGTAATCAGCGTCTAATTATGTTATATATTCTAGTGTAACAGAATCTGAAATTTGATGAAGTTCTCTGCATTAGTTCTTGAGATATAGCTATCGCAAAAATCGTGCAAAATGTAGCATAGCAGCGCCACCTATTGGGCAGTTCACACCAAAACCTTATCAATGGCAATGTATCTCAAGGTATTGCGGAATCTGAAGTTTGGTGAAATTCTGTGCATTAGTTTTTGAGATATAGCTATCATGAAAATCATGAAAGACGTGGCATAGCAGCGCCACCTGCAAGCTAATTTACATCGAAACTTAATCAGCGTCTATGTATATCAAGGTGTCACACAGGGGCGTCGCCATGGGGGGGTATGGGGGGGAGCCTCCCCCCCCCAATATATGTGAAGTTGGGAAATTTGAGCTTAGAGTTGGGAAAATTTAGATTTTTGAAAGACTTTCTTTTTTTTTTAATAATTACAAGAAATATATGAACTTTTTATTCTTTCGGTGACAATGGTTTAGCAAACAAGTTAAATTATCAAAAGAAATCAACCAAACTCAATTTGTCATTGTATTTCTCTGTTCTATGAAAACATCATACACTTATTAGACCTAAATGTCTCTGCTCCTGTGTATCAATATCTGACTCTAAACAGCTTTCTCCACTCCTTTGTTTCCTCCAAAACTTTCATTTCTGAAAAATTTCAAATTATAGTCCGTGACTTTTATGTTACTTTCGTATGAAAATCCATAATGGCTCATATACTAGAAGTCTGTCCGGGCCTGGGCTTGGTCCAAGGTACTGTCATGGCCCGTGGACCGAGCAGGCAAACTTTCAAACAGAGTGCTTCCACCATTCTGATATAAAAATTTAAAAGAAGCTCATAAAATTTGAATTATTTTCAATAAATATGAGTTTCACAAGAATGCGTATAAATGTGCTGCATGAGCCGATTTTATTTTAACAACACTAATGCAAAAATATATTTTGTCCAAAATGTAGAGAACGTCATCGGATAGTTAATCATGTTTGAGCCTGAGCTTAGCTTTTTTTGCAGACTCGGGCAGGAGCACCGTCAGTTTATTACCCCTCCCCCTTTTTAATCCTCAAACCAGAAAAATTATCAAATCATAGATGCAAAAAAAGTAAAAATGTCGAATATGAAGTCGCAAAGGACTGATGAAAACTTTCACTTTAGACAGATTTTTATCTTTGGCGGGAAATTTTCAAGCAATTTTTACGTCAGGAGTATGAAAGGAGGACACTGTGCAACATCAAACACCCTACAGTTGGCGGGGGATTCCCCTCACATCGCCAGGTCCTCCAAAATGGCTTTCCAGATTGTTTTTTACCTTGTTCATAGTCATATAATAACAAACATCTTCATTAATCTCTCACATTTTCTTCCGGAAGTTTTTTTTTTTTTTGTAATAGAGGCTGCGATCAAAAATGTCTGTTTTCTTGTGGAAGGGGGGGGGGATGTCTCCCCTGCCCTCCCCAAATGGCTCTCCTGGACTCGGGTTAGGCCGAGGTAAGGATTTTTTTTTTCTGCATAGTTGAGTCGGGACGGAACTGGACTTGGTTGCTCTTGGCATGTGTCGGGCGGACAGTTTTGCTTTGCAAAATAAGTAATAATGATAACGAACTTTTGGTAAGGGGAATCATCGGAAATGTATCTTGAGGTGGTTCTCAAATTCCCTGTTGAATAACACAAAACTTTCTGAAACATTTTCTGACTCATTTTTAAAAGAAAATGCATAACATTGACAGGCCTGAAGTGATTGGATTGAAACGATTTCGAATTGAATAGCGTTTTCCATTTTTCGATAAATAAATTACTTATCCAATTACAGGCGATTATTGTCACACAACGACAGTTTTCTCTTCTTTACTTGCTATGACGTTTTGAAAATCGAATCAAAAACTAATATTTGACAGCCTTTTCTGAAATATATGTTGCTTTCATTCCAAGAAAAAAGAAAGCGCCATTCGATAACATTTTTTCTAAATAAGAACATCTGCCAATTTTATGCGTTTCCGAACAAAAGTGAATTGAGAAATGCGCGAGAAAATAATTATTTTAGATTCTTTTTATCAGCATTCTTTAGAAGAATCTTAATTGTACGTTAAGAAAAATCCGAATTTTTTGTAGCTATCAAATTGGGCCGGATCGGGCCTGGTTTAATTGTTTTTTACGCAAGCTGTTCCTGTTTTCAAAGATTTTTGTTCAGGCCGGCCCCTGAACTGTGAAAATATAGATCCGGCTCGAGCCAAAGTTTTAATTTTCAAATCGGGCCGTGCTGGGCCAAAATAGCTTATATGTAGTCGGGACCGTGCTCTGATCTGGAAATTCCAGCCGGAAAAGACATGTATAGCAAAGACAGTAAACAAAAAAGGGAATTTTTAAACTAATGATGGTTGACGAAAGAAAAGAAATCGCAATAGATCTTTAAAAATAAAATTAATAATTCCAATTATAACATATTCTACTGTCAAAATGAAAATAAAACAAGAAAATATTCACATCTTTTCATATTTAACCCGTCGTCGTCGCGTCGCCGGAGAATTTATAAAACGGCTTTAGTCGTCGAGTCAATCTAAGCTTAAAAATCTGTAAATTTTATTTCAAAATAGCAATCTATTCTAATATTGTAAAACAAAAATGCAATTTGTATTTCCGTTTTATGCTAATCTCAAATAGTATTAAAAGAACTTGGAATAAGTAACTTTGAAAAAAAAAAAAAAATATATTAAAAATATTTATTCAGGCGCCAAAAGAAAAAAAAAAAAAAAAAAAAAAAAAAGAAAAGCTGGAGTCCTAATTTCTATAATAGTAGCTACACCTGCTATATTACGTAACTGGGCAACAATATCCAATGAGTTTTCGCCAGAAAAAATACTGGTAACCCTTTGTCGTCAAGAAAAAATAATCATAAAAGCAAATGTGATTTCAAAAAATTATTGATTCTGATAAATGTGTTCCTTTTTACTTTGTTTGTGTGCGGATAAAAAAACTGCTACATTTTTACCGGTTTATAAAATATGAAACCAAAGCGATATAAAGTTCAATGTTGTAATTGTAAAGCAGTATTTAATAATGACTATAAATCTCAGCATGAAAAAAACAATCATAATGGGAATAGAGTTTCTGTGCAGGAAATTGGAGCCCCTAAAAATCCATTCGATGCTTCAATACGTAAAAGGAAAAAAGTGGACGATGTGAAATCGGAACAAATATATGGATATGACAGCAGTCCGTCAAATGAAGAAATAATCAGCATAAGTTGTAATACTGATGTGTTGAACTTAAATAAAAAGTCTGAAGAAATAAAAGATTTTTCTTTTCCTATAAACAACACCGAGAGCGAAGATCAACTTCTTCAACAGTGTAATTTGGATTTTTCAAAAGAAAGTGAATTTCTACATGAGGCTACGAATTCCAAAACTCAAAACCAATCTGAAATGGATAATGAATTTCAAAACGAGACTGCAAGCTTCCCAAATGAAAACCAAACTAAAGAAGAAAATGAAAATAAGTCGGACTGGGTGTCTTTTATGGGAAAATTTTCTTTTATTCTCGAAAAATTAACTGAGAGCAAAACTATTTTTTCTCAATATAATGAATCTGACATAGTTAACGAGAAATTGGCAATAACTGAGATTGTTAACTTTATCTCTTCAATTAAAGAAACCTGTGATATAGTTCTTGAAGAGGGGTGCAGAGTATTGAATAAACTGAATAATGAGTTAGAATTTTCAATTGAAGACAGTGGAAGTGCCTCTGAAATAGTAAATCATGATCCTGGTCTACGTCCAGATACTTTAAATGAAAATCAGAAAAATTATTTAATTCAGTTAGGTCCACATCAACCTAAATTAGCATGTTTTCCTTCTGATGGAAAAAACCGGTTTAATCCCCACTGGTATACAGAATTTGAATATTTAGAGTACAGTACAGCAAAGCATGCTGCTTTTTGCTTTGTATGTTGTCTTTTTCCTGTTGGTATAGGTCGTGAAAAAAGAGAAGATGCTTGGACTTCAACCGGAGTAAAAGTATGGGGTAAAATGAAAAGTTGCGGAAAAGATAAATTAGGGAAGCTCCAACAACATTTCTCATCTCAAGCTCATAAGTCTGCTCTATATGATTTTTGTAATTTTCTTGTAAAGAAAAAACATATTGATGTCTTAATTGTCAAATCAAAAAGACAAGTTTTAATTCAGGAAGAAAAAGTTCGAATGCACAACAGAGAAGTTATCAAAATTTTAATGGATACTTGTAAAACATTCGGAAAGCAAGGATTAGCATTTCGAGAGTCAAACACCGATGATATTAATAAAGGAAATTTTTGCGAAGTGATACAGCTTATCTCAAGGCACAATACTACAATGAAATGTTGGTTTGAAGATAAAAAATTGAGACCATATCATGTTACATATATGAGTCCAGAATCTCAAAATGAAATGATAAATTTAATAGCATCTGAAATTCGTCAGGTAATCACTTCTGAAATAAAAAATAGTTTATGTTTTGCAGTTTTGGCCGACACAACTCCAGATCTGTCACACAAAGATATAATGTCTATTGTTATCCGAAGTGTAAGTAATGAAGGTGAAATTAGGGAAAGATTGGTCAAAACAATTGACTGTAGTGACAAAACTGGAAAGGGAATGGCAGATTTAATTTTACAGTGCTTAAATGAAATAGAAATTGATTATTCGAAGCTTGCATTCCAGTCTTATGATTTTGCTCAAAATATGTCCGGGAGGTTCAATGGTGTACAAAAACATATATCTGAGATTGTCGGTCACAGTGCTCCTTACATACCTTGTCAAGATCACCGCACTAATACTGCTCTAGAACATGCTTGCAACGTTAGCATATTAATTCAAGATTTGTTTAACATCCCTGAAGAGCTCTATGTCTTTTTCATATCAAGTACAAAAAGATTTAAGCATTATCAGTCAAGTGTAGAGAACATTGATAAAGTAATTCAACTTAAAAATCTATCAAAAACCAGATGGACCGCAAGAGCTGAATCGGTCAAAGCCTTAACTCAATCGTTTGAAATGGTAATAGAACTATTAGAAAATATTTTCAATGAAAAGACTTTTGATTCCTCTACTAGAACAAAAGCATTTGGAATTTATAAAAAAAATGAAAACTTTTGATTTTATTGCATCATTTTTTTTCATGAAAAACATCTTAAGCAAAATAAAAATTTTAACTGAAATTCTGGAGACACCTGATTTTAACGTCATTGACTGCATTGCGATAATAAAAAGTACTGTCCAAAGCTTACAAGCAATTAGTGATGATTCCACTGGAATGAATAATCTTATAAAAAGTTCAATTGTATTCGCTGAAAAAATGGGGATAGATGTTGAATCAGACTTCCGAAAACACCATAGAAAAAGGGTTCCACCTAAAAAAATTGATGAAAACAATAGAACAGCAATGGACATAGATTTAAATACTTTTTACAGGAAAGAATTCAAAGAAGTTTTGGACACATTAATAATGGGTTTCAATGACAATGTTTTATATATCAAAGATACTATTGAACCGATACATTAGATTTTTAAGCTACCATTCACCAAAGCAAATTTGAGCATAAGTAATCTAGAAAAAGTTATTAACATGTTTCCTCCTGGATCTGATAAACCTGACATACACGACTTGCAGAGTCAAATGGAAATACTTTTTGACTTGTGTTCAAACAATAATGTTGACTCTCTTAACGGACTTTTCGTTCATGCCAAAAAATTCAAAGATTATTTAGGTCAAGCCTTCAAACTGTGCATTTTAACATTCACAGCAGCTTATGGTGTTGCGTCAAATGAAAGGACATTTAGTCAGCTAAAAATTATAAAAAATGAATTACGAACTACCATGAGCGATGACAGACTGGATAGCTTAATGCTTTTGAAATGTGAAAATAAAATAGCGGACTTACTTAAACTGGACGATGTGATCATTAGGTGGGCTTCTTTGAAGAACAGAAGGATCAGTGTTAAAAATTACAATGTAAGTGTTTATTAGCAATCGTTACAATTTTTCTTTATGTAACATTTTTTGTTTCATATTTCATATATTTATATAATTTTTTTTGAATGTATGCAATGTCTCTAACTTTGAATCTTACATTTATTGCATTATTTGAAATTGTTTCTTTAACCTTTGTGGTAAAAGTATAATCTTTATCTCTTTTTCTTCTGATCTTTATTTTCATGCTAAAAAAATAGCAATAAATCTAGTTTTTTTTTTTTTTTTTTGGAAAAGAAATTATTTTTAATGCATAAGTATTGTTATCATTATAAGCACATTGCATTGTATAATTTTAATTGGAAATTAGAACAATATTTTTCAAGTTGGGAAATTTTTAAATTCTCCCCCCCCAAAAAATATCTGTAGCTACGCCTCTGGTGTCACAGAATCCGAAGTTTGGTGAAATTCTGTGCATTAGTTCTTGAGATATAGCAATCATTAAAATCATGAAAAACGTAGTATAGCAGCACCACCTGCAGGCCAATTTACACCAAAAATCAATAGGCACTAATTCATATCAAGGTCTAACTGAATATAAAATTTTATGAAATTTCGAGCATTAGTTCTTGAGATAGAGCACCCACAAATTTTTTGTCACATACAGACAGACAGACTCACAGACAGACATTTTCTAAAAATAGTCAAAACGTATTCAGGACCTTCTAAAACGTATAAATCCGTCGAAAACCGGAAGTCGAAAATTTTCATGAATCCAATACTTTCTTCTTGTAAAGATAGAAGAAAGTAAAAATCAAGGATGCCTGTCAATGGGTTACATTTCCTGAAGTTTTACAGCAGTTGAGGGGGTGGGAGGAAAAATATATCTATCGGCATTAATTATGCATTTTTTACTGGGTATCTTTGATAAAATACACATTTCTTTCAGCGATCCTTTCACAAAATTCACGTTTTTTTATGCGATCTTTTGTTGAAATCAGCGTTTTTTCAACAATCTTTTGACAAAATCTGCGTTTTTCTCACAATTTTTTGACAAAATTCACTGTTTTTCGCGATCTTTTCACGAAATTGACGTTTTATCCGCAATCTTCAAACGAAATCGGCGTTTTCCCGCGATCTTTAGACCAAATCAGCAATTTATCTGCAATATTTTAGCAAAATCGGCCATGCATCTTTTGTCGAAATCGGCGGATTTTCCGCGATCTTTTTACAAAATCGGCGTTTTCCCAGATATTTTTTGATGAAATCGGCGTTTTTTTCGACGATCTTTTTACAAAATTTGCATTTTTGCGCAGTCTTTTCTCGAAAACGGCGTTTTATCCCCGCGATCTTTTGACGAAATCGGCGTTTTTTCCGTGATCTTTTGATGCAATCGGCATTTTTTTCAATGATCTTTTGACAAAATATTTTTAAGCTATCTTTTATAGAAAACGGCGTTTTTTTCATCGATTTTTTGATGAAATAATCGTTATATCTACAATCTTCAGAGGAAATCGACGCTTTCCCGCGGTCTTCATACGAAATCCGCATTTTATACTTTAATGTGATCTGCACAGGAAATTCGCGTTTTTCAGCGATTTTTTGACAAAGCTCGTTGACATAAACATTGACGAAATCGTCGTTTTTCCACGAAATATTGAGGAAATGTGTCCTTTTTCGGCGATCCTTTCATGAAATTTGCATTTCTCTGCGATTATTTTTTCCGCTCGTACAATCGTATTGTTCATTAGTACAACCGTACACTTCGAACAAAATCCATAGAAGTTGGCATCTATGAATATCGCTTTTTGATTTTACGATCATTTGACGAAAGCTCGGTTTTATTTCGGCATCGTTTGAGAACAATCTCAGGGTTTTTTTTTTTTTTTTTTTTTTCCGCAATCGTTTGGCGAAAATCGCGAGTTTATTTCGGGATTGTATGGAAATAATTTTATTTCGAGATCGTCTGGTGAAAGTCGCGGCTTGATATCGCGATTGTTTAATGAAAATCGTCGTTTTTCTGGTGATCAATTAATTAGAATCGCAGTTTTGCCCGTGATCATTTTATGAAAATCGCAGATTCTTAAAAATTAAAAAACGTGAAAATTTGCCGTTTGTCGATAAAGTGATCCCCGTATATATAACGACCGAACGAAGAATTCTGAGATTTCTTCCTGCAACCCACTGACGAATCTCTCAATTGTTTTTCACAAGATCGACTGACAAGCTTTGCAATATGTTTCTGCCACTGATTGACGGATTATACGTGTTATTTTTCTCGCGAAAATGACAAAATCGTGGTATTCTTCCCGCGACCGAATAACGAAGTTTATGATTTTCACCCCTCAAATGGTTATCGAATTTTGCGTTTTTATCAGGCGACAGATTGACCAAATTCACTTATTTTTCAATGTGCGATAGAAAAGTTTTGAGATTCTTGCCCGCGAACGATATACTAATTTCGTAACCATTTTTCCACGACAGAGTGACGAAATTTAGAATTCTTTCCCCTGCAAAATAGAGACAAATTTGGTACATTTTTTTCCGCGACTAAGTTTCACTATCGTTCCACGGAATTTCATGGTTTCATACTTCGACAGATTAACATAATCCATGATTTTTCCGCCGGTTTCCGACTGAAAAATTTTGTGTTTTTTACCCGCGAACAGTTAACAAATTTCGAGATTTTCTTGCGACAAATTGACAAGTTTTCAGATATTTCCTCACGACAAATTGTTGATTTTCGCGATTTTTTCCTGCTATCAAATGAGAAAAGTTACGATCTTTTTGCTGCGATCGATCAGTGGGTAAAGAATATTGAAAGAAAAAAAAAAAAAAAAAAAAAAGGAAAAAGAAAAAAAAAGCGAAAAAAGAGACTAAATCTGAAAAATATAGACTAAAAGAGACAAATGCAAAAAAATAGCGAGAAAAGCGAGTTTAGCGACTCGCTCCGAGGCCTGCTTACTGCAATTTTTATGCAATACAGCATTAATTATATGCTGATTTCTTATGACTTCTAAATTTGGTTTGCTCTTGTCAATTTCTACCAAATCATTTAAATTATCAACAGAGATATCAAGATGCATAGCACCAACCCCAGACTGCAAGTCTCTCATTGTGTTTCAATGAAATTTTAAATGCAAAATTTATCCTAAGATTTATTTATTTTTTAGACATACTTTTCCCCACGTTAAATGTGTATTTGCAGTATATCAGACCACATTATTTCGAGCTTCTACTTATTTTAATTACTGGAATATATGTAAACTGTTAGTCTGCATGAAAACAAAATTATGACACAAGTACAACAAAGGACTTTTTAAGTGGGGAAAAAGAAAAAAATAGTAAAATGCTTTAATTTTTTTTAGTATAGTGTAAATATTAAGGCAAGTCTGAATTTATAAAATATTTCTATAAATCTTACTGTTCAATTAAAGTTAGAAATATTTTTTAAAAACAAGTTTAGTAATTTAAAAAAAATTATAGTACCTGTTCTTGAACAAGTTTTAAAATGGCATCTCTGGCAGCTTCAGCATCCTTTTCATAACCAGTAATTGTAATAGTACTTTCATCTCTTTCTGGAAAATTTATGTTAACATTGTGATCTTTTCTGATTTTGTTGACAACAGATCCTCCGCGGCCTATAATTTTAGGATGAAGCTGGGGATCAACATCTATTGTCAACTGGAAGCTTCTTAAGATCTAAATCAAAGTGTTGATCAATAAATATATTTTAAAGTACATAAAAATAAAGAGATTTAAATGAATTTTGAAATGTAACATTGAATAATAGAAGAAATTTTAAAAATCTACAGTCTTTTAATAAATAAATATAGGTAGATATTTTCAGACAGTGATCCAATTTTTAATATCAGAAATGTAAATAACTCTCAGGTTAAAAACAAAACATGAGTCATACTAATGCTGAATAGACTAATGAGAAATCATTTATACATAAAACTCAAACTGTTGAAAAAAAATTTTCAGATATAGATGTAACCATGTAATATTCAGTTTCAAAAATTTTTCTTAGACTGCAGAATTTTCTTATTTTGTAGCGGTAAACAATTTATAATCAATGGCATCACAGGTATCTTTTCCACATGACTCATTAGTTAAATCTAATTTTTATTCAACAAGCTATTGATAAATTGTGATTTTTTTTTTCTTTTTCAGGCAATTGACAAAATTTGCTATATTTTGTCAACAATTTTATGAGTAAATTTGCGACTTTTGTTTCCCCCAACATCCACTTGACAACTTGTTTTTTCCCTCCCCCCCCCCTTCCCCAAACTAATTGACGAGATTCAATTTTCTTTTCAATGACCAACATGTGGTATGAGATTTTTTTCTGCATACAATTGATGAAAATAGTTATTTTCTGACATTAAATTGGCATGATTCACATTTTTCTCATGATTGGAAAATTTTGAGGGACGCAAAACTTGCTTCCAAACTATTTTCAAAATTAATATTTGTTAAACTTTTTGCCCTTTTTTACATCGCATTTTCTGTTAGATTTTCAAGGTTTATGATTTGTTCTTTAGATTGAATTAGTCGTTCTTGACAACCAGTTTGGTATCCCTTAAATGTACGCCAAGTAATGTATCATGTTAGTTTTATTCTTAATTCAATTTACTTGCTGAAACTTTTGCAAATTGGAAGAGATAGAAAAATTAAGAACTCTACTTTTATATAAGTGAGACGCAGGTAATAAATCACCAAACATCGTTCCCATTATTTTTTCTCTTTTGTATTTCATTAAAAATATAATACTTTCACTCATTTCATTTAAAAATACAAAACTTTAATTTACAGGGTTGCCACTCTAATCTTTAAAAAAAAATTCCCTGTATTTTCCCTGTTTTGCAACGCGTTTATTCTATGTTGAGTGCGTGTATGTAGACTAATTACCATTACCCAATTAATTGAACAAATATAATACAATATATGATATGAGCAAATGAAAAAACCCTTTAAAGTTGTCACACTTATTACTGAATCCCACATTTTACATTAATAATAAAAACAGTAAAGCAATACACAAATATTCTGCTAAAAAATACTTTGAAATATTTGTAAATAAATGTTAAAATATCTAAAAACTTAGTATTTAATAATTTAAAGAATATAAAATTTTAAAGAACCTTACCTAAAAATCAATTATCTTGAACAAAATATCACAAAAATTGCAGAAATAAAAAAGTAAAGAGAAAAAGCTACTTACTTTATGCAGTCAGATTAATATTTATATTAAAATACAGGACACATAAAATATAGGATAACTTTGATACTTAACACGGTTTATTTTTATCTTAAAAAATATAAGATGATATTCGGCTTTCAAAATGAAAGCAAAAAAAAAAAAAAAAAAAAAAAAAAAAAAAAAAAATTCTGTTTGGATATAGTAGGGAAAAAAATTCCCTGTGTTTTCCAGATTTTTAAAAAAAATCCCTGTTTTGGGAGGAGATTTTAAAATTCCTTGTGTTTTCCAGGTTCTCCAGGTGACGTGGCAACCCTGATTTAAAACTGAAATATTTAAAATCAATCGCTTTAATTTTTTTTTTTTTTTTTTAATGAAAAGAAAAATATTAAATAATGCTACAAAACAGGATATTTAATTTAAAATTCAAAGCACTTTTGTTAATTTACCACACGAGGGAAAAAAAAATGCTAACTGAAAAGTTAAATATATATATAATATGCTTTTAAAAAAAAAAAATACTAACCGACTTCAAAAAAAGGATCAGGCTTGGCGACAACTTTGTGCTAACGAACATGAATGCATAGTTTTAATATGCTTATGATTTGAAAATGGTTGCAACAATGAAATATGATTTGCGACAAATCATTTTTTTTTTAATCATATCCACATTTTTTTTATTTAAAAAGTTCTAATCATCAGAACTTAATGAAATTAAAATGGGACCACATGGGTATCTTAATTTCAAACAGAAAAAGAATTATCAAAATCGGTTCATATTTAAAAAATATGTGAGTGAACAAGAAATACATACAGGTCGAATTCATAACGTCCTCCTTAAAATCGGTTAAAAAAATGCTATTGACAAGATTTGCAAATGGCTAACATAGAAGTATCAAGACTTCTTTGTGATCATAGCAAGTATTATATAGTTTTATTTATTATCAAAATAGAATGCATATGAAAAGCGATAGAATTAGCTTTTGACAGAATATGACGGTTACACGACTTTGATAATTAAAATATAAATGAAATGATGGGGATAGAACAATATTTGGCAACTTATTACCTGCACCTGTCAAACATTCAAGTACCAAAATAGTTGCTTGGCATATAAATAGTGAAGTGGCCTGCCTGGAACCATTGATGACAGTCACATGAGTTAGGCTTTTATGATATAGATGTAATGATCTCATAAACCCGAAAAGATCAATGGAAAAGCCTGGACATCCAGGATATACTGAGAACACAATCACCCTTGTATCAAATTCCAGTGAGAAGAGTATAAAATGTTATTTTTGTTACATGTGTATTTCGATTCAAACTGCTTATTTTCAGATTTATTTTTGAAGTCACTTTTGCTCTCATATGCATCAAACTCAGATTCTCTTATTTAGAAACTATATAATGTGCCATATCTGTCGATTCTTTGATAAATGCTGAAAATATTGCAAAAAAAAGCAATCTAAAACGGCATTTCGAACAGATTTTTTCGAAGCGCGAGACTTATGAACGAAAAAAGGGTCCTACTGAGAAGATAAGTGTTTAGAAAACAAATTCTAATGAATGGAGTGTAAAATGACATCACACGGCACCTTATACGTCTCTTCAAGAATCTCCTCATCAGGTTTCATGTTTCTACTGTTAAAAATGTGTCTGAAATTGTATCGGAAAATTTCAAGCTGTTGAAGGTGGAAAAGCTTTTTCTCGAATACACCCTTAAATAACAGAGCAGATAACTTTTGGTACTACTCTGTTATCCTCCTTTGCCAAATTATACATATTGACATAATTTTTATTTTAAATAATGAAAAAAAATAATTAGCAGAATATTAATAAAAATTCAAATAAACAAAAAGCACTTAATGACATTTTAATTTTGTGAATTGTATTTAATGTCATTGAATGTGACATTCACGATCATCCATTATTCGAATTTAATCTTATAGTTTGGCGATAATTTTTTGATCAACAGGATAACCTAGTAGTACCTAACTTTTTTTAGCATGGATGCCACTCAGAAAATAACCAAAAAGAGGAAATTCGCTTGAAGAAAATAGTCGTTTTATTTTGCATATTTTGAGAAAATCTGCTTCTTTTCTTAGTTTGATGAAAATCAGCTTATTTCACGATCGCTTGACGAAAATTGTCGTTTTATTTCACCATCGTTTGATGAAAAACCGCCATTTTAATTTATTTTGCGATTGTTTGACGAAAATCGTCACTTTATATTGTGATTTTTTAACAAAAGTCAGCTTTTTATTTCTTGGTTTGACAAAATCGCCATCTTATTTCACGATCGTTTGACGAAAATAATCTTTTTTAATTTTGCAATCGTTTGACTAAAGTCGCTGTTGTATAGCACTATTTTATTTTCTGATCATTAGATGAAAACCGCTGTTTCATTTCGCAATAGTCTGACAAAAATCGCAGATACTTAAAAAAAAAAAAAAAAAAGTGGAAACCTGGCATTTGGTGGAAAAGTGGCATCCCTGTTTTAGAAAAGAAACAACTTTTAAGATTTTAGACTGAGTTGAGGGGGTAAAACGGAAAAGCACTTTTTTTTTGGGGGGGGGGGGGAGGGGAGTTTAATAGATTAATTTATTTCTTCTATCTTTACAAAGAAGAATGTATTTGATTCGTGAAAGTTTTTTAAATTCTGGTTATCAATGGATTTATCCATTATGGAGTCAGAGAAACCAAAAAACATACTTTTACAAAATGTATTTGAGTTTGTCTGTTGTTTTGTATGTGACAAAAATTTTATGGGCAGTATCTCAAGAACTAATGTATGGAATTTCACAAAACTTTATATTCAGTTAGATCCTAACATAAACTGGAATTGATTAGTTTTTGGTGTACATCACCCAACAAATGACACTGCTAAGCTACCTTTTTCACAATTTCAGCAATAGCTATAGCTCAAGAACTAAAGGATGAATTTTCATAAAATTGCTGATTCTTGTAGTCTTTGATATAATAAGGTGCTGATTATCTTTTGGTGTAAATTGACCAACAGTTGGTGGGTGTTACTATGCAGCATTATTCATGATTATTACAATAGCTCTATCTCAAACTAATGCACAAATTTTCTAACTTCAGACTCAGTCTCTAACATAAATTAGTCTTCTTTAATTTTTGGAGTAAATCGCTCAATAGATGGGGCATCTAACCAGATTTTTTTACGAATTCTGTAATGGATTCTATCTCAAAAACTAATGCAGAAATTTTCCACAAACTTCACATTCAGTTAGAACTTGACATAAATTGTTACTGATTAGATTTTGGTGTGAATCACCAAACTGGTTCTGCTGCTATGCTTAATTTTTCTGGAAGTATCAACACGTACGAGATAAAAGAGTTTTGGGATTGTCACATCTGACTAGTTATTTGCCTTATTAAAAGATTTACAAATATTTAAAGAAATAAAACTGCAAATTTTTAAAATTTTGCAGATTTATGCAATTTATAAGTTGAGAGAGGGAGAGAGAAATGTCAAGGGGTATACATTCTTATGATTGTTTATGGCTATAATAAAGTGAACTAGTTGGATGTGCAAATCCCAAAACTTTCTTCTATTTCATACTTACATTTTTATATTTAAAAAAAATAGTTGCTCATGTTAATGCTTTAATAATTTTAATTCAATACTATACCAACTTTTATTTTCATCTTAAATTTCTCTTCAGTCAATTAATCTGAGTAAAAACGAGTTTCCTTCTCTGCACAAACTGATGGACAATGACAATAAAATGATAGGCAGAATATTTTTATTTATTTTTTTTTTTTTTTTTTAATTCAGGGAGGACCTACTTGCCACACCAAAAAATAATCATACCAAAAATTTTAGTTCAGTTCTAGACATAACTTCATGCACTTTTAGAAAGTGCAATATTGAAAATGCCACAAAAATCGCTATTGCAGCGCCCCTTTCCTGCAGATTTTTTTCAAATTCAGGGAGGACCAACTTTTCATCGCCAAACACTTAGACAAAAAAAATTTTATTCAATTCTATACACAACTTTATACACTTTTAGGTGGTACAATATTGAAAATGGCACAAAAATTGATATTGCTGCCCCCCTTCTGGCAGATTTTTTTCAAATTAAGGGAAGACCAACTAGCCATAGCCATACACTTACACAAAAAATGTGGTTCAATTTGATGCATAATTTCACAAACTTTTGATCGGTACAATATTGAAAATGGCACAAAAATCTTGATTGCAGCGCCCCCTTCCGGCGGAATATTTCAAAATTGAAGGAGAATCTGCTTGCCACGGGCAAAAATATTCGCAAAAAATTTGGTTCAATTCTATGCATATCTTCATACACTTGTTGATGGTAAAATGGCGACATGCGGACACAGACACACGAACAGACAGACATTTTGTAAAACCATGTTTTTTGTAATCTCTGACTTCTAAATCGTGTAAATCTGTTGGAAAAAATTTCAATTAGGATACATTTTTCTATTGAAGATAGAAGAAAGTAAAAATGAAGCAAAAGAAGCTTTTAAACCATTACGGAGATTTCAAACTGTCTTACGTTCAGAGTGGGGAACAAAATTGTGGGAAAAGAAAATTTTGATGAAATGAATGTGTTGGAATGAATTGTTAAATAAATTTATGATTGATTATTTATCGTTGTTATTGAGAAAAAAAAATTAAAAAAAATTAAGGAGTTTTAATGATTTTAAACTTTGGTACAATAGTGAACTAAAAAGGGGAAGTGAAATTTTAAAAGACTTGAACAGGAGATAGTTAGGATTATTATTATTATTATTATTATTTTTTTTTTTTTTTTAAATCAGAAAATTAAAGAAAATTAAAAAAAAAAATCATCTCTTATTTAGAACTGAGTACCAGAATAAGATTATGCACATGTAAGGAATTTTGCAGACCTTGCATAAAAATAAGTACTTAAGTTAATAAGTACTTATTGCATAAAAATAAGTACTAAGTATAGGACCAAAAATTCTATTTGAAAAATATAAACACTTTTAAAGATTTTCAAGTATCATAAAAACCCTGAAATTGGTTATAGGACAAACTAGGATTGATGATTGCTGGAAATGAGTTTTCTACTATGGAATGCATTTTTTAACTTATTTAAATTTTAGTGTATTTGTAGAGAGCATAAATTAAGCAGATCATATTCAAAGATGCATGACATAATTCATGCGCTCTACCACAAATGGATTGCAGTTGCTAAAAATTTTTTACGGAATTTTTTTTTTCTCTCCAACTGTCTCATTTCACTATGTGAAAAACATCAATACTGAATTATTTTTGGAAAGTGTTATAATCTACGAACAGATAATTTTTCCCCTTGTTAATTTAAGAAAAGGAAAATTTTTTTTTATTTTTATTTTTTATTATTTATTTATTTATTTATTTATTTATTTATTTATTTATTTATTTTTTTGGCAATACATAACAGTTTATCATTAAAAAATATAAATTTGATCTATAATTTTTAGTAAACATTTTCAAAAATTATTCAAAATAACTAAGAAAAGCAGGATGCCTATGAAGAAGTAGCATAAATTTCAACAGGTAGTACACTGAAATAAACCATTTCTGCATTAAAATACATCAGAGTCATCCATAAACTTACTTTTGTGCTAATAAAACTATGAATAATGCAAGTCTCAAAAACATGCATCGTATCAAAAGTATGCATTGTTTATAAAATTTAGATTTGAAGCCATTTAGAAAATTATGTATTAAAGCTAATGACAAGTTTTCCTGTGTGTGTGTGTGTTTTTTTAAAGCGATTTCTGAAAAATGAAAAATATTTTCTTTTACATGTGAGAAATCAAACATTTAAATTAGATCTGTTAAGAGGTGGGAATTTAAACCAGAAAATTTAGTTAAGCTTCAATCAGCAAAAACATTTAATAATCAAATAATAATAATTGTACAATCCCAAAACTTTCTTTTATCTCATACATACATTTTAATATTTTTAAAAAATAGTTACTCATTTTAATGTTTTAATAATTTTAGTTCAATACCATACGAACTTGGGTTTTCATCTTAAATTTCTGCTTCAATCAATTAATCAGAGTAAAAACGAATTTCCGTCTTTACACGAGCCGATCAATAGAATGATAAGCACGATTTTTAATTCAGGGAGGACCTATTTGCCTTACCAAAAAATAATTATATACAAAAATTTTAGTTCAGTTTTAGGACTAACTTCATACACTTTTACGTGGTGCAATATTGAAAATGGCATAAAATTGGCTATTGCAGTGTCCCCTTCCGGCGGGTTTTTTCAAATTCAAGGAGGACCAACTAGCCATAGCCATACACTTACACAAAAAATTTGGTTCAATTCGTTGTATAAATTCATATACTTTTTATCAGTACAATATTGAAAATGGCATAAAAATCGCGATTGCAGCGCCCCCTTTCAGTGGATTTTTTTCAAATTCAGGGAGGACCAACTAGTCATACCCATACACTTATACAAAAAATTTGGTTCAATTCGATGCATAACTTCATACACTTTTGGTCGGTACAATATTGAAAATGGAACAAAAATTGCAATTGCAGTGCTCCCTTTCGGTGGATTTTTTTCAAATTCAGGGAGGATCAACTAGCAATAGTCATACACTTGCAAAAAAAATTTGGTTCAATTCTATGCATAACTTCATACACTTTTTGATGGTAGAATGGCGACATACACACACACAGATACACAGACAGACAGACATTTCATAAAAACAGGTTTTTTGGAATCTGACCCCTAAAACGTGTAAATCCGTCGAAAAACAGAAGTCAAAAAAATTTTTGATTACAATACCTTCTTCTATTGAAGATAGAAGAAAGTAAAAAATAGATACACGTAATTTTGTCTTGCTTACCCTATCTTGTTTTTCCATTTCAAGCTGCTCAATTCTCTCTCTCAAAGCTGCCTTAGTCTGCTCTACTTTAGCTGGAGGACCTTTTATTGTGATGATGTCTGAATGATCACTTTGAGGGGGAATGATAATATTTACATCAAACTGTTCCATCATACTACGAACATCTTTCCCTTTCTGTCCAATAATAAAGCGATGTAAATCATATGGCACTTCCATTTCTTCAGTAACTGGTACAAGATCCTAATACAAGAATAAATAGGTTTAAAAAAGGTATAAAGAAATATAAATAATAAATGTTTGCAGATAAAAAAAAAATTTTTGAATAACAGCATAATGGCAGAAATATATTTTACATTATTTTAATCTAATAAAAGTAGCAGAAAATGATTAAATGTTCCCAGAGAGAAATGAACATTTTTAAAAACCTACTAATAAAGCTTGCTTGGCAGCTTCACAGTCTTCTTGCTTTCCTTTTATTTTAATAACATTTCTCTGATCATCCTCAGGTGGTTCAGAGTGACAATCTCCATTCATAACAGCTTTCTCGCCATCTAAAAAAGCAATAAGTGCATTAAAATATAAAAGAAAAACCAACTAATTATAAAACTTATTCATAAGGTAATTGCACATATACTTTTTGTATTTGTTTTTATGTGTTCTGTGAGGATAGGGTTAAGGGATCAATGCTCATTTTGATTTAGTTTTAAATAATTCAATGTTACATGAATGAGAAGTAACTTGAATGTCATTTTAAAAATTACTCTTTTTTTTTTTTCCTTCCCAGAATGAAATCAATTTTTTACTGTTTACCATTTTAATTACCTAAGAAATAATTCTGGGCAATGCCAGGTTCTTTAACCAGTTTTATGTATTTTTAATAAAAATCATAATTTTTACACTGTTTAATAATTAGACAAATTATAAATAGCCATACTTTATACAACCATATAAAAACTTATATGTTACATTTTACTGTATCCTCATAATTTTGACCAAGAATGTATGTGCATTTATGTTGATTTCAGGGAATTTTTTAACCTGCAACTTAAATAATTTTTGAACTATCTGATTCACTTACATGTTAACGAAGAAAAAATTGTCAACAAACAACTTAAATTAAGATCAGGTCGTTGAATAATAAAATTAAATATTTAACATTAAATAATACTAAAGCATGAAAAGACAATCTACTGAAAAATATAAATGGGATTAATAATTTCAACAATACTAAATTAAGAAGTTAGACATTAATATAAATTTAATAGAAAAAACGTAGAACTAAAGTATTTTCAAATGTAATATATAAATTATATTATGTTTTCATTTACAATTTTATGGCAAGCAGTAAACATACCATCATTTCTCTCACGATCTGGGAACTTAATGCTAACGTTAAACTGTCGTTGGATATTTTGTACTTTGGATCCTCTAGTTCCCAAAACAGTACGATGATGTTCTTGGGGAATTATGCAATCAACAGTAACCATTTGATCCTACAGAGAAGATGAACAAGTAAAAAATTTGTTGCAACTCTATTATAAAATAAAGGTACTTTCCAAACTTTAATATAATTAACATTTTTTTTTTTACTTACCCATCATGCATATAGGGTAAATCTATTAATCATTAAAAAAATTCTCAATTTGTTTTATATTTATTTATTTTTCATATTTCCATTTTACAAAATTTCCATGTTTTAAACACTAGAGATGCTAAAACATTTTTAGGAAAAGATTTTTTTTTTTTTTTTGCCATCCATCTGTCTGTAAATGCTTTATCTCCCAAAAAAATTGAGATAAAGACTTTAAATTTGGTGTATACTTTGTATGTAATAATCGGATGAAGCCTATTGAATATCAATAGCCTCCATTATCCAGAACAATTTTTTTCGGACTCCAGAAATATTCATTATGATAAAAGGTATATAAAAATATGAAATTGTTTAATTCAAAGAGTAAATATAAAAGACAATAGAAAACACAAATTTTGCATCAAGAATGAAGTCAATTGGATAATTAAGTTGTCGAGATATTTGTTATCTTATTTTACATCTCTTTAATTTTTCATGACCCTATATTTTATTCAAATTTTAATTCAAAAGATGTATTTTAATTGGATATAAGGCACTTAATCTGATGTGGTAAACTGTTAGTTAATAGTCATTTTTTCAGTTATAAGGATGTTTCTTATATGCAATTTGGTACTCCTTGATTATCCCATCGACCAAAAAACTATCACCAAACTATAACATTAATTCCCAATAATGGCTTATCATAAATTTTATATTCACTCGACATTAAACATGTCATAAATAAAGTGATTTTTAATTTAACATTTTATTTGTATTTTTATTAATCTTTTACTACAATCTGTCTCAAAAGTTTAAGCACAAACATAAAATGTCGATTTTTAAAGAATTACAAAAGTTAGAAAGAATATTTTTTTTATTTGCAGATTTCGCAACATTATTTAAATAAATGATATCAAAAGTAGAAAAAAATGAATTACATAATTAAAAAAAATATATATAATTAAAAAAAGTTGTAAAAAAACTGTCAAAAGTTTATGCAGAATGTCAAAAACAACCAGATTTATAATTTTTACAGAACTTTTACTAACAAATTATTTTTCTGTGATTTCGGATTAGTTCAAATAAACGTGCGTCCAACGAAATTATTAGTTTTTGTGCGGTTTCTGGGGGCAAAGAATACCATGATTTCTCAATGGCTTCTTTGAGTTCTTCAATAGAGTCATATTGCTTTCCATTTCCATAAACTTGGCGGGTTAAAATATTCCAGACATTCTCAATCTGGTTTAAATCTGGATTTAAGAACTTTATAATTTTTCTCAGAAAACCAAAGTTTTGTAGAATGTGATACATGGATTGAAGCATTGTCTTGTTGAAAACTCCATTCAAGATTCCCCAAAATGACACCGAATGGATGCAAATGACAGTTTAGCATCTCTTGAGACTTTTTTGAAATTTTTTTTTTTTTTTTTTTTTTGAAGAAAAGCCAGACAGGTCTGGCCATTGAATCCAAATGCCGTCCCAAACCATAACAGATTTACCGCCTTGCTGCCAGCTGAAAAATGCGCTTGGTGCCCTCATGCCAATAAGCGTTCCAATCAACAAGGCCATCGAAGTTCCACTTTTTCTCATCGCTGAATAAAACAATCAGCCAAACAATATAAACATAGTCCCAGTAGGACATGTGTTTTTTTAGTCAGGTTCATTTTTGCATGTTTGTGATGTAATTTGAGAGATGGTTTGCAAGCCATTTTCTTTAGTATGATGTCATCGTACTCTTTAATATGTCTATTTACAGTTCTTTGGACACTGTACACTGAGATTATTTTTACTTTGCCGTATGGACAAATTTTGTCTAGATATCAATTTCCACATTCTTCGGTCAGTCTGAACAGTCGTCATACGTGGTCGTCTACATCTTAGTTTCCACTTAAAATTATCATTTCTTGAGAGTACTTGATATATATACCTTGCTTTGATTAATTTAATGCTTTTGCAATTTCAGAAACAGTTTTAGTTTGAGATTTCAATTTAAAAACTCACATTTTGTGAATTCTTTATCCTTTGACATTTTTAAAATGAGAGGAAATAATTTCTCTATCTTTTATACTTGTATAAAAGTGCAATATGATGTCATACAATGTCATTACACAATACCAATCCTGTGTTTCTAAAAAAAATTGCATAAAGTGCTTAAACTTTTGAGACAGCATTTCTTCTAGAAAAAAGAAAAATTAAATAAAAATAAATACATTTTTTATTTTAACTACCCAGAATGGTTTATTTTATTTTGATTAAATGTCAAGTATTTATCGTAATTTAGCATAAAGTATTTTCTTCTTCAATTATTTTAAACCAGATTTGCAAAATGCTTAAACTTTTGAGACAGACTACAATTTAATTGTTCTTTTGCTATTTAAAAAAATAATGCAAATTTGTATAATTTAAGTGTAGTATGGTGATTTATATGATTTGTCGAAATTTGTCGATGGAATAATCAAGTAGTACCTGCAATTCAGTAGTAGACCATTACTATGTATTAAAAATAGTTGAATGCACATTTAAATTATTTTGGAATTGCGATGCATTTTATAAGTAGTTTACACATTTTATTTTCATAATTTATATTATGCATATCAAAAGGTGCCAACTTTTGAAAAACATTGGGTTGGCTCAAAAATATTAAGTAGGCTCAAAATAGTTTATTTTTCTTTGATTAAATTGATTCAGCACCCCTCTTGCCCTTCAGTCACATGTCAACAACAACAAATTATTAATCTAAAAATGCTTGTTTTATATAAATGGACTTTTTGCTGTCAAAATTTATTCAATGGATGACAGCCATTAACTTCATGGTTAATGGCATGGTTAATGGCAGTTAATGCTCATTTAACTTCATAAATATGGAATCTGAAAAAGATTCTTTCTGTGGAATGTTTATTGGTGATGTACAGTGACTGGCTAAAATATTTTCTATGCCTTCCCACCTCTCTATGTAGAAAAAAATACAACTAGATTTATTCCAATAAGTGGTCTTCGTTCACGCTTCTATCTTCTGTGTTACTCATATTTAAGATCATTTCATTCACAATTTTTTTTTTACTGCCAATATTGAAATTAGTAACAGTATATTGACATTTTGAGTTGAAATAATGTTTGCCCAGACATGTGCAGTAACAAAAACTCTGACAATATTCCGAACCACAATTTTCTTAAAACAGGAATTTATCCTTAAAAGCATAAAAGAAAAAAAAAATATGGCAAATGATTTAGAGGAAATATTTTTTTAATCCAAGATATTGTTAGAACTGGAAAAAGAACAGTATTAAAAGAATTTAATTAAATTATATTTTCATCCAATAAAAATAATAAAGAGATGGCATTTTAAAACAGGAAAAAATAATAAACAGAAAATATAAAAATAAATTTTTTTTTTTTTTTTTTGGGGGGGGGGGCATAGTAAATAACATTTTTTTCAAAACCAAATATACTGTTATAATGAAAAAAAATGCTTTTTCTTTTTTGTCTTACACGGGAAGCAAATGTAACAGTTTTAAAAACATAAAAACTGAAATGGAATCCAACTTTGGAAATACATAATTTCTATTAAATACACAATTAGAGATTGGAAAGATGTTCCAAATAAGTAGGTACTTTATTTTATTTTCATACAGAAAAATAGAGATGACTATAAAAATGCAGAAGAATGAAAAACTAGAAAAATAATAAAAATAAAGCTTTTGTGTGTTTTTTTTTAAAACAAAATACAGAATCAAAAACATTTTTAGCACTTTTCATATTTTTTTAAATAAAGAGATAAATTAAAAGATACAAAATATTAAATGAGCTTTGGTCATCATACGTTTTAAATAAAATTTAGCATGAAAACAATGTTTTATAAAGCTATGCGATGGAGGTAGAGGGACAGCATAGAGAGAAAAAAAAAGTTTATATAAAGTGTTTTGTAAATCTAAAGATGTATTCTGAATACAAGGTTATTAATTATAATTATAGGCATATGTACCAACTTCTACATCTTATAAACATGTTTCTAAGCAGACAAATTATTTCATAAAATGTGCAGTGGTGTAGCTACATTTTTTGGCACCCGGGGCAAGAAAAAATTTTGCACCTCCCCCCTCTTCTTTAATAAAAAAAAGCCTTATTTTCCCCCCCAATACGAAAAAAGTGTTTGGGACTAGTTACATCAAGAAAATGCAACTGAACGCCTCTTTATTTTTAAGGATTCTGCTAACTTTACTCAAACACGCGAAAATGCGTGGAACCTGATTATAGCAGATTTCTAGTGTTCGTCAATATGGAATTTGTATGTGAATTTCAAAAAATTATCAGAATGTTTTGGATACGACTCATTTTAAACGTATAGGAGTGGCAACATTGAAAAAAAAAGGCACTCCGGGAGTGCCGACAGAAGTGAAAACTTGAACAATTATGTGTGTATTTTTTTAGTCGTCTGGACATATTTTATTGTGCAGAAAATATTTTTAAATGAAGTATTTTTTATTCATTATTATAAACTACGGCTACAAAAATTATATTACAATTTTCATTTAATGCGCTATTGTACATGAAAAATAATGCATATTATTTTACATACAAAAATTGCAATCTATTGCTTAAAACATAAATTTACAAATGCATGAAATATGAAATATCGTCATTTGGTATTCTTTGAAGTAAATACCCATAAAACTTATGAATTTTCATCCCCATTTCAACAATTCTTCCATCATCATCATCATCATCATTATTATCATTATATTCTAGATTTGATATTATAGGTTTATGGTAACTAAAATATATAGCAAACAATTTTGATTCAATTCTATTTAAATATCTTGTAAAGACTGCATCAATTGTAATTTTTTATCTCTCTGTGCTAAGATTGCGATGGTTGGTCATTGTTAAATCAAATTTTCTATTTAAAAATTCAATTAATTGTAGATTTTCATCATCCACAAAGTTGATGTTGAAATCCCTACTCAAAATCATCGGCAAATCATCAAATCTCTTTCCAATTCTATCTTGAAGTAATGCAGAAGCCTCTTTAGAACAAATAAATAAATTTTCATACAAAAATTCTCATTTGCACTTAAAGACTTATCCGGTGAAATATAAATGGCAACCAATACAATTAGTTTTTCATTTTCAGAGTGGCAACAACAAACACATATATCACTGATATCAAAAACATTACTACTAAACATACTGGTGTACCTCACATGCACATTCATATGAATTGTGGAAATATATGCCCATTACATCAAACAACCTATTATAAATAGCTACTCCTGCTGCTGGACGACCGTATCTTCTGAAACTTGCAACAAATTGAATAGTAATCAAACAATATAAGTTGTTAAACTTTAAATACAATTTTTTAAAAAATGGTTGGAAAGTGCAGCATAATCGATGCACAATATCATGATTTTTCTTTCTTAACTTTTTATTCCATCTGGTAACAGTATATTTTGTTAAACTTTAAATGCAATTAAAATTTTTAAAAATGGTTTTGAAATGTAGCATAATTGATGTGCAATGTCATGTTTTTTCTTTCTTAACTTTTTATTCCATTTGGTATCAATTTATGTTGTTACTATTTAAATACAATCAAAAATTTAAAAAAAAGAGAGAAAAATGGTTGGAAAGTGCAATGTAATCAATGCGCGATGTCATACTTTTTCTTTCTTACCATTTTATTCCCTCTGGTAACAGTATAAGTTGTTAAGGTTTAAATACAATTACAATTTTTAAAATTTGTTGGAAAGTACTGCATAATCAATGTACAATATCATGTCTTTTCTTTCTTATCATTTTATTCCATTTGATAACAATATAAGTTGTTAAACTTTAAAAACAATTGAAAATATATATATATATATATATATAAAGGTTTAAAAGTGCAGCATAATCGATGTGCAATGTCATGTTTTTCTTTCTTAACTTTTTATACCATTTGGTATCAATTTATGTTGTTACTATTTAAATACAATCAAAAATTTAAAAAACTGAAAAAAGTGGTTGGAAAGTGCAGCATAATTGATGCACAATGTCATTTTTTTTCTTAACATTTTATTCCTTCTGGTAACAGTATATGTAGTTAAACTTTAAATACAATTATAATTTTAAAAATTGGTTGAAAAGTGTAGTATAATCGATGAGCAATGTCATGTCTTTTCTTTCTTAACTTTTTATTCAATTTGATAACAATGTAAGTTGTTAAACTTTAAATACAATTGAAAATTTAAGGAATTGAAAATAATGGTTGGAAAGTGCAGCATAATTGATGTGCAATGTCATATTTTTTCTTTCTTAACTTTTTATTCCATTTGGTATCAATTTATGTTGTTACTATTTAAATACAATCAAAAATTTAAAAAAAGAGAGAGAAAAATGGTTGGAAAGTGCAATGTAATCAATGCGCGATGTCATACTTTTTCTTTCTTACCATTTTATTCCCTCTGGTAACAGTATAAGTTGTTAAGGTTTAAATACAATTACAATTTTTAAAATTGGTTGGAAAGTACTGCATAATCAATGTACAATATCATGTCTTTTCTTTCTTATCATTTTATTCCATTTGATAACAATATAAGTTGTTAAACTTTAAAAACAATTGAAAAAATATATATATATATATAAAAAGGTTTAAAAGTGCAGCATAATCGATGTGCAATGTCATGTTTTTCTTTCTTAACTTTTTATACCATTTGGTATCAATTTATGTTGTTACTATTTAAATAGAATCAAAAATTAAAAAAACTGAAAAAAGTGGTTGGAAAGTGCAGCATAATTGATGCACAATGTCATTTTTTTTCTTAACATTTTATTCCTTCTGGTAACAGTATATGTTGTTAAACTTTAAGTACAATTATAATTTTAAAAATTGGTTGAAAAGTGTAGTATAATCGATGAGCAATGTCATGTCTTTTCTTTCTTAACTTTTTATTCAATTTGATAACAATGTAAGTTGTTAAACTTTAAATACAATTGAAAATTTAAGGAATTGAAAAAAATGGTTGGAAAGTGCAGCATAATTGATGTGCAATGTCATGTTTTTTCTTTCTTAACTTTTTATTCCATTTGGTATCAATTTATGTTGTAATTATTTAAATACAATTAAAAAAAAATGAAAAAAAGTAGTTGGAAACTGCAGCATAATCAATGCACAATGTCATACTTTTTCTTTCATAACGTTTTATTCCATCTATTAACAGTATAAGTTGTTAAACTTAAATACAATTATAACTTAAAAAAACACACACGGACATTCGCGCAAGCGCCCTGTGCCGCCTAAACGGAGCAGCACACTCAGGCACGGTAGAAAGAGTGGGAGATACTAGTTCCCCTCGATCTTACGCTTTTTCGATCAGCATCACGTGACC
Source organism: Maratus speculifer (assembly GCA_964019185.1). Classification (NCBI taxonomy): domain Eukaryota; kingdom Metazoa; phylum Arthropoda; class Arachnida; order Araneae; family Salticidae; genus Maratus; species Maratus speculifer. Next base: position 154,486,755 of record OZ025290.1, read on the forward strand.
CTGACGCGAGTTTGGAAGTTTTTACCCATACAAAAAGTGCTCAGCGCCGCTAAAGAAGTTTTCACTTCAAAATATTTTCAAAAAAATATATTTGCTGCAACTCCTAAAATTTGGTCTATTGTGGAAAAAAATCTATTTTAAAATGGCAGCCAGCCTAAAATTTCAAATTGTTATATCATTTTTTAAGCTAGAGGAGAAAAAAAAAAGTTCATTAATCCTACTATAACAACAAAGTTTATGCAAGAAATAAATTAACAAGTATTTTATTATTTATTTATTTATGGTAAGTTTTCATTTTAGTTTGAAGTTTTTAAGGGGTCACCATTTTAAAACAGGATGGTAGATCAAGATGTCCGTTTAATTTAGTCAAGATCTTCATAAATCCATACCATATGCTCAATCACATCCAAATCTGTTTATAAGCACGAGCACAGTCGCATGACAATGTATACATTTAGATGAAAAGGATCAGAAATAAAATCCTTTTAAATTTCAAAATTAAATTTGAATTTCAAAAATTAAAATTATAATCCTCAAATTCTTTCTTCTAACTTTATGTGACTTTAAATTCTTTTTTCTATCTTATATTCTAAAATCAGTTTTACTCATCATTCATATTTATTACGTTCATCATTAAATTCAGAAAGTAACTTTAGATTCGAAAATGTTAACGCTTGAACAATTTTCCTTCATATGCGGTTTAAGGCTTGTACATCACAGATCCTAGAAATTTTGTGGATCTTGATAACGTGTCAATCAAGAACTATGTAATTAAACTAAATGTTCCACCCAAATCAATACCTTTGACCCCTGCCAGAAAAATATTACCAACATATTAGCAAAAATGCACATGAGAAAGAAAAAACTTTCCATTTGAGATGCCTGCACAGCCTACGACCATGTAGGTACCGAAAACGACATAAATGGCTCGTGAGACATCCAATCGAATTTGGGGACATTATTGTAAGATGCAACGACGAAATAAATGAAAGGGTTCAGAAAGGTGTTCCCAAGCCATATTCATTTCTCCCAATAATAACCATTAGATAATCTCTTATTCCTTATATAGATAGATAAAGATGTCTTTCTCTAATGTACATCCACTGATTTAAGTATATATAAAATATATTTAATTTTTTAAACCCTGATTTAAGTATGTATCAAATGTATTTAATTTTTTAACACTAGAACGACCAAGACCGTCATTTTGACGGTTTTCGAATTTCATGCTTACATTTTTGATATAATTTATGAATTGTTCAGGAATTTTATGATACGACTTTTAATGAAATAGAAGAATAGTTAAATATTCATATTCAATTTCTTCTCACCTATATTAATTTCTATAATCAGTATGACCTATACCTATTTATACTAAGACCGTCAAAATGACGGCTTTGACAATTAAGAAAAATATCCCGAGGTGGTACGGACTTTCTCATTTTCGACATTGACAAGTCTTTTTCGCCCATGCGCAGTTCACTGCAGATTTCTATAAAAATGTGGTAAATCAATAATTGGTAAATGCAATTAGGACGCAATCATTACCAGTTGTACTTGTAACGCGATAAAGTTCTTGATGAAAAGTGCAATCTTTGCAAAAAATAACTTGTAAAAAGTCGAATTTCGAAAAATTTTATGAACATATTTTTATAAAAAAAAAAAAAAAATTATGTAAATTCTGGACAACAATGAAACGATTTCCAAGAAATAAAAAAAAAATCTGAAGAATTCAAAAAACTCACTAGTATAAATGAAAATTGTTCAAACACTATTTCAAGTAATAATAATTTGGACATATCTTGCGCGAAAAATAAAACAGATTTTTCAGATTCTGAAGAAGCTGAAGATGAAATTGAAGTACAATATATTGAAGAAAGTACAGAAAATGAATATAAAAGTGAAGATTCAGGGAGTGAATTTGAAAGTCCCATAAAGATCCACAACCGCAGAAAGTGATTGCGAATATGTTCAGATAGTGAATCGGATAGCCAAACAGAAACCAAAAAGAAAGACAGAAAAAAAGACATTGGTCTTGACAGTACTGAATGGAAAGAATTAGGAAATGATTGTAATGGTAGACTTCCATCTTATGACTGGCTTTCCCTATTTAAGCAAAAATGAACTTAGAAAATCGTAATACCTTTGAATAAATTTGTAATTTTTAATCTTGTAAATAAACTATGTAAATTGTAGGAGAAATATAACAATGAATCATTTTTTAAAGCATACAATTCGCAGAGAAACTACTGGCCAAAAAAAGTCTTTTTGCAACTATGTGAATCAAGAAAAGAGAAAATAACCAAAAATAGCTAAAATTAGAAAAGATAACATGACTTTTATCTCCACAAAGCTCTACAAATGAAATGGTATTGTTCTAACAATTTATAAAAGTAAGTCTCGTAAAAAAAAATATACTTCCTAGCCCAAAACATAAATCCGTAAAAATTGTTTGTAATCGAAAGCAAATTCCTGCAACTGTGTCGTTTTACTATGAGACTAAGTTTGAATTAGAGGTATTGACCAAATGCCCCGCAATTATAGCGTAAAAACAGGGTCAGGTAGATGGCCTTTGCAGATATTTTACATTATTTTGGAGTTGGCAGCAATCATTCGATATTACATAAAGAGACTTGTGATGAAAGTATAACTAGATTTTTTTTTTTTTTTTTTCAATTATCCGAAGAACTCTCCAGTGAATATAGGTGTTGTAGGAAAGAAGCCTTTCCCGAAAACAAGAACGAAAAGCATTGGGTTGTACTCCAGAAAACTACAAAAATGAATCATTATGAACGCAAATCATGTCAAATGTAATTGTGCAACAAAAACAGAGCAATTTATACTTGCAATGTATGTCACAAATATGTTTATGATAAGTGTTCATCTAAAATAACATATACTTGTAAAGTATATATCCATAGTTATTTCATACATATCAAATGTGCTATACTATATATGCAAACAGAAACTGTTTTTATTTGTTTTTTTTTAATAACAATTAATGAATTATTATATTAAACGTCATTTTTGTTAAATTGTATTCTTTTATTTACATTAACTGGGAAAAAAAAGTTGCAATAAAATTCATGATCCGTCAAAAAATTCAAAATCCGTCAATTTGACGGGTGCGGTAAAACTAGGTATATATGAAACATTGGTAGTTCTAGTGTTAAACCACAAAAACAGCAATTTGTATTAATCATATTCGGAAAATTGAAAATTCCTACTTTGTTTTTTATACAATTTAAGACTGGAAAATTTGGAGGTAGGTCACCCACATTTTATTATTTGGCTTTTCTCAATGTTAATTCGACAGAAAAGTGGAATTTCCAGTAAAGAAGAAATATCTTTGCTTGTTATTCTTCCAGCTAAATCCATTTTGCATTGGTTCACAGAAACCCCTCATTACTTGAAAATATCCATATGGAATGAAGAACGCAAAAATCAGCATGGAAAAAAATCTATGTTCGTGTGTTTGTGCAACAGAGATGATTAGAAATAACTATCATATGTACAAGTCTGAAAATTTGTGTAAGGATAGTCCAAGACTGATGCACAAGACTGATGCACATGAGATTCAGATTTCGAATTTTTTTTATAATTATCTGAAAATATTTATTAAAAACTCATCAAAAATGAGTTTTTCCTCCACAAAGTGATAAAATCGTACCACATATAAACTTCATTCCACAGCTGAAATGGAAGAAATTAAAATTTTTTACTAATTAGCGAAAATTAAGAAAAATAATTAAGGTATCGATTTGAATATTTCAGAGCACATATAAAAAAAAATACATCTATGCATAAAATTTTTGAAATTTGATTGGCAATTTTCCTTAATATTTTAGAAATAAAAACTGGTAGCGACAGTCCAGAGGTTCAGGGACATAAAAATACATGGCAAGCTTTCATTAAAAATCTAAAAATGTATCTTTCCAGTCGAGCCCTAGATTCAATTTTTGAAAATACATGGATAAGAGATTACATGAAATGTGGAAAACAGACTTTATTAAACATTGCCAAATGCTGAAAATATAATTTAAAAGTATTTTATCAATTTAATCTAAGATTAGTGTGTTCAGGTGCAAGAGTCCCATAATATGAATTAAGAGTTCGCACTTAGGGGTTTCTTTTCTTCATTTAAATGTATGTTTTTCAAAATCTAGACATATTTTACCATAAAAATCGAACATTAATGGCACATTTTTTTTTTTTTTTTTTTTTTTTTTTTTTTTTTTTTTTAATTCTATGGAGCTGATTTCATCAGGAATTAATTCATTTTAGCTTAAGATTCTTTCGCAATTTTTAGCTCCACCTTCCAGTGTGGGAGGTGCATTCTTATCTGGATTCTAAGGATTTTTTTTATTAATATTATTCGACTTTTCATACAAATTTTAATTCTACCTTCCACCGCTAGGCGGCATTTTAATTTTTGCTTTCATGGGACCAGTTTCTGTGTGCATGCATTTTTTTTTTTTTTTTTTTTTTCCCCCTCAACTTATCTTACGATTCTCACCAGACTTTTCTAGTATTTGTGCAGTGCAGGCGATTCCTTTTCAAAGAGATAAATTTCTATATCTGTGATAAATTTGAGTGGAGAGTTCAGCAGTTAGAGGTGCGTGCGTAAAATTTCAGATGCCGAAGATATGTGGAAATTCATCTATGAAGTTCATTGAGAGCTTCATACCTATGTTTAATTTTAATATGAATACAGGTTTTAATCATTCGCGTTAGTAATGATGTATGAAAATGAAGTAATGATGAATGAATAATAAATGAAAAATGTTCTTTCAATACCATAAATACACTCGATGTCGCAAACAGGTCTTTTGTTTTATAAACTGGAAACTAAAGAATTAGAAACCTCCATCAGTGAATGACATTTTTTAATCTCTTGACCCCACCGTCTGAACTTTCCCTGAATTTCTTTATAAAATTCCCCCCCACACACAACAAGGTCAACAATTCTTATTTATTGTCAAAATATGCGAAATAATACTGGTTTAAACCTGATCTCAATTTGGCACACTATTTATTTATTTTATTTTATTTTAGTCACCTCAATTCAGGTACATAATTATTTTAGGTACTAAGTGATGATCCCTACTGACATTTCAAGAAACTTCATCCTTTCTTCACCATTTTGATATATGACAAAATATTTTACTGAAGAAAACATTCACATCACACACACAAACAAAATAAATAAAAAGGTAAATAATTAACATTTTTTATTTATTGTCAAAATATGTGAAATAATTTTGGTTTAAACCTCCTCTTAATTTGGCGCCTCTCTAATCTTTTTGGGCCACAGTTCAGGTACATAATTATCTTTGTAACCAAGTGTGTTGAGCCACCACCTAGAACATCTACAGAGGCACTTTTTTATTCATTATTTGGATGTAAAAAAAATGTCTCACTAAAGAAAATATTCACACGTAGACACACACACACACAAATCAACAATTCTTATTCATTGTCAAAATATGCGAAATAGTTTAGATTTAAACCTTCTCTTCAATTTGGTGCCCCTATTTATTTTTTCTTTTGCACCTTAGTTCAAATATTTAATTATCTTAGTAAATGTGTGTTGAGTCACCCCTAGAAACAGAAGTTTTTCCTTTTTTCATTATTTGGATGGGGAAAAGATACCTTACTGAAGAAAACATTCACACATACACGCACAAAAAAAAAAAAAAAAAAAAAAAAAAAAAAAAAAAAATCAAGAGTTTTTATTTATTGTCAAAAATTGTAGAATAATTTTGGTTTAAATCACTCAATTTGACGAACCTTGGCCCTTAGCTACGCCACTGAAAATGTGTACTGCATTTATTTAATGAAGTGATGTACTCATATGCAAATTATTTTAGCTACAAGAAAAAACTTTAATAGTGAAGAAAAAAGAAAAAGTTGAGGTTAAAAATGGTCTGGTATCAAATTTCAAAGCTTATATTATGGTACTTATTTAACAAAACATTTCCCATTAAAAAATTTTACCATACTTAAGGATGTCTATGTTTTTTTCTGTACTAAATACATAATGTGTTTCTAAAAAAATATTTTTTATGCATGATGAGCTTGGCAGTCATCTATCATAGCAAACGCGGTAGCGTTTGGTATAATATGTTTAAGAAATAGAAAGTGCGAACGTCTTTTTGAAATTTCTGGCGAACCAGTTGACGTACGACAGTGATTTTTTTTAAAACAATAGAACTCGACGAGACGAAGAAAATGATAGCATTCAAAAAATTATTGCAGTTTACTGTAGTTTTTTATTTAACTTTTAACGAAAAAATTAAGACGAAAAGTTCAACAAGCGATAGCTAGCGATCTTATGGATGGATTAACTTCGTTTTTGGCTTATTTTTATCGTCTTGATAAAACTTAGAACAGTTTTTTTTTTCATCTTTGTATTTTTGACAGTACCTGAGAAAATCGAATTTTTGACTTAAACCTCCAGTTGAATATTACTTTTTGCTGTTGCGATTGTAGTTTTTTTTATTCATTGCCACTAAATTTAACATAAAAATTGTAATGTATGTATCATAATTCATTGAAATTAAACAAATCACGTGAAAAACATGGTTATTTGTTTTTATTGCGAAGCCTTCAATTTCAGTTCTTTAAATAATAAAATTGTAAATGCACTGTCATTTTTTTTTTTTTGTTCGACTCCATGATTATTTTTCAAATAGCATGCATTTTACATGACAAGGAATGATTTTCTCGAGTACCCTAACATTTTGAATTTTATTAGCAGGAAAAAAAAAAATGGGAAAAACACAAACACATCGGAAAAAACTACCTAGGAGAACCAAAATTTCTATTCAGGAACTAAATTTAAGGTTTTTAAATTAGTAAATCAAAAACTTCACATTCTGTCCATATCTTAAATACCATTCAATTGATTTTAAATAACGATGTGATGTCAAATACGCATCAGGGTACCTAACTGATATGATAGCCAGGCTATTGTTGTTTATTAAAAAATAACTTTTATTTACCTTTATTTAATATTGTTAAATTTTATAAATTATTTCATTCTATAGTTATTACTTAAACTTTTCAGTACCACTTGATTATCCCGTAGACCAATTTCACCAAATTGTACAAATCATCCATTTAATCACCAAGTTATGCATATTGGCATAATTTTTATTTTAATTAACGAAAGAAGAAATAAATTAGTAAAACATCAATAAAAGTACAAATAAAAAGTCGAATTCAAAATCACATTGTGACATAACACACATGGGTAACCTATTTAATGTAAACTGAATGCAACATTTATGATAATCCGTTATTGGCATTTGATTTTATAATCTGGCGATAATTTTTTGGTCGACAGGATAATCAATTAGTACCCGCTTTTATTCATTATTATTTACTTTTTAAAATAATAGAAAATAGTTGATATATGTACTACTTGGTTATCCCGTCCACCAAAAAACCATCACCAAACTATAAGATTAAATGCCGATAATGGACGATTGTGAATATCGCATCCAATGACATTAAATACGATGCACATGTTTAAAACGCCATTAAGGGATTTTTATTTCGACTTTTTATTTGTATGTTTTATTAATATTCTACAAATTATTAGTTTTTATTTGCGTTCGTAATTATGTAAATACGTAGCACCTACAGTTGTCGTTCAGGCCGTCCGTCTGTCTGTCCGTCTATCCGCATATAACAACGCAAAAACTACCAAACCGAATCTTTTGAAATTTAAAAAATATATTTATTGCATAATTTTGTCGAGTCATTTCAAAGTTTATGAAAATCGGATGCATAGATCAATTACAGGGAAATCAAAAGTATTCTGTTACATTATGGTCAATGGGAAAAAAAGTTTCAAATAAATTTTTATCGTTTGAAATTTCAAATATATAATTTTTAGATAATTTTGTCGTGTCATTTCAAATTTTATGAAAATCGGATACATAGATCAATTACAGGGACAATCAAAAGTATTCCATTACATGACGGTTAATAGGAAAAAATAGTTTCAAGTACATTTTAATGCTGTTAAACTCTTTCGAAGATAATAGAATTGACATGAACCTATGAAGTATATATATATCATAGCAAACGCGGTAGCGTTTGATATAATATGTTTAAGAAATAGAAAATGCGGAAGTCTTTTTAAAATTTCTGGCGAACCAGTTGACGTACGACAGTGATTTTGTTTTCAAAAGATAGAACTCGACGAGACGAATAAAATGTTAGCATTAAAAAAAATATCGCAGTTTACTGTAGTTTTTTATTTAACTTTTAACGTAAAAATAAAGACGAAAAATTCAACAAGCAATAGTTAACGTTATTATGGATGGATTAACTTCGTTTTTGGTTTATTTTTATCGTCTTGATAAAACTTAGAACAGTTTTTTTTTTTTCATCTTTGTATGTTTGATGGTTTCTGAGAAAATCTAATTTATGTCTTTAACCTCCAGTTGGATATTGTCTTTTGCTGTTGCGATTGTAGTTTTTTTTTATTCATTGCCACCAAATTTAATGTAAAAAGTGTCATGTATGTATAATAATTCATTCAAATTAAACAAATCACGTGAAAAACATGGTTATTTGTTTTTATTGCGAAGCTTTTAGTTTCAGTTCTTTAAATAATAAAGTTGTAAACGTAGCGTTTCTTTTTTTTTTTTTTTTTTTTTTTTTGAATTCATGGTTAATTTTTCAAATAACATGCATTTTATATGACCATGGGGTAATTTTCTCGAGTGTCCTAACATTTTGAATTTTAGTAGTAGAAAAAAATGGGAAAAAACAAGTACATCGGAAAAAAAAGTATCTGGGAAAACCAAAATTTCTTTTCAGGAATTAAATGTAAGATTTTTTAATTATGATTATATAACGTCCTAATTTACATAAGGAAAAGATATAGAGTAAAAAAAAAAACTTCACATTCTGTCCATATCTTAAAATAGCATTCAATTGATTTTAAATAGGGATGTAATGTCAAATATGCATTAGGGTACTTAGTTGGCACGAAAATTTTGGTATTTTGTCTGATAAGATAACCGGGCTAATGTTTATTAAAAATATATATTTATTTACCTTTATTTAATTTTGTTAAATTTTATAAATCATTTCATTCTGTTGTTATTAATTAAACTTTTCAATACTACTTGATTATCCTGTCAACCAATTCCTCCAAATTGTACAAATCATCAATTTATTCACCATGTAATTCATTTTGGCATAAGTTTTATTTTAAATAACGAAAGAAGAAATAAATTAGTAAAACATCAATAACAGTACAAATAAAAAGTTGAATTTAAAATCACATTATGGTATAACAAACATGGGTAACCTATTTAATGTAAACTGAATGTAACATTTATGATAATCCGTTATTGGCATTTAATTTTATAATTTGGCAAAATTTTTTTGGTCGAAGGGTAAACAATTATCACCGGTTTTTAGTCATTGTTATTTTCTTTTGATAATAATAGAAAATAGTTAATAGAGGTACTACTTGGTTATCCCGTGGACCAAAAAACCATCGCCAAACTATATTATTATATGCCAATAATGGATGATCGTGAATGTCGCATCCAATGACATTAAATACGACACACGTGTTTAAAACGCCATTAAGGGATTTTTATTTCGACTTTTTATTTGTATTTTTTATTAAGATTCTACAAATTATTTTTTTGTGTTATTTAAAATGAAAATTATGTCTATATGTATAATTTCGCTATGAGTTTGACAATTTGTATAGTTTGGCGAAATTGGTCGACGGGCTAACTAAATAGTACCTTAATATATATGCATGTAATTGAAGTTTGAATACTAAGCTTTTGCGAAATTGGCGTCAGAAGAATATCGCACAATGTCGTGCATATATGGCATCTGTGCCAAGAAAGCATCAAATGAAAAAACACATGGTGATGCAAAAAACTTTTGTGATGATGTGAAGTGAATGTAACATTTACGATCAGCAATTATTGGCATTTAAAAGTATTTTGCTTGAGATATTGTCGAAAAAGCATTGAAAAGATATACTTTCCCTCTCCCTTCCATTTCCAAATGTACTAAATTAAAAATTATGGAAAAGAAATCAGAGTTTACTTAAAACTGTGCATACAAATTATAGTACTTATCCAAATTTTTCTAATAGAAATTCTCAATTTTCCGATTTTAACAAACGCTATTTTAAAATTAAAATTTAATCGGCTAAATCGCCAAGTTGCATAATGATCATCGCCACTGAATATATAAAACATGCTATATTTGCAAATTTATCGGTCAAAAAACAGTGGAACCTTGGTTTACGGCCGCCTCTGTTTTTGACAAGTTCGGTTTATGACCAACTTCAGTGTTCAAAATTTTACTCATTCGGGGTAGGATAACTCGATTCGCGACCAAAGCTGTCGAATAGTTTAGTTGGCGACCCTCACATAACTCTTGTTATAAGTCAAGTTTGGAGTAAAGTGTGCGTATCAGAGTGCTTTGTGACCTTCAGTACAGTAAAAAATTTAACTTATTGTTTTAATTTTAATCAGTTTCGCGAAAATTTTAGCTTTTATTATGACTTCTAAGATTGAAAAAGGCGTTTGGTGATAGCAGTAGTAAGAAGCTTAATCGAATTGCTGATCAATTATGAAAAGAAGTAGTGACAAAACTTAAGAACGATGATAGTGTAATCAAAATAGCTAAACAATACGGTGTAGATGAACCGTCGATTACTCTGATGATAAAGAACTAGTTGGATATGGTAACCCCAAAACTATTTTCTATCTCATGCATTTAATCTGTCAAAATTCATTATTACAGTGCCAAAATCAAATGACAGTCATATGCTCACCGTGAGGATTCTAAAGACATGAAATTCCGAACTCTAGTTTTTGAAATAGGACTGTTGCGGATATCGGGAAAAATACAGCATATACGCAACACTTGTTGGAAGATTTACCCAAAACATGCAATCAGCAATAATATAAATCAAAGTGTGCCTAAATCTCAAGTTTGATGAAAATTTGTGCATTTATTCCTGCGATAGAGATATTGTGGTAATCGGAACAATTCAGCATAGCAGCGCCATGTGTTTGGTTATTGAAACCAAAACGTAAACAAAGCCAATTCATATAAAGATTAACTGATTTGAAGTTTGATGAAAATCCGTGCGTTAATTCTCGAGATAGAACTATTGCGAAAATAATGAAAAATGCAACATGGTTAAGCCATCTGTTGAACGATTTAAATCAAAATGTAAACAGCATCAATTTATATCAGAGATTACCTGAATATAATTTTTTTTAATCCCATGCATTAGTTCTTGGATAGAGCGCCCAAAAAATTTATATCACATACAGAAAGTCAGGTACAAGAATGGATTATGATCGTGAACTGAGGTTCCACTGTATATTATATAAAAATTTAATTACAGCTGGTGATTTCAATGTCAATTTTACAAATAATACTAAAAATGAATTTTCAGTATATTTTCATCCTTGGTTTGGTGCAAATCTATTAAGTCTGTATTTCGAGCGACTTTCTCCAAAGAAGATAATTTAACCAATAATTTTCCTGAAAATGTCCAAATAATGTCCTGAATAATGTCCTGAAAATGTTTTTCTATAAAATATGTATTATCTAAAATTAATTGAATCTGTCAATTTCTGTATGTACAAATTAAAATTAATTTCTTTTTTTCACCTTTTTTGTCCATTGATTAAATAGTTCAATACTGAGCGAAATAAGAAAAAGTACTGGGAATATTTAAAAGCAACTGAGGTTTTCTTATATTCAATATATATTTATCAAAAAATTTAAATGACAAGTATTAAAAAATGCTCTGACGAGCACCAAAAAAGGTTAATATGTTTTAAAGTATGAAAAAGTGTTTGACAAGAGCTTCTAATTGAGAATGAGAAAGGACAAGGGGTCCCTTCTTGGCTGCAATTCACTGTCAATGCCAAATTTGAAAAAATCATATTTGCGCTTTTTCCATATAAAAGAAATCAGTCACTGTTACGATAAAATTGTGTAGTGTAAAGGCATAATTAGAAAAGACACCACGTGATTAAACATGAATGTAAAGCAAAATAGGGCCAAAACCATAGTTCCCACAGCCAGTGTTGAATTCAGACACTTTTCTCCGGGAGGGTCTTCTGTGGTTTCGGGGGAGGAGACACAATAGAGTTCTAAGGAAATTATACTTTTTTACCATTAAAAACACAAAATCTAAATTTTATTGGGGGGGGGGGGGGGGTGAGCATTTGATACCTTCCGGAGGGAGTGCCCCCCCCCCCCCCCCCGGCCCACCTCCTGCATTCAACACTGCCTGCAGCGTATCACATTCACGCAGTCCCACCACAAACTGTCGCAGTTTAAAACAGCACAGAAATCTGATTTGTAGTGCAGTTGCAGTGCAGAGTCAACAATGCAGTTAACATGTAAAGCACGATTGAAAGTTTTACTAAACAGTAAAGATAGAAAGTTTTACGCAAATTTCTTATATGGAAAAAGCGCAAATATGATTTTTTTCAAATTTGGCATTGACAGTGAATTGCAGCCAAGAAGGGACCCCTTGTCCTTTCTCATTCTCAATTAGAAGCTCTTGTCAAACACTTTTTCATACTTTAAAACATATTAACCTTTTTTGGTGCTCGTCAGAGCATTTTTTAATACTTGTAGGCAATATGGTTTAATTTTTATCTAAACTGTGCCATTTTTGTAAAAACTGCATCCTTACACACCATGTTTCCTATAAGACTGTTCTCAAATTCATGCTAGCTATTTTCTGACATTCCTGATCATTTTTATTCATAAATAGAAACATTTTACAGGTGTCCTTGTGAAATCCAAGAAATTTTTGCACTTTTTGATAAAAACAAAGAATATTTCAGAAAAGTACGTCAAAGTTTATGATTTGAAGCAAAACTTATGAATCTAACAACTCAAGCTGATAACAGGTCTTCCCCATCAATATTGTAATTAACAGGAAATTTTCTGTAAAGTATAAAGCCAGTTACAGGATCTAACACGATAACATTGTTATAACAATCATCCTAAAGTATAAATCTATTTAAAGATATCAATGTTTTAAATGTAAGTGTGGAGGGCAGTATTTTAAACATCAATTTAGAATAAAAAGTCAACATAACAATAAAATTATATAAAATTTTGAGTAAAAGATAAGATTTTGTCAATATCTGAAATATAGTTTAAAACTATAAAACTTGTAATTCTTATCTTAAGAACTTTAACTAATTATTTACATTTGCTTTAACGTATTTTCTTGAAAGTGGAAGCAAACAAATATATGAATTTATAAGGATCAAAATCAAGTAGGATAGTGGGCCTTGATATAAAAGAAAATAAACAGGATTATTTTAAAACCCAGCTTGTCTGCAAACAAAGACAGGAATATGCAGGAAACATTTTTTTTTAAAACAAAGTACAGTCGAGCCTCTATATAATGAAATCCATCGTTCCAGTAAAAAATTCGTTATATAGAGAAATTCGATGTATAGAGTATGATGTTAAAAATAGTATTTAATGTGTAAATTTTGAACAAATATTATTTTTGATCTTTTTAATTAAGAATTTGAAATGTTTAAAAGTATATATTAACCTAACATTTTATTTCTTGCTTATTTAAGCAGTTTCAAAAAAGAGAAGACATTTATTTAAAAGCTTAATGAAAATCAAATGAGGAAGACTTACATAAATTTCAGAGGAAGAAATCTAATTTTTTCTTGTTTTGATTTTAAAATTACAATTGTTACGCTCTCAAAAAAAATTCTCAAATTTTAGCAAGGAATGAAAAATAGTAGTTGATATTTTCCTCCATTTGAAGGTCTCTCTTATATACTCTCATTGATTCCTCTCTTATATGTGTAACAATTCAATTGACTGTGTTTTGAGAAGGATGTTGAAAGGTGTGTGGGAGGTGGGATGAACTTGTTAGATTTAAAGAATAAGGAGAGAAGTAAAATTTATTAAAAAAAAACCTCTCCACTGAACGATAAATCAAAAATAAGTGATGGAAAATTGATTCCATATGATTTCGAAGCTTTTTTAAAACTGAATAAATTAAGATCAATTTATGAAAAAATTCGTTATATGGAGATAGATATTTTGCTATATAGAGTCTGTTTTTAATGTAATCATGCGAAAAGGGGACCGTTCTTACTAAAAATTCGTTATATGGAGAAATTCGATGTATGGAGTTTCGTTATATAGAGGTTCGACTGTATCTTGTAAATTTTGAGTCGGAAAATTGTTTTAAATATATAAAATATTTTGTAAATTTTGCTTTGGAAAGTTGTTATATATTACAAATTTAAAATTTTTTCGCCAAAACTAACCTTTATATTACCTTAATTTTCTTATAATAATGTTCCGTACTTACTTCAAATTATTAAATTAAAATCTTGTTTCTAGATCTAATCTGTTAATCTGTATGCAGACGATATAAATTCTTAATTTGCCTTAAAAAACATTATTCCAGTATGCGTAAATTTAAAAAGATGGCTCTAAATTAAAAATATTCTTAATTAAAACTTTATTTCTTAATATTCCAAATAAAACTGATTTCTTCTATGTTTTTATCAACCCTTTTTAAGACAGTCTTATTAAATTTACTCCAAACCCATACCTTTCAAAAAATATCATTATTTTATTTTATCTATTTATTTTTCCGCCGTCAATGATAATTTGCATATTAATAAATTCATTTCTTTGCTTTTTCTCTTAAAATTAATCATGTATAAAAATCGTCTGCCTAAGATATTTTAAAATCCTGAGTCCATTATAAATTGGTTAAATAATATTTTTTAAAAAATAAATTTATTGTCTGTGTAAAACAGTCTCGTATCTGGACAAGAATTCTGTTTACATAAAAGGATGATGGTTTGAGATTACAGAAAGTTCTAGAATTTTCTTTTTAGTTTTAAAAGGTGGAAGTCTCGAGATGAGAAGGGGAGAGATTCTGGAGTTCTTTCGTTGATGAGTACGGTTGGTTGAAGTAAATGATGGAATATTTTTTGGACATTTCGGTAAAAGATCGTTTGCAAAAAGGAGTTTTTCCCTCTATAATGACTACAGTTGAATAAATAAACTTACAGTCACCAATGAGTGATTTATTGGATATTCTACATTTATTTATTTTTTATTTTTTCCCTCGCTGGCCATGACTTCTGTGCAAAGAACGGGGACCCTGGCTATGATATTTCTGGCTCCTAACTTTAAAATGTCATATATATATATATATATGTAATAAAATAAAAAAATTTTGCGCCATTTTTGTTCTCTCTTAGCTTCAATTCTAAATTTGTGGAACATATTTCAATCTTAGTTTCGTAACTTGTAACAGCTAAAATTCTTTTTCTTACTTTAGTTATTAATAAATTATTGCTTGCTTCTCAAAAAGGCGGGAGGTATTTCGTAAGCTTTTTACTTTCTGGAATATTTCTGGGATTTTAATTTAATTTTTTTATTTTAACATCGTGTGACAGGTGTTACTACGCGTTGCTAAAGGGCTTGTTCTTCCGAGAAAAAAATATAGTTCTTGCCAAGGACCGCCTGCTACGACCAATTAGAATTGATCATTTTTGTCCGTTTGAGGCTCGAGTTCATCCTAATTGGATTTTTTAAATTATTGACGCGGAGTAGGAAGGGCGCTAGTTTTGTCGTGAAAATGATTATTTTCATTTGGCTTTTCAGGAGGTCAGAATGCATCTTTCCTTTAAACTGCTCGGAAGCCATGTCATTTTTTCCGAGAATGTAGAACGCCTGAATGTTGCAGCTTAGTGAGCGAAGGTCGTAGTGATAGATGTGTGGAACGGTGATCTGTGGAGTAACTTAAGTTCGTGCTCTAAATAATAAAGAACTAAAACTGATTTTCTTGCATTGTTATTGGAGAAACTCCTACGAGAACAAATTCATGGCTTATCCACTTACCAGAACGACGGCTCTGCTCATCCCACTATTGAGTCTTAGGGAATAGTGATATTCTACAACCAACATGATATTCTACTAGAGCTTATACACTATTATAGAACATCGTCGTCATTTTATTACATATATATATATATATATATATATATATATATATATATATATATATATATAAAGTGTAATGTTTATAAATTGAAGTATAAATATCATTTAAATGCACCAATTTTATTATATCAAAAAGGAATACAGAGCATGTTTTTATAAAATTAAAAACAAAACTTTAAAAAATAAAACAGAATACAATAAAATTTCAACATGCTATGTCAATACACAAGTTAATTTATAGAAGAGAGAAAATATTTTACAATAACATAAAATAATTAAATTATTTAATAGGATGAATAAATGATAAAACTTTCAAAGTGAAAAAACAATTTAAAAAAATTAACAGGGAATTTAAATAATTCAATAATACTTTTGATAAAGTTATGTAAATACCAGAACTTTATTTAAAAAAGAAAGAAATAGTTAATTTTTTTTAAAATTTTTTAAGTTTATTCAAAATGGATTAAAAAACGTAAACCAATATGAAGAACTTCAGAAAGTGTAGAAACCTATGACAGCTTTTAAAAATGAAAATAACTATCTTCGAGGCTGTTGTTTTTGGACTGACTATTACCAATTAAATAAAATCTAAATACTTACCAAATCATTTACAATTTCAAGCAAGCGTTGCTTAGCTCCTTCAACAAAATCTTTCGCTCCCTTCAAGGTAACTTTACTACTGTTGCTTCCATTACGTGGAAAACTAACAGAAACACCACCAAATTCTTCAGCAATCTGTGAAAGTACTTCACCACGTCTAGCAACAAAATAACGGTGGTGCTTGGGATCAATATCCATGACAAGTTCAGTTGTCTGATCCTAAAAGGAGCAAAATTAGACTCATTACAATATTCTCACAAATAGTTACAATTGGAAAATACAATACACAGTACAGAGCCATTTATCCAGAATCATTAGGGGTCAAATATATTCTGGATAACTGGTTTTTCTAGTTAGCTGGTTGGGCATTAAAACAGCATAAATTTGATAAGTTTTGTGGAATATAAGTGGTTGTTGTATTATTTCTGATTCTAAATTATCAAATTACTAGGATTAAGAATAAGCTGCAAGTAAGATATAAAATTAATCAGATTTTGAAAGTAGGTAATTTATGGGAATCCCTTAGGAATAAAAAAATTCCTATCCATTTCCTCTCCATAAAATTAAAAATATAACTATATATCCATTTCAAGTACTATGTTATCAAATTATACAAATGTTTCAGCAATGAGTACATCAAATTTGCAGTGTCTGCATAAGACACTTATCTGCAAAGATTCTGAAATCAGTCTATTAGAAATATTCTAGATAACTGGTTTTTCAGATAAATGGCTCCATATTGAAATTTATATTATGAGTATGCAATCATTCTATTCAGTTACTTTAGAAAGAGTAAAAAATGGGTAACAAAAACTCAGCCAAAATGTTGTAAGGACAAATTCTTATTAGG
This sequence comes from Maratus speculifer, assembly GCA_964019185.1. Classification (NCBI taxonomy): domain Eukaryota; kingdom Metazoa; phylum Arthropoda; class Arachnida; order Araneae; family Salticidae; genus Maratus; species Maratus speculifer. The sequence goes on from OZ025290.1 coordinate 154,504,240, forward strand.
AGGAAATATTATGAACATAAAAACTTGTCTAGACAAATGAAAAGAGAATCATGAAATTCTCATTATTTTAAATCACAAGATTGAGCCATTTGATGTGTCAAGTTAATTTTGATGATATTTTGGATGAGATTCTAAGAATAGAAAAGAAATTTCAGAGCAGCAACACTGACCAAAAGGGTTCATTTTAGGAATCATGCATGACTTGCATGTAGTGTTTTTAGGTGTAGCAAAAGGCATATTTTGAGGGGGAAAAAATGTTATTGATACATTTAAAATTTTGTCTCATTAACTTATACAAGCTTATACAATTCATGGAGTACAAAATGTTAATGTAGCAGTACTACTGGCAAAAAACTGATGAAGTTGTATACAGTAGAAGACTAAATTGTTCAGGTTGAAAATGTGCACAACAGATGACACTATTATCCTATGGCTTTTAATAAAATGCAGGAAAGCCTAGTAATTTCCTGGCAAATATATAATGTTTTAGACTTTGCTTTGATTCTGAAAGCCTCAAATGATCATCAATTTAATATAATAAATATCTAGAATTTAATGATTTTTTTAACCAGATATACTAACAGTATACTTTTAAATTAGGCTATATAAAAATCTTCTTCATAAAAATGACAAAACCATTAAAACAACTATTTACAAGTTAGCTAATAATAATAAAAAGTTATCGATGTTATCTGGGGGAACATTGGGTAAAAATATTTTTAAAAAATCATGCAGCTTTAAAATTAATAACTACAAGGCAACTTCTTTTACTTTCAATAATTTAAATTAAAGCATATGATATTTAACAATAAAAATTCAGTCCAGATAATACAAATATTTCAATTATAAAACTTACCAAGTCTTTAATTATATCATTTAGTTCTTTTTTGGCTGCTTCAACCTGTTCTTTACGCCCAATGATCATGATAGTATCTCTATCTTCATCATTTTCATTAGGGAAAATAATTCTGGCTCCAGTTTTATCTCGAACCTGACAACAAATAATATTATAATAAATAAGTAACATTAGTGAAAATATAAAAACTTGAATGCAGTATATAAAAAAGGACAAAAATTCTATTTTTATCATAAATTATTTTAACATTTAGAGTGATACAATTTCACATAGAATTAATTATTCTTACTTTCTTTCATTTATTACTTAAAATTTTATGATTAACAATAAGTAAGTATTAACTCTTAATGCTCTGCACATTTTTGTACTTTATGACAGATGGCTCCACAGCAAAGCCAACAAAGTGCTAAGGGTTAACTTCAATATATGCTTCTCAACAGAATAAATTATTTTGAAAATATCTTTTTTCAGAAAACATTGACTACACAGGCCTACAAAAAAAATTTTTTTTTTTTTTGGTGCCTTAGATTTTACAACTGATTTTGGATATTTTTGGGACGCTGATTCCAAATATGCAATCAGTTTTTCTCTATCAGCTCTACTTTTTTAGATATGCAAGGCGAACTAAAGATTTTTTTAGAACTAAAGTTACCTTGAACACGTAAACTGACCTTATGATACATAGCCCTGTAACAACGCTCAAGGCGATTAGAAGGACGTTGAAATACCACACGATCTTGAAAAAACAAATGTGCAAGCAAATCTGGGGATCTGCGCATGCTTATGATTTTGCACCGCTCATCCATAAAGCCAAATGTAAAAGCCTCCATGAGATAAGGTTAGTTTCAGAGTTCGCTCCATGGAAACAAAACTGGCTTTCTTTGACTTTCTAAAGTTTTTGAACTTCCATGATATTTGTGTTTAAGGTAGAATTCGTATCAATTTAACGTAAAACTCGTAGTGTTGTAGATTGTTGTGTTTGCGTTGTAGAATGGAATTTAAATGAGTTCAAGTAGAAAAAGTTGTATAAATCATCCAGATAAGTTTTGCTACATATACAGAGAATAAAAGTTGAAAGAACACAGAAAATATGTTACTGACTTTGTCAAGAGAGCTTATCTTGGATACTTTGGGGTTAGACTTGGTGATCAGGATAAAATCTGCGCACCGCAACAGGTCTGTAAAACTTGTACAGAATATTTATGACAGTGAGCTGACGGAAAAGAATAAGTCTCAAATTCGGCTTACCAATGGTTTGGAGAGAGCTCCAAAACCATTTCCATGACTATTATTTCTACCTAGCACTGGAATTTGAATTAATCGAAACAATTATAATAAGAAAACTTATCCTGATTTAGTGTCTTCAAGACCCCCACTTCCTCACTCAGAGGAACTACCGATCCCAACGTTTCATCAGCTACCAGAGCTTAGTGAGGATGAATATTGTCCTTCTGATCATCTTTTAGATAGCTGTGAAGGTAACAGTGATTATGAGGATGATAGAAACATTGCGCAATTCGTAAATAATTTCCTCCGTTGTGCAACAAGTGACAGTTATCATGGCATCATAAATAAAGTTAAGTGCTCGTTAGAGTGACCTTGGAAGCAGTGATTACGAGCGAACAATTACAGGTTTACAAAAACTGTCAAAACTTTCTAAATGACTCTTTTTTTATTAATAATTGTTTCTATATTATGATTTATGTATGTATCGATTTAAATTCATTCTGTTCTCTGTTTTGTAGCTTGCTGAGAGCACTACCCTTTTGCTGTGTTTGTTTTTCTCGCGTGTTAAAAATTAAAAGTAGAAAATGAAGAAGTGTGTATACAATAATTTGTGTGTGTGTTTTACACTTAGCATATAATAATATTATACGTCTTTATTAAGATGAATTAGTGCAGTGTATAGATCAAAATGTGAATACGCCCGGTTCCCTTCTCCTATGGTGGATTTAATTCTTGGATACTTCAATGAAGAAGAATTTATCGGGTGAGTACCTTTTACTCTCCTATTTAATTCTGATTAATGATAAGAAATAAAGAAAAACTATTGTATTGAGGTTATAATGACAACTCACGCCATTAATAAGACAAACGTCTTTCAATGATTATGAGAACGATTTAAAAAGTTATATCAATTTGATAACATAGTGATATACTAATTACACACAAATAAAAAATATTGAATAAAAAACAAATAAAAATATAAGATTAGAATGGCTACATTAAAAGATAATTATTCAATTGAAAAATTGACAGCAACGAATTACAGTACATGGAAATTTAAAATTGAAATGCTCTTAACTAAAGAAGAGCTGTTCCATGTAATAACCGATAATCCACCGACCCCTTTGACCGATCAATGGTCCAAAAATGATAGGAAGGCCCGGGCATTGATAAATCTAACTATCGATGATTCACAGATAACCCATGTTAAGAATTTACAAACTGCTAGACAAACATGGGATGCATTAAAAGAAATACATGAAAGATCAAATCTCACAAGCAAATTGTTTCTCCTTAGAAAATTATATAGTATAAAATTAGCAGAAAATGGAAATATGATAAATCATATTACAAAAATAATGGAGCTCGTTGATCATTTGGCAGCTATAGGCGAAATAATTGATAATCACCACATTTCCGCGCTCCTCCTGTGCTCTCTGCCCCAGTCTTATGATAATTTAATTACTGCTCTCGAAAGTAAAGAAGAAGCACAATTAACTCCGTCATATATTAAAAATAAGCTGATTGACGAGTTTAATCGTCGAAATGAAAACTATGAAAGTATTGATAATACAGCGAAAGCTTTTAAAGCTCAGAAAAAGTTTCCAGCTAAAAAAGAATCAAAATATTGTTCGATTTGTAAAATGAGAAGCCATAACACACAAGAATGTTGGCACAATAAAAACAAAACACACACAACACAACAAAATCAACACAACAAAAATTACAAAAAACACTATTCTACATCACTCGTTTTTCAAAGGGGTGAAAACAATTTTAAGAATGAACAAGCATCGGAATCGTATAACAGGTTTAATCGCTATGAAGGAAAAAACAATACATGGAGAAACAGCGAAAACAAAGATTATGCATTTATAACACAAGGGATAGAAAATAAAACATTCATTGTGGATAGCGGTAGCTCAAGTCACATTGCATCCTCTGAATCAATGTTTACAGAGATAAAATCGAGGGAAAAAACAAACGTGACTATCGCAAACGGAAAAAAACTTATCGCTTACGGTTCAGGCGATGTAAATTTAAATGCGCTGACATCGGATAATAAAATTCATAAAATAACACTTAAAGATGTACTTCTAGTACCTGAAATCGAAACGAATTTACTATCAGTCAGCAAAGCAACCCAAAACGGATGTGAGATTGTATTTAAAAATGACCGATGCTCTTTCAAACTTAATGGAGAAATCTGCTTAGAAGCACAAAAGGTAAATAACCTCTATGAAGTCCAGTTGGCTAACGAAAACCACGCGAACATTACACAAACGTGCAACAATAAAAATTGTCTAGAACTATGGCATAGAAGGTTAGGACACAGAAATCTAACATCGATTAAAGAAATTACACAAAAGGAATTAGTAAGAGGTATCCAGATAAACAATTGTAAACATAATATAGATTGCGAACCGTGTATTAAGGCGAAATTAACTGATGAACCCTATCCGAAAGTTGCTCAGTATAGAGCAAGTAAAAGGCTTCAACTTATTCACTCGGATGTTTGTGGATCTTTTCAGACACCCACGATTGGGGGGAAATCATATTTCTTGACTTTTATCGATGACTACTCGCGATTCACAATAATCTATCTATTGAAAAGAAAAAGTGAAGTCTATGAAAAACTCAAAGAGTTCATTGCGCTGATAAGCAACAAATTTGGTGAAAAACCGAAAGAAATCAGAACGGATAATGGGGGAGAATTTACATCAGATGAAATTGAGAATTATCTCAAATCAAATGGGATAAAACATCAACATACAGTCCCATATTGTGCAAGTCAAAATGGGGTGGCTGAACGGAAAAATAGGTCGTTAGTTGAGATGGCTAGGACAATGTTAAATGAATCAAATCTACCTTTAAAGTTCTGGGGGGAAGCAATCTGTACGGCAAACCACCTACAAAATAGACTGCCTACAAAAGCTAATGCAAAAACGCCATATGAATTATGGACAGAAAGACAGCCAAACTTAAGTTACGTTAAAGTATTTGGCTGCAAAGCCTTCGCTTATATTGATAAAGCCAGAAGACAAAAATTAGATAATAAAGCTGTTGAAGGTATTTTTGTGGGATACGACAATGAATCTAAGGGATACCGCATATATGTAGGAGGAAATGAAATAAAAATCGCGAGAACGGTAAAATTTCTTGAAAATAAATTCAAATACGTAAATGATAAGCCTGAAATTGAACAAAAACAAAATGAAGACGAAAAACGCAATTGTAAAAATCTCGTGGAGATAGAAATTTCGAACGGAAAAACAACACCATCTGCGTCTCAACAACAAATTGTGGAACTAAGGCGCTCAGATAGAATAAATAAAGGCGTACCTCCTGATAGGCTTATATATATTGTCAAAGACGACAAAATTAATGAACCAAAGGATTATAAGGAAGTTAAATTAATGGAAAACTCTCCGGTAAAACAGAATTGGATAGAAGCCATGGAGAGCGAAATGAATTCTTTAAGAAAAAATAAAACATGGTCAATTGTAGATCCTCCACCGAATAAGAGAATAATAGGTTGCAAATGGACTTACAAATTAAAGCGTGACAATACCGGAAAAATACAAAAATATAAGGCACGTTTAGTAGCTAAAGGATATACGCAAAAATTCGGAGAGGATTATGACGAAACCTACGCACCGGTCGTATCGTATACTATGATAAGAGCATTATTAATAGCGGCGTTGCACCAAAACTTAAATGTTAAGCATATAGATATTAACACCGCGTTCTTACATGGGGAACTTGATGAGGAGATATACATGTCGCAGCCGGAAGGATTCGTTGAACCAAACCAGGAAACCAAAGTTTGTAAATTAAATAAGGCAATCTACGGACTTAAGCAAGCCGCGAGAGCGTGGCATAATAAAATAACAGAAACACTAAAAAACATGAATTTCATTCAAAGTAAAATTGACACATGTCTTTTTACACAGAAAAGGAATAATGAAACAACCTATATAATAACATACGTCGATGACCTCTTAATTGCAGGGAAAGACGAAACCATTGAGGAAATAATCGCGAACTTAAATAAAGAGTATGAATTAAAGAATTTAGGGGACGTAAGCAATTATTTATCCATGAACATTCGAAAGGTAAACAAAAGCTACTTAATTAACCAAACTTCAAAAATTGAAGAGTTAATTAATAAATTCAATTTACAAGAAGCAAAACCATGTAGTACACCCATGGAAACAAATTACACTCACTTTAAAGATGATGACAATATTTTACCAAACAACACACAGTACAGACAAGCCATAGGTGCACTCTTATATCTTGCCACAGTGAGCAGACCTGACATTTGTGCAGCTGTCAACATCTTAAGCAGAAGGAACGAAAAGCCAAGAATGAAAGATTGGAACAGTGTAAAGCGGGTCATGAGGTATCTCAAGACAACAAAAACCTTTAATCTAGTTATAGATGGAAATTCAAAACCAACGCTAGAAGTCTACGCGGACGCTGATTGGGGTGGAGACACAGAATCAAGAAAATCGACAAGTGGTAATGTATATTTGCTAGGTAAAAATCCCATACTTTGGTCAACTAAAAAACAATCCTGCATAGCTTTATCTTCTGCCGAAGCTGAGTACATCTCAGCAGCTAATGCAGCTAATCAAGTCAAATGGCTGGTGAATTTACTTGAAGAACTGAATATCTCACAAACATATCCTATAGAACTCTTCGAGGATAATCAGTCGGCTATCAAAATGATAGAGCTTGAAAAACATTCAAGTAAAACAAAGCACATAGAACTTAGATATCATCTCATAAAACAACTGAAACAAGATGGCATAATAAAACTCGTATATTGCCCAACCAAAATCATGATAGCTGACTTATTCACAAAACCCCTGCCAAAACCTCTTTTTGAAATTCACAGGAAGAACTTGCATCTGAGTGACAACACAACTTCAGAAATTAAGGAGGAGTTGATAGAAACATTGCGCAATTCGTAAATAATTTCCTCCGTTGTGCAACAAGTGACAGTTATCATGGCATCATAAATAAAGTTAAGTGCTCGTTAGAGTGACCTTGGAAGCAGTGATTACGAGCGAACAATTACAGGTTTACAAAAACTGTCAAAACTTTCTAAATGACTCTTTTTTTATTAATAATTGTTTCTATATTATGATTTATGTATGTATCGATTTAAATTCATTCTGTTCTCTGTTTTGTAGCTTGCTGAGAGCACTACCCTTTTGCTGTGTTTGTTTTTCTCGCGTGTTAAAAATTAAAAGTAGAAAATGAAGAAGTGTGTATACAATAATTTGTGTGTGTGTTTTACACTTAGCATATAATAATATTATACGTCTTTATTAAGATGAATTAGTGCAGTGTATAGATCAAAATGTGAATACGCCCGGTTCCCTTCTCCTATGGTGGATTTAATTCTTGGATACTTCAATGAAGAAGAATTTATCGGGTGAGTACCTTTTACTCTCCTATTTAATTCTGATTAATGATAAGAAATAAAGAAAAACTATTGTATTGAGGTTATAATGACAACTCACGCCATTAATAAGACAAACGTCTTTCAGAGGAGACGTCATCAATGTCTAAATTTTTCAACCAGGTTGATTTAAATGATTTCAAAAGAGATTTCAATGTTTTAAAAGAAGCTTCTGAATTACTGGTTGGTTTCAAGATTAAAAGACAAAAATTTATTAGAACAAACAGCCAAACTTTCATTTTATCACACAAGACAAAATTGTCTACTACCCTTCTTCTCTTAAAAAAACAATCTTGTATTTCGTCATGAATTTAGAGGATTGTTAGAAAAATTGGTTCTTCCTAAATATTTTCCAGATGATTGTCCTTGGACAGCAAAGAAGTTACACAAAATACTATTGTTTTTATATTTTTGGGATAGCAGAGATAAAACACACCACTAGATTAGAAAAGAGGCCTAAGAAAGAAAACATGGATGTTGGAGAAAGGAATGTCATTAATAACACTTTTAGTTGGGCGAAAGAAAATCATACTTTCTGCACTGCATATCAAGCTCTGTCCTATGAAGCAGTTTGTGTAAATTCTCCATAAGAACGGGTCATGATTTGCATATATAAGGTAAAAACACCCGAAATGAGTTATGAAGATATTTAGGAGGGATGCTTAACGGACAACAAATAAGACAACTGATTAAGGATCCTGATTTCGTAAATTCAACGAATGAGGCTGAATAAAAACCTGGACTTTTTTTGTGGCAGTTCACAAAAGCATTCCGGGCAAATGCAAAGGAGAAATCTATGTAGAACTGGTAAATGAAAAGCATAATAGTTTTAAATTTCTTGGGTGTACTAGAAGCATTAAATTGCACTATTTACACTGCCACTTACAGCACTTTTTTGAAAATAAAGAAGGCACAAGTGATAAACATCCCGAAAGATTTCACCACAATATTAAGATTATGGAGGACCGCTACCAAAAAAGATGAGATATGCAAAGGGTTTCAGATTACAGTTTGAGTTTAAAAAGACACTGTTCTAAAATATATTCCAGAATGTCACGGAAAAGAAGCTTCCGAAGCATTCAATGAGTATCAATTTCATCAGTGAGGTTTTTCTCTAATTTTGTGAGTAAAAATATTTGTATAATATAATTAAAAAATTATTATTTGAATATGTGTATATCATAATAATAAAAACTAACATTTGTATATTATAAAAAATAAAAATCCTGTATTTATTTTATTTTTACATACATTTTTTAATACATGGATTTACCTTAAAATAATGAAACATATATTTCACAAAAAGTTGTTTATCTTAAAAAACCGAGCTGTTAGAGAAAAACTAATGCCATATTTGAATTCAAGACATCAAATTCATATAAAATCAGCTAAAAATACCCCGGCACCAAAACAGCTGTTGACCAGTGCTATATATGGCATACAAATGAGACTGAGCGAAGATAAACATTTTGACACATTAATTAAAATCACCTATTTCTTCCTATTTAATAAAGGGAATGGAAAATTTTACATTGTACATGGTAAAAAATATTTTCATTTCCCACATGCAGTCAGTCAAGTAATCAGATGCACTAATAAGCTTTCTTTTTGAAAAATGAAATCAACCTACCTTTTTTATGTTAGCACCATTCTTCCCAATCAAAAATTTATGATGCTCAGGTTTTGCAGTTACTTCAGCAGTATAGCCAGTCAGTTGCTGGAAGTATAAAAATGTCCGTAAAAATAACCACTAATAAAATAACATTGTAAGTAAATTATAAAATCTTAGTTTTAAATAAATTGTATATATTGTTACCTTATACTGTTAAATAACAACCTTGTTTTTAAACATAAAGATTGAATTTTGTAATCTATTTTAAACTTTTCTTAATGTGATAGAATTATAAAATTTACATTTAGTGCCATGTTTCCAATGGAAATCTAACATTTTAATGTTTTTAGTAATATAAATTAACATATAAATTTTAAGGCATTTTTTCATTAGCCAGGTGATAAATCATTAATTATTGTCTTGTAACTTTTACATTGTATGGGAGTTAAAACAAGAATGAATTTAATAATGCATCCACTAACATTTTCCAAAATAGGACAAATGGTTCTGAAACTGCAAGAATAAAACATTTTAAACACTAAAAAGTAGGAAATAATAATAAAAAAAGTTATAAAAAGATACATTTTTACTCAATAATATTTTATACTAATTATTTTACAATTATATTTTGAGAAATCAGTTTAGAAATCCTATGTTTCATTCTTTCTTGTTTCTCTACCCTTAAAAAAATCACTTGTGCTTTTTACCAAGGATAAAGAAAACAAGAATTTTTCATAAATGAGTTTGATACCCATGGCAAATTAAGTTACTGGAATAGAAATTTTTGGGGAAAAACATAAAAGTTAATTGAAAAATTAGGCTTGACTTTCCATATTAATATTGAATGCTTTTAAAAGAGAGGAAGAAAAACTTTCTTTTTTACTCTTACACTTATTTATAAATAAGACCTATCAGATTGTAAGATTATTTTTTACAGTTTTTAGATTTTATATTTCTTTTCAGCTCTTGCCATCTGTTAATTTTTAGCCCCAGTCATATTTTTTTGTAGTGCAATGCATATTTAATCATTGTTTGTTTTCTGCTAAGTATTATGCTTTTTGAGTTAGGTTTGGCATTCTCTATTTTACCGTATCACAGGTTCAAAGACCATCGCAGCCATTTAAGTTCATTTTCCACTCTGCCTGTCTTGTCATTGGGATCTATTTTTAGTCACTACAGCACTGCATTGACTTGTGGCCATGTAATAAAGATGTATTTTACTAAGCAAATGAATCTATAGCTTTAGTTTCTTTTATTTTAAAGTGTTCTACAATTTATCGCACCAATTTAATTTACCTAATTTAAATATTTATGCTTTCTTATTTTATTAGCCTCCAGAGTCTTCATATATATATTAAAACTTGCTAATTTTAAAATATGAATTGGTTGTGATGAGAAGCTGCAAGATGTATTTCTTGCATATAATGTTAGAATTTGTCGAGTATGGCTTTGACCAGCATAGCTTTTCAAAAGAACCAATAAAATGTTTTATAGAAAGAATTATGCTATTGTACTAAAGACTGGTAATTTTTTTATTATTATTATTATTATTATTTTTTTTTTTTTTTTTGTGTGGAGACTGATGTCATTGTCAATTGTATTTAAATATGTCACACAGTTATATTTAAATATTATGTGCTTTGAACCTCCTTGTTATGTTTGAACCTCCTCATCTTAAAATCTGATGTAATGTTTCAATGAATTTAATGTTTCTCTTTATACAAGATATTTCATTTTTTAACAAGATTTTATAAGCAAGAACTTGAATATAACATTCATTTCAAATTCACAAAATTATAGCTAACTTTTTCACAAGTTAAAAATCTGTTCACAATTTCACCCTGAGAGAAAAGTCTGGACAAACCCATGTTATTGGTTTAAAATATATTAGAAGAAATCTCTCATTTGGAGGTTGTTAATCAACCTTCAAAAAAATTAGAGAGCAAATACCTTTTCATTTGATAATTCAATTAACAACTTCTTAGCCTTAAGAACATCTTCTTTGGGACCTCTAATTGAAACTTTATCACTACCAGTACCACCAGTTGGAAATTTAATAGTTACACCACCACAGTCATCAATAATAGAACGGATAAGGCGACCTTTTGTGCCAATTATGGAGTTATGCAATTTAGCAGGAATCATTATCTCTTGGGTAACAACATTATCCTATAAAAGAAAAGTAACAATGTAAGTTCTGAAGCATAAATAAATAATCGATTTGCACAAGTCAAATAAGAAAATAGAACTAAATACTGATAAGTTACAGTCAAACACAAATTAAACAAGCTCATTACTCTAAAACATTCTACAAAATGATTTCTTTGGGAGATTTTACAGGAGTGGATTTTAAGAAATTTTAATTTGTGAAATAGGTACAATTTCTAAAACACTTTGCATATGAGAGATTGAAAGTTTGCAGCACAAAACAAAAAATATTGAAATATGAAAAATATTTACTAATAACATCAATTATAAGTAAATAAATTATTAAATTGTCTGAATTACTTTCATAAAAAAATACCTTTCAATGAATTAGATATAGATTTAATTTCTAAAAATGATTTCTCCCTATTTATGTGTGAAAATAAGTTAATAAGAGTCGATTTTACTGTATAGAGAGGGGAGAAATAAAAATTTATTTTCTTGAGAGAGCACCATAACTTTCAAAACCTTACATTAAATTAAAAAAACTGACTTTGTTATTAACTATTTTTTAAAGGTAAAGTTTTACTTTAAATCTTGTGAAATTTCAAAATGAAAAAAAAAAAGTACCCTAAATATTAATGAAAACAGGAATTAGATTATATTTATAAAAATTATCAACAAAGGATTTTCCACAAAAATTCCTATTTTCAAATACATAAGGTGAAATTTGTCACAAAGCAATAAACAATATCCAATAATTAAAAAAAATTTTTACTTACACTGCTAGCCATTAAAATTGCAACACCATGAAAAAAAAAAGAAAATACAAAACAGATAATTATTGTATGAAAAAAGTATGGCATAAAAACAAAATGATGAAATTTGTAAGCAATTTGGGGGTTTACAGGAATGTGAAATTAGTATAAACAGCTGCTCCTACTAGCAGCTAAAATGGTCCTTATTGGTTATGCAAGGAGTCTAATTGGCTTGAATGACAAATGAACAACACACACCATACTACTTCAAGTCTATGCCATACTTCAGTGACCACTTTAGGTGGAGAAGAATGACAGGCTAGTCTCTCAGCTATCCATCACCAGATGTTTTCAGTGGATGACAGATTTGGAGAACATACAGGCCAAGGCAGCAATCAAATATTCTGTATCAAAGAAGGTCAGAACATGACATGCAGCATATGATCGAGCGTTATCTTGTGGAAGATGACTTTTGGCATGCCTCGACGGCAGAATAAAAGTACTAGACATAAGTTATGAAAAATGTACCTTTTTTGCATTCAAATTACTGTTGATCTGAACTAGAGATGTGCATGTTCTGTATCCAATAACTGTCCAATCCATCAGACTAGATTCAGGGCACCTATGCCGATGGCAAGCAGGTGACAAGCATTCTACTTGGAGCCTCCAGACACATATACAGCCATCAAGATACTGTGTGCTGAATGGAGACTCATCTTAAAAGACGACAAAGTACCACTCCTATATCCAGCTTTGTCATTCGGCAAACCAGAATCGTTGTCTTTCTATGCTGCAATATAAAGGCAAGCCGTAATAATGGTCACCGTGATGACAGTCCAAGCTACTGCAAATGTTGCCACACTGTAAAAGCAGGTGCAGGGCGTGCTACAAACAAGCCTATTTCCTCACTAATGGTCCATGATGTGAATGTATGGTTTTGCAGGGCAGACCTCATATGTCTATTCTCTTGTGCCTTAGCCATGGGAGGATGTTGCAATCTTGCTTGCTGTTCAATATGACCTTCAACTACCCATTAATTACATATTTGCATAACAGTAGTTTATTCTAAACAGTGTGCCAGGCAATATCACATAACGATAATCCACTTTCAATAGGTAACGATCATGCCTGTATCAAATTTCCATACTTGCTGGTAAGCATTTATTCTTATTATTCAAGGCACAATATTATAGTCTGTGTAAACACTAACCTTACAAAGCACTTTCTAAATGAGAAAATCCACTATGCAACTTCTATTTTATTCTTGTGCTTCAAATGTTTTGCCCTCCTGCGCCATCTGAAATACTAATCATTTGCACATTTCAATCTCTTCTTCCTATATGATTTTGACATTCGTCAGATCATTCCTTCTTGGTGTTGCAATTTTAATAGCCAGCAGTGTAGATACATAAATAACAAAATAATCATATATAAAGAAAAAAAATGAACTTATTTAAATATTCGTACCTTTTCTTAAAAGTTAAATTTTCATTAGAAAAAAATTCTAGTGGTGCACCAAATTTTTAAATTTGACTTGATGATATGTAAAATATCATCAAGTATTTTAAAATATTTGTTTATCAAGTCTTAGACACTTTGTTATTACTTTACAGTAAATTCCACCAAATAGCATTCAAATAAAACAGAAAGAAAAACTTCACTAGTATTTATAAGAATTTCATGTTATTAAACTCATAAAATATTCATTGTTATTCATCTCTAAAGTTGCTTTTTAATATTAGATGAACAAATTTACATAATTCAAAAGAGGAACTTTAATTATTAAATATAAAGACGTAGAAGAACTTTACGGGAATCCTTTTCTTAGTTTCATGATGAAAACTCTGATAGTAAAAAACTTACTAATTCTTCTTGGATAGCTAAAATTTTCTCTTTAGCCAATAAGACATCTTCTTTTTTCCCTTTAATAATAATAACATCTGACTCAGTACCCTCATCTGGAAGATCAATTCTAGTGTTTGTTTCTTCTCGTATCTAAAACATGCAAACATAAGCAGTTAATAATACAAATTTAAAAAATAATATGATCATAGTTATTCTGCACATATAATTTCATCCATATTTGATTTGCACTCCAATAAATAAAACTTAAGTAAATACTGATTTTAAAAAAAAGGGAGATGCGATAGGATTTGCGACTGATGACAGTAAATTAGAATAAAAATATTTCATGGCATATGATGCAAAAAACTCGAGAAATATCTGAAATATCATTACAGAATAATAAAAAGCAATGTTTTTGTTTTCAATATTCAGAAGAAGAATTTAAAGTAAATATTGGATTGTTCTCAAAGTTTTGTTTTTTCCTCTCCATGGAAATGAGTAATACTTTTGAGCAGTACTTTTCCTTTAAATGTGGACACTTATCACCGACTTTCGACAACACATTTTCACTTAAAAAATGGGTGAAAACCCTCATCTTGAGATTATAGGTGAAGATTCAGGGTTGATAGTCGCCATGCGGCGGCAAAATTTTTTGACTTGACAACTAATCTTCAGCATCTAAGTCGCAATCTTTGGCGAATTTTGAGATTTTTCTTGCAATCATTTGATAATTTTTTTTTTTTTTTTTTTTTTTTTTTGGAGGAGGGTGGGGTGCAATCCTCTTACAAGAAACCCATGTTTCTTCTTTATCTAGTGACAAAAATCTCATGTTTTTTAGCAATCCTATACCCAAAATATTTTTTTCTGTGATCATTTACTGAAAATTGTGTTTTTCAGTGATTTTTTAATGAAAGTTGCGATGTTTTTTTCAATCCTTTGATAAAATTAGCTTTTTTTCTATATTTTGACGAAATTCGCATTCTTTCTTAGAAAATAAGCTCTGGTTGCAACTGGAATATTTGGCTTTAAGAGCCACTGGCTCCTTAAAAATTTTGGGAGTCTGTACCTATAACTGATAAATTCAAGGGGTGGCCTGGAAGAACGAACATTTCTTATAAGTATATTAAAATGTCTTCTATCCAAAACATTTAAGACTGTGTTTTATAATTGTTTAAAAGTGCAAATCTCCCTTTCTTTTAGAACCACAAAATGTATCTTTGGAATTATGAAATTCTCTCAGGTAAAAAATGAATGCAGGATAGTCCGGGGATAATCAGAATTTAAAATTGGGTATTAGCATTTTAAAATTTTGACAATGCTATATTTAAAGATTTCTTATAAATTTAAATTGCAACAAGCAAATTGCAGTAAAACAGGTCAACAGATTTTTTTTTTTTAAGTAGAAAAACATTAAACACACATTTCTCTTTGCAAAGAAAATTTCATATGATTCACAACATAAAAATATGATAAAAATGTTGAAAACTGTAATAACTAGCTAGAAAAAAAAACAAGCAAATGTGAAACATGAACACACAATACACACAATGTTTATCAATGTGATAATATAAAAATTGGAAAAAAAAAATGAGCATAAAAATTTAATCTTTTATTGTTATGCTTGTGAATACTTGTCAATTTCAATGAATTTTCTTGTACAAATGCCTGTTATATGCCAGGATATATATTTTCTTTCAGATAAACTTTGAAATATCAAATTTCATACTATGACAATTTAGTCCAAAATGAGATTGAATGGTTTAGACCACTCAATGGTGAAAAACAAGATTACTTTCTAAGAACTAAATATTTGAATAATACAAAAGAAAAAGCTTCATTCTCTTAACAATTAAGTAAAAATAACTTTAATGAGAACAAAAAGCAAGAAAAATAAAATATCTGAAATACAAAAAATCTAAGTAGATTTTGTGCTTCTTTGGAATGTTTAAAATATGTAATTGGATTGCCCCAATTGAGCTAATTCAATCATAAAATCTACTATAACATTTAAGGTTCTTTCCTTTTTCTTTTTTAGTGAGCGTTTGTTTGAAAAAAGTTATTAGAATTATTTCTTTATATATTTTACAGTGTGTTGGTCATGGCTACTGATAAAATTGCAAAAAAACAGCATTATTAGTTTAAAAATTATAGAACAGTGCAAAGATGCCCTATAAGCAGGGATTATTAAAAATACCAGTGAAATGATTTCCCACCATCATCAGTTAACTTTCATAAACATATTGTTAAAAAGATGATAGATTATGTTACTTTCAAAACATAGTAAAGGCAAGTAAAGCGTTAATTATAAGCAAATTTAGCAAAAATTGTAATATTTATAAAAACAGAATTAGTCTACAATGGAACCCTTTTTTTCAAACAAAAACATTCATAGTATCAATGTTTAAAAAAGTCAGCTAAAATAAAAACCTGTTTTTTTTTTTTTTTTTCACCTTAGTTTTGTAATCGCAGGTTTTACTACTGATATCTTAAAAAACACAAAAATGGCACCAGAAAATAAAATTCTAATCTGAAAAGTACTACAAGTCTTGATAATTTTTTTTTTTTTTTTTTTAAAAAGCACATCTCCAGCATGATAGAATATACAGAACAATGGTTAAAATGATAAAAGATGCTTACCCTTTTTATATTGGCACCTCCTTTTCCAATGATAAATTTATGATTTTGCTTATAAATTGGAACATCAACACTAAAATTATTAAGTTTCATTTCTTCGTGCAGACGTTGTAAATATTTGTAACAAGCATCTACATCTTGCTTTGGACCTCGAATAGTGACTTTGTCACTCTTTAATCCAGCTTCAGGGAAAGTAATATTCACCTGTAATAATAATGTTAAAATAAATGGCAATAGAACAGACAGATGTATTTTGATAGACATGCAGTAGGAATTTTTGTTGATGACCTAATAGAACAAAGAAATTTTCATAAAATTTCAATTGCAAGTACCTTCCTTTTTACAAAGAATTAACAGTTAAATTTGCTAGATAAGTTTATAATTGAAATTAAAAAAAGATTTTTACCATTTGTTTTTCCACCAACAAATTTTTCCTTAAAGAAAGAATCATCCATATGCCCTACACACAAAAGTTTTTATTTTTTTTCCTTCTTTGTTATTTTATCTTAAACTAATTTCTCCTGAAAAATATTGCTTTCCACGTAACATACATGCATAGCTTAACATTCCTAACTAATTTTTAACTTATTTTCTGACCTATTTAATCACAATAAATAATCTATCACCTAAATTATCTCCTACCAAAAATTAATGCTAATCTTCTTGAACCTCTGCCCCATTCCATGCATCTC
Organism: Maratus speculifer; assembly: GCA_964019185.1. Classification (NCBI taxonomy): domain Eukaryota; kingdom Metazoa; phylum Arthropoda; class Arachnida; order Araneae; family Salticidae; genus Maratus; species Maratus speculifer. Next base: position 154,521,482 of record OZ025290.1, read on the forward strand.
TTGAAGTTTAAAATCTTTAAGTTTGTTTTGTTTCTGCTTGTCACTTTGTTTTAATAATGTTTGAAAGACTAGTTATTCATTTATTGTTAGCATCTATATAATAAAAGCCGAAGTCATGTGACTCATCAACACTTCCGGGCTTACCCACTTCACTTTTATAAGTCAGGCTGCTATTTTGTTACTTTTATATTAGCTGGGTACAGATGTTTCAATAGCCAAATAGGTTTCCATTGAAATGGCTTTCTATTCAAATTATAAAGCTGTCACTGACTTTTTAAAAATACATGAATTTCATTAAAACACATATTAAAATACATACATTAGATACATTTAAATTACATGCCTTTTTTTCGTGTTATTTAAAATGCAATAATATACAGAAATGTACTTTTTTACCATAGAAACTTGATGAAAGGGTACTTGGTGAGAAAAGAAATTTGGCAATGTATTTTCTGGCAACCTATTTATAATTTCATATATACAAGCATTTTTTCCCTGTGTGAATAAAATTTATTTAATGTAAAGAAACCATTATCTATTTTTATATTTGAAACAAAAGTAATTTGCACATTAAAAAATATATGCATGAGTGTTCAAAGTGTTCAGTGTGATGTATACAAAAAAAAAATTATAAAGCAGAAGTTCTGAAACTTCCAGACGAGTGTTTTTAAAAACTAGCTGATGGATCTTTTTGCAGATTATATCATTCGATAGAAAATATTTTTGCGGAGGTTTATGATACAACTATACAGGGATAACTCTGATTTTTCGTACCAAATTTCGTATTTTTCGGTTATTTTTGATGGAAGGGTTGCAACAACTAATTTTTTGGCGATAATTATATTTCAAAAAAGAAATGAAATGCTTTCTCTAATGGAAAATAATAAACATTTCGAAAAAAAAAAAAAAAACTTAATTCATTGATTTAAAATAATGATAATAAGAAAAAAAATCTGTTTAATGCAAAATAATATTATGAAAGGAAAATATTTATCTTTAACGAAAAAAAAAAAGAATATTTATAATATTTAAAAAGTAACTCAATGTGAAAGAAGGTTTTGAAGTGACACAATATTTGGCTATTTATTTCTTTCGAGCCAGATTAAAAGAAAACAACGTATCAAAAATTTCATTAGGTAAAACATAAGTATTTTTTTCTTTCTTTTTTTAAAAATATTTTTAAATCTAATTTTCCCGTTATGTGTTTTACAGAAGAAACTCACAGAATTAATTTTTTTAAAAAAAGGCTCTAATTGTTATTTGTAAGTTGTTTGTTCAATTGGGTGTTTCAATCTACTTTTGTCGCCAATCAATGCAATTCTAAACAAAAAAAAAAAAAAAAAAAAAAGAAAGAGCGATGTTCGCAAGAACTATTTTCTCTCTCTTTTAATGAGTGAGAGCATTTTTAGGAAAAAATTTTACATTTAACTTAAATACAGATATAGCAGTTAATACCACAAAAATTAATAATATTTAAATTTTAAGGTAAATGTCTTTCCACATACATAGATATTGTAAAGTAATTTAACTGCAACTTAAAAATTTTTGGCACAGATATCTCATACGCACTACATTGGTGCGATTTGTCTCTTATGCCAATATCATATATACATCTGGGTAATTAACTGACGCCAAAGTGTCACTATTTTGCTTGATATGGCAACTCGGATGTTATTGTCTATTTATTAATAAATTGTCTATTTACAATTTTTTCCCTTTTTTTCCAATTATATAAACTATTTTAATCCAGGCACATTTGTCATACATGCGCCACATTTGCGCGACTGCAATAAAATGGTGATTTTATGCCTCATTTGGTAACCTGGCTGTTGTTTATTTATTAATAAATTTTTATTTTATTTTATTTTTTAAAGGATATAAATAGTTTTGTTTTATAATTATTAACTAAACTTCGCGCCAATGTGGTGCTTATATGTTATGTATACATTTTTTTCACTATACTACAGTATTTAAACATGCTGTATAAATAACGATTATTGTTTTTTCCAAACATGTTTGGCACAAATAGTATATCACACTGAGGTACCTGACCTATCGCCAAAACGATGTTATTTTGCCTGATATGGTAACCCAGCAATAGTTCTTTCTGTATTAATAAATTGTTTATTTACTTTCAATTTCTTTTTAGAAATTCTATAAATTGTTTTGTGCTATAGTAACTTTTTTTATTTATTAATATTTTCGTTTTAAAATAACGAAAATAATTTTTAAAGATGCACATTTCTTCGCTATTCTAAAACGAGGATTTTGCTGCATTGGTATTGGAAGGAAATCTTGCAAATCCGGGTTTGTGCCAGAGTTTTTTGTGACATATGATATTTTCAAATGTAAATTGAGTGCTACTTGATTAACACGTCGGCCAGTTTCGCCAAACTATTCAAATTTACATAAATTCATTTTAAATAACGAAAGAACAATAAATATAAATAAAAAATACAAATTAAAAAGTACTTATGACGTAAAAAAATACATGTATCACGTGTAATATCAATTACTATCGTACTTACGATCAGTGATTATTGATATTTATTCCTATAATATGCTATTAATTTTTTTTCTCGACAGAATAATCAAGTAGTACCGTACATTGTACAAACTTCAGTTAATATTACAAAAATAGAGCTAAATAACTAAATTTAGGTGCAAATGCACACACCCATGGTGTAAGAAAGAACAAATGTCATATATGCACCATGTTGGGATGATATATTTCTGGCGCCACTTTAATGGAAACTTCATTTTCAAATGACAGATACATTTCTATTTTCTATTTTACTTTTCTATGTATAGAGCATAACATTTTGTATCATTTTAAAATACAAATGAAAGTAAATAAATAGTTCATTAATAAATTAAAAACAAAGCTGGATTACCATAAGAGGCATAAAATGTTCATTTTGTTTCAATCACGCCAACGTGATGCGTATATGATATCTGTATCAAAAAATGAATTTCACACATTCAAAAAATATTCACCTTATTTTTCTAAGGAAAACTTTATTTAACTTTATTTATTCTGCTGCATTCCAAAAACGGAACACTGTAATAGATTTGTCAAGAGCAGAAGTATGTTGTGAAATATAATATAATATTGATAGAAGATGTATTAAGGTTTCCACAGATACCCATATCCTAGAGTTCACAGGTTTAGAGTTCAAAAACTATCAAATGAAAATGAATCACTTGAAAATTGATTAAAGTCAATGGTATATCTCTGCGATCATAATGCTCGCTATTTTAGAAGTATGGTGAATAGACAATATTTAAATTGCTCTTTTCATAATTGCCTCATTTATCTATCAAACTCTACAATAAATGGTCAACTGAAATATTTTTTTCTTAAAAGCCCGAATTTTATCAAATGCATAAGCTGATACAACAGCATAATATTTTATTATTATTGTAATATATTTTGGCGTCAACGGGCCTTGATTCCACTGTTGTTTTTATTTTTGGGTCAGTTTTGTTTTTTCTAGCTTGCTGAGTTTTGCACTGATGAAGAATCTCGACAGTAGATTCGAAACAGCTGTTTGCAAACTTTTAATGCATTTTTGGTGCATGTATAATCGTTGGTTTTCTATCTTTAAATACAATGGCATTTTGTATGATTTTCAGAAATGTGAAAAAGCATTCGAGGTGAAGTTGCTTTAAAAAACACAATCATATTCAATATTTTGTTTGATTCATGTTTTGTTTTGAAAAATAAACCAGCGCAGTGGGCTTAGCCTGCTAGTAATTACATATATAATCAAAAATGAATGTTCATCATGTTTGTTTTCAAAGCTGCTTATATATTTTAGCAACATATCTTCCATTTTAAAGCCAGAATTTCATCAAGCTTTGGCACAGATATCATTATGCACTACCTTTGCATGTGTACAACAAAACAGCGATTTTATGCCACACATTTTTAATCTGACTGGACACAGATATCATACACACACCACATTGGCACGACTGCAACAAAATTATGATTTCATGCGTTATACGGTAACCCAGCTATTGTTTATTTATTTATTAACTGTCTATTTACTTTTGTTTTCTTTTTTTAAATGATGTAAATTGTTTTGTTCTACAGTTATTAATTAAACTTTATTATTTTCTTTTTTAAATAATAGAAAATAATAAAAAAATACATAACTGGTATTCGGAAACAAAGTTTTTGCCGAATTGGCATTAAAAAAAAAAATTGCACTAGTGTGTTGCGTGTATGACATTTGTGCCTACGACTTATTATTTAATTAGTAATAAACTTTTTTTTTTTTTTTAAAGGATATAAATAACTTTGTTCGATAATTATTAACTAAACTTTTTTTATTTATTATTTTTTTAAATAATAGAAAATAGTTAAAAAATATATGTATAATTGGTATTTGAAAACCAAGTTTTCGCCGATTTGCCGCCAGAAAAAATTTCGCCCATGTGCTACTAATATGACATTTGTGCCTAACATATGAAAACATTTTATTTCAACATTAAAGCATTGTTTCTAATTTACACACCCAAATTATAAAAGCTGGTGAAGCGGAAAATGCTGTTGGCGATATATGAATCAGTCTAACATAAAAATTCAGCAAAATAAAAGTTAAAATAAAATTGCTTAAAATTTGATTTTTAAAATAAATCTAAAATACATATGTACATATATTTGAGAGATGAGTTATTGTCAAAAATAGGTATATGTTATCAGATAACTTCAGTTGAAATTAAATTGACAACATCTATTTTTTTCCATCAAAGTAAACAAACAAAAGAAAAAATATTCGTTCTTCAATGAGTGAGAAAATTAATTTATGGAGGTAATAATTCACATAGCAAGAATAAATGATCTTGGCGTCATATTCACATAATTGCAGATTCGTTACAAATGTTTGATACTTAAGGAAGAAATGTTTAGTTTGATGTTTATTAGTTTATCCGTTAATTTAAATAAGAACTAACATAATTAAAGATGGACATTGTGCTGTTAATGATAACAATCACTAAAAAAATAGGATAATACATTTGTAGAATAGACCAGCTTCAATTGACGTCCATTATTTATTAGGTACTTAGTTATTGGTTTAGGTTATTGGTGAATAATTTAGCAATAGTTTTTTCTTTCTTTTTTAATTAAAATTAGTTGACAGGGTTAATGGTGTTGTACCTAAAACAAATATCAAGGATAAAAGCGCACTATAGCTCTTTTCGAGCAGCAAAAATCTAATTTTGGAGCAGTAAAATCCATTTTTGAGGCAGTAAAAATTGCTAGCAGTAAAATCCAATTTTTTCGTGATTTTTGGATGAAATTTTCACTTTTTCGCGATCTTACCAAAATTTGCATTTTTTAGGGATCTTCTGATAAAATTTAAGCTTTTTGCAATCTTTTGAAAAAATCGACAGGTACTTTTGCTATGTTTGGATAAAACTCGCGTGTTTTTTGCAATCTTTCGACAGGATTTGAGTTTTCTGCAATCTTCTGGCAAAATTTTAGATTTTTTGCAATCTTTTAAAGAAATTTGAGTTTTTCGCAATCTTTGAAAGACATTCACGCGGTTTTTTTTTTCGATCTTTTGAAAACTTTTTTACAAGACAAACTCTTCAGGTAAAATTTGTCCCCGACGATTTGTCCCCCCGATTTGACGAAATTCGCTTTTTCCCCTCGATCTTTTGATAAAAATTCGTGATTTTTTTCGCGATCCTTTGACAAAAATTCGCTACTTTTTCGCGATCCTTTAACAAAAATTTACGACTTTTTCACGATCTTTTGAAGAAAATTCGCGATTTTTTCGCTATTCTTTGACAAAAAAATCGTGTTTTTCCGCAATTCTGAAAAAATAGCGTTTTTCCTGGTATCATTTGATGAAAATCGCATCTTTTTCGCGATTCTTTGAAAGAGACTGCATCATTTTCACGATCTTTCGACAGAAATCGCAGTTTTTTTTGCTATTCTTTGACAAAAAACGCGTCTTTTTTGTGATCTTTTGCCAGAAAAAGTGCTTTTTTTCCCACGATCTTTTGACAAAAATCACGTATTATCAGTAATCTTTTGAAAAAAATCGTGTCTTTTTTTACGATATTTTCGACGAAAAACAGATTTTCCTCGATATTTTGACAAAAATCTTAGTTTCTCTGCAATTTTGACAGAAAAAGCATTTTTTCCACGATCAATTGAGGAAAATCGCATCTTTTCTGCGATTCCTCGACAGATTCTTTGATGGAAATAACGTTTTTCTTGAGATCCGTTGACAGTAATCACGTTTATTCTGCAATTTTTTTGACAAAAAACGCATCCTTTTGCGATCTTTTGAATGAAATAGCGCTTTTATCTGCGATCTTTTGATAGAAATAACGCCCTTTTCCGCGATCATTTGACAAAAATCACGTTTTATTCATAAAATTTTGACGAAAAATCGTGTCTTTTTTAGCGATCTTTTGGCAAAAAACACATCATTTTCGCGATCGTTTTTCATCGTTGGAGATTTTTCCGTCCCGCTTCAGTCCTCGGGAATTTTTAAAAGACGTAAATCCATCCTGTGGATGGAAAACTTGCACCCATGCTGATGAACCCATTTTGACAAATTATGTAAAATACTAAACTACACAAGTAGTACCAGATTGCATAAAAGAAACATCCTTATAACTCCAAAAACAACAATCTTATTAACTAACAGTTTACTGCATTAGGTTAGTCTCATTTCCAATTAAAACATACCTCTGAATTGAAATTTGAATGAAATACAGGGTCATGAAAAATCGAAGAATGCGGAAAACAGGATTACAAATATCTCGGCAACTATTAATCTGACCGACTTCGTTCTTGATGCAAAATTTGTGTTATTTTATTGTCTTTTACGTCCTTTTCTTAAAATAAAAAAAAATCTAAAATTTTTAAATATATTTCATCAGAACGAATTTTTCGAGAGTCCAAAAAAAATAGTTCTGGATAATCGAGGTTACTGATAATAAAATAGGCTTCGTTCTATTCTTACTAAGTACATACAAAATTTTAAGTCTCTATCTCCATTTGTTCGTGAGATAGAGCGTTTACAGACAGATGGACATTTTTTTTTTCTAAAAATATTTTTTTTCGGAATCTCCAGTATCTGAAACGTGTAAATCTGTCAAATTTTTTTTTTTTTTAAATTTTTAAAACGATTGCAAGACTTACTCTATACTACGTATGATAGGTAAGTAAAAGTGGGCCACAATTTTTGACACGACACTTTTTAGCTTGTCTGGAAGAAATAGCATCGGAGGCTAAAAAAAAAAAAATGGTTTCATTTTATCTTCCTAACGTTCAATGTCAACAAAAGTTCATTTGGAGCCTTCAGGGCATCCCTTACCACATTAAATTCTTAAGGCTGCTGGTTACTCATTTTCTGAATTCCCCTTTTTAATGTTAAGTCTATGGGCATTTGATGCACTCTTATATCCAAAATATCTCCTTATGGAATTAATATTTTGAAGTTCTTTTTTCAGTATTCTCTTCTTAAAGAATGTGCTTTATTTTCTTAGTTCTCAAAATATTTCTAAAATCTTTGCTTAATTTAATATTTTATGCTTTGAAAGCTGAGAAAGTGGAAGCAAAATCTTAGTACTTCATATAAAATTAAACATAGTTTTTAGAGATATTTTGAAAACTAAGAAAAAAATAGATATGCTTACAGAAGATTACACTGAAAAAAGAAATTAAAAATATTAGTTTCCCGAGGAGATATTTTGAATATATGAATGCATCAAAGGCCATAGACTTAACAATACGGAGGGGAATTCGGAAAATGAATAACCAGCAGCCTCAAGAGAGAAGAACCTAAAATCTTTATACTTTTCTAAAATAAATGAAAAATACAAAAATAACAAGTTACATCCTTTATTGTAAAATAAACTTTTGCACAAAATAAAAAACGGAAGATGTATGTCACATGTGACATGAAATACTACAACGAGGAAAGTGTCAGGCAATGCATTGCTGGTAGATTTTATTTAGCACAAATTGTTAATGAAATGAAATTTTATTTGTTTAATGTTCTAAAACCAAGGAAAAAGGGGTTCATATGTACACTTTATCAAAAATTTTGAAAGAAACATTAATATGGCTAGGAAATTTACTGAAAATTGTTTACTGAACTCTGGTCATTAGGATGAGCGAAGCGAATCCTCTACTAGGCCACTCAAATTACACTTTGTTGTACACTTTACAAAAAAACTATTCAATATTTTAACTTCAAATTAAACACAAAAATAAATTATGATCTGTAGATTTGCACAATATAATTTTTTTTACAGTAAAACGTTAAAAAATTTACTATTTTAATTAATTTATTTAACATGCATTTCCAATACGGACGCATTTTAGCAAATAAATAAAAAATCAAACGCGTATATTTTCAGAAAAAAATATAAATCTTGGAGTAAGTAATTATAGATAGAATCATGATTAATTTAATAAATAAAATATGTTTTCATTTTTGAGCAAAATCGTTTGCACAGATGACACTTAAACATTTAAAAAAAATTGTATTGTGGATTTTTTTTTTTTTTTTTTTTTTTTTTTTTTTTGTAAAGTGGCAACAAAAGAATTGTAAACGAATAAAATTAATTGTTAAGTTTGTTATATAAATGAAAAATGAAAAGAATTGAAGCGTGAAGTTGTTGCCTCAATTCAAGCTCTTTATAAATGTACTAAAGCAAAGTTGGCCGATTCAGAAACGACAAATTGACTTTAACCATTTCTTACTTTATCATTTGGATCTAAAGTAATGTTACATTTTTATTTGTGGACCGAAAAAGGTTTAGTGAACGGGACTTTAGAATTTGTCGCACGTAATAAAGAAAATCACAAGCCACCAGACCAGATATAGCGAATAATCATGGATAAATTTGAATATTACAATAATTTAACTTATAAGAATTGGTGAGTACCAATTCCCCCAGTAATTAAATTCTGAAAAATGGAAACATAAATTGCTCAAGGAAAGAATTTCTTCTGCAGTTAGCTTTTGCTGTTACAATTCATAAATCCCAAGGTTTAACATTAGATGAAGCAGTTGTAGATATTGAGGATATATAGACACTAGTTGGCTTAAAAACGTACGTAACGTTGTTGAGAGTGAAAATCCTTCAAAATTAAGCATTCAATAGAAATTTTCCTTACGAAAAATTCTACAATATGAAAAATTCTGATACGCTAACATGTATAAAAACGAAAAAATTAGAAAAAAAGTTTTACAGTTAAAAATTTATAGTATCAACGAGAGCAGATTTCAAATGTTTTTCCAGAAAATAGGATTTTGACGAAGTAACATTCTTCAAGCTCTCTTCAAATATATTATTCTAAAATAGCTATCAAAGATTATTTGATGTTAATTACAAAGATTGGAAACATGCATATTTCAAACAACTTTAAAAAACACCAGTGGTTACTGGAAATTGTAAAAACATCTTTAAAAGAGCTTTTAGTTGAAAATTTAAAAATATTTTGTAAAAGTTTGCTTCGAAAATATTTTATTATGCCAGTCTTACATCATAAATAAAAAATTAAAATACGTCAAAACATAAAATAACGTTTTTGTTTAATAAAGATGCAAAAATATTAAAAATATTTTTACTTTCAAATATCTGTTTTATAAAATAATGCTTTGCGAATCCAAACAAAGCATGGCTTTTGCTAGTAAGAATATTATAAGTTAAAGAATCATAACATTTATACTTTTGAAAAATTCATTAAAAAAATAGTTAAAACTTACCTGATTAAATTTATCTCTAATTTCCTTAATTTTTTCTCCTCTGGCACCAATAATATTGCGATGGAAGCGCTGTTCAATAATGACATCTTTTGATACTTCATTTTCCTAAAAGAAATAAATGGAAATTTAATGTAACTATTTTAATAGAAAATACTTTTCAAAAGATTACTAGAAGTACTAAAAAACAATTTATTTAAATAAAAAACTAAATCTTAAATAAAAAGACAAAAAAAAAACCTTTATTCAACAAAAGTATTCTTTAAAAAAAGTCTTTTTAAATAAATCCGTCTTGCCCTTTTTTAAAAAGATTGTACTTGCTATTTTCTACACTCATATAAGCATTACTTTATAATTAAAATTTGTATCTTCCACATTTATCTTAAAAAAAGTAAAGAAAATTTCTCTTAATAGCTTATTAAATTCACTATTAATATTGGTTTAAAATTAATATCCGTTTTATTTATTTACTAGCTGCACCCATTGAAATTTGACAGAAAATAATATACATTAGATATAATATATATCAGTCTCATATACACAATATGTATTCAGTGAAATAAATAATTGCCACCTCTTAAAATAGGGATAACTTAACTTTTCATGATGATACACAAACTTCAAAAAATAACAAAAAAATAAGGAAAACAACTCATAAATTATTATGTTGGACTTAACTTCAACTACAAATCTTTTTAAGGCAGCTTCTAAACCTTAAACATTATTTAAATGCCAAATTATTTAGGAAATTAATACCTCAGAAGACGAATTCAAAAATATCTGAATAGTTTATTTTTTCTCCATTTAAATATCGCTTGGTAACTGTACAATAATTATAATATCAATAAGCATTTTAATTATAATAGAAACAGGGTATTACTAAACTGCATAACCAAAGCACTACACATTTACAGCACTTGCAATAAATTTTATTTATTAATTGGTTTATAGCATCCATGAATTTCTCAAAATTACTTTTATTGTTATGGCAACGAAAAGAAAAACAATATATTTATTATTAAAACGAATAAAATTTTTGTGTTTGTTGCTGATATGCAGAAAACATTTATTTTTATTTTAAATAACTTAACACAAAATGATTTTCATTAATTTTTGATATTATGTAAAATAGAAATATTGTAATATCGGCAGATCACAGATTCCCCCCCCCCCCCCTCATATGACATTATTTACACCTTCAGAGACACTCATCTTTTCCGAAATAAAAGCATGATTTATGCAGTTATTTAAGAATTCTTTAGTTTCATAAAATATTTATTATAATTAAATAGAATTTGCACAATTTATAGAAATATTTTCATTTGTGCATAAAACGGACCTTTAAATAAATAGAAGTTCAGTTTATTTAGATGCAGGAATAAAAGTCAGTGAATAACATCTTTACTGACATAGTTATAACAATGTTTATTTATATTCATGGAACAAATTTATCTGGTTTCTGAATGACAATATTTTCTCCATCGACAAAATTTCACTTTAGATATTATTTTATTAAAGTTTTTTTTCTGTTATGTTAGTTACATAATATTTAAAAATATTACTCAGTAAATAATGTGTATTGTACCACAATTAGTGAATAATTATGTGCAATCATTTTATTAGATTAAATTTTATGAAAACCGTTATTTTTTTTTCTTTGAAATGTGATTAAACATTCACCGATGAGATCAAGTTCCTAATTGGTGGAAAATAATAATGTAAAATAAACTTTTATTATAGTAAGAAAAGCTTAACCTGTTGCCACTGTTTTGAAGAAATGTCACGATAAAGCTTTTAAAATTAAAAATAAAATATAAAAATGAAACTAAATTAAAAGTTAGCCAAAATGTGCACATCTACACATAAACAGTTTTCATTTTAAAAATAATCAAAATCGGGCCAGTAGAAAGCTCAGGGCTGATGACTAAAAAACAGTCAGATCTTTTAAATATATATATTATTATTAAGACAATTATATAATTTCATTTTTGCGTCTAAAAATATAAATTAGTGGGGACCCGCTTTTGTAAAAAAAGGACGGTTTTAGAAGTCTTGGGGATCAGGATTTTTTAAGTCCAGCGGCATTACTGTAATATTTTAGTACACTTCAGTAAATGCATATCCATGGTTCATACACTTGAGACCAAATAAAATTCAAGCACTTTTCAAGGGCTATTTTAATGCATGCATAAAAATGAAAAATGGTAGAATATATCATAAAGGAAATAGTCATCATGTTACCTGTGTGATTAATTATTCGTTAGTAAAGATACTTTCTAAATTTTCATCTAATGAAGTTTTATTTGTAATATAAAAAGAGAAAAAGGATTAAAATATTAAAAAGTAAATGAAGATTAAAAGTAAATTTAGATTAAAATGTAAAATCAAAAGCAAGGGTGATTCTGGGTGAAATTTTTTTTTCGGATATTCACATTGCATTTTCAGAAATCGGCAGCGGGGAGGGGTATCCACAATTTTCAGACGAAATCGGTGTTTTCCAGTGGGTTTTTTTTATGAAATCGGCGTTTTTTAGACGATCTTTAGACAAAATTTGCATTTTTACGCAATCTTTTCTCGAAAACAGCATTTTATCCCCGTGATCTTTTGACGAAATCGGCGTTTTTTCCGTGATCTTTTGATGAAATCGGAGTTTTTTTCATGATCTTTTGATAAAATCAGTTTTTTCCGCGATCTTTTGATGAAATCTTTTTTTTTTTTTTTTTTTTTTTTTTTTTATGATCTTTTGACAAAATATCTGTAAGCGATCTTTTAACGAAATCAACGTTATATCTGCAATCATTAGACGAAATCGACGTTGTCTTGCAGTCTTCAGACGAAATCAGCGTTTTATCTGCGTTATTTGGGTGAAATTGCCATTTTTCTGCGATCCACACAGGAAATTTGAGTTTTTCAGCTATCTTTTGATAAAGTTTGTTGACAAAAACACCGACGAAATCTCATTTTTCCACGAAATATTGACGAAATGTGTGCTTTTTGTGCAATCCTTTCACGAAATTTGCATTTTTCCGCGCGAGCAAAATCGTACAAGTTGGCAACTATGCGCAACTGATAACCCAATTTCAAATTTTCGGAAGAGGATGCCTTCAATTTTCGGAAATTTCGGACGAGAATCACCCCTGATCAAAAGGAAAAAAAATTGTTCTTGGCTAATAAAACTTAGTAAAATATAAGTCCAAATTCAAATTGAGTTAAATTCTTTGCAAATCTTTTAATGTATTAATAACTTCCAGTATATTTTGCCACAGTTTATATCCCGGTTTTTCAATCCATAAATCATTGAAAACGCACTTTCCTGCCAAGCACAACTAACAAGCAACCAATTACATCGACTCAACAAAAAGACCCCAATGCCCCGCGGAAAAACAAACATATCTTCCTGTTGAAAAAGCGAAGTTATTCCAAAGCTAATGCATTCTGATTTGTTGTCCTGAGTCGCACTTCCCAGCTGCTAATATGTAGTAAAAAGTGACATAACCGTCTGCTCTCTTCTTCAGGGATGCCACTCAGAAAATAGCAAAAAAGAGGAAATTATGCGTAAAGTAAAATTTACGACATTTTTCACAACATTTATGTGTGAATTTTGTAAATTATATTGTCTATAATAAACTAAATAAAGAATTACATCTTTTATTTTTGTTGTAAACTTTTAATTTATAAGAGTAAGTAAAAATGATTTTTCTTTAATTCACAGCATTTTACATCAATTCAGATAACTCAGCAACAGGTTCAGTGGGAAATTTTATGTATCGCATCATTTTAAACCAATTCAAGTAAATCAGCAATAGATTCAATGATTATTCCACGAGTGAATAGCAAAATTTTGCAGGATATATTTTTTTTTGGGACGAAAATCGCCGTTTTATTTAGCGATCGTTTGATGAAAATGGCCGTTTTGTTTAGTGATCGTTTGACGAAAATCGCCGTTTTACATCGCGATCGTTTGACGAAAATCATCGTTCTACATCGCGATCGTTTGACGAAAATCGCCATTTCACATAGCGATCGTTTGACGAAAATAGCCGTATCACACAGCGATCGTTTGACGAAAATCACCAGTTCACATCATGATCGTTTGACGAAAATCAACGCTCCACATCGCTATCCTTTGACAAAAATCGCCGTTTCACATTGCGATCGTTTTACAAAAATCACCGTTTCGTTTCACGATCGTTTGACGAAAATTGCCGTTTTATATCGCGATCGTGTGGCAAAAATCAACGTTTTACATCGCGATTGTTTGACGATAATCACCATTTTATTAGCGACTGTTTGACGAAAATCGCCGTTTCACAGTGCGATCGTTTCACGAAAATCACCGTTTCTTTTCACGATCGCTTGATGAAAATTGGTGCTTTATATCGCGGGCGTTTGATGAAAATATCCGGGTTTTTTTTTCGATCTTTTAACGAAAATCGCTGTTATATTTCGCGATCGCTTGACGAAAAAGGCTGTTGTATTTCGCGATTTTTTAACAAAAATCGCTGTTTTATTTTGCAGTCGTTCGACGAAAATCGTTATTTTATTTCGTGATCGCTTAACGAAAATCGCAAATTCTTAAAAATTAAAAAAAGCGGAAATCCGCCTTTCGGCGGAAAAGTGGCATCCCTGCTTCTTTCATCTGGCAGGAGGAGCACATTGGCAAAAAATCACACTTCTGGCTACTGCATGCATCCGATTTTTACAGCCAAGGAAAGATGCCAAAAGGGTTGTTAAGAGGAGAGAAGGAAGTCTTTGGCTGCAGGTGATTCAATGTTCTATTGGGAAAGGAAATATACGATTGTAGTAAAAATTTTTTAAATAAAATGTATGAAGGGTTTTCTTTAGGAAATTTCAAAATTTAAGCACTAATATATATATATTTTTTTTCTAGCACTTTTCATTCCTTGAAAATGAATTTTTTTCTTTCCAGCACTTTTCATTCCTTGAAAATGAATACTTTTTTTTCCAGCACTTTTTCTATTTTTTCCAGAGCGTACGACCCATGATATCAATTTCATTCAGTTTGAAAGGCTGCAATACCATTAAAATGCACTTGAAACATCCCCCCCCCGCCCCCATGGACTGTAATGCAACGGAAAACTTTTAAACATTCCTGTAATTAAACAATGCATCCGATTTTCATAAAATTTGAAATGATAACAGAATTTTGAAATAATTATATATTTAAAATTCCAAAGCATTTGGTTGGGTAGTTTTTGCACTACAGATGCAAACAGATGGACAGACATACAAATGGATTGAAGGACGATTATAGAAGCTTCGTATTTACATAATTACGAATGCACCTAATAAGATAAATTATTTATGCATAAAACTTCTTAAACAACAGTAAGCAATACAATAACCATCATCACAGCACTCATATTTGAATTCTAAAGTTATGAGAATAAAATGCACAGCTTACAATGTTTACATTTTTGTTATATTTCAACAAGCTCTAAGATGATAACTACAAAAAATTATTAAACAATACTTTATAATTTGCTAAAACATATGTTTAAAAAGTTATATTTAGAATTTAAATTATTAAACATTTAAAAAACAAACTGTACAAACACTTAAAAAGATACAGCATAAGCTTTGTTTCTGAAACTGTCTAGTAAAAAATTAAAAATGTTAATGAAGATCATAGTATAATGTTTGAATTATCTACATCGGAATTACTCATTTTAATTCAAATAATTATAATTACAATTTTATTTTAAACTTTGAAAGCATGAATATTTAAAAAAAAAAAAAAAATTGAACCTTGAAATATAAATCTTTGATATACACAATAAATTAGTGTAATTTTATTAGTAACACAAATAAAAGTAAAATGTTTAGAATTCCTATGGCTTGAGAAAACAAAAGTATTAACAAATAAATTTAATTTTTCGAACTTGCACATATGTTGCACATGGAGATAAAGATTTGCAAGTATCTATACAGTACATCTACAATTTAGAAAATTATATAGACTAGAGTATTTATCCAATGTAATTCCATTGATTAAATCTTACCATTTTATGAACCATTTCAAGAAGGATATTTTTAACTTGAGCAACTCCTTGTGGATCTCCTTCTATTCTTACAATATCACTGTCATCAGATGGAATGTTAATTAATGCTTTTGTTTCTTCTTTCAATCGATTAACTGAAATGGACAATAAAAAAAATAAGTATACATATATACACATACAAAAAGATATTTCTTCAAAATAACTTTAATACAGCAAACTTCTTCAAACTCACAGACCTAAAATCTGCATATCATTACAGATGCAATCAGTAAAACTTGCCATTAAATTGAAGAAACAAAATTGAAGATGGTGCATAATCAATTTCAATTGAGGTTTTTTTCAAATATTTTGTTAATCACATTCTTTTGGTTATTGCAAATGGATAATTGTTAAATAAAATTTTGTTACTTATGGTTTTAATGAGTATAAATGTATAAAGCCAAAATTTTTCACTGTATTATGTACAATACTTGCAAATGCAAACTAATAGGATTGTTTCTTTTCCTTGCAATCATTTCCCATTTTTCAATATTTTTATTTTATTATTACCTACATACTTTAATGTGTAATCATGATTAATTTTGACCAAATCTAGCTTTCTCACAAAGAAAAAGTCATTTTTCTTCTAAAAAAATTTAAAATGACATCATCAGTAGTGATTGATATTCCCTCCCTACCTCCAAAACAATTTAAGCTTTATCTATTTATTCAATATGTATAAACATGCAAACAAATTTCTTTATTTTACAATTATGATACAAATTATTTTCATATCCAGGGCTTGATTTTCAGGGTGGGATGGCAGGATTCGCGCCCAAAATTTTGAAATCCCGCCCAAAAGAATAACATGGACGGGAGGCTCCCGCCCAAAAAATTTTGCATTTTGAAACTATGATCAACTCCCACGACAGTTTTGTGAATTTTATATTTTCATGCAAGTAATCGACACATTTTGTGAGTTTTTTTACAGCGAAAAATCATTGAAAATCACGATTTTTTCTGCGACTGATTGACAAATTTTGGAATTGTTTTCCTGCAATGATTTGACGAGTTTCGTTGTATTTTCTGCAGCGAAATAGAGGTGATTCTGTTCGGAATTTCCACTTTGTTCCCCCCAAAAAAACGCATTCAATTCCAAAAATTATGAGACAGTGATGCTGCGGATGTGCTATTGCGCGTAAATTACTCAAAAGATCGGAGATGACACAAAAGAAACAGCTCTTACATGTTTCACAAGACGCATGATTTCGTAAAAGTTTGCTAAAAAACGGCAAATATTGTTAAAAGATCGCGAAAAAACAACTAATTTCCGGCAAATTTCGTAAAAAGATTCACGAAAGAATGCCCAATTTTGTCACAGAATTCTGCAAAACGGCAGTTTTTGTCAAAAAGATTGCTAAAAAACGTCAAATTTCGTCCAAAAATCGCGAAAAACGACAAATTTCGACAAAAGATTCACTATAAATGACAATTTCCCCAAAATATCACAAAAAACGGCAATTTTCGTAAAAAAATCGCGATAAAACATCAGATTTCATCAAAAGGTCGCGAAAAAATGGCAAATTTCCTCAGAAAATTCACGAAAAAAACATCAAATTTCGTCCAAATATCGCAAAAAACGACAAATTTTGACAAAGGATTCAATATAATCAACAAATTTCCCGAAAATATCGCAAAAAACGGCAATTTTCGTTAAAAAAAAAAAAAAAAAAATCGCGATAAAACATCAGATTTTAACCAAAGATTGCGAAAAAACGGCAATTTTTCTCAGAAAATTCACGAAAAACGGCAAATTTCGTCAAAAAATCCCGAAAAAACGGCAGATTTCGTGAAAAGATCGTAAAAAAAGACAGATTTCATCAAAAGATAGCAAAAAAATGCAACTTTCGTCAAAGGGAACCTCTCCCTCTTTTCTCCCCCCCCCCCAAAAAAAAAAATAATATAACGGGGAGTTTATTTTTCTGTTCAACAAACTAATTTTCCTGCTTCAATTTTTTTTTCTTTGCTACTCTAAAATCAGTTTGACAGCTCCAAATCTTTCTGAATGAGCACGATTCCTGAAAGCAGCCATATATTAAACAAAAAGTATCCCTTTACTGAACAAAGTATTCATTTTTTAAGAAAATCTTTTTTGATGAATTTGACTTGCCCCTTTTTTAAAGAAATGCAAACAATAGTGGTACTTCTTATCTTCTACACTCAAATAAGTATTATTTTATGATTAAATTTGTATCTTGCACATTTAAAATGCAGAAAAATAACATTATTAATTATAATTATTAATCATTAATTATAAATTATAAATATAAATTTATTAAATTAATTAGAAGTTTTATTAATTATTATTAAAATAATAATTAGACCTGTGACAAAAATAATTAGCACCGTGAGGGAATTTACCACCAGTAAAAACTAAACACTGTAAAAGATTTTTTTTTTTTTTTTTTTTTTTTATACACATTTCGCATAATTATTCGGAATTGTTGATAAAAATTGCTTCAATGATATTTTTTTATGTCTGTATTCTGGTAATTCTTTAAATAGCACATAAAATAATGGCGGATTTTAAACATTTTTTCTCCCTCCCAAACAGCCAAACTCCCCTCCATTTATAAATGTTGGTAGGGAGACTCCCCTCCTTCAAAAAATTGAATTTCAAGACCTGATATCTAACATAAAAATCAAGCAAACAAAAGATTTTTCAAATCACAATACTTACAAATGTTGCAGCTATATTGTTTCTGTTTACTTTCTTTGTGCCTGTATTTAATTTGAAATAATTTTATTTTTCTGTGATTTTGTACATAATTCTGAATGAGTTGAATGACAGAAGGCAGATAGATATTTTATCTTATGCATATTTATTATGCATTGACTATTATTTACTTGATCTTAATTTTTAATATTTTGATACATTTTTCAGTTTTTAGGTGCGTTCGTAAATATGTAAATACGTAGCACCTATTGTTGTCACTCAGTCCGTCCGTCTGTCCGTCCGCATATAACAACGCAAAAACTACCCAACCGAATCGTTTGAAATTTAAAATACATAATTATAACATAATTTTGTCGAGTCATTTCAAATGTTATGAAAATCGGATGCATAGATCAATTACAGGGACAATCAAAAGGATTCCGTTACATTACGGTCAATGGGGAAAAAAGTTTCAAATGCATTTTAATCGCTTGGAATTTATAGCATATATTTATTACATAATTTTGTCGAGTCATTTCAAACGTTATGAAAATCGGATAGATAGATCAATTACAGGGACAATCAAAAGGATTCCATTACATTACGGTCAATGGGAAAAAAAGTTTCAAATGCATTTTAATCGTTTGAAATTTAAAACATATTTATTACATAATTTTGTCGAGTTATTTCAAATGTTATGACAATCGGATGCATAGATCAATTACAGGGACAATCAAAAGGATTCCGTTACATTACGATCAATGGGGAAAAAAATTTCAAATGCATTTAATCGTTTGAAATTTAAAACATAATTATTACGTAATTTTATGGAGTCATTTCAAATGTTATGAAAATCAGATGCATAGATCATTTACAGGGATAATCAAAGGTATTCCATTACATTACGGTCAATGGGAAAAAAGATTCAAATGCATTTTTATGATGTTACACTCATTCGAACATAATAGAATTGGCATGAATCTATGAAATATATACTAAAATATGCATGCTGTACAATCTGTGATGCAAAGAATTTTTATTATTAAATTACAGGGCCACACAAAAGTATTCCACTACATAATGCTATACGGGGAAACATGGTTTGGGGCGTATTTTATTTATATTCAACTATTTCACATTTTATAAATAAGATAAACGTTTCTGAGGTGTAATAAAAATTACTTTCTGCATATTTAGAGAAACACAAAGATTTCGACTACTATACTGTATCCGAAGTACGCTCTTACTATATCAGCAAGATCTGGATATTTTTAAAACTTCGTTATCGTACGAACGCACCTCATCTGCTACGTTCACGTGCAATTTCCAACTTGTTCAATTTTTATTACTTTGCATAATTATTTAAATAATTTCAATTATTTTAACATTCTATTTTAAAATTTCACTTACTGTAAAGATTATTTATAATTTTCAATGCTTTACTACATGCATATTTAAAAAAAAAAAAAAAACAGCCACCAGATATCTGTAAAATTTCTAAACCTGGGTAATATTGTTTTCAAGCTGCAAAGATTTGAGAGAATCAACTGTAATTTTGACATAAGGCAAGCAGATTTCTAGCTTAACAATTATACTGAGAAATATTTCCTTCTCTACCTCTTAAAGTGCGATATAATAATGGACGATTCTGAAATGGAATTATGTATTTCAGAAAGTTTGTTTACTGTGATGTGAAACTATTTAAAAGGTTTACAAATTTCATAACAGATTTGCATTAATCCTTAACTGGAAAAATGGAATATATGCAACACCTCTTAATAAATTGTCAAACAGAACAGGTTTTATTTTTAGCTTTCATTGTCAGTAATGAAGTACTAACCGGACCAAATTTTTAATGTGACATCAGAAAGATAGGCTTTTGAAAATGTCAATATTTTTGTGGCAACAGACAAATGTATCAATCAATGTAGCAATCTTTTTGACTGCCATTTCCAGTTAAAGGTTAAACACAAACATGAGAATGTAAATACAAATATCAAACTATATAACTTTCATTCATAACACCTTTTTCCCCAGTTATCAAATATTCTAGAACAGGGAATGCAAAAATGTGTTCCATAGATGGCAAGAACCAGAATATTTTTGACGCTGTTGATTGAAGCTATAATCCACAGTATAGCAAACTAACAAGAATATAGATAAGCTGAAATTGTCTAAATTAGATTAATAAGAAAAACATTTTTCATCCATATGTAATAACAAAAATCTCATTTAATCTTTTAAATTTTACAATACAATACAATACAATACCTAGAGTTATAACACTTCATCTGCTCAAATATAATCCATTTTTTTAAACCCTAATAAAAAAAATTTCATGTAATCTATTCATTTTTTTAGTACTAAATTTGTTTTTTAGCTAGCCCATGAAGGTCAAAATATTATAGGGAAAAAAATTGGCACACAGACATGAAAGCTTCACTACCTGCATTCTACAATGTCACATTAAACTTTAATTAATAAAATTGAAGTTGGCAATTTAAAACTGATATAATTATATCTAGATTTTAAATTTTTGGAAAGAGAATTATGAATTTTGCTAATTCATTACAAAATAAATCTAATCTCCATAAAATGAATTTTTTTTTTTTTTTTTTTTAATCAAAAGGTTGCAAAAAACAAATGGCGATATCTGAGATTGGGTCACAGAAAAATCAAATTTCCTCAAAAAAAAGGTAGAAAAAAATTACTAAATTCTTCTAATGATAAAAAATAAAAAAACTGAATAGAATGGTCACATGCAGAAAGACTAATTTAGTTAGATAATCACGAAAAAATTTGAGAAATTAAATGTCTGCACTAAAAATAAAGAATTTTATCAGTTATGAAAAGGTCATTCCATGCCAAATCAACCAGTGACTCAACCTGACCCTTTTCGATTTTAATGAAACTGCTAGGGATCATTCTCTATGATGATAAAAATTAGAGCATATTTGTATTTTTTGTTTATCGCTTTAAATTTTTATACAATTATTTAAATTTTGAAAAATCATCATTTTTTGACCTGCATAAACATTTTCAATTTTGAATTTCTCAAGCTCTATCAAACATAGAAAATTTTATGACCACTCATTTCAAAGGAGTTTATAAGGTTTAATTTGATATGCAAGTTGACTATGTACAGTTAAAATAAAATTTTAAATTTTTTAAAAATTAAAAAAATTTTAGATAGTCATTTTTAAAAATTTTGAAAAAATTGTATGTTTGTTGTAATATTATAAGCTTTATATTCTGAAATTTTTAGAGTGGGATCTCAATGAGATCAGGAGTTATTAAATAAAAACAAACATTACCATTAAAATAGCAATTTATTTCTGTCTATTTTGTTATTTATGATTTGTATGGTAATTTTCAGCTTTTATTTCATTAACTCCTGATCCTTTTGAGATCCCACTCTAAACAATTCAGAATTTAAAGCTTATAATATTACAACAAACATAAAATTTTTTCAAAATTTTTCAAAATGACTACCTAAAAATTTTTCAAAGATTTTTCAATTTAAAATTTAAAACAAATTTAAATTTTATTTTAATTATACATAGTCGACTTGCATATCAAATTAAACCTTATAAACTCCTCTTTGAAATGAGTGATCATAAAATTTTCTGTGTTTGATAGAACTTTAGAAATTCAAAATTGAAAATATTTATGCAAGTCAAAAAATGATGATTTTTCAAAATTTAAATAATTACTTGTATAAAAATTTAAAGCGATAAACAAAAAATTAAAATATGCCCTAATTTATATCATCATAGAGAATGATTCCTAGCAGTTTCACTGAAATTGGAAACTGTCAGGTTGAATATTGAATTTTTTTGGTTGATTTGACATGGAATGACCCAACTTCATCAAATGATCAAAGAAAATAATTAAATTTTGTAAAACATCTGAAACAGGGAATACTATCAATCTGTCACAGAAAAAATATGTATCATAAACTCCATTTCATCAATCTGTCATAGACAAATTAATAAAATTTGGCAAAGGACCCTGGTGAAGGAAAAAAAAAAAAAAATGAATTGTGTGAAACGATAATCAGAAAAAACAAACCGCGAGGTTAATTAAGCTATTGCCAGAAAAAGTTGCATTTTAGTCACAAGTTCCTCATAATTGTAATTTTTGTATTTTTGTTTTTGGTAGTATGAGGATTAAGTGGTCATACAATAAATGTTAAGATATAAACATACTATTAGCTCCATTCTTGCCAATAATATGACGGTGAAAAGCTGGTTTTATTCTAATTTCTTCATAAGCAACTTGTGTTTTAAGATTTTCAATCATTTCCCTCAATTTTCTGCATGCTTCTGCAACTTCTTCAGGTGGACCCTCAACTTTAATACTGTCATGTCCATCAGCAAAGTCAACTTGAACCTAAATATACAAACATGATTATTATTTATAACTCCATTAAAATATAAATCCAAAAACTAAATAGTCATTAATTTTTACCTTAGTCAAATCATCTGTGATCTGTTTGATATTTGCTCCTTTCTTTCCAATAATATATTTATGAAGCCAACTAGGTGCATCCACATGATCAATAATGACGCTAGTAGCCTATAAAGAATTTAAATAATTGCTTAAAGTTAAATAACTGAAGTTTGAGCTTCAATTAAAACTACAACTCAAATGCAATTCAAACACCAAATAAACAAAGGTAACTGAATTCTAAATTTAGCCAAGCACTTTTCTAAATGTAGCCAACATTCCTCTTGTATTATATAATTGAAAAGTCCTGGGACAACTTATTCATACTATGCACTTCCCTTGCTCCTTCCCCCACTTTGCCTTTCAAGGGTGGCACATTTATTGTATTCTAGGAGGTCTATTAATCGAAAAATTGTGAATTATCTCAACGTAGAAAAGTTTTAAAAAAATATTTGATTTCATTTACTATCTTTTTAGGTTCCTGTTTTAGCAACCATGGGTGCTTTTAATTATTTCTTACCCATTTTTTGCTAATTTCCAAAAAATTTTAATTTTTGATACTTAAATACAATACCTAAATACAATATGTGCAAAGGGGGCAGCTGCCCCAGGCACAGAAATTTAGGGGACACCAAATTTAGATTAACAACATCAGTTTTTGGAGTTCAGCATCAGATTGAAGGAGAAGGGGTGCCAAATTGAAAATTCACTCAGGGTGCAGTTTTCTCTTCCCACGCCCCTACTTTATCTTCTTATACTTAACTGAGCCTTCAACTTTTTGGCAACTAGAGGATGCCGACACATGACTTTTTCACTATTGTCTCCCTTGTGAACCGACTGCCTTTTTGCTGTTTAATTCAATCTGTATTTTGTTGAAATATATTTACTAAAATCTACTTTGAAAAAATGAAAAAAACAATGATTTTAATATTCGATTGTACAACACCTCACTTGTAGATTCTCTGAAGTAATGGATGACTATATCATTGTGTTTTTTTACAATGACGATTTTTTTTCACATGGTGAATTTTCGTGAAATGTCCACCACTAGCCATATACCAACAGCAATTTTAGGTAACAGCGTGAAATTAAAAATAACAAGCCTATCGAAAAAGTTATAAAACATTTCAGTGATTTTTGAAAATCTCTTCTCTCCAAAGTTAGTAATGGAATGTACAAAAATTTTAAGGCGTTCTGCCATACATAAGCAGCAGTTTTAGTTAGAGGTATGAATTTGGGTATAATTAATCTACTAAAACAAATTTAAACATGTATTTTATCTAATTTAGAAGCATGCATGTAAGAGTTTTATGAAGTGGTCACACTTATAAAACATTTCGCCATATCCTTGCAGCTTTTTTTAGTAAAAGTTGGACATTCAACAAAACAAACTTACAAAATAGTTATTCAATAAGTACTTCAGTGATTTTAGTTCTATTATGTCGTCAACATTGACTTTGAATGGGATAATCTATACAAATAAGAAAACAATTATGGATATTCGATTAAATATATATATATATTTTTAAATCTTTACTAGGTATATTTTGTTCGATTCAAGATGCTTTTAGAGGAACCGACCAACGTAGTGGGCAAAGACTGCTAGTTTTACAATAAAACTGTAGGTACATTTTTTAGGTAAGTTAAAAAAAGAAAAAAAAATATTGGGAGATTTTTTACTAAAAAAGAAATTAAAAATAATAATCATATATGCAAGGATGCGGGAAGTTCCCAATGCTGCTATATATAAACAGAGCTTGCTTTCTGAGATAAAAAAACTTTATTCAAGAGCAAAAATTCAAAATAATGTTCACAAAAGGGAAAAAAACAACGGAAGTTAGGGGAGTTACCAATCACTAAAATGGGAACTAGTTCAGTAGTAAAGGGCATTATTACAAGATGATTCATATCATAGTCTTTAAGTATGGGAGAGGAGGGGAGAGTAGAAGAGAGGATATGCAATTTTTAGATAAAAATATGATAAATAAACATTAATTTTAACAGATTTTACAAGATGAAATTAAAAAGTACAGTAAATTACAACATGATTAATTTAGAAACATTATGGTATGGAGAAATTTGCCAGAAATTTTTAGGCACAAAGCAGTGGATCATAGGGTTAATGAAAATTTTTTATAAATCCATTTTTTTTTCTTTCTTTTAAATTTCACACAGCATTATTTTATGACTTTTCTTATGATTTAAAAAAAATATATGTACACATACATATACAATATAAATGTCACACATTCTAAGTAAATGATTAAAAAGTAACATTTTAGGCTATAAAAAAATCTTAACACAAAATGCATGGAAAACCATGAATCAGATGCCAAAAAATAATTTTACCTTATGTATTTTAGTTAAATTAAAAATAATTTAAGGCTATCTGGAAAAAAGCTAAGATGTTGTCTTTTGTTTTTTGTTTGTTAAAGTGCTAGTGCAGAAAACTGTTTTTCAGACAATTTCTAATTTTCAAATGTATCAAATTAAAGGCAAAAACATTTGTTCCGCTAAAGCAGATGAAGCTATTACAATAGCAAGCTAATTGTAATAACTTGAGTTCTATATCTTGAATATGAGTTGGGCAATTCTTTGAGAAACAGGACATGGGTGGCAAAAACTTAAGTAACTCAGAATTTTATCAAATCTTGGGATTTTGTAGCAAAAAGTATGCACTTTTCATTTATTAGTAAATTTTTTAAATTCGCAATCTTAAAAAAATTCCAGAAAGAGAAGTTACACGGGTATCCAGAATAACACAGTTTAGATAAATTCCCATACTAAATGTTTAAGATCACAAATACTACATAAAATATGTTAAATTTATATTTGTTTTTGGTCTGCTCATTTCTAAAGAGAATATTTTAAGAAAAGATATTGTTGAAATAAAAATGTATGAGATTCTAATTACTTTAATTAATAAATTTTAATGAAGTAAATATAGGATGTAATTCCGTTACTATAATGATGTTAAAGTTTTATTTATTTTAAGAATAATATTACTTAGAATTAAATATTCTGTTTTTTCTCAATGAGTCTCTGAAAGAATAAATTAATACAAAAAAAATTTTAATATGTTTTTTAATTAGTGGTATAATTACTGGTAACGGAATTACATAATGAGTAACAGAATTACGGTAACGGAATTACATTGTACTTTTTTTATAATGTTATTAAATTCTAGGTAGTGTGGAAAGCATATTTAAACAGATGAACATAATATTTTGTCATATTTAAGTATTTTTAATTTAAAATAATAATTTAATTTCATTAAATTTCATCTCTTTATCTAAAAGTAAAAAAAAGTAGCTGCACTGTGATTATTCTAATGTAAACATTAGGTTTAGTTATGTACAGTTTTTGCGAAATAAAAAAAACTAAACTTTAGCAGTTCATGCTTACAACATTAAAAGAAGCACATAGTATGTTTTTGCAGCAAAATAATGATGCTAAAATAAGCTTTTCAAAATTTTCAACACTACGCCCTAAGCAAGTTTTGCTACAACAAGATGTTCCCCACACTACTTGCTTATGCAAGTACCATGAAAATGTAAGGCTACTGCTAATTGCTTTAGAAAAAGTTTTACCACAAATCCAACATCTTTCAGGGAATTTTGTTCTGTTCTTACTTGTAATCAGGATGATGAAAGATGTATGTTCTCTGAATGCAACAACTGCCCTTAATTTTCTTCTATTAAAGCTAGTGATGATTTTGAGGAAGTCAAAGATTTGGCAATAGAATGCTATCAATGGAAAACAGATATTACCAAAGTTCTTAAAATTGTTGAAAATGGGAAAATAAAAAGGTGCTTCAGTAAAAAGGCCTTCTCTGAATTAGAAGAACAAATTCCAAATTTGCTGTGTCACACGTACATAAAGAGAAAACAGGCTGAATCTTTCCAATTTCAAAAATTAGATGTCAAACAGAAGAGTTCAAAAGTAGTAATCCAAGTTGATTTTGCAGAGAATTATACAACAATGAACCAAAATGAAATTCAATCATCTTATTGGTCATACAACCAAATTACTCTGTTCATTGCTTGTGCTTGGGAATGTGAAAACATACATTCCATGGTTATTGTATCTGATTAAATGTCACATGATAAATACGCAGTAATAACATTTTTTAAATTAATAATTCAGGAACTAGAAAATAAATATAAACAATATGATGAGGTAGTATTTTTTCTAATAGAGCATCTAGCCAATTTAAACAAAAATATTTGTTCTGTGCTCTCACTCATCTGAAAAAAAAATATCACTTGGGAATTTTTTGCCGCAAGCCATGGTAAGGGTGCTGTAAATGGGATTGGTGGGGTGGTGAAAAGAATTGTGTCTGCAGCAATATTGTCCAGGGAAGAGCAAGTACGAAATGCTACAGAATTTTTTTTGTGTGGCTAAATTAAGATGTGAAAATATTGAGGTATTATACTGTAGAACAAAAGAAATTGAAAATAATAAGCAAGAGTATAATAAAATTTGGGAGAACATTGTGTCCATTCCTAATGTTCGTAGTTTACATTTTGCTAAAGTTGTCATTGACTATGTGCTGGAAATTAAAAAAAATGTCATTTTCAAGTATTTCTTCATGTCACAACTTTAATCCCGAACCTTTCTGTAAGCCTAGGAAAGAACTTAACCTCCCAGTTTGTTGTGGACAGTGGGTTTTGGTAAAATATGTACCTGCTACTTCAAGCAAGAAAATAGAAATTGCACACCATTACATAAGGCAAGTACTTTAAAAACAATCCTCTCGCTTACATGTAAAGTTTTTAAAACGGAATAGGGAGGCTTTTATCTGGCCTTCTTAAGATGATTTTGATTATGTTGAACAGGAAGACGTTTTGATGACCCTTTCTGAACCACAAATGGATCTTAGGGGTCATTTAGTCTTTAAAGATGATCAGTTTGTAAAAAAGTATAATGTGAAGTAAAATTCGTATCAACATTTGCATTGTATCATATACTAGAAATAAAATTTTGAATTTAAAAAGCTTGATTTTCAGATGATGTAATTCCGTTACCACTGATGTAATTCCGTTACTTCTATTTAAACTGCAATTAAAAATATTCACTAATGAGTATATTCTGAACAACAAATGTTTTTTAAAATATAACATGTAGTTAATTTAACCACATAAAACAAACAATGATAGCATGGTTAGATTCACAGGAAATTAAGTTTGACCAAACAACACTTTTATCTTTGTCTTTTTTCTGTAATTCCGTTACCAAGCATTTAAAAATTTCTAAAAAAATCTTATATTGTTTGAGAACTTTTTCAAATGCACACTTTGTTTTCTGTATCTGTGTAGTTATTATTCCTGCAAAAAATCAGAACTTTAAAAAATAATAAACAGTCTTAATTCTAATAAAAACTTATAGATTTCTTCTGATCAGTAATTCCGTTACCAAAGAATTGGCCAGTTCTATAAGTTTTTAGTATAGCCTTTTCGATAACTGTAGTAACAGGTACTTTTCACCATTCTAAAGATCATAATCACTATATTACATTCAAACAAAAAATCATTAAAATGGTTCAGATTTTGCTCAAACTTTAAAACAATAGGTATCACAATCAAGAGCAGAAAAAGTCATACCATTTCATTTTACTTCAATTTACATTACTTTTTCTAAGTACTAACAAGTAAATATCCTAATATATAATGTTTTCCTTGCTTGGATTTCTTTACTGTTGCAAGATTATTTTATAATTTGATTTAAATGAAATTTGAATTCTTTTCTAAATTTTACATTGTACTTCACTTTTTATAAAGATTAAGTTTTATATTAAAAGTTGATTATCTGTATTCAGGGTTGGCAAGTTTTTGACAGTGTGCGGTTTTATCCGGTTAAAACCGTGGTTTAAACCGTCATGGCTAAAACCTCTTGTCAAAAACCTCGTCTGAAACTTCAAATACTACACTGATATGTAAAATTTCACATTAAACATCTCTCACAAATATACAATATTAGATGTAATATTAAAAATTCACTTTTACTGTGCTGTATATTATCATTTCTGGAAAAAAAAAAGAAAAATGTCATAAATCTGAAAATTTGGCCTGCCTCCAAACTTGCTCAACTAGCAATGCTTTTGCTATCAAGTCCGGGTAGCTCAGCACCAATTGAGAGAGTATTTTGTAACTTTGGCTTCATACACTCTAAACTCATAAACCATTTGGGTGTAAATAAATGTGCTAAATTGGTTAAGTGCTATAGGTTGCTGTGGGGTAAAATTGATCCAGATTATTAACTGTACAAAATCATTTTCTTCTGTTGGAACATTCTAAAAAACAATGTTTTATTGCAATTAAAAGTAATTTAATTTTTTTGTAATTATTAAATTACAGTATAATTAATTTTAAATAAAAAATTACTCAATGTTTCTCTCTTGTTCTTAAAATGTTTAAAGCACATTACACGTTTTTGACAGTTTAAGCTAGTTTTTGACGGTTTAAACCAGTTTTTGACGGTTTAAACCAGTTTTTGACACTTGTCATGTCAAAAACCAGTTTCTGACGTCAGAAACCCAACCCTGTCTGTATTATATCAAACTAAATTGCATTAAAAACATTATTCAGGTTGAATTCCCATCTAAACTGCTTATTTTCAGATTTAGAAACTACACAATTTGCCATGCTTGTTGATTTTTTGATAAATGCAGAAAATATTGAATGAAAAAAAAAAAATTGTCAAGTCAGAGTTTTGAACTGAATTTTCTGAAATGAGAGATCTGGAAATGAAAATAAATAGTTATACCAAGAAAATAATTGTTTATAAATCAAATTCTAATGAATTGAGTGAAAAATAAAATCACATAGCACCTCATACATCTCTCTAAAAATCACTTTAGCAAGTTTCACGTTTTTACTTTTAAAAATAAGTCAGAAAATGTATCAGAAAATTTTGAGCTGTTGAAGGTGAAAAAAATATTTTTCTGAATACACTCTTAAGTTTGTTTACAGCTCTAGTTCATTTTAAAATAATTTAAAAATAAATATAAATTAATGATTCAAAAAAATTAATTCATTTAAATCATGATTAAAAATCAAGCTGATGTAAATTAACAAACCCTGGTGGATCATTTTGTGTAACATTTCTAAAGCTAATTTTTCTTACTTTAGAATACACAAGAGTCAAAGCAGGTCCTAATTTGGCTTGTTCTCCTCTCAAGGTAATTGTATCAGATTGTGAATCAGGAGGGGGCATTTCAACAGACACGCCTGTTTCAGCTAAGATTTCTTGAATTGTCTGTCCACGAGGTCCAATAATGTACTTGTGCTGATTTTTATTGACTTCAACTGAAACTACTTGGCAATTCCTCTTCTAAAATGAAAATCATAATTTGTAAAATTTAAAAATAAATTTGAAGATAAATATGCATAGTCATGAAAACATACTATAAACAAAGGTTTCTTTAATTCTCAGATCCTAGTTGGGAAGTTAATGACTCTTTAGTAATAAATGTTTAACTTTCAGTTTTATTTGGTATAGGGGTTAAACTGTATGCTTTCAATGATGCCGAGGATGTTCTATAGCAGGGCTGTCGCACACACACAAACGATTATTTTTCTATTCTATTTGTACTGCTATATTTAAAAATAAAAAAAAGATTTTGCAATACATTTCTTTAACAAATTTCCTTGAAAGTATATCAATTGTAGTATTTGTTTTGAAAAAGTGGCATGAAGCAAAATGGAAAAAACAGTCACCTGTGCCAACCCTGTTACAGTGCATGAATTAAGCAAAAAACTTGAGAAGGGATGCAGGAAAAAATTGTATTAAGTCTTTTGGGATGCATAGTTTTTCCCTTGAAAAATTACAAAACAAACATATTTTATAAAAAAGAACCCAGGTTTCCCCACCCCCCCTCTCAGAATTTTAAAAGCATGGCAACATTACCAATGACAAAGGAAATAAAATCTTACCTTATTCTAATCTAATACACATAAATTTAACAGTCTGAATTAATAAACTTATACATTAGAGTTCCAAAACTTGTTACTATGCTATGACTTCCAGGCCTGAAAATATTTCATTGGAATATAAAGAATTTTTTTAAATTTTAGACCCATACCATAATTCATAATTATTTAAATTTTTAAGCATAGGTCAGAATGGTTTTCCCCAAATAGAGGAAAGACTGATTTTCAAATTTGAACTGCCAAAGTCACTCCTTAAAAACATATGAATGCATTTTATTTCAATAGCAAATTGCAATTTAAAAGTTTATATAAAAATATCCAATATTTATCATCCAAATTATACAATAGCAATTAATAATAACAAAAACAGTCAAATTACATGTTATGTTTTAAAACATAGTTAAAAAAAGAAGTTATAAGCTTTAATACTCAACAAAAATAAACAGAACAATTATATACACATAACAAAAATATAGCACGTTACTCACTCTTTCTTCATAAATGTTCATAATTTTTTCTTTAGCAAGGGCTACAGCTTCTTTTTCACCGGTAATAGTAAGCTCATTTTTATTAACTGATGGGGGAGGAATATTGATTCTTGCTCCAGTTTCATTCTTAATTTGATTTACAGTTTCATTGAAAGGTCCGAAAAGGAAGGGATGATAGACTTTTGGAATGTCAAGACGTTCAAATGCCAATTTACCCTGAAAGATAAAATTTTGTATAACTAAGAACACATTACATTTATGTATCACTGATAAAATATATAGAAGAAAGCAATGTAAATGAAACAAGTTGAAAATTTTATGTCAACTGCGACAAATGAGGTGGGTTTGTACTATAACTGGTTTTATAAATATTCAAAACTTTGCACAACAGTCAGAATACAAAATTTTTTAGATTATGTACATATTAAATAATATGATTAAATGTAATATAATTACCATGACAACCTAGAACTATTACCTATCATGAGATGTCACTGAATGAATTATGCATGCTAAGATTTAATAGTATGAAGAAAACTTTTATTAATGATTTGATTTTCATTAAAATTTTAAATAACTAACAAATATTCTGCAATGAGTATATACATTAAATTTCAATCCATTCTATTGCATAGTTTTTGTGCAGTTATGTGCAAACAGACAGACAAATTGACAGACTAGAAGTGCTATGTATTTATATAACGAAATTTACTTATAAACTATAATGTAATGGAATACTTTTCAGTGTCTAAATGAAGTATGCCACATATTTTATTTTCAATACTGAACACAGCACAATAAATCTCATCTTAATTACAGAGTAATTCAACTATATTAACAGAAGTTATTTTTTGAACAGACAAATGGCAAATCAAATCAAATTCATAAACGTTTTTAATTATGTTGGAAAGTATTGAAGATAACAATTTATACCAATAGAAAGAAACATTCTTTTCTTTTGTACAGCCCTGTATTTTACTTACTACATTTAAATATACAACTTTTTAGCTGAAATTTACTTAAACGGCTTAAAATTACTGAAAGCACACTTCAATAAATTACCATCCATAGCTGGTCATGTTTACAATTCTTTGTGTGGCCCTGTATATCTATGTATATCCCTATATTCTATAAACATAGCATACTCAATGGTCTTTAACATAAAAATGCAGAAATCATTTTCAAACCACCTTTAGTTTGTTTTCTTTCACATACCGTAATGCTTTTTTTTTTTTTTTTTTTTTTTGTGTAGTCCTGTATATGATATACAGCACATATACACATAATGTAATACACAAAAATTTAGTTAATCTTAAAACTCATGTCACAACTAAAAACTTCCAGCAATTATTGCTAATATACAGTGTTTCAGATACAATATAGCATTTGAAATCTTTTGTATGTCAATGTAAGTATATTACATTTATTATTATACAGGAAATAACTTGCAATAAAACAAAGCAACATTTATCAATTTTATTATACTTGAAATAATTTAACTTAAAATATGCCACAAATAATATTCTTGCATATACCATTATGTAACTGAGTTCTTTTGTGTGGCCTTGTGAATGAATAATAAAATTCTTTGTGCAATATATTCTACAAAATGTACATTTTATTGCTCTTCATAAATCCATATTAATTTCATTCTGTTTGAAAAGGTGTAACAACATTTTAAAAGCATTTGGAACTATTTTTTCTCCCATCAACTATAATGTAATGGAATAATTTTGACTGTCTCTGTATTTGAACTAGAGGTCTGCACGGGCCGGGCCGCGGCCTGAAGCCCGAGCCCGGCCCGGCCCGCGGGCCGGGTTCGGGCCGATTTCCAATAATGGCATTCGGGCCGGGCCGGGCTCGGGCCTTACTTCTGAAGACTCGGGCCGGGCCGGGCCGGGCCTAGTCACTAATCTTTCGGGCCGGGCCGGGCTCGGGCCTAAATTTTTTTTCTGGACGGGCCGGGCCTAACTTTTTTTTCCGTACGAAGCCGAGACTGATTCCATTCTTCCTAGTTTTCATGGACCAAAATAATCAGTTCCTATTGAATCTTCCTATATGAAAATCCTTTTCTCGACTTTTTATAAATCAGTAATATTTGGCTTTGTCCAAAAATGTTTGCAAAAAAGGCATATACTTTTAAGCCGTCATTATTCTACAATTAAACATTAGAATTTATTCCTTTTAAAGAATCGTAGATTACCAGGCGTTTTAAAATAGAATTAAACACACACACACACACAAAAAAAAACATGATTATGACGGAATTTTTTTTTAAACTGAAAACTGAAAGTTTCTTTTAAAGTGTTCATCCATGCAAAATGAATACAACAATACAGGAGAAAAAATATATTAAACATTTACATCTGTTAAGAAGGGAATGTTTTTTTTTTTTTTTTTTTTTTTTTTTTTCGTTCCAAAGCGATTTTGTCTTTGGAAATTTTACCATATACCGTTTTTTCGACTTTTTGCCTCCATTACAGGGAATATGGATTAATAATACTAGTGATAACTGAAACATTTACATACAACAAACAAAGATTCATTTAAAAGCGTAAATATTGCAGCGTACGGCACTTCTGCATAAATGGAGATTATAAACATGAAAAAAAAAAAAGACTAATATAATTTTTTTTGGTCAGAACTCTTCCATAAGATTAAAGATTAATGTTCTGTAGAAATTCACTTGAGCCGGGCCGGGTTCAGGCCGAATTTTAAACTTTTTTCCGAACCGGGCCGAGCTCGGGCCGAAATTTTAACTTTCGGGCCGGGCCGGGTCGGGCCAATATTTTTTTCGTTCGGGCCGGGCCGGGCTCGGGCCGAAATTTTAACTTTCGGGCCGGGCCGGGTCGGGCCAATATTTTTTTCGTTCGGGCCGGGCCGGGCTCGGGCCGAAATTTTAACTTTCGGGCCGGGCCGGGTCGGGCCAATATGTCTTTCGTTCGGGCCGGGCCGGGCCCGGGCCGAAATTTTAACTTTCGGGCCGGGCTCGGGCCTGGAAATTTCGGCCCGTGCAGACCTCTAATTTGAACTATACATCAAATATAATTGACAAATATCATCAAAAGATCACAAAAAAAAAAAAAAAAAGAAAAAGAAAACAAATCTCGTTTATTTAAAAAAAATTGCAAAATTTGTCAAAAAAGCATAAAAAACAGGAAATTTCGTCAAAAAAATTGTGAGAAAACGACAAATTTTGTCAAAAGATTGCAAAAAACCTGCAAAAATTCTCCAAAAGATTGCTAAAAAACAAATTTTGTACAGGTATCACTGAAAAAAATGCAAATTTTGCCAAAAGATCATAAAAAATAGCAAATTTCATCAAAAAAAAAATCTCTGGAAAAAAAAGTGTGAACATCCTCAAAAGATAGCAAACAAATGGCAAATTTTGCAAAAAACAAATTTCATTAAAACATCACAAAGAAATGGCAAATTTCATTAAAACAACACAAAGAAACAGAATTTTTTTTTTTTTTTTAAGATCGAGAAAAAACAAATTTTGTCAATGGGTTGCGGGAAAAAAAAAGTGCGAGGGGATTTTCTTCCTTTTTTGGGACAATTTATAATGGTGTTAAAAATTCTGAGGATAAATGTAACTTATTTTTAAATTACTTTTCTTTTATGTTACTAACAAATAATTAGGTTTCACTTAGGAGTGCATGTAAAATAAGGCACAGGTCTGGAAAGAGGGCATTTGCTTTAAGGTCTGGAAACTTTTTTTTAAAGTTTCTACTTGTGTTGCAGACTGCAGAAAAAAATTCTGCTGCTGGGGTATCAAGATTCCTTAAGGTTTTTTATACTTTTGATAAGGTAAATTAAGACAGAGCTTTGATAACATTAATCATTAAACTAACTAATATGAGTGACAAAAATATAATTACATGAAATTTCACTTTAATGAACAATTTTTTGTCATAAATAAACTAACTAAACATTTTTGAAAAAAAAAAAAAAAAATAGAGATTAAAATAATTTGACTATACCTGTTCATCTGATATGAGTTCAATTTCATGTCTTGCTTTATCAATACCTTCCTTAGTACCAGTTATTTTAATCAGGTCCGAGTTTTCATCTGGGCGCGGTACAGTGATCTTTGTGGCAGTATTTAATTCCAGGTCAGCCAATTTTTTTCCACTCTTCCCCAAAATAAACCTATGATGTTCTTTAGGTATAGGAACAGTGATGCTAGCCTAAAATTAAAAGTATTAAAATATTATTTTGTAAAATATGAAGTTATAATTTTCATTAACAGCAAGGAGAAACACAGTGTTGAATCCAGGGAATGGCCCTGAGTGGGGGCACCCCCCCCCCCCCCCCCATGAAAAACTTTTTGGGAGGTTTTCGAAAAAACCAGGTTTTTTTTTTTTCCAACCCTGGGTTTTGACTTATAAGATTTTAATTAGGGCTCATTTTCACAACTAAAAATATCCAAAAATTATTCAGACTAATTTCCCAGAATTAATATTTTTACATAACAATAATCAACAATGAAGCATTAATCAGAAATTATTGGTCAATGTAAAACTAAAAAAAAAAAAAAAAAAAAAAAAAGAAAAAAGAAAAATTCCTGGTATTGGGAGAACTTTTACATTTTGAGTTCTCAGTTTTCCACATTTATCACATAGCATATGAAAGGTTAATGTTTTAATGAAGAGTCGCGAATTACTATTGTTCTACCTTTATCAGAAATATCTAAATCTGGAAAGTCCCTTCCCCCTACCACTTCAAGAGAAGATTATTATCCAAGTTTAGCATTATTTCGCAGTTATTAACCAACAATTTGATTCATGCTACACCTAGCAAAGATAAAAAACAAATACATCAATAAAGCTGTTTTGCAAAAATTATTGATAAAGTTACAAATCACTTATGCTCAAAGTAACAGGACAGGCCAATTTTTTTTTTTTTTTTTTTTTTTTTTTTTTTTTAAAGTACCAAAACTGTTTTTCTGAGCACCAGTAAAAAATAGAATATGTTTTCATATTTTGACAGTACTCAATTTTCTCATTGCATAGCCATTGTAACATTAAGAACATTGCAATATAGCTCTGCAATGCTATGTTATAATATCCCTGATCCCATATTGCCCACACACTGAAATATATTAACTAGTAAATCTGCAGATCAGGAGCCTCAACGTCAGCTTTGCATATATATATATATATATATATATATATATATATTAAACGCACTTTGGGTAATATCCAACTTCTTGGAAACTTTAACTTAAAATTTTCATAGTACTTAATTATTTATAAGAATAAAATAAGAATTAGAAATTTTCAGCCTTCAAAAGCGGTAAATTAAAAATTTAGTTATGTTAGGATATTCTGAAATTTTCATGATCTATTATTTTTGTTTTTTTATTATAACATAGTAGATTTCTTCAGGGGGGCTCCGCCCCTCTGAGCCCCCGTAGCATCACTTGATTTAAATTTGCCACTTTCTAATAATTGTGCTAATGGTTATTGTATATCTTGCATTTCCTTATACATTTTGATTTATAAGGATAAGTAACAGTTTGGACAAATATTTTTCATTATCTTCATACTTCTACTTACCTGCCAACCTAAATCTGATGTATCAGGAACTTTTGTAAGTGTAAACTCAGTAATCTAGAGTTTTACAATTTTGTTTCAGAAAAAAAAATGCTTTGATTGCATTTTGTAGCAGTTATAGCGGGACAGACAAACATACAGAACAGACTAACAGATGAGAAACAATAAATTTCATGGCTTCAAAGTAAGCCTTCACTGAAGTTTCAGCAATGGCGTTATTTTTCATGAGTTATTGATATCCATGTTTCTTGTATTTTTAACGACTACTATAAAATACCTGTTTTTGTTCAATTATGACGTCAAATTTTACCAATTGAAATATTTGTTAAAAATATAATTATTTTTTATTTCTTTTACTTCTAATTATGCCCTCATTTTTGTCAAAAAAATTCTTATTAACGCAACAAATTTCTGTGTTTAATATTTAACAAAGTACTATTTTTATTTTTATTTTAATTCTGACGTCATATTTATTTTTTCTTAGTTTGGTTTTTCGAATGGAAATTGCTCAATTGAAACTTATTGCCGTTGAAAAATTATTCCAGTTTTTTTTGGCAACAATAAAGGAAATCGGTTAAATTTTATCTAAAAAATCGCTTTTGATTCTGTATGAAAAAGAAGGAAATTTTGAATTATTAAGGGAAATATTTGAATAAAATTAATAAAATATAGCCTATATTATTTTTTGGGCTATGTTATATTTATTCGCAAAGATAAAAAGACATTAATGAATTCATTAGTTTTGACGTTGACTTCATTTAAATTTTCGTCCATGCTTTCAAATTTATAGCATTAAAATATAATAAGGATTAGGATGAATGGTTGCTTAGCAACCATTAAGAGAAAATAAAAATGAAATAAATATATTTTAAATAAGTAAATCTCGAAACCAAATTAGTTTATATTATTGGAACACATTTATAAAAAATCTCCAAAATTTGCAGTAATAACTTTAAAAATCTGACAAATGTATAGACGAAATTTCAAAACAATTCGAATAATTTAACTGGTAAATTTCAGTGTCCATTTATCACTGAATTCCATTAATGAAATGTATCATTTTCTCTCAAGGAAAAAAAAAATTGAAAATCATTGGATTTGCCATAGAAAAGCATTATTGCGCAAAATAAAATATTCTATATTTTTGGAACAAATGAATCAAATCTAACAAAAAACTATACAGCTTAATCCCAGTGCCTCACTAACATACCCACTTAATATCAAGCTAATCGGATGTTTTTTGCGTTAGTTATCGTGGAACAGACTGACTGACAAACGGAAACCAAAAAATTTCGTGTCTCCAAAGTAAGACTTCACTGATGTTTCGGCAATTGTTGAATACTATGAAAGTATACAAACATGCTTTATTTTTTACAACTTGCAAGCATATGTTTTCACGTGTCATTTTTATTAATATTTTTTCCTGAACAACACATGAAAATTTTTTATTTGGACTCTACCTGCGTTTGCAATTCTTTCACAATCAGCCGACGGGCTTTAAGTACTGCATCTTCCTTCCCTGTGACCAAAATGGTGAGACTCTGATCTTTACATGAGCTGATTTCAATATGAGCACCTGTCTTTTGCATAATATCAGTACAGATCTTAGATTGTTCACCTTGTTCTCCAAACCGTTGACTATTCACATCTCTATATTTCCGTTCTTCAACAGGTACATGGAATACCTAAAATATAAATATCACAAATTTATAATTTAAAAAACACATTAAACATTATATGAGGGGTTAGTAAACAACCATGATAGACAAAGTCCATTTTGGAAAAATAAAAAAAGATTGTTTATTTTAGAAGGTGTATAAAGTATTTTAACCACTCCCACAGTAAATCAAAACAGTTTTCCCATACTTTTTTATACAGGGTGTCCGAAAAGTCTGGAAACGGCCGAATAACTCGAGAAATACATATGAGATTGAAAAACGTAAATATACGTGTTAAATATTTTTAAATAAGCTACTCTGTGATACCATATTTGACCTTTGAAACCAACCCCCTGGGGGTCAGAGGGGGTCCAACTTTGAAATCTTAAATTATAACCCCCATTTTTTATTGCAGATTCGGATTCTATGGACAAAAATACGTAACTTTTGTATTTGATGTTTATTTCAAATCTTTGTTTATCATGGTGTAATCGAGCATATTAAATCGATACATATTCCCGCTTTTCCAACGGGATTTTCCCTAATCGA
The DNA here is from genome assembly GCA_964019185.1 of Maratus speculifer. Classification (NCBI taxonomy): domain Eukaryota; kingdom Metazoa; phylum Arthropoda; class Arachnida; order Araneae; family Salticidae; genus Maratus; species Maratus speculifer. The sequence continues at coordinate 154,560,579 of OZ025290.1, forward strand.
AACTGATTGGGCAGAATTTTTGATGTCAAATTCCTCGTCTTTTGTAGGAATAGCGTTTCCTGAAAATCACCCGTGGAGATTATTTCAATAGTGCTACACTGTTAAAAATTTGACCCATTTGCTGCAGCGTCACTCCACAGCTATTATAGAATATCTCTTTTGTGACCAATGAGAATGCTCCATAACACAGTAAAGTAATCGTTTTCTATAAAAGCGGTGGAGTGACGATGCAGCAAAAGGGTCATTTTTTTTACAGTGTACTTTACTGTGTTATGGAACATTCTCATTGGTCATGAAAGAGATATTCTATAAAAGCTGTGGAGTGACGCTACAGCAAATGGATCAAATTTTTAACTGTGTAGCACTACCGAAATAATCGGCACGGGTGATTTTCAGGAAACGCTATTACTGCAAAGGACGAGGAATTTGATGTCATAAATTCTCCCCAATTAGTTTCGATTAGGGAAAATCCCGTTGGAAAAGCCGAAATATGTATCGATTTAATATGCTCAATTACACCATGATAAACGAGGATTCGAAATAAACATCAAATACAAAAGTTACGTATTTTTGTCTGTAGAATCCGAATCTACAATAAAAAATGGGGGTTATAATTTAAGATTTCAAAGTTGGACCCCCTCTGACACCCAGGGGGTCGGTTACGAAGGTCAAGTTTGGTATCACTGAGTAGCTTATTTAAAAATATTTAACACGTATATTTACGTTTTACAATCTCATATGTATTTTTCGAGTTATTCGACCGTTTCCAGACTTTTCGGACACCCTGTATATATGTCATCTGCTTACATACTTGTTTTACTGTAGTAATTGATAAAATAGATTTTATGCACTTTCTAAATGGACTTTTTTTCCTTCTTTTTCAGAGTGGACTTTGTCTGTTAGTGAGCTCGTCACATTAAATCATGTATCACACTAAATGAAAAAAGGACTACAAAAATTGATAAAGGTTATTTTAAATTTCCAGATTAATTTCATGCATTAAAAAAAGTAAATTCTTTTTCTTTATACTAATCTTGCAAATTCAATTGATTTAGATTTCCTGTGTCAGAAAAACAACTTTCATTTAAAGAAATTTTTTAGAAGGTTTTATTGTAAATATTTTAAAGTTACTATTAAGGTAAAAAGTTACCTGTTGAATCCTTGGCTTTTGATGACAAATAAATCCAGACAATAGGCACAAGAAATTAATATACGAACAATTTTCGAAGAAAAAAAAATATATTTTATTTCATGAAGTACTTGTTGCTTTTTTCATGAATAAATATTTCTTCACAAATTTATATTTTTGGTGACTCATACATATTAATTTCTCACTTGATAAACAACCATTTCATAACATATGTTAATCACAACTATTGCTATCTCGAAGCAATAAAAATTCTTTTCATAACATATTCTAGATATCTCAACAACATGTAATTAAACAATTTTCTTCATGACATAAAAGGAGAATAAATTATTATTTCTTTTTGAAAAAGAACACCTCTCATAATATGAACTTTCAAAACAAAATACATCATACTTCATATTGTATAGATACATGCCAATATTTTCTTTATAACGCCCCGTAAATATTAAAAAAAAAATTATATATATATTGGGCCAGATAACGACATGAAGGAACTTTATGTAAATAAATATTTGCGTCTCACGAAAAGAAAAGATTTTCACCTCTGCTTGTTTGTCAGAGGACTGGCATCACATAAAACAATTATTAAAGAAGATTCGAGCACCAATAATAGCTGCAGAAAGATTATTTTTTTAACGATGAGGTGATGAAAGATGAAATAGGTATTAAGTGGACTCATGATGACATTCTACATCACTTATGATGCTTCCACAAGAACACCAACCAGAAGATCTATGGAGTGCGCGTATTTACGTTGAATAATTCCAAAAGAGAAGGCACATAAAACGAATACATCCAGGAATGCATTAAACCACTTCATTGCTCCTCGCAGCACAGAGGGACTTGGCTTAACAGAAATCAACATCACTTTCCTAGATGAATTTTGAGGGCAGCACTTTTTCTTTGCCGCACTTAAAAAAAATCAGCATCGTAATAATCTCAACATAACAAAAAAAAAAACCGTTCCATCCTTCGTTAACGGGGGAGCACCTCTGCCCCGAACTTTCACTCATGCGACTGCATCCATCACAGCAGGTGTCTATCGGCGCAACTGACGCAGGTGGCCGCGAGCCCAGGGGAAAAGGAGAAAGGGTTATTGTAAATGCAAAATACGCCAATTTGGCAGTTAGCAACAGAGGGGGGTGAGGAAAAACTAAGCCAAATTACAATATACAGTATGAAAAGATATGTAACTAATAAGAATAAAATTGATAACCATCTTAAGAAGGAAGGCCAAAGCTGGTGGCCATGTACATAACGGCTTGAAATACGTCACCTGTGAAATTTAATTTGATAGGTTAGGGGTGTGTCCGAATAAACGGAAGTTCCACCCAAAAGAACTAGCGAGAAAGTTCTCGAACAAATTTAAAACCGGAAGGAATGATTTCAAACAGAATTTTACCGGCTTGGAACATTCGAAAGCTAAGCAAGAAAGAAAACATTACAGGCGACGAAATGAAAATAAGCGAAACCGAAATTAAATTTAAATTGAGAACATTAATAAAAAGGAAGGTGATATGAAATAAAATGGCTAATAAAATTGAATTAAACTAAACATATGGGGGGGGTATGGAGTAACCACCACAACTATTACATACATATTTCACAGAATTTTGTCTTTAAGGAATTTATAGATGAGTTTATTTATAGACAAACCAAACATAAAAAATGTTTTTCAAAAATATAAGACATAACTACAACTAAAAATTATTAAGTCTAATTGCCCTCCTTTCCTCTTTGTGTTATTTATACAATTGGGAAATTTATAATCTTTTGAACTGTTCTTAGAAATATTTAAATAACTTTTTCATTTTAATCTAATAATCCCCTTCTGAATTCCTTATTCTTTTCTTCTTTTCTCTTGTATGTATGCAATGCAAATGAATAAAACTGGAAAAAGAGAATCTTAAGTTCTAAATTAAATATATGCACAGGGTGTCCAGAGAATAAGATTCCGATTTCAAAATTAAATTTCTCAAAAACAAAGAATTAAGCGGTAAACGGTTCATTTATTAGGTAAGCTGTAAAAATTTTATGCAACATACGTAAAAATCTCATTTTATATATGTAAAAACTTTATGAAGTTTCGTTCAGCGAATATTTTGAAAAGATTGTGTTCTGATTGCAAAGAATGCTTGATTTATCATTTTTCTTGTTTTAGTTTGCTTACAGGAAATGAGTTTTTTAGCTTACCATATTTTAACGAATGCCGACAGGTGTAATGAGTATTTTAATAGTGCCATATTTTAATAATTATTGGAATTAAATGTTTGAAATTTCAAAATTCCAAAACTTTAGTTGAAAAATCGTTAAAACATGGCACTCATATGCTGAAAAACTTATTCACTGCAAACAATCTAAAGCAAGAAAAATGTCAAATCAAATATTCTTTTGCAATTGCAACACAATCTTTTAAAAATATTCACTGATTGAAACTTCTGTATATGACTTTTACAGCTTATCTAATAAACAGTTTGACATAATTCTATTGATCTTTGTTTTTGAAAAATTTAATTTTGAAATCAGGGTCTTATTTGCTGGACATCCTGTATATTTATATATATATATTAAAAAGATATAGATATTAAAATAAATTGTCAATTAAGTTTTCTTTTGAAGTTTACTTAAAGATTTCTATACATTTAATATATTTCTCATTTTGCAAGTCATTTAATAGAACATGGAAAAAAAACAGAATGAAGAACTAGGTACACATATAAAAAATTCAGGTGTTTTAGAAAGACTGAGCAGACCAAAACTTTTCTAATAACCATCCTAAAAGCAGAATTTTCTTTGTCAATCAGCAACAAACCAAAATTTATCTGTAACCGAACATTATAGATATTTATTATCATAAGAAATATTAATAACTTATAAAATAAACGAATTCATTTGCAAAATAAATCTCTGTTCTAAAACACTACAAAAATAAGTGTTCTTATTCTGTAGTCTAAAGATCATTTCATCTTCAAGTATACATCTCTAAATAAAAACCAATCTTTATGTTATTATTATTCTCTTCATTCTAATTTAAACATGACATTAAAGACCACAAATTAGTTGCCTTGGATTTATTGCCATAGTCCATGTTCTGCAATATATTCCATAAAAGATAATAAGTATAATCTAAACATTGTCCGTTTTTAGTCTTGCCACAGGCATAGCCAGAAGAGATAGAAAGAGAATAACCTAGATAAAAAGACAGACTAAAGTTTTTTACATCAAGAGAATTAATTTGCTAAAATGGAAATAAGTTGGACATAGTGCAAGAGGACAAGACAATAGGTTGAATATAGTGATATTCAGAGATGCAAAACAACTAAGATTACAACCTCAAGTCAAGTAAGAAAGAGCAACAAAATCGAAAAAAGAGGCCGCTGTTAATCAGATTAATAAAGCACTAGACAGGAAACAATGGGGGAAAAAACTGGGGTACATCCAGCAATAGTTTGAAAACTATGGATGATGATTGTAAAGGAAAAAAAGCTTTAAAATAAATTGTTACTACAAAAAATATTTAATGATAAAAATTACAACATTTTAAATAATACATTTAAAAACATTCTGAGAGAACTCTAAAAACTTTTCTGCATACTTAAGAGTTTAACCTGTTGACTCCACACTTCCATTCAGCACCCGCATACTTCAAACTAATGCAATTTTAGATTCCGTAACTTCATAGGGAAATTACTTTGCTGGCCATACCATGACAAGGAAATATAATACACGATTCCTATATAAAATTTATGATAAAACAAACTGATATTTATCAAATTCTCATGTTAATAAAAGAATTGATCAAATTAATAAAAGAATGCTTTGGAAAAAAAGTCACCATTAGAAAATTTTGATCAGTAAGAATTTCCAACAATGTGGAGTTTAATACTGACTTAAAACACTATGCGTTACCAATCAGTTTGTGTTAAAATAATTATATTTAAAACACTATTTTAATAAAAAATCTTTCCATTGCAAAAATTATAATTTAAGACAACCTTTCACCCCTTTGGGGTCAACGAGTAACAAGCTAGTTTGAGAACTTAATACCAAGGGTGCTGCATGAGAACTGATCATCCAATTAGGACATATGCTGTATAGTACCTTGGGTCCCAGGATCAAGAATATTATACTAGGCACTGTATGCCCCCATCTTTAATGGATTGTAAAGCTACAGGATTTAGTTTTTAAAAACCAAATTAAATGCTAATTTCCCAATGCTATGTTACTTTATCATGTATCTCTTGCATTAATAAATGCAAGTCTATATCTTTGATCAGAAGAAAGTCCAGAAAGAAACTCCCTTTCTATTGTCAAATACATGGTAATTCCAAAATAAAACAATATGTTCAAACAATATTATTTGACACAAAGGCATTTTTATGGACCAAAAATTCTATTAAAATTTAAAAAATGTCTAACTGAAAGATTTTCATATTTTAAATTAAATCTAAGAAGAAATCTTTGTTTCCAATGCGTGACAGTCTCTTGGGAGATGAACATCTGGTGTATATGCTACTTAAGGGAAGATCCGCACATCTCAAATTTTTCGCTAACATTTTATACTCATTTATCGCACATTACTAAATTTTTTCCAAGTGTTTATAGACACTTTAATTCATATGTTTGATAAAACTGTGCAAGAACTTTACACAAGTTAGAAATGTCTAAGTTTTTTTAACTCTCCGAAAATTTTTATTTTTCAGCTAAAAACCCATTAACTCTTAAAGTATTTGAGCTATTTCAATAAAAAAAAATTTTGTTAGTAAAGTATAAATATAAAATCATATGTGGCAAGTTGTTAAAAAAAAATTCTGATTTTTTTAAATTTGCCATTGCCCCAAAAGTGTTTTTTTTTTTTTTTTTTTTTTGGGGGGGGGGGGGCATATATTTAAAATTTCTCTTCTCTTAGGGAAATTAATATTTTCAACTTCCTTTTTTCTGTGCATTCTTCTTAAAAAGATGTCTCTTTTTTGCTTAGCTCTCAAAATATTCCTGAAATCTATGTTTAATATTTTATATGTTAAAAAGGTGACAAAATGAGAGTAAAATTTTAACACTTCATAAAAAATTAAGTATATACTTTAGAAAAATTTTGAAAACTAAGAAAGACATCTTTTAAGAAGTGTATAGAAAAATAGATGTGAAATTGTGAAAAATATTAATTTTTCCCGAGGAGGTATTTTAAATATATGAATGCATCAAATGCCCATAGATTTTACATTAGTTACGGCTATTTGAAAGCTGAGTGTCCAAGACTCCTTATAGCTCGCATATTTTCCCATAAGACTGCACCCATTCTTTATCTTTAACCTAAAGTGCTCAGAATTCTTCATTATTCTTACCAGATATTTTTAATTGAAAAGTTAACCTTTAATCAGAGCATTTTCACAATTACAGAAAACTTTCTGCTTTGAAAAACCAGTGGTAAGAGTTTAAACAAAGGGCTCTCTTCATACAGATATTAATCTAAAGCAATACAGTGAAATAAACGCCAAGGAATAAAGATTAGAGAAATTTTCGATAAGAGAAACTATTTTGCATTATTTGTATATTTTTCTATATAAAATGAAAAAAGAACTTGAAATTTCAATGATCTGTCAGGAAATAGGTTTTATAATCTAAATTATAAAGTATTTCACAGATTTCAATAATAAAAAATATTTTAAAGTATTACCTGAGTAATTACAGATGATTTCACTTTCATTTTTTGTGTCCATTGCCCCATATCCACAACTGGCACTTCAGGCTTAACTTCATTATCTGGTAGAGATGGGAATAGTTCATCATAACTGTAGGCTGGTTCATATATGATATCTTTACCATTTTCATCTATGATGTTATTGTGAACAGGCATCATTGTCTGGTCACCAAAAGAAGGCATCTCATGAACCGCGTCCAGATTCATGGTCAATTGCTCAAGCCAAGTCGTACAGTACACTAAAACATGCAACAATGTGTTTTAGAAAACTAAAAACAGGTAAATTTAATTAAACATTTAAGATAAAATTCTCAAATACCTACAAAATTAAGGAAGAAATCATGATTTTAGATGTTTTCATGACTTTTCACCATGAAATTTTATATTTAAAATTATCTTACATTTTAATTTATTTAAATATTCATTAATGACAAATATTGAGCTACAGACTTCTTTTTCATCAACACATGTATGTTTAAAAATATATTTAAGAAACCTCAATACAATTTACATTTTTTTTTTTTTTTTCAGTGATAAAGAAAACTGAAATAAAAAGCTTTTAATTTATCACTCGAACACAATTTAAATTATATTTATTCTATTGTTGAAACTAATAACGTATTTCCATAGAAAAAATTACAATTAAAAAACATTAAAATTTTTAGTAATAAATATAAATTAAATAGTTTCATCAAAAAGTCATTCAATGCATTTTTTTTAACAATGTTATTTTAAAAGTATTCTTGAAAGATTTTTTTTAATGCTTTACACCACCATATATCAAATTTCTGAATGTTTTCACGATTAATGCATACCTTAATCTCAACAAGAAACAAATAATTTATGTATCAAAATTTCCCAGCTAAATTATCACTTTTTAAGCCTTTCGCGACGGGAGCATTTTACGAAATGTTTAATGCTTTCTCACCGGTTTTAAAAAACAGAAATTTGTGGTTTGTCAAATCGGGAAAATGCTCTGATTAAATAAGGCAAATTTTACAGTAAAATTTTACTGGTGGAGATAAATAGCGATTCTTAAGCCTTTTTGCGGCACGTATGCATGTCGCCAAGGGGTTAAGCAACTAATGTGAACATATAACAGTTTAGTGTTTCTCTTAGACATTAATAGTAGGGTGCAGCACCTTGCTGAGTGAAGAATACATTTAATGACAGTAAAGTATATGCACTAGTCAATTTTTTCACAATGGCAAATGCATCTTCACATGCTTTTATTTTAATGCAAAACATTTTCTAATTTTACAAAATATTGACACTTAAGAAAATTTTTCAACTTGTATAGCAACATTTAATATTTTAATGCAAACTGCATTAAAAAAGCCTGCATTAATATGCAATCTCGGTTAAACCTTTTCAAGGTGATCTACATTTTGTTTTTTAAAACTGCAACCATTACATACATATGCATTTAAATAAATAATCAACATAAAAGTTCTAAAGTAATTAGCATTTAATTATTTAGTACATATTACACTGAAATCTAAAATATTACAGTGAGGTTAAACTCTTAAAGCTCCTGTCCTCACTCGAGGAAACGCTCGCGGGCTAATGCTATTCTCCTATGGGGAAGCATTTTTTAACAGCCCTTTTGCATTTTGACATTTTTTTTTTTTTTTTTTGGCATTGGATAGCTGAGGTGCATGCCGGCAGTGCACCTTTTTTACTTTTTCGATTTTGGTTGCAGATATATATTTTTTTAAAAGCACTTTCAGTTTAGAAACCGGTTTTGAAAGTGAAACTAACTTTGTAAAAAAAATCTGCATTCAAAATCGAGAAAGTAAAAAAGGTATGCTGTCGGCATGCACCTCAGCTATCCAAAGCAAAAAAAAAAAATTATTCAAAAATGTCAAAATGCAAAAGAGTTAAAAAATGCTTCCCCATAGGAATAGCATTAGCTCGCAAGCGTTTCCTTGGCCAGGGACAGGGGCCTTAAAACAAACTGAATAATAAATCAATATATCTATTGATTGTTAAAGTATATGTCTAGCACAGAATATGTTTAAAAATGCAACATACATCGCAGAACAACAGACATCTCTGCAGAACATGGCAAATTCTCATTTTCAAGAAAATTCACCATTCAATTGCAGACAAAATCTGACAATTTGTTATGCAATTGCCTGTGGGAAATCATTCATTTAAAAATGTAAAAATTAAAATGGTAATTTATCATTTAAAAAGATTGCAAAATTCATAAATTGATTACGAGAAAAACTTGTGCAATTCGCCAGTTTGTGATGGGAAAAAATACAAAATTCAATGAACAGTGGCAAAAAGAAATCCAAGTTTTTTACCAAACAGTCTCAGGTTTAAAAAACATGAAGATGGTAAATGCATTGCTGAAAGACACTGAAAAAACTCAATTTTTTTCAAATCTATCACAAGAAAAAAACAAAAATTTGCCTGCAGAACACACAAAAATGCAAAAGTTTCCAAAATAGTTACAGCTAAAAAATCATAAAATTCATAGATTATTGGGAAAAAATTATGAAATTCAGCAATCAGTAATGAAAAAACATGATTTTCTCCAATCAGTCTAAAAGAAAAGCCAAGAATATTTGCTTAATGGTAAAGGAAAAAAACTTTAAAATCGGTCACAATAAAAAAAAAAAAAAAAAAAGCAACATTCAACAAAAAAATTCAGAAATTTGTCGATTAGTCATTGGAAAAACACAAGATTTGATCAATCAGTTTCAAAAAAAGGCGACAGTTTTCCAATGGACAGAAAGAAAATAAAAGAAATTTAATGATCTGTTGTGGATTAAAGGTGAAATTAGTCGGTATGTTACAGAAAAAAAGCAGGATTTTTACCAATTGTTTTCAAGAAAGAAAAAATTGCGAAATTCGTTGATCAGTACCAGAAAAAATGCATGGTTTACTCATACCAAATACTAGAAGCTGTTGAAAAATTTGCTTATCAGTATAAAGAAAGTTTTATAATAGGCCCCATTAGGGACTGAGAAAAAAAAATTGTTGATCAGTCGCGGGAAAAACAATTTTTATTAATCTGTCGAAAAAAAGCAACAAAATTTGTAAACATAGAAAATAAATATCATGATATTCACCCACTGATTGCACCTAAAAAATTGCAAAATATTTTAGTAAATCACTTGTAAAAAAAAGGGGGGGAATTTGACAATCTAGTCAGTCACAAGGGGAAAAAAAAAAAAAAAAAAAAAAATGGCCAATCAAACAGATAATGAAATTAGCCTATTCAATCGTATGTATAACTAAAATCTTAAGAAAAACTATGAATTTTTCCATCAGTCAACAAAATTCATGGATTTTTTTTTTTCAATCTTTCGTAAGAAAAAGCTGGAATATTTCCTAATCAGTATATTTCCTAAAAAAATTAGTGGATAAGTCGCATGAAAAAAAAACTGATTTTAGCCAATCGATCAAAGAAAAATATCTCAAAATTTGTTTTTGGTTACAATTAAAAAACACAAAATTCATCAGTAAATTGTAAAAAGACTTTAAATTCTTCAATTAGTAGCATGGGGAAAAATGCAAAATTCAATTATTGGATTAGAGGGGGAAAAAAAGAAAAATTTGGCAGTTGACAATCTGAAATATTGTAAAAATCGCTAATCGATTGTCTGGGGGGGGGGGGGACGATAAATTTATTAGTTAAAGTAAAATTTTAAAATTTGCCAATTGTTCCTTTTGCATGCGTTGATGCTATATAAAATGTCTTGTGCATTTCTATAAAAAATGCAATTGCAGTTCTTCATGTAACAAAATCTCCCTGATTTTTCTTTAAATTCCTGTAAAACATTTTGTATCAGCTGAAGTTTGTTGCAGAATTTGCCTTTACTCATGATTTTTTAACAAAATTTGCCTTTTTTCACATTTTTTAAAAATTTGTCTTTTTTTTGCAATTTTTAACAAAATTTGCTTTTTTTCACAATAACAAAATGTGCCCTTTTTTCCACAATAAAATTTGCCTTTTTTTTACAATTCTTTTAAATAAAATTTGCTTTTTTTCCAATTTCTTTTAAAAACAAAATTTGCCTTTTTTAAAAATCTTGATGAAGTTTTTGGATTTTTTCTCGATTCTATGACAAAATTTTTATTTTTCCATGCTTTTTTGAACCGTGATTCTTTCTCGACCATTTGAACATTTTTGTACAACTGATAGACAAATTTCAAAATTTCCCCCTCAATCACAATGATTTTTTCCTGTAATAAATGGACATAGTGATTTTTTTCATCTTGCTACTAGAAAAAGAAATGAATCAAACATCTGCATCAACAATTAAGAAAAATCCATGTGTTAAGCATAGATTATGAAACACTTTCCAACACTTTCTGAAATCTTTAACATAACTTTGTTACTCAGGGAAATAAGATGCTACTGTCCATAGCCAAATAAGTATTCCAATACAAGACTCCCTCAAATCTGCAACTTTCTAAAATCCACACATAATTTAGAGATATAAACAATGAAACATTCAGTCAGATATAGGGACAAAATTTGACTTTTTTAGCTTTATATCAATTCCATATATATTTTATTTTATAATTTGTTTAATATTATTGAATTCATGTATTTTCATGAAAGAATTACTTTATTTCTGAAAAAATTCAAGATATTGCTGATATCATTGGTAATCACAATCATCTTACCAAATATATTTATGTATTAACCACGTTTTTTGTTTTTTAAGTCTGGCTAAATCTGAAAACTTGCTTATTTTATTATTTTGATGTGAATTAGTAATGTTCTTGTATGAGGCAAGTTTCATTGAATGATTTTGGAAAAATAGATTTAATCTTTAGAGTGAATATTTAATCATACATTATAGATTATTAACTTGACCTTTGCTTTTAATATTTTAATCATATTAAAAATTATTTAATTTATTATTTTAGTTTATTACTTATTTTAATAATTAATATTATATTGTAAGAATTCATTATAGTTTCAATTGCATTATTAATTACATTTAAATTACTGTTTAAAATTATAAGCAAAGCAATGACCAGAAATCTGCAAAATTCTAAAATCTGCAAAACCTCTGTTACGAAGCTGTGCAGATTTGAGGGAGTCTATTGTACTTTTGAACAGCCCTGTATTTGATCTGTCTGTTACTATATATATACTACATAATAGGAAAATTTAGTTTAGCAAGAAAATACATAATTGGTTGAAATTTCTCTTTCAGCATTTTATTCTAATCAAAGCAAAATACTTGAATATTTTTCTTCAGCCCTGTAATTTATCTAGTACCTTTATACGCCAGTATTTTGTTAAAATTTAATTCAAACAAACAAAAACTCTTAGAACTACTTAAATCACATTTCCAGAAATTATCATTAATGGATGATTATGTAGCTAATCCTTTGTGTGACCCTGTATATCATTTTACCTTTATTCTACAAACATTTATTAGTAAACAGAAAGCAGTTCAACGTAAAAATGCATGACTTATTTAAAAAAAAACCTTTAAGTTAATTACAATCACATTCAGTAACCATTATGAGCTCTTTTGTGTAACCCTGTATATCAACTATAACATTTATACACACCATATAAATTGCAGACATTTAATAAAACTTAAAAATGCATATCATAATTGAAAATGTATTTCATCTATCCATCAGCTATCATTGATAATACAGGGTAAACAAAGTCCCAGCCCATTTTAAAGAATGCATGAATTTTATATTATAGGTGAATGATACTCCGAGGATATGCTAACAACAGAAGAAAGAATTGCGGTTGTAGCGGTACGTTTGCATGGTCAGACATTAGAGGAGATCAGAGAGACGTTTCGTAGAAAATTCGGAAGAGAGACTCCAACACAGGAAGTATCTGAAAAATGTTGAATAAAGTGGCGTGAGGTTCAGCAAGGAACAGGTCTACAAGACTAAGGTTACAAATGTGACACTCTTAAAACAACGCATAAGCCAAGCATGCGAAATGATCACCGTGGGAATGTTGGAAAAAGTCTTTCGAGCTACACTGAATTGGTGGGAAACTCGTTTCGAACTTGATGGACATCACGTTGAAAAGTACTAATATGTTGTATAATACTACTGAAATATAAAATTCATGAATAAATTATTCCTACAAAATGGGCTGGGACTTTACGTTCACCCTGTATACAGTACTTCGGATAAGAATATAAGATTTGAAATATTTTGCGTGTCCTTGTAAATGCTATGCACTTCATATAATGCGTTAAATAAGTCTCATCGTCATATATCAATTTTAAGACACTTAAAATTGTTTAACCTAATTAAAATATGTTGCAAACAATTCCCCCCTTTATGATTGTGTAAAGGAATTCTTTTGAGTTGCCCTGTAAATGAATAGTAACTATTATTTTCACTGCATCTTTTACAGAATACATATTTTAGTGCACTTTGTGAATTCATATAAATTTGAATATGTCTGATAGGGTGTAACACCTTTAAAATTCATTTGAAATTATTTTTTCCCCATAGGCCGTAATGTATCTTAAAACTTTTGACTATCCCTGTAAATAATCTAATCATAGTAGAAACTTCATTTTCTTGGGTAAACATCAATAACAAAAATTTCATAGCAATACGAGCATATTTACGGGAGTTAGAGCACAGACAGACAGCCATCCGGCCAGATAAATTGAATGCATAAAAACTTTTCAACTACGTTGGAAAGTGTTAAAAAAGGCAGTAAGATTCTAGGCTCAACTCTATAAAAATGCTCTTACAAATCAAAAAATGTGCCCTGAAAAATGTAAAAAGTGTCTTTTCCACAACTGTAGCATCCTGCCCCTTTTCAAACTGGGGGAAAACTCTGTATTCTGCTTTGGGGAGTATATGGAAGGCTAAATTTAAAATTATGACTCACAAGCTCTAAAATTTTCAATGCTAGATTAACAGACAACACTAGGCAAAAAGAAAAAAAAAAATAAAAACACTTAATTTCTGTTATCTAAAATAGATCTGTTCATGAACTCTACAGACTCTGTCCAGAAGTGATGTAGTGTAGGATATACAGGAGTATTATGCTGTATACTATTTGGATTTTTTTTTTTTTTTTTTTTTTTTTTAGGAATACTGTATATAGTGTATTTCTTATGAATGCCAAAGCATATGCTCGCTAGGGTATACTCTCTGTGTCGATTGTATAACCTCTGGTATCTTTTAAAACTATACACCTGCTGTCCAGTAAGAAATGAGACCAATTTCATAAAATTCGTTTACTTGAAGATAATTTTACAAAAAATTATTCTTCAAAAGAACCTCCTCCAGTATTAATACACTGTTGTCAACAACTCTGTCACCCATTTTTGTCCTACTAAAAGTCTTCAACTGGAATGAGGTTTAGGCATTGTTTCTCCGCATGTTCTCCAGATTTTCAAAATAATCACCTTTTAAAGTTGGTTTTTAACAAGTGGAATAGAAAAAAGACAGTCAATGACAAATTATGACTGCACAGTAGTTAGAGTGATGTTGCCACTCTGTATTTTGCCAGGAAGCAAATAAATTTGAAAAACTAACTTGTCACAAATTTTTGGTATATGAAGTTCTTCTATGACAATTTGATGCATATGTAAGTCTCAATACTTTTGTAACCATTTGGACACTCATCTGATGACAAAGATCAAATGCACTTGCTTTTTAGCATCATTGTCTGAAGCAAGATTTTTTATAGATGTCCAGTGCATTGTTAGTCATTGATGGCCTCTTTTCCGTCTGAAGACTTTGTGCCATCTAAATATCTGAGATTTGAACAAAGAATCCCTCCAGGAGGCTTTCCCTTTTTGTAAAAGGGAAAGCCTCTCAGTAACCAATTTGTTTAGTTTCACACAAAACTTGTGTATCTCTGCTCGACAGTTTGCTTTATTCTTAAAACATAACGGCACTTTCAAACATATGTTTAATGAGCGATCCATGCATTGCAAAGGCTCAAAGCCAACTGATTTCTGCTAGAATCTGTAACTGACCATAGAATAAAAAGAAAGAATAGAGGTGAAGTATGTTGGCTGGGGGTTATGTCAAAAATGTACCCTAAATTCCACTACATTAGACCCAAAAAAAACCATGTGCTTTTGCAAAAAAAGAAAACTTAGTAATATCGTCTTAAATGCATGATACAATGAAATTCTATTTTAAAATGCAAACAGATCATTTTTATTTTGTGAAAATATTAACAGATTATGTCAAAGAATTCGGTCACTGTTCCATGTGATTGTTTTGTTTGAGTCGAATGAGGGTATTTAAATTTGAGTGATAATGCACATCATATTGCAAACAACCCATTTTACATCATACAGCACCATCTATCTCTTTCCTCTATGATAGCTGACTGATCAGATCATAAATATCGGTTGCAAACTCTGTCCCTTCGGCCTACAGCTTGGCATGAAAAATTAGGACCGTACCGAGTACTCTGTATTTACTCGGTATTCGGCATACTCGGCCAATTTGCTGAGTACTCAGTATTCAGCCAAAATTTGGGCCGAGTACAGAGTACATTACCGAGTAGTTGTAAGAATTTAATTTCAAAGCATTTATTATCATTACAATGAGAAATTATTTGGCACAATACATTATAAATGAATAAATTTAAAGCACTAAAATAGTTAATTTCTTCTTGCAAGCTAGTTTTGGTCACCATAGCATACCATCACCATCATATTTTGTACTGATGATGGTATGCTATGGCTACTGAAACTAATTTGCAAGAAGAAATAAAATATTTTGGTGCTTTAAATTAAATATTTTTGATTTATTTATAGTATTATTGAAGACAAAAGAATTTATAATTGATCTGTAAAAGTTATTTGAATATAAATGTATAATATTTGCAATTATTCAAAACATATTTTATTTAATACATAAAAATGTCTAAAATATGAAAAAGTAAAAAAAAAAAAAAAAAAAAAAAAAAGACAAATGCAAATTCTTCCCTCTAGTGCACTTTTAATCCACCTTTCATTGTACCACAATTAAAATGACCGAAACTTTCTTTTTTCAAATAATGTAGAAATGTTTTAATTGGTAGTTTAACTCCTAATATGGGAATCTATTCATTTCAGCTCATCAATGTTATGATTACTCTGAATAAAAATAACAATTTCATTACACTTCACAGTGATTGCTACTAAACTGCGATTAAATTTATCTTACTTTCAGCAGTATAAAGGCAAAAATGCTGTTTTAATTCATACAACATTTTCAATATATTATATTTTGAGCTTCATCTTATGGCTTATTACAGTTAATTACTCTAATAATTAATCTTTTTGGAACCAGGCAAGGAAACTGAACCTTTTCAAAATTTGAGCATGCAACTATATGGAATGTCAAAATCCTCCTACAATGTTTCTAGCTATAAGCTAACATGTCTAAAATAACTTGTTAGGCAATAAGCCTGATTTTATTGTAAGTTGCATATTGTGAATAATGCAAGCTTACATCATTACTTTTAACATAAGTTCTTTGAATTATTCAAAATTACAGCAACCAATAATCGTTCTTGATATAGATTTCCAGTATCAAAATGAATTTGTAAATTGAAGAATCAGTTAATTTGCATTGGTTGAATTTAATTTACTACTGTTTTAAACTGTTTGAAAATTTAAAAATTATCTTTAAGAATGTATAATTAAATTTCAAATTAGTTAATTAGAAATTTAAAAGTTAATTAAAAAAATATATGATTATATGTTAAAGAAATATGTTTATCTAGACACACGGCAGTGTGTCAGCCAAGTTCACAAAGTAAAAGCGACACACCGGCCGTGGGTTATATTACCCGAACCATTTCGAACCACTTTTGACCCCTCAATAACTTAAATTCTATTTGACCTACACACTTTCAATTTTTGTGTCGTGTAAGACCATCTTCTAATTTCCGAATCTTAAATTTTTTTTAAAAAATCTTTTACCGTTCACGAGAAATTGACGTCTGTAAACCACTGTTTTTACCACTGACTCACTCACTCACTCATAGAAATGTTTGACTACTTCCAGGTGACTTAGGAAGTTGAAATTTGGTGTGGAGGTAGGTTATTGGATCTGTAAATAGGAAAAAATCAGAAATCACCATTAGTTAAACATTAATGGTTGATTAGAGGATAAATTATTGGATTACAATGGAAGTTTATGAGAATTTCACAAAATACCAGAAATAGTGCCAAGTTGGCGTTACTTTTGGCGAGTATCAGGGCTAATCTCAGAAACTACCGAACCGATTTCAAAAGTAATGGTACCAAAATGATGGTATTCACCCCGGTTCAAACATAGACTATATCTTATGTCTGTGCCACTAACCAAAAGAGGGTTCAGAAGCGAAAAACATTCTAAAAATGTGATTTTTGTTTTACTGAAGGGCCTAGAAGCACAAAATTTGGCATGTTAATTATTTATAAGATATAAATGATCACTAATGACATTTGCTAAAAAATATCAAATTTAATTGGGTGAAAATCTGCAAAAAGCGTTCTAAAAAAGTTCGAAATACCAATTTTAAAACAATCTCAGCAAACAACAAACCGATCTTAAAAGTAATGATATCAAAATGATGATGACAGTCTTTGCTCCAACATATGATATATCTTATGTCGATTACACTAACTTCAAGGAGATAAAAGAGCAAAACACATTCTAAAAATGCGATGTCTGTATATTAAGATACTGGACTGGAAACAAATTTGGCATTTCAGAGTTTATGGGAATTTCGCGAAATATCAGAAATAGTGCTAAGTTGGCGACACTTTTGGCTAGTATCGGGGCTAAGCTCTGAAACCACCGAACCGATTTCAAAATTAATGATACCAAAATGATGGTATTCGCCCCGGTTCAAACATAGGCTATATTTTATGCGTATACCATTAACCAAAAGAGGTTGAAGAAGCAAAAAACATTCTAACACGGCAGTGTGTCAGCCAAGTTCACAAAGTAAAAGCGACACACCGGCCGTGGGTTATATTACCCGAACCATTTCGAACCACTTTTGACCCCTCAATAACTTAAATTCTATTTGACCTACACATTTGCAATTTTTTGTGTCGTGCAAGACCATCTTCTAATTTCCGAATCTTAATTTTTTTTTTTTTTTAAATCTTTTACCGTTCACGAGAAAATGACGTCTGAAAACCACTGTTTTTACCACTGACTCACTCATAGAAATGTTTGACTACTTCCAGGTGACTTAGGAAGTTGAAATTTGGTGTGGAGATAAGTTATTGGATCTATAAATAGGAAAAAATCAGAAATCACTTTTAATTAAACATTAATGGTTGGTTAGAGGATAAATTATTGGATTACAATGGAAGTTTATGAGAATTTCACAAAATACCAGAAATAGTGCCAAGTTGGCGTTACTTTTGGCAAGTATTAGAGCTAATTTCAGAAACTACCGAACCGATTTCAAAAGTAATGGTACTAAAATGATGGTATTCGCCCCGGTTCAAACATAGACTATATCTTATGCCTGTGCTACTAACCAAAAGAGGGTTCAGAAGCGAAAAACATTCTAAAAATGTGATTTTTGTTTTACTGAAGGGCCTAGAAGCACAAAATTTGGCATGTTAATTATTTATAAGATATAAATGATCACTAATGACATTTGCTAAAAAATATCAAATTTAATTGGGTGAAAATCCGCAAAGAGCGTTCTAAAAAAGTTCGAAATACCAATTTTAAAACAATCTCAGCAAACAACAAACCGATCTTAAAAGTAATGATATCAAAATGATGATGACAGTCTTTGCTCCAACATATGATATATCTTATGTCGATTACACTAACCTCAAAGAGATAAAAGAGCAAAACACATTCTAAAAATGCGATGTCTGTATATTAAGATACTGGACTGGAAACAAATTTGGCATTTCAGAGTTTATGGGAATTTCGCGAAATATCAGAAATAGTGCTAAGTTGGCGACACTTTTGGCTAGTATCGGAGCTAAGCTCTGAAACTACCGAACCGATTTCAAAATTAATGATACCAAAATGATGGTATTCGCCCCGGTTCAAACATAGGCTATATTTTATGCGTATACTATTAACCAAAAGATGGTGAAGAAGCAAAAAACATTCTAAAAATGCAACTTTTGTGTTACTGAAGGACCTAGAACTATATTTGGCATGTTAATTATTTATATGATATAAATGATCTCTAAGGGTATTTGATAAAAAATACGGAATTCAAAAAGGGTGAAAATGTGCGAAAAGCGTTCTAAAAATGGTCTAAATAGGTATTTTTAAGCAATTTCAGCAAACAAAAAACCGATCTTAAAATTAATGATATCAAAATGATGGTGATAGTCCTTGCTCCAATATAGGCTATATCTTATGTCGATTCCACTGATCCAAAGGGGGTAAAAGGGCAAAAAGCTTTCTAAAAATGCAATGTCTGTATGTTAAGGGCCTAAAAACATAAAATTTGGCATGTTTATTAATTATAATATATAAATGATCACTAAGAACATTTGTTAACAAATACAAAATTTAAAAGGGGTAAAAATGCGCGAAAGCGTTCTAAAAACTTTCTAAATAGCAATATTTAAGCTATCTTGGGTAGTTAGCGAACCGATTTAAAGAAAAAAAAAGATGCCAAAATGATGGCGACAGTCCTTGCTCTAACAAAATTATTGGATAAATTACCAGATTACAATGGGAATCTATGTCAATTTGGCAAAATACCAGAAATAGCACCATGTTAATGACTTTTGGAGCGTAATTTTTGTCGTCAATATAGCGATATTTCGCCAAGTTGGCTACAAGCGTTTTTGGTCGACGAAATAATCAAGTAGTACCCAATCACGTAAAAGAAACATCCTTATTAGTGGAATTCAAAGGAACATAAGCAATCCTAATGTTAAATTTTTTAATTGACTGAAAAAAAACTGAATAAATGCAGGAAAAAGCTGAAAGATTAATTAATATTAAATAAAACTAATTCAACCTATTTACTTCAAAAAAGAAACAAATACCTACTTGGTTGACAAAAAATAATGATATCCTATCAAAAACACGAGTGTGAAAAAATGCCAAGTTCGTTAAAGGTTTCGGTCATAAAAGAAGTGATTTGACAAAAAATAATATCCTGTCAAAAACATGAATGTGAAAGAATGCCAAGTTAGTTAAAGGTTTTGCTAATAAAAGAAGTGAGATCTAACTGCAAACCAAGTTCTTTCGGAGCTCCTTAAATCACAACTCCTGTCATGTATAATATTATTCAATTGCTTAAAATGATTTCTTATGTTACTTGTTATTAAATAGAGCGACTTGGCAAGTTTTCAGCTACCAACTTTAATCTTTGAGTCGGAGTACAATTTAATCTAGAATCTGATTGGCAAAGATCTAGTCAGTCAAGTGTTCGAATAAGTATATTGAAGTTAAGGTACTGATAAGTTAAAGAAGGGATCAACTTTAATTTCTGATCAACTAAATAGAAAAAATTGAATAAGAGAAAACTTGCTAAGTCGCTCTATTGAATAACAAGTAACCTAACAAATCATTTTAAGCAATTGAATAATATTATACATGACAGGAGTTATGATTTAAGGAGCTCTGAAAGAACTTGGTTTGCAGTTAGATCTCACTTCTTTTATTAGCAAAACCTTTAACTAACTTGGCATTCTTTCACATTCATGTTTTTGACAGGATATTATTTTTTGTCAAATCACTTCTTTTATGACCGAAACCTTTAACGAACTTGGCATTTTTTCACACTCGTGTTTTTGGTAGGATTATATTTACACAGACATGTTACTCTTAAAGCTCACTTCATGTGCATTGATAGTTCTTTCTTATACACAACTACTCGGCCTTGGTAACTCGATACTCGGCCGAGGTGCTACTCTGTGCAGCCCTATGAAAAATCCAGTCTCATTACTTAATGAACAGACTATGTATTATTTAAACTATGTCTATGTATTTTATTTTCAGATGACCAAAAGGTTTGTCTTACAAAGGTGAAGGTATTTTAAACTTTAGTACAATAAGCATTTATCTTATTGTGATTATCTGTTAAACCCTTCGAGGTGTGCCTTTTGCATGCTACAAATGCTAAAATGCAATTCCCAAACTACCAAATATCATCCAAAAATTTTTAGTACAATTTTACTCTGGTAATGTGTGTGAAGAGAAACTTAATTACTTTAAAATAAATTTGTTCAGTAATTCAAAAATACTTTTACCCGCAACCTGAAATGAAAGGAAAATAAGATTTTAATGCAATTATGACAAGTAATCTACAATTATATCTCTAATATCAATTTTATGTATTATATAAAAAAATCTACACATCTGTATTCTTTAATATTTGACTATAGTTGAAACCTCTGTATAGCAAACACTTCATTGAACAGAGTTCTGCATTGGGACAGGTTATTCTTAATTTTCTTTTCTGGGTTGGAATGACACTAGCTTTCTTTTTGCTGATTGGGCTTTCCTGGAATATTTCTTAATGGCCATATTTAAGATTTTTTAAAGTTGGGATGCTGGAATTTTAAAAAATTGAGCAGAACTATGTTTTATATAAAAATAAATACGTATTTGAATATGAATGAATAATCAATTTACTGAATGAGATAAAACATATGCATATACAAGAAATTTCAGAGATTATTTTTTCTTTAAGGACAATCTTTTTCATATCTCAAAATATGAAGAAAAATATCAATATTTTTTAAAAATGATAAATAGGGATGCACCAAATATTCGGTATCTATTCAGTATTCGTCCATGTTACCAAATAATCAGTTAAACCGAATATCAAAGTATTTGGCCAAATCTAATAATAAAACCTTTTAAAACACATTTTTTACAACTTTTCACAATTTCTACTTTTAACTGTCAATTTATAAATATATCTAAAAAATTTAGAAAGAAAATCCTATTTAAATAAAATAGAATGTTTTTACATTTATTTGTTGTTTGTACAGTATAACTTAAGAAAATTAACCATGAGAAGGATTAAAATAGTGATTTTTTAGGATTCTAGGATTAGGAAACCATAATCAACTTATTGAGTCATAAATACATTGCATTTTATCGCACTCTAAGTCAAACTTATGTTTTTGTTTCTTGCATTAACAGTAAATAAGATACCATAACTATATTTTCAACTCACATGCTTTGATTTCTGTAAAATAGGATATGATGTTAAGGGTGAAAAATTCCATCATTCATAAGAAAAGAAATATGAACTAGATATTCCTTGATTTAAAATTAAGTTGAAAGTATTTGTACTTTATACTGAAAAAAAAGACAATTAAAAGACAGTAAAGTTTTTCTTCGACCATTTTTTCATTATTTCTCTTTGATTTTAAAATGATTGTTTTAATTCGTAGAAGAAACCATGAAATTAAAATTTTTATTAAGTCTAATAATTGTGCTTCTTAAATAACTTAAGGCAGATTTTGCTCAATACTTAAGGTTTTTATTAAAAAAAAATTTGTTAATCAAAATGAAAGTTTCTTTTATTAAATATTATGTAAAATTGTTTTAAAAAGTAACGTTTTAATATCTTTAAACTTTGAAATAAAAAAAAGTATTTAGAAAGCCGAATATTCGGTATTCAGCTGAATAGTTACCATTCGGCCCAACAATTTCTATTTGACTAGCCAAATATTAGTTATTCAGCCAAAATCACTATTCGGTGCATCCCTAATGATAAACAGAAATATACATGTGTCATATTTATGCATACATAGACATGTTACAGGTGTGCAGATTGGGAGTAGCCCACAGTTCAGATGTAAAAGAGGAGGAAACAATATATGAGGAAATTTAGGGAAAAATTTGCAATTAAGGATTAAAAAAAAGTGTTCACTAAATACTAGATAGATATTGTCTGTTTCTTGGGAATGCCCATTGTAGAAATCTTGATGTATAAATATTTTTAACCAGAAAAATACCTGAAATTATAATGAAAATTGGGTCAACTTGAATCCCACCTGCAGCAAAAAAAAAAAAAAAAAAAATCAACCTAACCAGCAACTCAACGTGACCAGTTCGGTACAGATTAGATGTGGGTAACCAATCCAATGCTGACTTTAGCCGAATTTGTGAGATATAAAAGTATCCTTGATCTTGTGCTTATCTCAAAGCAGAACTCTAAAATTTTCATTCATTAAGATTAGTGTAGGCTTTTTTTATCTGAAGACTGGGGACGGGCTTCGCATAATTTTAAAATTTTTTTATTTTAAATTTTGGAACAAGTAGGAATTGCATTCTTACAGGAACAGGTCTGAGTGTTTAGCTTTTATAACCTGCCGGACGAACAACAGTATTTAGCTTGATACCATGTTAATTTGAATTTGAACAATAGCATAAAAAACACTGTTTGCCTATTCATTTATAAAAATACTCACGAATAACTTTTTAATAAAAATAAAAAGGTTTGAAGCGAGCAGATTGATTATATCATATACCTTATCTCTTCAAACTTATTTTGCATAGGCACCTAAAGATTGTGGTCGATTGAATAAACATTGAATATAAACTATTCGGTAGCATCCGGCCGTAACTTTGACCAACTTATGGTCGAATTCTAATGTCTCAGGCTAATAAATAAAATTTTAAATAAGTCAAAATGTGATGCAATTTGGGTATGGTAAAAAAGAGAAAATTTTATTCTGTGTAAGATTTCCTTGAGATCGCTGACATTCCACGTAAACCTAAACACTTGACAACAGTAAGTTCACACTATAATAATTTAGACCAATCATACACAACCTGCAAGCCACATATAGGTCGATGGCTTTTTATGTGCAGACCAACTATAATTAATCCACATTTAAAAATTTAATAGAAGTACATAAAAAATATTTAACAACTTAAATGTTGTTTTATTTATATTCTTAGGAAAACAAAATCAGCCTTGCCTTTCATAATTTAAAATTGTTTTTAAACTTTTGAAATGCCTTTTAGTTTAATTTTTTTTTTTAAATTAACCCTTTAAGAAGCAGTGGAATGTGCATTGTCTCACATTATTTTAAATCAAGATTTGAACAAGAATTTTTAATTTGATAACTTTGGTGGAAAAAGGCTGTAAAACTGCCTTTTTTAAGCCTTGAGTGGATATAAAACTGGACAAACACCAATTACTTACCCATAAAAGGGTTAAATATAGTTCTAATTGTATTACAGTAGTGTTAGAAATTTGGAAATTCTGCATTGTTATATTTTACATTTATTAGTATAGCAAATACTGCTTTTTAGGTTTGGACGTTTGTTGCAGTAAATATTGGAAGTCAAAAATTTTAATAGCACAATTTCCAAAAAGAAATTTTGTGGCATATTTCTAAAGCACTTGCAATAGAAAGCTATCACAAAGTTTATTGCTTGGAAATAATGATGTTAAACCTTATTGGTAACATTTATTCCACAACAAATGTTCAAACAAGCAAATAAACATAACTAATGTATTGCTTTATTATACTACTTATGTTATCTTACTATTTTTTACCCTTTTATAAGTATGTCGCGACCTGCCTAATGTCGGAAACATATGTTTGCTACCAGCGAGGAAAAGTTAAATATGGCTGATTTACACAATTCATAGGTTTTTTACAATTTAGGTTGTTGGGAATTTCACAAAAGATTTGACCACAAGAATGTATCATATGGAATTAAAATAGCATTTGAATATGAATGAGTATATATATTCAATTTACTGCATGAAAAAAAAAAAAAAAAAAAAAAAAAAAAAAAAAGATAAAGAAGTCTTATAAAATATATTATCATTTCTTTTAAAACATTCTTTTTCATTTCGAAATAAGAAAAACATTACCAACTTTTTGTTTTTAATACACACAACACATGCATTGTATTTAGGATATTTTAAAGCACACCTATATATTACTTGAGTATAGATTGGAATCTATTGAAAGAGGTAATATATACAAATATTTAAGTGTTAAGAATTGAAAAAGTGGGAGTGTTCACTATAAAGGTTTTATTATATACAGATCTTTAACTAGAAAAATATTTTGGTCACTGTTTTGAATTATCAAATCAACCAGAAATGGTCCCACAA
Source organism: Maratus speculifer (assembly GCA_964019185.1). Taxonomy (NCBI): domain Eukaryota; kingdom Metazoa; phylum Arthropoda; class Arachnida; order Araneae; family Salticidae; genus Maratus; species Maratus speculifer. Next base: position 154,585,437 of record OZ025290.1, read on the forward strand.
GAGTTAAAACCCAACTTGAACCTGAAACAATGCAATGAAAGTCAACCCGATCCACAACAAAAATAAAGTACCAATTCAATCCAATCCAATCAGAAGGTTGCATCGAATATGGGTATAAGTGGACTACCCGACTTGATGCAGGACACCAGTATAGGTCTGCATGGGCTGAAATTTCCAGGATCAAGCTCAACACAAGAATGGCAGAATATCTCAGTGGTTCAAAGAGACTTTTCTGTTATTTTCAGACATTCCTATCTTTTATCTTTTGACAGAAGAAATTTAGGAAGTTTGAGACTCAGGTTAGGGACTTTTGCTTATCTTTAGCAGCGGCGGATTTATGAAGTGAGGGGCCCCTCTCACTGGAACTTTTTGGGGCCCTTTCAAATTGAAAAATTGGTATATTTATAATTTAAAAATAATAGGTATTAAAAACTTTATTACAATAATTACTTACAAATTAATTAAAATATATTCAAATCGTTAAAGATTAGAAGCACAAAATTAATTTAATGTTCAAATTACATGATCAGATTATTTTACAGGAACTTAGATACTATGGCTGATAAATGTGCTAAAAATATGTATATATTTTTTTCTTTTCATCTTTAGCACTTTCCAAGAAAGTCGAAAAGTTATTATGCATTCTGTTTGTTTATCCGTTCTCTGGCCGTCTGTTCACGCTCCAACTCCCATAAATATACTCGGATTTTCATGCAATTGATAAAGCTGATCACCAAATCATGTTTGGTATGGCATATGTACAATTAAGAAGTATGTACAATTAAGAATTCATTTACAGGGGCACTCAAAAAAATTCGATCACATTATATAAGAAAAAATATTTTGCAGGGTATTTTAATGACATTATGCTATTTCAAATGCATAAATTACTGAATATTATTGATATAAATTACTGAATTTCTTTATGATTACGTTAAAACACAGCATTCTTAGCATTTTTTATATTTAGAGGCACACACAAAAGAAATCAGTTACAGTAATGCCTGCTGGAGAGTCCATTTGCTGGAGAGTACATTTTAAAATTCGGTATGCGCTTTTAAATGTAATTATTCTTTTTGATATTATTCTTTATATATAAATTCTATATGTCATATACAGGGATGGACAAAAGTATATGTATGTACCATTTTTTTATTAGGAGAAATTGACGAAGAAGAATTTTCAACTAAGATATATATATCTGTTAAGTGAATTAAATTTTGGAATGGATATCATCAATAGATGAACATCTCTATATCATATACCGGGCTGCCTAAATAATCGGGTAATTTTCTAATTGTAGATGGAATAGCTGAAGTTTGGTTTTGAAATGTGTTATACATTTCCATATGGTTAAATGAGATATTAATGATATTTTAATTTTGTAAACGATGCAGTTTTATTAAATTATTCTGAATGTGCTATTCTGGATGTTGCAGAAAATATTTGAATCGTAATCTACGTTGAACCAACCATTTCCCATTGAAATCCGAACGCTAGAATTCGAGGAAAGAATGCGCTCCCAATCGATGGTAGGTGCCCCTCCCTAATAAATTTGCCGTAATACCTTTAACATTAACCAAATATTTATTTTATGGATGAAACTTTCTATCTATAAAATCAATGACTTACCTTTAACAGAAGCCATTTCTAAGTGAGCTATAATAGGGGGCACAAAAGGAGCCATCAGATAATTAAAAGCAGGGTTCTAACATGAAAAACACATTGAAAAGATATAGTATTCAAAGCTTTAAATCTAAAATTAATCGAAATTATATAAGTCGGAGAACGCTATTAAAATTATTAAAAATTCAAGGCATCGAGTCCAGGGGGCTCGGATCTAAAAAAAAATTAAATACTGATCCCCAAGTGCACCAGAAACTGACTTACACTATCCTCACCCAAAATTTCAGACTTCAACATGCATTAAATTTTGCTATCCATCTCCCACAGACACACAGAACGAAAGTTTCTTTTACTAGCATAAATATCAGTAGCAAATAAAAATACATTTAAAGTATCTGTTTTATGAAAATTGCTTTCCAAGCATGGGGCCCCATGGTGATGTCGCAGAATTTAACCAGACCTTCAATCTATATAAATAAATCGTCATAAGAAGGTATCTAACATGAACGCTTTCGGCTCAGACCCGAATTTCCTTTGAATACAACCCCTTCCCTGAACAACCGATCATTGTCTTCATAATTCTTAACAGGGGGTGGGGGGAGTTAAAACCTCTCTGGTAATAGCAAATGATTAAATATATATATATTTATTGCGTAAAAATTGTACAATAACTGAAAAATTAAAAGGAAAAATCCTTTTTTCAAAACGTCACTTTTTTTTTTTTTTTTTTTTAACTCAAAAGAAGATTTGGGGGCCCTTGGGATGTGGGGCCTCTCGCGATTGCGACCATCGCAACCCCTTAAATCCGCCCCTGATCTTTAGATTAAAAAAGATTTATAAATTCTATTTTTAATACAAGAAAGTACTAGATAGCACAGCTGCTAGAACAGTCATGCAATTTGGCGAACATGCTGCTTTAGGTGCGAGTATTTCACACAACTAATGTTTTCTTATATATACAGTAGAGCATCACAAAGAAACCGACCTAAAATCTGCCAGCGTCCGAAATCCGCACAGGCTTGCAGATGTAAACTTTTTCGGCGCTAAAAGATTGAAGTTAAAGAAATGATGCTGTCATTCCAAAGCGAATGATAGATTCTGTACATTTTCATCAATAACGGAAAACAGACAGATTTTTCACTGATAAGTGACACAAATTTGACAAATATGAAATCTGCGTTTTGGGGCAATTTTTGCTGTTTGCAGAAATGAAGCCTTCTGATAAGTCACTTTCTTTCGCTAATGAGCAAAAAGTCTACTGGATCCTGGCATATTTTTACAAAGAACACAGCAAAGGTTGGGGCTGAAGAGAAGAGATAAAGATTAGATACGCACATGCGTTTCTGTTACTGTTTTTATCATGTGCGAGATTTTTTATTTTAATCATTATTTAAGTTATTTTACGACAGGGTTGCCGGCTTTTAGCCGGGCCAAAAAAAGCCGGCCGGCTTTTTTTGGTTTTATCCACTTAAAAAAAGCCGGCTTTTATTTTTAAAGTGTTAATTTGTATTGAATCCATATTAAATTTGGATTGATTTATTTTTAATAATTTACTACTAAAAAAGTTATAAATTTCTATTTAATTTTTCAAATAAATAAGTCTTTGTAACTGCTAGGACTTAACTGTGAAGGCATTATGTCTGAAAAATATAAATCTTGGAAAAAAGAAAATATACTCAAAAAATGTGTTTTAAACTTCTACATTTCATAGTTCTACATATATTACACATTCTTAAGAATTATATTTAATGGAATTATGACAAAATTAGTGTTACCTATAGATATAAAAAGGGCATGGTGCTATTCACTAAAAAGGGCACTACTGCATCATAATAGGGCACTTTTGCAAGAAAAAAAATGTTATTGCCTTTAGAAAGGGAAAAAAGAAAGCAGCAAAATACATAATTTTTAAATATGATAAATCAAGTAACATTAATTTCGAATGATTTTATGATATAAAAATTAGAAATACTATTAAATTAAAACATGATGCAATAGTTTCATGTTCTTTTTCTTAAAGAAATGAAAAAATTCTATCATTTTTGGGCACACAAATTTAAAAATACTACGGAATAAAAAAAATATTTATCAAAAATCTCTGGGTAAAATCAGAGGTGCATTTTACTACTTTTAAGAAGGGCAGGGTGCGGCACCCTTCAAAAATGGCCTAGAATGAACACTAACAAAATGAAACACATCAAAGCATTCATGGAAACATTGTTACAGGTCAATATGTGAAGATTAAGTCATAAAATGAACAATGTTGAAAGAGAAATTAAGAAGGATTAAATTATTTGAGGAAAGTTTGATACATAATTACATAAAATTAAACAACAAAAAATGTTCAAATAAAATTTGTTTAACTAAAATTTTGAATAGCTCTTTGTTATTTAAAAGTGCATATATGTCCACTTGCATGAATGAATATATTCATGCATATGCTAATTGAGACTCCTGAAATAAATTGTGAAATATAATATATTATGAAATCTGCATAATTCGAAATACTATTTTCAATAGTGAGAAATGGTGTTTTTTATATGTATGATTTTAAATGTTTATAGCGAATAAAACATGACATTTTAAGAACTTTTAAAATTAGTTAAGTAATAAAACATGTAACTAAGTAACCTTTAATTTTATAAAGCAGTAAAAATGGGAAAACAAAGGTAGGATTAAAGGTCAATGTAAATCAGAAAAAGCACTTGGTATGGACATTTTATAATTTAGCTGACATATTTGCAATTCTGACTATAAACCTTTAGCTACACCATCAATGTGTTATTCTAGTATTAATGTCTTCATTATTGAAAATTTGGGCTATAACCCAATTTCTCATAATGAATCATAATTAAAATCCCAATTTTTCATATTAATAAATAAATTTATTAAACTCAAAGTAAATTAAACATCATTGAAATTAGTTATAAGACACTTAAAAATGTGTTGCTTATAATAAAAGGCTTCATTGTATAAAAGCCAATTATGGCCAAAAAAGGCCAATTTTGGCCAAAAAAAGCTGGCTAAAATGAATAAAAGCCAACCGGCCTGGCTTTTTTAAATTTTAGCCGGCTTTTTTGCAACCCTGTTTTACGATAATTTTCTTTCCCCCAAGAAGTATCTGAAATATGGAAAAGCAAAAGTATGTTGCACTTATGGTGCTACAAAAAGATTAATGACTATCTATAACTTGCAAAAAAAAAAAAAAAAAAAAAAAAAAAATTAGAACAATCTAAAGTTTTGAAACAGACACAACCATTGATCAAAAGTAAAAAAGCGTTTTGTTTATATTGTTTTCAGTTTTTTTTTTTTTCCCATTCATAATAAAATAATCTAATATTTTATTGCTATTAATGTTTTTATTTATTTTTAATCTTTATTATTATTATTTCAATGGCCTAAAATTCGCAAAATCAGCACAACATCCTCGCCCAAACAGTGCAGATTTCTGGCCCTCTACTGCATACATATATATATATATATATATATATAGGGGGTAGGGTATATATATCCATCCAATATCCAATATATATATATCCAATATATATATGAGGGGAATTAAACCAAAGTGCAAATTTTCATGTTTTAATGAAAGATAGTCAAGGAAAAAATTTAATTCACAAACTATTTTAAAAGCATAAAGACCCGCGCAGTTGGGTTATATGCAGTGTACTCGTTGTCACTCGCCATTGCGCCAAATTGCGACTAAATTCTTCATTTGGTGAGTAAACAAGCGATTAGATTCGCCAAATTGCTAGTGCTCAGTTTTTGCTTTTTCTTCCTTTTCTTTTTCGTTTTTCATACGTTTGGATGCATACACATTTTTAATATATTTGTAGCGGATAATTGAAATTGGATTAATAACAATCGTTGCCACAGTTGTAAAAACTTAAGTTATTTTAGAATATTTTGAAAAAAAAAAGGGGGTATATGACTAATAAATAAGTAAAGATTTTTTTTTTTTTTTTTTTGTGCTACACGGCGAATCTATTTTGCTAATACTTTTCATTTGGGGAATGTTTTTTATTTTTAATTAGCCAAATTACTAATGTTGATCAAATGTCAGCAAGAACACTGGTTATATGTTATATCTGATTCTAACTTGGAAATTCTATATCCATTCAGAGTGAACTAGTTTTAATAAACTGATTGATATGAGTCTGACAAACTTTGATAAAGTACCAATAGGTTTAAATCTGAATTCAGTTCCACCCCAAAATGAAAAAAGGAATCCATATTGTAATGAAATAGAAAAATAACTAGAATTATATCGCTAGTATCAATTATGTGTTTTGTGTAGAAAAATCAGCATATCTGTATATGTACTCATTGATACTCCAATAATATAATTTTTCATTTAAAAATATATTTTGAAGAATCTTTTGAGAAACTGGGTTGAATTGAACTTATCCACCAGAAAAAGTTGACCGAACTCAAAAAATTGAAGTCTTTCAATCTTAACATCTATGAAAAAAGATTCAATTTAGGCAGATCCAACTTGAACCATCAGTCGGGTTTAGTTTAATTTTCCCAACCTGATACAGAACTGTACCCAAAACGTAATCAAAGCCTGACATAAAAATTGACTCCACATTTCGACCTGATCTTGATACATTCTAATCTCAACTCTAAATGATGAAAAAATAAAACGCACATTTATATATATTATAATTAACTATGTAAAAGTAGTTTATAACTATACCTCTAATATCAACTTTAACTTTTAAGTAAAAAGTTTATATAGTTTTTCATCTTAAAATAAATTTTGTAAACTCTTCTGAGAAATCAATCCATCTCAAATCAAGAAACATAAATATCAGCACCCAACCTGATCCTGAAATAATTAAAGTTAACCCGACTTTAATCTGACCACAAAGACAGTAAAAGAATAAGTCCAACCCAATCTGGTCCAGATCACGAGTTGGATCAGGCTCAGTTTACCCAACCCGATGCAACACTCTACTTGCCATCCAAACCGGCCTCAACAATTTTTTTGTCCTCTCTAATCTTAAGTGAAAACTAAAAACTTTAGCCCTTAGTTACACATGTTAATGCGTTAATATTATTAATTCAATATTATAACAATTATGATTTTCATCTTAAATTTCTGCATCAGAAAATTAATCTGAGTAAAAACAAGTTTCAGTCTCTGCACGAGCTAATGAACAGAACAATAGGCAGATTTTTTTTTTTTTTTTTTTTTTTCAAATTTACAAAGGATCACCATACTCAAAAATAATCATACATAAAAAAATTAATTCAGTTCTATACATAACTTCAAACACTTTTTAATGGTAAAATAATAAAAATGGCACAGACATCACAGTTATAGCACCTCCTTCCAGCAGATTTTTTTCAAATTTTGGAAGGGTCTGCTGACCATAACCAAACACTTATGCAAAAAATTTCATTCAATTCTATGTATAAATTCATACACTTTTCTGTGGTTAAAATATTGAAAATGACACAAAAATCACTATTGCAGCATCCCCTTCCGGAAGATTTTTTTCAAATTCAGGAAGGATCAGCTAGCCATAGCCAAACACTTGCACAAAAAATTTGGTTCAAATCAATGCATAACTTCATACACTTTTAGTCTGTACAATATTGAAAATGGTACAAAAATTGCTATTGCAGCACCCCCTTCTGACAATTTTTTTTCAAATTCAGATAGGATTAACTAGCCATAGTCGTACACAAAAAACTTGGTTCAATTCGATGCATAGCTTCACACTTTTAGTCATTACAATATTGAAAATGGTCAAAAAATCGTTTTTGCAGCACCACCTTCCAGCAGAAAATTTCAAAACTGAAGGAGGACCTGCTTGCCACAGCCAAAAACATTCACAAAAAATTTGGCTCAATTCTATGCATATCTTCATACATTTTTTGATGGTAGAATGGCAACATACGGACACACACAGTCATTTTGTAAAAACATGTTTTTTGGAATCTGATCCCTAAAACGTGTAAATCCATCTAAAACCGAAGTCTAAAAAAATTCTGATTACAATACTTTTTTTTTTTATTGAAGATAGAGAATAGTAAAAATATTTAAAACATAAAATTGCAATATTTTGTATTCAGCACAATTTTAAATCTTCCTTAAAAATGACTGAACAATTTTTTTTATTCTTTAATTAATCCTTTACACATATTCATAAAGCCCTTTTTATAAGTGCATGGAATTTACAGACATTAATGAATATTCAAGCACTTTAGAATGAAGCCGTGTTTTTCTTTTTTTCAATAACAGTTAATACATCTTGAGTTGTAATGTAACATTCTCTAACAAAGTCATTTTCCTGACAGTTAAATTTCCAAAATAAGCTTAATCTCTAATTCGGACAACATTTTCTAAAAGATCCTTAACTATATGGGAAATACAGAAATGCTGTAATTTTGTGTAATTACGAATGAAAATGACTTCATAAATGTGTCAGAAAACAAACATTAATAAATTAAATTAAAAAAAAATTATTCTGAATTTGTTAAGATATTTCGCACTATTTGGCCAACAAGCCATCAATATTCGACTGGCCGAGTATTCAGAAAAAGGGCCGAATACCAAATAGTGGCCAAATATTCGTCCCATCTCTAACAATTATCATTGGTTTTCAGCTAAGTACTGCTCATAAATGCCTTGTAAATATAACAGAATTTTTGAACCTGAAACTAGCACTGCAGTGCTAGATAAAGTTACTCTGTAAAAGCTAAAAAGTTGGTAACAACTTGAGCCGCACAAAAATCATTAAAAATCAGGCTGAACAGGAGTCAGTATCAGAAAATTCCCAATTCGCCTTAGTATTGCCCTATATTTAAAACTTAAAAAGAATATTTCATGCATATTTAATAAAACATTTTACAATACAGGGTTCGTGATTTTTTTAAATAAAAATCAAAACAATCTGATTTTTTTTATTTAAATCAGATTTTGATTTTTTTTTTTTAATTGCCACACATTATTATTATTTTATGATTTTTTGATTAATTTAAATAATAAAGTTTACATACATAGACATGCATATTATAAGTATTATCTATTACTAATATTACACAATTTACATAAATGATTCATACTATTTCAAGGTAAAATTTTAGGCTATGAAAAAAATCTTGATTACACAAAATGCATGAAAAACTACAAATTAGATGTCAAAAATTAATTCAACCTTCAATATTTTAATTAAAATAAAAAACATCTGCAACACAAAAAATTTAAACAAAATTGGAAGTTTTTAACCAAGTTTTTTTTTTTTAAGTGTTGACTGAGAAAAATGAGTTCAATTGCTGTCATCAAAATACTTAAGGCCAGAGGACACAAATTGAGATGTCATCACTAATCGACTGACTTCTCAGTAGTGTTGGAATTTAAACAGGAAAATTTTGAATAGCCATTTTACTTTACTTGTGGAATATTTATCATCTTATAAAACAATAACTATTTAAACTCACTAATAAGAACTTTGAATCCCTAAATAAAAATTCAGCCAGAGAAGAAATGCTATCGTGTTGCCGCATCTGGATATTTTTTTATTGGGGGATTCCAAATTCTCATCTGTATGTTTAAGAAGTAATTAATCATAAGTTAATCAGTATGTTCAGTGTTTTATACGATGATTGATATTCCACAAATAAAATAAAAGTAAATTGTTATTCAAAATTTTCTAGTGTGAATTCCAACATAAGGGAGAAGTAAATCAATTAGTGAATACCTCACAATTTGTGTCCTCTGGCCTTGAGCATTTCGATGGCAGAGGTTTAACAGTTTTATCTGTTGATTTCTAATTTCTGAAAGTATCAAACCAAAGGCAAAAAACATTTGTTCGATTGAAGCAGATAAATCTATTGCAGTAAAAAGCTAGTTGATCATTAATTCTATTTTTAGGGTGAGCTTTTTTGATAACTAACAAAAATATCTTCCACCTAGAGATGGGAATGCTCGGAAAAAAACCGGAAAAATTGGGAAAAAACCGGTTTTTTTTCGGGTTTTTTCCGAAGGCTTATTTTTTAATTTTTCCGAACTGGAAAAATTGAAATTTCATTTATGAAACAGGGTTGGCATTTTTGCCGGCAAAAAGGTATTTTTGCCAGGACAGTGGAAAAAACTGGAAAAAACCAGGGAAAAAATGGAAAAAACCGGTAAAAATGGAAAAAACCTATTTGTCTTTAATGTGTAATAAAATCTGCATACTAATAAGGATAATAATGGTTTAAACAATTAAATTTAACAGTGTACTATTTAATATTTTAATTTAATTTGCTAATTAATTAATATTAAATAATTTAAATCTTTAAAAAATAGGTGGGATTCACTCTTACTTAAGAATTTAAGAACAAAATAAAAAATTACATACCTAATTTTTTCTTCTTAAGTCAGGGATATGTTTAAGAAAATTTTAGGTCCTTTAAATGACCCTTCATAAAATAATTTATTTTAAAACAGGATCTTTTACAAAATTCTTTAATCTCAAACCTTTAACCTCTCCCTTCATAAAATTATTTGTCTTTGAAATAGACGTTTCACCTTCAAATTGAACTTTTCACAAATTTAATCATTTAAAAATAAAATCTGCCCTGTTAATAAACAATTGAACTCGCCAAAAAATATATTACTTAGTTTCTTTATATGTGAAGGGTAGAACCTGAAAACACTGATAATTTAAAATTCACAAAACTATGTTTAAAATTTCCACAAAGACAAGAAAAACTTCCAATTTAACAAAAGCAGGACCCTGTGAGAAAAGTCTAGACAGACCCCTGTAAGTAAAGCATTTTATCAGTCATTAATATGTATATATTTTTTTTAATTATCAAAAGATTTTATACAATTTTGTTATTTTTGTTTTATATCATGAGACTTAAGAAATGTAAATATCTAAGTCTTTGGTACTATTTTATAACTATTTATCTGATGAAACTAGGTTTGTTAAAGATAAAATAAGTAAATTAAATTGAAAATTATATATTGAAAAAACTGTTATGGCTTATTAGGAAACTAGATTTTTTTTCTGTCACTTTTACTCTCCAAGAAAGGAACAAAATGCTAAATTATTTAGATTTACTTTCAGTAAGTAGCCTGTTGTCACTTTATCTTTTTGTATTATATTCCCCCTTCCCCCACCATAGCAGATGCTTGTCATGTATGGCTAAATTTTTTTAAAAATGAAGAGTTAAAACCACATTTTTCAAAACTAAAAAAGATATTTGGACAAGCGATTTTGCCATGTCCTCTTGTAGCGTATTTGTTACATCGAAAGTACAGAAATGAACTTCTAAATTATGAACAAAAAGAAAGCTGTAAAGCATGGTTATCTAAAATCAATCCCGATTTTATATCTTATATTATTAATTTTAAGCTCAAAGAAAAACTCTTTCCTAGCTCATATTTTGCAGAAGTGATTAATAGTGTCAGTGCATGTAATTGATGAAGTATTGAATAAGCTCGTGCAATTTCAAAAAACTTCTGTTCATTAGTAGCACACCTCCAAATATGCCTGCAAGTAGTGCTGCTATTGAAAGATTGTTTTCAAAATTTTCATTTGTGCAAACTGAGATTCGAAATAAGCTATCAACAGATGCTCTTTCAAAACTTGTTTACTGCTATGCCATGCTAAAACAGCAAAATTTAAGTTGTGAGGAAGATATTGCTGAAAATTTTGAAATTTAATAGTTTTCTGTTTTAAATATAATTTTATATTAAATTAAATTTAGATTACTATAACTGTTTCTTCGAATTTCTAACATCTATAAACATAAATGCCTTACTCAGTCTCAACAGTTCTATTATGTGAATTATTAATAAATGTATAAACATGAATAAAGAAGTTTCTATTTATTTATATAAAATTGGAATTTTTTCATTTATAATCTTGTTATAAAAGTTAGTATTCTTTCATAAAGTGCATAATTATACTTATTTAACTTAAAAGTTAAAATAAATTTAGAATAATATTGATTCTTTACTTAAGTATGCAATTTATTTTTTCTTTCGTGAAATATTTTTTCTTTCTGGGAAAAAAATTAAATGGACAGCCTATTTTTGCCACCTTTTTGGCAAAAACCTATTTTTGCCGGGACGGTTTTTACCAGGTTTTTTCCGCGGTTTTTTCCACCTTCGGCAAAAACTCGCCAACCCTGTTATGAAATAAGGTACCCTGGGGTAATAACGCCAAGTGCTTATATTTTACATAATTATGAAAAATTCAGGTAAATGACACCCATGTGCTCTGCGCAGAAGGGTTTTGAGTCATATAAATCGCAAAAAACAGCTTCAAGTTAATTTGTTTCATTTTTAGGTCTTATTGTTTTTACAAACAACTAAAATTAACGCTTGATCTAAAATTTGCGAGATACGTTTTGTGACATGAAGACTATGTTTTTATCCGGAAATACTAATTATATAAATTTGTAGTGCATTTCATGTACTTTTAAAATGTTGTTGAAGATTTTGGACATCTTCTCGAGATAATTTGTAATTTAAAATGTACTGCGCAATAACTATACCGGGGTAATAACGGCAATCCTTGACATTAATACCCCGGTTGATTCTCTACAGTGGCCGAGCTACATCCTAAATACTGATTCAAATAAACACAGTGCAATGTTTCTCATATTTCTACTTAAACGGTCCTTTTTCAGCAAAAAGAAGCTCACGGTCTGATATTCTTTTGCCTCATCCCCCCCCTCCCACACCACACCTTTATTTTTCTTACACTTTCACAAAAAATTGAACATTTTCAATAGCTTAGAAAGCAATTTTTCAATTTCTAAGTTTGTAAAGTTTGTACTTTTAGAATTGGGCTATCTACATGCAATTATTCCATCTTATTTCATAGTTTTGTTTGCATGGCGTTATTACCCATATAGGTGGGTAATAACGCCAAATAGCATGGGTCAAGAAAAAACGCCATTACATTTTATGAATACATATCTGTTAAATTATTTTATTTTATGTAGATAGTCAATGAGTTGCTGTATCAGATCCTATATTTGTTTGAAAAATACCATCTAAAACTAAGCCATGAAAATTGGTAGAACCTTAACGTGGCGTTATTACCCCAGGGTACCTTAATATAGTAAAAATTTTGTAATAGCTACATTCTCATACTTTTTATTTTATTTATTTTTATGTTGAGTGTCTCACATGAAAATTTTAATGTGGGTAATCTGATCTTTGAGCAGAAATCTGTTTGAGAAGACTTGAAAGGATCCTTCACGTTTTTTTCTTGTTTGAAACACAAGACTCTTTGCAAAATTTCTCTTGAAAATAGACATTTCAGAAAAAGTTTAAAATAACCTTATTAAAAATGCCTAAATAGGAACCTAAATGTAGTAATATTTTTTTATTCAAAAATTCTGAATATATTTTGTACAAGTATATACAAAAAATTCACAATTTCACAAAAACTTGATTACATGAAAAAAAAAAAAAATGTAGATGTGTAATTAAATGCAACTTCTCTTTTTAAAAAATACTTCATGTGTAAAATTATTGCAATAATATGCCTATTAATGGAAATGATAAAATTAAAAATTCAACATAAAATTTTGAAGCATGCATTTATTATTTTAATCTACCTTTTCAAGAAGTAAGTATTGAATTCGAGAAAAATTTGACTTCCAGTTTTTGGTGTATTTAAAAGTTTTAGAAGGTCCTGAACACGTTTTGATGATTTTTGGAAAATATCTGTCACTCTGTGAGTCTGTATGTGACAAATTTTATGGGCACTATCTCAAGAACTGATGCACATAATTTCACAAAATTTTAGATTCAGTTACACCTTGATATAAACTCGAGATGTTTAGTTATTAGTGTATATCGCCAAACCAATGGCGCTGCTATGCTGCATTATTTATAATTTCCACAATTGTTCTATCTCAAACAAATGTATGTATTTTTATAAAATTTCAGATTAAGTTAATCTTTGACATAACTTCGTGCTCATTACTTTTTGGTGTAAATTGCTCAACAGATGACGCTGCTATGCTGCATTATTCATGATTATCGCAATAGCTTTACCTCAAGGACGATTTTTTTAAAAATCAAACTACAGCTTTAGTCAGTTTCTGATATATACATTAATATTGTTTAGTTTTTGGTGTAAATTGCCGTATAGGTGGCACTACTATGCTGCATTTTTCAAGATTTCGTTATAGCTGATTAATCGAATGTTTTTTCAAGGTGTTGAATCTAAAATTTACTTTCATTTTGCCTCCATAATGTACAGTAATGTTGAAAAAACATGGGCAGCTTGCATTAGAAAAGTACAACTGCAATTAAAAAAAAAAAAAAAAAAAAAAAAACATTTTATTACAAATAACTATGTTCCAAATTATACTTTCCCTCTTGATTAAACTTTGAATTTTTGTAGTTTCCTAAAGCACAGTAGAAGTTTATCTCTGTATGTAACTGCTTTTGTTAATTCCTCAAATAGTGAGCATTTTCTATTTGTTGTGTTCTGTTTTCATAACTTTTGAGTTCCATTGTTAGAAATGTAAAATTACCATGTGGAAACATTATTGAATATGGTTTCTTACTCAAGAATAGAATACCAGATTTCAGGGTAAAAAGAAAAAAATTACATTTAATTAAACTTAAAAAAAAAAAAAAAAAAAAAAAAAAAAAAAAATGTTTTTTTGGTTTTAGTGAGTAAAAATCTAACAGTCAATAAATCCTACGCTATTTTTTAGTTGCAGACCTGAGTAAGCCAAACTAAAACTTAGTTTTGTTTGAATTTAGATTATAAAACTAAATCAAAACTTAGAGTTGAGATTGGAAAGCTATACCAAAACAAAACATATTTTATAAATGAAATAAAATTATGATTCTAAGAAAAAAAGTAATAGTGTAAAAATATATATCTTTCAAACAAACAATGGAATTTTTGAATATTGATATTCATAATAATGACAAAACTGCAATAATTTCTTTAAACTAGTATCATTTACTTAAAAACTATACTTATGTAAATGGAATGCATAATTTATTTCATTCCAAACTGCAGACATATTGGTTCAGGTTTTTACATTAGGTCAATTGGTAGTTAAACATGTAATTGAAAAATCATTTCAACAGAGATATGATATAACAAACAATAGCGTTTAATAAAAAATCTTAGGCTGTGGAAAAAAAAACTAAACTTTTAAAAGCAGGCTTTGCTACTTTCTTTTTATTTTGTAATATAAAGTGAAAATAATTTTCATTTAATACTTATAAATGGGAAAAAATGTTTATTATTTCATATTCTCTAAGAAAATATAATTTATTTGGGAGGAACAGTCATGAAAAATCAATTTTTCCAATTTTTCTGTTTTTTTCCCGAAAAAAAAAACGATAAAAAACCAGTTTTTTTCCGCCACTTATATTTTTCCGGAAAATTTACATCTCTACTTCCACCATCTAAAGGGCTGAGATCAATTATATTAAATTAAATAAATAAATAAATTGCTGATTCAGATTTTGCTCAAATCCTTATATAGCAGGCTTCACCAAAATACAGCACATAAAGTCACACAATTTTATTTTACCTCAACTTGTAAAAGTTTTTCTAAATACTAATGAGTATATATTCAAATATTTAATATATTTCTGCTTAGATTTCTTTACCGTTGCAAGATTATTTTATAATTTGATTCAAATGAAATTTGAAAGCATTTTTTTTCTAAACTTTACATTTATTTTACTTTTTTACTAAGCTTAAGCTTTATCTTTCTGAAAGTTGTTTGATTATATAGAGTATATAAAACTATATTAAAGCACATTATTATGTTTGTTTCATTGAAATTTATTAAAAAATAACTTAAAAGAAAAACTGATTTAAATCAATGATTTTTTTAAAAAAAATCAGTTGATTTAAATTGCGATTTAAATCATGATTAAAATCAAGCCGATTTAAATCAACGAACCCTGTTACAATATAGCATTTTTTAGATTGCATGACTTCAAGCAATAATGTATGAAACTGCATTATATTAATTATTATATAACTAGATGATACCCGTCAAGATTTGACGATAAAGATGCTAAAAGATTAATTAGAATGATTTTCTTAATTAGTTACTTGTAAATAAAGTTTTGAAAACTTGATTTATTTGTATGTTATCTATGTGATTCCATCAAATTCAAAACATTTCATGGTTCTGTCAGTCTAACCTACTCAAGTAATCATCTAAAAGAATTTTAAGCAGAATTTTAACAGTGCTTGCTTTTTAGCAGAAGAATAACTAAAATTAAACTGATATTTATTTTGGTGAATTTTCTCAGTGTTTTGAAAAAATAACAATGTTTGGTATTTTCTAATTTTATTTTTTAATTCTATTGAAAAGTTTTTATTAATTTTATTTTTATCAGCCTCATTTTAAATCCCTAAACTTAAAATTTCATGCTACCAAGTAACTATTTATAATATTTTTGAATTATTTTAATTTTTCATAACGTTTTCATACATTAATTATTAAACCATGAGTATCACAAAGTAGTTCAATTATAATTCTTACATTACTTTTTTCTTTCCCCCTATTTCTCTTTAATTTTTTTTTCCCCTGGAAAATAATTAATACTTTATGCACACAAACATAAATCTTCTTTGTAATGCTCAGACAAAATATAACAAAAATTGTAGATTAGTTAAAATTAGATGAAAAATACTTTAGCTTAAATATTTTAAGTTAAAATTGTTAAACTATTTCTAAAATATTTTAGCAGACTTCACAATTTTAAAGATTCAGACATTACTTTAAAATGACACTCGAGGATTTAGTTAAAAATAATTTAATATATGGTCTAAATGATGTATAACATTTATATATTTATATAATTCACATATATTACAGTTTACAAATGAATTACTTTTTCTAAGCTTCCACACACGACAGGAAAGAGGAAAATTGCTGCTACTACCTACCAACAAAATAATGTTTAAACATTTACATTTTTTAGAAAATAATACTTTTTTTTTAAATATTGCTAGATGTTAAATTTTACAACATTTTTACAATTTTTAGTTGTGCGTGTTGTATTTATTATTGTTTATTAAAAAAATGATTTGTAAAGATTTTCAATAATTTTATTCTTACAAATAAACCTCTTAAGTCCTGAACTGGAAATTGGCTGTTTATATCTAATGATTACTATGTTTTAATTACTTGAAATATTTTAAAAATAAAATTGTTACTTAAAAAAAATTGTTAAGTGTTAAATTTTAATTAATTATAAACCATCAAAATAATAATGATGACAAAAGAATAAAAATCATAACTTTCGCTCGTAGTAAAATGTATTGTTATTCAAATAAATTATTTTGCCGAGCGTTGGGATCGAACCCTAGTCCTCTACAAAAGCTCAGAGCTTTAAATTGGTGCCTTCATTCACATTAAATTTTGTAGTTTTATATATATATATATATTAAAAAAAAGTCCATTTATAAAAATACTTTTCATTAATTTATTGAGCCAAATAAATTTCTTAAGATTCCATAAAAGAATGTACAAGTACCGAAACTGAAAGAGAAAAAAATAACCGTACTTTAATAAACAAATTGTTACAGATAGATTGAAAAAGGTACCTTTCTACTCTAAATTCAAACTACTTTTCAAATGAATACAAATTTTGTAATGAAAGTTGTTTATAAATTAAAAAATTGCATCAACTTCAATTTTTCACCTATTTTAACTCACTTCAGTTAACACATACTTTTAACATCATTTGAGTTTTATTATTACTATTATTATTATGACAGCTTGGAAAAAGTATTGTTTATACATTTTTTCTTAATCGTCAGAATTCTAAAAAAAGTTTAACCATAAATTTTGAAGACTAAAAATATTTTACAAGTAGATGTATCAGAAACATTTAATTAGTTACTAGAGAAATGATAGATTACTTTTAGTGCAAAACTCACTCTATTAAAGGTTAAAATTCAACATTTGTATTAGTAGCCAGTGGCCAGTAGAGGCTGAATGTTTAGTAGCCACTATTGTCAACTTAGTGGCCACTAATTACTATCAGCGATTCCTTGACGAAATTGCAGCTATGGCAATTTGTTGGGTTCCCGACCGCGAACCTGAATGACAAAAAAGTACCCAGAAAGGATTTCTATTCTGGGTTTCCCGGGATCGCTATTTTTCAAGCCCTATATTGTGAGATATTGCAAATTATGTTAATAAATCCAGCACAATTACTCAATTAAATAAAAACTTTAAACTGATTTTTCTCCCTGTTCATGTTTTTATATTTTGCTTGTTTGAAAAAATTTCAAGGTGTTTTTTTTAATTGAGATAGAAGTTTGATTTAATTGTTCTCCATGGTGTATTTATTATTTTTATGTATGGATTTAACATTCAAGTTTATAGTTTTTAAAAAATTATTTAAATTGAGATTTTGCTGAATCTCTTTCATTTTTTTTATATAAAGAAAAAAAAATTATTACAGTATATTACATACACGCATATATTACAGTATTATTCAAAATTGAAGAGATGGTTTCAAAGGTACTGGTGTCCTTTTAAAATGTTTTACAGCATTTTCTATAATAAACTGCATTTTCATAGTTGGATTGGTGTAAACGAATAATTACCTCGCTACCTGTCAATATGTACCATTTTACACTACACTAACATTATTTTGCCCAAATATAGAATTTGGTTTCATGGAATTCTAATCAGAATATTAAATAGTTATAATTATTTTATGTATATAGAAAATCATAAGTTTGTTCAAAGTTATGTCTTTTAATGGATTTCGCGATCTTTTGAAAAAATTTATCGTATCTTCACAATTTTTGGATGAAATGAATCGTTTCTTCGCGATTTTTGGACGAAATTTGCTGTTTTTCACGATTTTTTGAAGAGATCTGCTGTTTTTTTCACAATCTTTTGACGAAATTTGCTATTTTTCGCAATGATTGACAAAGAATAACGTTTTTCACGATTTTTTGACGAGATCTGCCTTTTTTCACGATCTTTTAACGAGATCAGCGATTTTTTTCTTTTTTTTTGAAGAAGTTTGCCGTTTCTTCGCGATAGTTTGATAAAATTTGTCATATGTTCGTGATATTTTGAAGAAATTTGCCATTTTTTCATTGATATTTTGATGAAATTTGCCGTATTTTTATCATTTCTTGACGAAATTTACTTTTTTTCCTGCGATTTTTTTTGCCAAAATTTGTCAAAATCTTTTGATTAAATTCGCGTTTTCCCGCGATACTTTGACGATATTAGCGATTGTTCTTCAAACGATTGGCGAAATTGATTATTTTCAGCGATCATTTTTCGAAATTCGCGATATATTTTATGTCCTAATTTTCAGATTTATGACCGATTTTTTAATTTTCGAAAATGATTGATCGCCATCTTGGCGATCAGATGCATAGCATTAAGTCGCCAATTTTTTACATTTAGTCGCCCTGTGGCTGGTGGCGACTGTGAATTTTAACCTTTACACTCTATGTAAGAAAATACCTTTTTTTTATTCTCTCTCTCCGATTACTGTAAAATACTGTTAATCCCCCCCCCCCCCAGACGTGACAAAAAATCTTAAAATAATTAGAGGCGGGCGCTTACACAGGATTTTTCCACGATCGTTTCACAAATTTTACATTTTTTGTGAGATATTTGCAGGATTTTTTCATGATACCTGACGAGATTTGCAGGGTTTTATCACGATATTTGATGAATTTAGAGTTTTTTCACTATACTTGAAAAAATTTGCGTTTTTTCGAGATTTTTTAATAGAATTCGTGCTTTGTTTTTTTTTTTTGTTTTTTACAAATTTCTCCTTTTTTCGACAGAATTTATGTATTTTTGACTGTTTATTTATAGATATGACATATTTGGGTCATTCCATGTCAAATCAACGAAGAAAAATATACTTTTGAGATTGACATCGAGCAATTTTAATGAAATTTGCAGGTTTGGTTCTACTCATGAAAAGATGCAATAAAATATTTTTTGTAGATTTTTTGCAGCATTTTTTGGGAGGGGAAGGCTTTATGAAAAAGTGGAAAACACGTAAAAAATGACATTCTGGTAGTTACAAAAATACAATTTTCTCAACTCCTATGATAGATATGGAGTTTATCTTAGTGTTGTTTTGAAGGTCTTTGTGTGGGCTTTCATATGACATATCACTTGACAGGATTTATTAAACTTAATATTTCAAAGTCATCAAAAATTGTCTTTGACCTTGAGAATTTTAAAAAGTCCATTTTTGACAAATCTGAAAAAAATATATTTTTTACTTCCTAATGGTGACAGACATTCTGTAAAAATTTCATATTGGGATGGCAATGGGATCACATAAAAATTAAATCAGAAGTAACTTACACTATAGGTAACTGTCATTTGTAGTCTTGTGTTGTGGTCATTCTAATCCTTGCTATTTGATTGAAGTTATCCAGACAAACTACAAAAATCACTGTTTCTCTATCTTTCAGCAACAGGAGTGTTTTAAAAAAGTTATAGGCAAATGTTATTTTAATACCTTTCATTTAAAATAATATCGAAATAAATATCTTGATGTACACCAAAAAATAAATATTTATCCTCATTATGTGTTTCTAATTTCTACAATTTAAAATATATATTATGAATTGAAGCATATATACATAATAATACATATATACATAAATTTTGTTAACTGTTCTCAAATTTTTCTTATAAGCATTATGATTTTCCTTTTCAAATGGATTACAACAATTCAATTTCTTGGAAGCTGTCTCAGAAGTAGATTGCTCCATGGCTACCGATTTTTAATTTATACTAAAACTAAAGTAGGTTCAAAACATTTAATGTTTTAAAATATATAACAACAAAAGAAATTATTCCACTTCTCAAACTTAAAAGAAACTATCAGGAGTGTCCACTTTTAAAGCAGGTTCAAAGCAACAAGCAAAATAAAATATTACTAAGGTTTGTTATATAACAGTATTGACAATGAAGAATTTAAGTTTGTACTCTACATTAAGATCTAAGAAACTGGCCTGGTCTCTTACAAGGTCACATTCCCCCACCTTTCATCAACCAACCCCTTCACAGGGGAGGGACTTATATCAAGTTTAATGTCTCCCTAGAACAAAACCACATGGCCCTATATGATTCAGCCATATGGGGAACTAATATTTCAGTGTTGCTTAAAAACAAAATTTTCTTACACAAAAACAACATACTTAATCTCAAAGTAACTCTTATTGTACAAAATTTTAAAAAATTAAAAGATATTATTTAAAAAAAAGTTTTTTATGAAAAATATATGTTTATTTTAAATTTTCTGTAACAAAATAAAGAAATTAAACATGATTTTTGTTAAAATTGAAAATATATTAGAGCATTTTTATATAAAAGTATTTAATGCCAGTGCTTTGTTTTGAATGTGAACAAAATTTTTCAACTTTAAAAAAAAAAAAAAAAAAAAAGAAAAGAAAAAAAAAGAAAGAAAGAAAGAAAAAAAGAAAAAGGCATTGAAAAAATAAAATGAATATTGATAACAATAACTTTTTCCTAAATACTGACTGTTAAAAATATTGATTTGTGGACCAAAAACAGTCTAATATCTTCTTAGGCATGCAAAGTCTAAGCCCCAAATTTCAGGACTCTCTCCCCCCCCCCCCCCCAAAAAAAAATAAAATAAAATAAATATAATTTTGTTGTTATGTGTATAGATTATTTGTTGATACCATATCAATCAGCAGATGATTTAACTAAGACAAGATACATTAGGAGCCTCTAGTCATGGTTATGCCTACCCTCCTCCCCCCTCTTAACTTTCTTTCAAGCCAGGCTTTGATTAAAATAAATATATTAGTACTCAAAAAGTCTGTTGTACAAAGTTCTTTAAAGCAGATTTAATATTTTGTTTGAATTTATATATACAAATTTGCTATACATTAACTACACACTATGCTACACAAACACTAAATCATATTAAATCTAAATTATTTAAAATTATCATATATCAATTTTTTTAAATCAAAGTAAGATAAATAGAAGTAGTAATGTATTGTTTTCAAATGATTGCTTATAATACAAACAATTACTTTAATTAATTTTTTTTTTTTTTTGGGGGGGGGGGGGGGATTTCTATTTAAAGCCATTTGTATACAGTTGCTTTTTTCAGCCAAATGCAAGCATTTATTTTTATTATTTATTTTTTGGTTTGTGATAAATATGTTTGTACTCAAGAAGTCTTTTTTTTTTCAGTCTTTTAGTTTATGGATTTATGTATAATTAAAACAAAATTATTAATTAGCTGCTATGCCTTTTTCAAAAAATGAGATTTAAAAATCATTTTTCTTACAAACTTTTTTTGTAAAAACAAACTTTAGACAATTTCGGGGGTCTTAAATTAAAATATGATCATCAAACATTTTTTTTCTTATTTCTCCATCCTTTTGTGTACATTTTAATGCAAATTTCAACTTGATATGTTGAAAAATAGTAAAACTATTTTTTTCCCCCCTGAAACAATGCTCCTTAAATACAGATTTTTTGAAGTGCTATTTATGCAACTTTTCTGTTTATTTATATATTTTTTTTCGCAAAAATTACTTGAAATATTGAAGTACTATTTTAGATTGTTAATAAAAGTGATAAAAGAAACAAGTACAAAATTTTTTATCTAACTCTGAGACCATGAATTTCATGGTCTGGATGAAATGATATGGAATGATCTAAAGATATATTTTTTAATGTGATCCCATAGCCATCCCAACATGAAATTTTTACAATTGGTATGTTACATTAGTAAGAAAAAAATATATTTTTTCCAGATTTTTCAAAAATGGAAATTTTTAAAATTTTCAAGGTCAAAGACAACATTCGGTGACCTTGAAATATTAATTTTTATAAATCTTGTCGAGTGATACGTCATATGAAAGCCCATACAAAGACCTTCAAAACAACACCAAGATAAACTCTATACCTCCCATAGGAGTTGTGAAAATTGCATTTTTGTAACTATCAACACCCCATTTTTTAAGGGTTTTTCGTTTTTTCGTGGACCTCTCCCCCGAAAAAAAAGCTGAAAAAAAATCCGAAAAAAATATTTTATTGCGTTATTACATGAGTAGATTCAATCCTATGAATTTCACAAAAATTGGAGATGGTCAGGTTGTGAGCCTCGTTGATTTGACATGGAATGACCCATTTGCGTTTTTTCGAAATTTTTTTTTGACATAATGAGCGTTCTTTTTGGCGATCTTTTGAGAAATTCATGATTTTTCCGAAAACTTTCTACATAATGTGTTTTTAAGAGATTTTTTGACATAATTCGCGTATTTACTGCAATCTTTCGTCAAAATGTGGGTTCTTCGGCAAAATTCATGATTTTTTTCGCGATCCTTTTAAGAAATTTACGGTTATTTTTCGCGATTCTTTGGTGAAATTAGTGTTTTTTCAGCAATCATTAGATAAAATTTCCTTTCTTTTTTATGATTTTTTGACAAAATTTCCGTTTTTTCTGCGATTTTTTTTTCTTTGGGGCGTGGGTGGCGCTTTTTTGGGATTTTTTGAAAATTTCAAATTTTTTATAAAGTGGAGAGGGGACATTTGATCGGGAAGGGCAGTTTAACAGGATTTTACGGTAATCTAACATCTCAATTCAGCAGATGCTTTAATAAGAAGAGTCTCTTTAGAGCATTAAAATTTTTTATACAGTAGACTCCCTCAAATCCGCACTCCTAAAATCCACAACTCTCTAAAATCCGCACATATTTTACATGTAAACAATGAAACATTCAGTTCAGATGTAGGTGCAAAATTTGACTTTTTTAGTTTTATATTAATTCCATATATTTTTTAATTTGTAATTTTTGTTAAGGTTAGTGATTTCATGTTGTTTCATGAAGAAATAATAATTTATTTCTGTAAAAATTAAGATATTGCTGATATCATTGGTAATCACATTCTTACTAAATATATTCATGTATTAATCAAGCTTTTTTAATTATTGAATCTGGCTAAACCTGAAATAAAGCTCATTATTTTATTATCTTGATGTGAATTAGTAGTGTACCTTTGTGAGGCAAGTTTCATTGAATAATTTAGGAAAAATACATTTCATCTTTATAATGAATATTTAATTGTACAGTATTGATTATTAACCTTTTAAACGCCGCACTATGATCGAAAGGTAACACAAATTATTTATTGGTAAAAATCCCATTAAAACTCAAACATAAGCACTATGAGTAATTTTTTTTCTCGAAAAAAAATTTTTGTGTATGATTTATAGCATGTTCCACAAATGGAACATTGGCGGGAAACACTTAGTTTTTTTACATGTTTTTATAAAGTATGATTAACAACATTTAAACTAAAATCTCTATTTCTGTGCACATTTTTTTCATGATTATAGATAATGTATAGACATTTTGCAGTAATAACACAATTTAAGCAGGTAAATAGCCGGGCTTCGCCCATCGAGCCTTCATTTTACTTGCGATTTCAGAAACTATTTCAGCAAAAATGCTCAAGACCCCACAAAGCTTTTAGAAAAAAAAAACTTTCCCATTTGCAGTACTCACTGTAGGAAAGCATCTTTACAATTATTTATCAAAATTAAAAAAAGAAATATATACAAAAAATGTAATGGAAAATAATAATAATAAAAATAATGTCTGTACTACAATTTACAGCAAAATAATCAAATAAATCAAAATCTAAAAAAATACAAAAGAGAGAAAAAATTACCAAAAATTAAATATATATATAGAGAGATAGATAGATAGATAGATAGATTGTCCTTAATTTTTGTGTCCTACATTTGATCTATTATCCATGATAGTTAGAGAAGCATTTCCATATAGTCTTTTTTTCACATTCAAAACATTTTTTTTTGTGTTCTTCTAGCATACAACACATTTTTTTTTTTGTGTTGATGGTACAGATAATGTAATTAACAAATGTCAATGAATTCCTCTACAGAATCATCTGCTAATTCATAAAAATATTCTAGCGCCTCTTCTATTGTTCGAAATGGACTGAAAGAATCTGGTCTGTATGAGGTATTCTAAATGAAGTAAATCGCAGAGTAAAGTAAAATCATATGAATTCCTTCTCACACTTTTTTCCAAAGTCACTTCTTACATTATAGCTTATTTGAGTCATAAACAATGTCTAACTATCAACAAACAAACATGTTTTCCCTGTCAGTTATGAGTAATCCACTTCAGATGGGAGAACGAGTGTGGAAGAGAGAGAAAGGGGAAGGGGGAGGGTAAGGGACAGGGTATTGGAGGGGAGGGAAATAATGTATATCAATGTCATAACCATCTTTTGTCGACACTTACTAAACCACCTCGTATCCAGAAACTTTTTATCAAAACTTATATGCATTGCAACCAAAAGACTTTATCATGTTAAAAAATATACCTTTACACGCCAATGTTCCATTTATGGAACATGCACATTTCTTATCTAAAATAAACAATAAAAATCAATCTTTTTTTTGATAACTTGTGTTCTACTAATAAAATGATTACTTTTACTTGATCTCACTTAGTTATAAAAATATTTGTTAAATTTTGAATTTTCTATGAATTTTTGAATTTTGCCCAACAAAAAGTCTAAAAAAAAGTCCTAATTTACGATTTTTTCCCTAAGACATGATTTATTTTATCAACGTAAAATCAACGCCAAAAAATCAAGTCATACTTTCTTTTAGAATACTAATTTTTACAGGGCAATAGGAATAAAAATGAATTTTTTGCAGAATTTTGAAGTTGATGTTCCATTTATTGAACATTGGCGTGAAGGTTAATTTGACATTTGATTTTAGTATTTTTATCATTTTATAAACTATCTAAATTTTTATTATTTTAGTTTATTACTTATTTTAATATTTTAGCATATTGTAAGCATTCATTATACTTTTGATTTCATTATTAATTACATTAAAATTATTTTTTTTAAAATGTAAACAAAGCAATGACCAGAAATCCGCAAAATTCTAAAATCCGCAAAATCTCTGGTCCCAAGCTGTGCGGATTTGAGGGAGTTTACTGTACCTTGAAAATCAAAGATTGCAATGAGCGTAACATTTACATCTCATTACAATCATTGCTTTCACGTATCAAAAAGTACAATATATCTTGAAAAGCAATAATTGTAATGAGCTGTACATTTACATGACCCATTTTTTATACAATGAGATTCATTTGCTGTTCAAAATTAATGTTTATAATAATGCCAATCGACATGCATAATTTATAAACCAGCTCTTCAAAGAGGGTTTACTAAAATTAATAAATACTTCAACACTTGTTTAATAATACATTGAAAGATACATAGATATTTCAGTGGCGTAGCTAGCGGGGGGCGGAGGGGGCGGTCCGCCCCGGGTGTCACCCTTTAAGGGGTGACACCCAATCTTTATTTGCAAGTACATACGTATATCATCTTACAAAATTTTGGGAAAGAATTCTGGAAAAAAAATGAAAATTATAGCTTATCACACAAAAAAAAGATTATTTTTTTTACATATAGGCACCACATTGATTTATGAGAAGTATGGGATGAATTATGAATTGCCCCTGTAATTTCTTATTAGGGAGGTAGAGGTCTGCACGGGCCGGAATTTCCAGGCCCAGGCCCGGCTTGGCCCGTTTAAATTTTTATATTTTAGGCCCGGCCCGTACAAAAATCAGAGAAAACAGAACCGGCCCGTTTTGGTCCGTTATAATTTCTACGATTTCTAAAAAATTCAGATTTTTATAATATAACTAAGATTCCTTTAAAGAATACTGCATACATATCTATGGAATGATTTTACAGTATATATTACAGCAAATACACATTAACAACATTAATGATTACTTAGATTCTTAGGCTTTCAACATTCGAATAAAGATTCATTAAAAAATTAATATGGCTTAGAATAAAAGAAAAAAGAAAGAAAGCTAAAAACATCGTTAATTTTGAAGCTGTTTAATAAAAGAAGATTTATAAATATATTTCTATATCATTTTATTATAGATTTCAAATCCAAATTCATTCTTAGATTCAAAGAAGCTCCTTCCTGATACATTTCTAAATTGATTTTTTTTTTCCCTCAGAAACGCATAAGATTAGCAGATATCTTTATTCAGAAACTATATAATCGAATGGCGTTATCCATTTTTCGATACAAGCAATTTAAGAATACTGCAAACAAATAAAATACTGTCATAATTAGCGTTTTGAATAGAATTTCCGGAAGCAATAGCAAGGGAAGGGAGAAAAACCTGCAATCATTTGAGAAACTATTATATCTCAACAAGGTTATACAAGTATTTTATTTACCAAAAATGAAAAACGCTATTCGATTCCAAATCCCTTCAATAGTTAGGCTTATCACTTTTATACTTTTACAATTTAAAATTAATCAGAAAATGTGTCAAACTTTCGCATTATTGAGAAATTAATTTAAAAAACATCAAGAAGTATATATTCGAAGACTAAACTAACATAAGTTTTTTATCGCTGTTAATAACTTTACAAATTATGTTTTCTGCCAATAATTAAGTCTAGTACCGGTCCGGCCAGTCTATATGTAGAAAAATAATGCAAGCGCGATCTCGGGCCGGCATGAGTCAGCTAAAAAAATATTAAAACGCGTTACACATAATGTAATTCTCCGATGCCGATACACTGGGCATTTTTATATTGATGCTGTCAAACTAGTATGGCCACATTTATACTTATTCTCGTTAAAACCATTTTTGTTGAAAATAGCTCATATTTTATCGTTTCTGCTTAAATCTTTTTTTTACCGGCCCGGCCCGTCTGGCCCGTTCAAATTTTGCCGGCCCGGACCGGCCCGGCCCATTGAAAAAACTATTCTAAATCTGCCGGCCCGGCCCGGCCCGTTAGAAAATTCGAAACGATTCCGACGGGCCGGGTACGGGCCACAGGCCAAGCCCGGGCCCGTGCAGACCTCTAATGGGTGGTCTGAAGATAAACTAAAAAAGGTTTCGTCATTTCCCATGTTATAGATGCCATGCATTCATTCCTCCCCCCCCCCTTTTTAGGTGCGTTCGTAATTATGTAAATACGTAGCACCTATTGTTGTCGCTTAGTCCGTCCGTCTGTCTGTCTGTCAGTCTATCCGTCCGCATATAACAACGCAAAAACTACCCAACCGAATAGTTTGAAATTTAAAATACATAATTATAACATAATTTTGTCGAGTCATTTCAAATTTTATGAAAATCGGATGGATAGATCAATTACAGGGACAATCAAAAGGATTTCATTGCATTACGGTCAATGGGGAAAAAGTTTCAGATGCATTTTAATCGTTTGAAATTTAAAACATATTTATTGCGTAATTTTATTGAGTCATTTTAAATGTTATGACAATCGGATGTATAGATCAATTACAGGGACAACCAAAAGGATTCCGTTACATTACGGTCAATAGGAAAAAAAATTTCAAATGCATTTTAATCGTTTGAAATTTAAAACATAATTATTACGTAATTTTATCGAGTCCTTTTAAATGTTATGAAAGTCTGATGCATAGATCATTTACAGGGGCAATCAAAGGTATTCCATTACATTACGGTCAATGGGGAAAAAAGATTCAAATGCATTTTTATGATGTTACACTCATTCGAACATAATAGAATTGGCATGAATCTATGAAATATATACTAAAATATGCATTCTGTACAATCTGTGATGCAAATAATTTTTATTATTAAATTACAGGGCCACACAAAAGTATTCCACGACATAATGCTATACGGGGAAACATTGTTTGGGGCGTGTTTTATATTCAACTACACTGCTCAAAACAATTAAAGGATATTGCAGTTTTAGGTGGATTTTGTATCTGGGAAACTTTTTAGCTGATTGATACATGGTCGACAGACATAGTAGGTTATATGAGAATAAATTACACATGTTTGGCAGAAAAAAAATTCATTTTATTAAGCATTTGTGTACAAAAAGAAAAAACACAATTTGTGCATATGAGAAAAAAAGAATAAGAAAAGGTGTTTTCTTCAGAGAAAATCATTTTCAGTAGGGGGTATAGTTTCCACGGGCGGCCAGCAACGTTGAACACCTTTGAGGCATGGACGCAATGAGGCTATTAATGACGAGTTGGGGTATTCTGCCCCACTCTTCCAGAAGAGCTCTTTCCAGTTTTTGGAGAGTTTGTGGGGGTTGTTGACGGCCAGAAACTCGTCTTCCTAGAGCATCCCAAACGTGCTCGATTGGATTCATGTCTGGAGAACACGCTGGCCATTCCATCGAACGATTCCTTCCTCGAAAAGGAAATCCTCCACCAGGTTTGCACGATGTGGCCTGCAGTTATCGTCCATTAAAATGAAGTTATCTCCGATTGCTGCAGTGTAAGGGACTACAATAGGTCTGAGGATCTCATCCCTATATTCGCGACCAGTCAGAGCTCCATCTCGAATGATGTAGAGGTCAGTGCACCCGTCAATGGAGATGCCACCATACACCAACACTCCTCCACCGCCAAATCTGACACTTTCGTGCACGAACGCAGGATTATTCCTACTGCCATGGTCCCTCCAGATGAAAATACGCTTATTATCCGGATGCACAGAAAAACGGGACTCGTCAGAAAACAGAATATTGCTCCATTCATTTGTCCTCCAGTTGACATGCTCGGTTGCCCACTCCCTGCAGTCGCGACGATGCCTTGATGTTAATCTAACACATACAATCGGTCGGCGAGCATACAGATCTACAGCATGGAGCCGGTTTGGGACAGTCTGAGTTGAAATCGTGGTGCCTGTAGCCGAGCGAAGTTGTTGTTGGAGAAGAGTAACATTCATGTTTCGGTGTCTCCGAGCTGTTAACGCTAAATACCGATCTTCATTGGGCGTTGTTGCCCGTCTACGACCTTGCCCTGGTCTTCGGCCTGCACATCCACTCTCCTAAAAACGGTTCCAGATCCTGGAAATGACACTTTGTGACACTCCAATGGCTTGCACTACTTCGGCTTGAGTTTAGCCCCCTTCTAACCTACCAACAATTCTCCAAGCTTCTGAATCTGTCAAATGTTTTCGCTGAGACATCGTACTCACCGAAACAAAGCAATCACTGAATGCCGATCATCCTTGTCTTCATTCTCTTTTATCAAGTTGAAAGTCAAATTTCATTCGCTGCCGCTGAAGCGACGTTTTTGACGTCGAACTCAAAATTTGCATACTCCACAGTTTGAAAACCAGAAAAATTTGCATTTGTGATTCTCTTCTTCTATTTTCGGCAAAAAAATTTTGTTTATATCTTTATTTTATATAAAACTTCAAATATCTTTTAATTGTTTTGAGCAGTGTATTTCACATTTTATGAATAAGATATACGTTTCTGAGGTGTAATAAAAATTACTTTCTGCATATTTACAGATACACAAAGATTTCGACTACTATACTGTATCCGAAGTACACTCTACTATACCAGCAAGATCTGAATATTTTTAAAACTTCGTTATCGTACGAACGCACCTCATTCGCTACGTTCACGTGCAATTTCCAACTTGTTTTTCTTGGAGATTAAACTCGCATACAATATAATCCATATTAAAAGATAATAATAATCTATACTTTAGTCTGTGTCAGCACCCTTGACTTCCAAAAATGCATAAACTTTACGTTGCAAACTATTTTGCGTCTCAAAAATGTATTGACAGGTAACTTTTTGAAATAATTGTTCAAAAATAAACCAATAATCACAAGCAATGATTAGAATCGTAGCATAAGTTTATTCCGATAAAGAATACAGTAAAAGTTTACAGAAATTTTGTTAAAAAATCAAAATAGGCTTTCCTATAAATGTACAGATTTTTTTAGTTTTTTTTATTTTTAAATTATAATTTTATATCCATTTCTTTGAATTATCTATAAAGTCACATCAGGCATGCAAAGAATGTTGAAATTTTATTTGTAATAAAGTAGAATTGAAAAATATGGTGGATTTGGGGTGTGTATGTGGGGGGGGTGACACCATTTACATCCGCCCCGGGTGTCACCCATCCTAGCTATGCCACTGAGATATTTTATCTTCCGGGAGATTACAAAAATATTATAATGTTATATAGTGCACAGTGCACTTTTTGGAAATCTCAGAATATTTTCTGTACTGCACTTTGAGAATTATTCCTGCATCATGCTCACTACAATCTAAAACAGCATTATCATACAATTAATTTGCATAAAAGAATTGTGAATATGCACTTCACGCAAGAGCAACAAAAATTTACAACCACCTATACAGACAATTAACACTCTAAAAGATTTGTGCGTTTGTACAGATTCTAATTGACAATATATTTACTTTCACAGCCTCGAAATTTTAGTAATATAATTTAATAAAAAAAAAAATCTGTATACAGAAATTATTTATTTGAAAAAAATGATGTCAGTAGATAAAATATATTACCAATGAAAAAAAAAAAAAAAATTATATAAAATAAATCCATGCATACTTAATACTTTTCAGAATTAATATATTTCAATATCAACAATAAAGTACATGCTGAATAATGATTGCTGATTAACTTTAACATTAAATACAAATTGGATATTTTTTTTTTTTCGTAATAACTGAACAATTTCAGATTTTGAGAAAAATTCTTCATTTTCCTTCCTAGGTTTCCTCGAGATTTTGAAGATGAAACAATTTCACTTATTTACTTGTTTTG
Organism: Maratus speculifer; assembly: GCA_964019185.1. Taxonomy (NCBI): domain Eukaryota; kingdom Metazoa; phylum Arthropoda; class Arachnida; order Araneae; family Salticidae; genus Maratus; species Maratus speculifer. The sequence continues at coordinate 154,616,716 of OZ025290.1, forward strand.
AGATGAGGATTAGCTTAGGCCCAGTAACAATTTTCTGTATTAATCTGCAGCAAACCAAAATTTCTGTCTCTCAAAAATACTGGAGAAAGTCTTCTTAATCATAAGAAATAATAGTATCCATAAAATAATCAATATTTGACTTTACAATTGGAAATATTTGTAATGAAAATATTTTTTTTTAAAGTTCTAATAAATCTAGAAATTTAAACTATATTTTAACAATTTTTAAATTGTTAGATTAATTAACAAGGTCTAAAATAATCAGTTGGGTTTTCTGTAATGTCTTCTACTAGCTAAAGATGAAAATAAGCACTCGCCAGTCTCCACTCGACGACTAAATGTGAAAAACTGGCGACTAAAAATGTGGAAAGTACCAGCCAAATGCAGGATTTTCCAAAAAGGTATTTTGTCAAAGAATCGCAAAAAAAAAAAAAAAAAAAAAAAAAAAAAAAAAAAAAGAAAAACGTTGAAATTTGTCAAAAATTCGTAAAACCCCCAAATTTTGTGAAAGAAATCGCAGAAAAAGACTAATCTCATGTAAGTATCACAAAAAGACATCGTCAAAGGATCACAAAAAGAATGCAAATATCGTCAAAGAATCGCAAAAAATATTTGAATATCGTAAAAGAATCAAGAAAAAAAAACGAAAATATCGCCAGAGAATCGCAAAAAATGTACTCATCATCACAAAATTGTGAAAAAATGCAAAAATCGTGAAAAAATCATGAAAAAATGCAAATAGTGTCAAAAAATCACAAATTTTGTCATAAAATGAACAAAAACAAACACTAATTTTGTCCAAAAAAAAAAAAAAATGTAAAACCGAATGCAAAAGACAAATTGTATCAAAGAAACGCGCAAAAAAAGTGAATACCATCAAAAAATTGCAATAACAAGCGCGAATATCAGGAAAAATCGCGATACCAAATGCAAATGGTACCAAAGAAACACGTGAAAAAAGTTAATACCATCAAAAAATCACAATAAAAAACTAATATCATCAAAAATAGAGATACCAAATGTGAATGATGTCAAAAATTGCAATAACGAACGTGAAAACCGTAAAATATCGTGATTATCCTCAAAAAATCGTGATATATCAAACGCGATTTTCGTCAAAAAACGTAAAAACAAACACAAAAAACGCGAATTTTATCAAAGAAACACATGGAAGAAGCTAATATCAAAAATTCGAGAATATCGTCAAAAAACGAACTCAAAACATGCGAAAAAAACGAATACCGTCAAAAAATCACAATAACGAATGCGAATACCGTCAAAAAATCGTGATAACGAACGCGAATACAGTCAAAACGTGATGATAAATGCGATTTTCATTAAAAAGTTGCGAAAACAAACGCAAATTTTGTCAAAAGTTCACAAAAAAGGAAAAAAATGCACATTATGTCAAAAGATTTTTGAGAAAACATTAGTTTCAGGAGAGACTACCCTCACCCCTTTATTTTTTAGAAAATCTGTTGTGAATTTCAGTTTTTATATTTTGAATCAAATGTGCTAGTCTTAGAATAAACTTTTTTTTTTTTTTTGTCACATCTTAATTCTACACAAATTATAAAAAAGAGGGTAGGAGTTTATGTCGTTAGCTACAAAAGTGCTTAAATTTTGTTACCTGAAGACAGATTTATAATGCATATGTTTTATTTATGCATACATATTTATTTATGTGTATGTAACTACATATGCATGTTACATGTTACATATAACTTTGCTGTTAATTTAATTTAAAAAAGATTGGAAATTAGTATTTCAAGTTTATTCCAAACAATACAAATTAAAATATTTTTATCTAGTTCATATATTACTTATTTATTCTAAGCTTGTATATATGTTCTAATTAAATATTCAGTGACATAAACGTACTTACTGGCTAGTAAAGAAATTATTCTCACTAGCCAATAACTGGCTACTTAAAAAAAAAAAAAAAAAAAAAAAACTACCAGCCAGTGACCACTCAGCAAAATTCCTTATTTTCATCTTTACTACTAGCATCGTACATCAAATGCTAAATATTATTTATTACTTTATTGATTAGAATTTTCATGTTAAAGTTTCTCAACATTATATGATCAAGAAAGAAGTCTTTTCCCTCAACAATTAGAAAAAGGCAAATAATGCATTTTTTTTAAATGCAACCCCCTCCCCCCCCCAAAAAAAAAAAAATAATCAAGGAATTTGGTACACATTATTACATTTATTGCAATTGAAAAATTTAAAATTTTATCCAGAAGAGTATAGTTTGAATATTTATACTGGTTTAAATATACATTTAAATATCCAGTATTCAGTTAACTTAAAAGTTCAGTACATTTTATTTAATTCACACTAGTAATACAGATAAACTACAAAGAAATAATGTAGATTGTAACATCTACACTCAATATTTTGTTGTTAGAAGTTTTATTAAAATATATTAAAATCTCTCTTACAAAGTAGCCAATGAACAAATGGATTTGAAATGAAGCTTTAAAGCTGAACAGCTTTACATTATAATTCCAAAAGAGTGAAAACAAAACTGGTTTGAATAGTTATTTAAAATAATTGATCAAATCTTTCTGGAACTAACATGTGCATGTTTATGATTTCTCTTAAGAAAATATACAGATAAATCAATTTACTCATTTTATTAATTTGTCTAAAATTTGCTTATACGTAAAAAAAAAAAAAAAAAAAAAAAAAAAAAAAAAAAAAGCAAATAAAAAGCTTTATAACAAAGATTTAATTTTCATAGAAATTGGCAACTTTTTTGTTATAACAAATTATCTTAAATCAAGTGTTACATTTGTTATTAAAATAAACATTATCAATTATAATAAGTATCTGTTCATACGACACATTGTTAAACAGGAAGAGGTAATTTAATCTACAATATGCCACGTAGTAAGAGACCATTAATTAAATTAGCCAAAAATTAATGCCTCTGACTTTAGAGTAATAAAGTAAACAATTTATGAAGAAAAAACAAAGTTTAGAAAGAAAATGCGACAACTTGGTAGGTTTATTTACTAAGTTATGAGTAAAATGTGTACATCAGCTGTTACGCACATACGCTGGCGCAGCTGGAGAGCAAGGGCATTTAAATAATGATCATGAATCTACAGTGTGTTACAAATTAATAATTTTACTCGTGGTAACATACTATAAAGTCAGCTTGAGAAATCGCCTACGTGTCATTTAGAATCAAAACATATCTAGAAAAAAAAATAAGAAACTTACCGTACTGCGTCCGGAAAAGCCGTCCTAAAAGAAGATTGACGTCCTGTGCGTATCCAGTTTTCTGGGGTGTTGCTATAATGGAAGTTAATATTGTGATATATAAAATAAATTGATTTTAAAACATCAAAAATTTGTAATCAAAACAGAGAGACGAATCATAACAACTTACTTGCACCACAGATTCCTTCAAAGTAAAGTAGCCTCCGTGGCCTACTAACGTGAGAAAGATATGAGGAAATATTACTTGATGTATTAAGAAATCTTATTGGTGGAAATCACCTTCACGTGGAGATTCCCAGCAAATAGCAGCGCATAATACAACAGAGGCAACACTACTAAAGATAACAATACAATAATTGCCATTCTATGAAACCTTTAAATATTTTAATAACATTGTACAAATTTCTAAAATATCTTTAGATATTTTCTCTTATTATTACGATGCATGAGAGAAACACATATTAAATTTATAAATGTATTATTATTTCGATTTTATTTAAGTTTTAATATTATCATTCATATGATGTATTAGAGGATATTCTTTAGTTATTTCAATAAATTAAAATACCCCCCCCCCCGAAAAAAAAAGAAATCATAAATTTTCCAACTTTTTTTATTTATTTTTTTTTGAATAAATTTTGTGTTATTCAACCGAATAATAAAATTGTCTTAATAATTATACAAAATTCGTACAGGAGATGACAGGGACGATGACGAGGATTGAAACAAAGATTCCGAAACCGAAACCAATATTGAATGGCCGGGGGGGGGGGAGGGGGACATTTCCTCGAAGCAATGAGATGCCCGCCAGACAATTCCAGATGTTGTGTTTTTAATTATCAAACGGTGCAATAGCCTCCCCAGTCTCTCTGAAGCCACAGAAATGTCTTCCAAAGAAAAATGTCTAAATTTCTCACTGACTGAAAAAAATCATTGAAATTAAAATAAAAGTTTAGCTCTGCTGCTGTCTGCTAGGAATTCGTTTTACTGTCTAAAGCGAAATGGCATCGTATTTCTTGAATCTCTCTTCTTTTTTTTTTAATCAGTTATTTATGCAATTGATTTATGTAAAGGTTGCTGGAATTTTGCTCCAAACTCACACAGCGCAGTGACATTTGGGGGTGAGGGGGGGGGCGGAAAAACCCATATTCGATTAATAATCCACCCATTGAATATTTCATAATACACTACTCTTGTCTAGAGAACATACAATACGAAAAAAAAAAAAAAAAAAAAAAAAAAAAAACAGACACATATGCAGTGACGTATCCAACAGGTGAGCTGATGGGGCTACGGCACCCTCCGAAATTCATATAACATGTCAAAATTAATTACTAAAGTTTAGGAAAAGAAGGGAAAATAGAAAGAAAGTTTGTTATGTCGCAGAAAACATGAAAATTTTCATTTCATCCAAGTTTTCGTCATACAGGGGTTTACTTCCGTTTTATTTACTGTTTATTGAGATACATCACAGAAAGCATAGCACAGCAGCGTCACATTTTGAGCGATTTTTATCAAAACATAATCAGCATCAATTCATAGCATGCTAAATCTGAATTTTGATGAAAATTTGTGCATTGGTTCTTGAGATATACTTATAGTAGAAATTGTGAAAAATATAGCCCAGCAGGCAGCGCCACGTATTGAGCAATTTGCAACAAAAGCTAATCAACATCAATTTATATCAGCAGTGGCGCCAACTTTTGAAAAGTATTGGGTGGACTCAAAAAATTTTGAACGAATACAAAAATTTTGGGTGGGCTCAATTAATAATGGGTGGATAGGGATATCAAATTATTCGGTGGGCTCGCGCCCCATGGGCCCATATAATTTGGCGCCAGTGTATATCAGGGACTAACTTAATATATAATTTTTATTAAGTTCCGTGCGTTGGTTCTTGAAATAAAAACTCACAGAAAATTTGTGTTACATACGGATAAACTCACGGGCAGATATTTTCTACAAATAGTCAAATCTTGTTCAAAACATTCTAAAATGTATAAATTTGGCGAAAACCGGAAGTCGAAAATTTTCATGAATCCAGTACTTTTTTAATGTAAAGATAGAAGAAAGTAATAACGTTACGTTACAGAAACCAACCATAAAACCAAGTTGTGTACCATTATACTATTAAATATTTATAATCTCCACTGCACTTTTTAAAATTTCTAAGCATCACATATTTTCAATCTTCGTATAGAGGAAAACAGTACTTTTAACTGCAATTTGTTTGGAAACAGCATCATAATTTACTTTGTAAATATTATTATTAATTATTTGGAAAATAGTTGTTGTTCTCGGTAGAGAATTGGGAAATCGGAAGTATATCTGAATGTTTTTATTGATTGAATTCCGTAACTTATTTTATTTTATTTGTTTTCTGATTGGTCCATGTTTAATGTCCAAAAATGGAATACTTCTGTTTATTATTATTATTACTATTGTATTTTTTTATATTATTCCTGTAATGGTGGCATCTGAAGTACTCCATTTTTGTAAAAGGAAAGAGAAAATCACGGGGAAATAGTTGAAAAATTTTAGATTAGTATACTTTTTTCTTGATATTTTCTCATAACAATTAAAGAAAAAAATGTAATAACAATAAATTCTATTTTGAAAAAATATGAATTAATTATTTCTGCTAAAACATAGAGCTATTATAAACTGTATTTAATTTTCAGTCTATACTATCGATGATAGTAGACGTCTCTGTGTGTGCGGGTTTATGGCCAGAAATACTATTTTCCCGGGTGACGCAAAGAGATGCAAATATATATATATATATTTATTTAAGAAACATTCAGTGGGACGTAGATTATAAGATAATCCCGCCATAATTATTGGAGAAATTAATTAATTATAGTCTCATTAAGAAAGCAGTGGAAAACAGTATCCAAAAACGAAAACTGCCACAAGAGACCAAATATCGGTTTCGTTTTCCGAGAAGCAATCGGGGTTTAATCTAATTTGTTAAAATCAGGAAAACTAACGAGGCGATCGGTTTTAAAATTTCAGAAATACCTACAAATTTTAAAAAAGTCAGAGGAATTGCATTTAAGAAATCGCGATTGTAGCGCCCCCTTTCGGAGGAATATTTCTAAATTGAAGGAGGACCTGCTTACCACAGCCAAAAACATTCACACAAAATTTGGTACATTTCTATGCATATCTTCACGCACTTTTTGATGGTAGAATGGCTATATACGGACAGACAGACATTTTGTAAAAACGTGTTTTTTTTTTAATATCTCACCCCTAAAACGTGTAAATCCGTCGAAAACCGGAAGCCGAAAAAAGTTTCGATTATAATACTTTCTTCTACTGAAGATAGGAGAAAGTATAAATCTATTTCAAAATATATTTAAAGGCTTTAATACACTTTTACAAATTTTATCTTTCTTCTAACTTCAATAGAAGAAAGTATTGTAATAAAAAAATTTCGACTCCCGGTTTTCGACGGATTTACACGTTTTAAGTGTCAGAGATTAAAAAAAAATGTTTTTACAAAATGTCTGTCTGTCTGTGTGTCCGTATGTCGCCATTTTACCATCAAAAAGTATATGAAGATATGCATAGAATTGAACCAAGTTTTTTGTGAGTGTTTTTGGCTGTGGCAAACAGGTTCTTCAATTTTGAAATTTTCCGCTGGAAGAGGGCGCTGCAATAACAATTTTTGAGCCATTTTCAATATTTACTGACTAAAAATGTATGAAGTTATACGAATTGAACCAAATTTTTTGTGTATGGCTAAGGCTAGTTGGTCCTTTCTGAATTTGAAAAAAATCCGCCGGAGGGAGTGCTGCAATAGTGATTTTTGAGCTATTTTCAATAATTTACACACAATAATTTACCACAATACATAATTTACCACAGAAAAGTGTATGAGGTTATGCATAGAATTGAATGAAATTTTTTATACAGGGTGATTCAGCTTGTCGGTGACAAACTTTAAGGATCGATAGAGCACACCTAGACGAACATTTTTGAATAGGGAATGTAGGGTCCCTGACGCGATGGTAAGGCGCTAGGCGCTTTCGAAAATTTGGGTGCCGAAATTCGAAACGTCATAAAAACTAGGGAAATGGTTAGATTTTCTTGCTTGTTGCGTCGAAATGATTCTGTTTGTTTAGACTTTCTTCAGTACCAATTTGATAAGCGTATCTCTTAAAACATGGATAGGGGGCGCTGCAGACTTTGGAGAGCTAGACAACAACTTTAAGCCCGTTATTTTGATAATTTAACACATGCTCGCCAAAGTTTATACTCTAACTTAAAGTTTGAACCCAAAAGTAGAGCCCTGCAAAAAGCGTAAGAGCCGGAATAAAATGTCAAAGTACAGGGTGGTCGAAACTCGAAGGCTCCTAAGAGATAAACAAACAGATTTCTTGACTTATGGCATGCATTTTCATGATTCTGTTTGCTGGGGCTCTCTGAAACTCAGTTGAACGGTACAAAAAGAAACATCGATAGGGGGCGCTTTGGGCAAAAAACATAATTCGTTGACATTTCGGACGCTAACTGGAAACGGGGCGCTACGATCTGTTAGAAACAAAACAAGAGAGTAATTTACTTATCATAAGAAGCTATTAAAACTGCAGTTTGTTTGTTTTTTTTAACAAACATAGCTGGTTTCAATCATGCACAATGCACGCAATAAAATTTACATAAGGTGCTTTTTGCTGATTTATGCAAAAGATATCGTACCATATCGATATGCAAAAGATACGTAATGCGTAGACGACAACGCGAGATGACGTAGTTGTATGCGCAGACACGTCTTTTGAACGTGCGGTACCTACTTAAGCTTCGGGTTACTTGTCTGCAGATCGGTAGTAGGATGGAACGGTACACAAACTCTGAATTGGCTGACATGCATTTGGCGTATGGCGCTGCTGGTTGTAATGGACGAGCCGCTCAGCGGTTGTACGCCGAGCGTTACCCCAACAGGCAAATCCCCTGCCATGCCTTCTTCGCTCGAGTACACCAGAGGTTGTCCACAACGGGATCTTTCGACGGAGGCAGGCCTGAACGGGAGCGATCAGTGAGCACCCCCGACAACGAAGAGGCTGTGCTTAACCTGGTTGAGGACAACCCAGGTCTTAGCACGAGAGATATCGCCAGACATGTTGGCATTTCGCAAGCAACTGCGTGGCGCATCTTACGTTCCCGGAATCTGCACCCCTACCACATCCAGCGGGTGCAGTTGCTCAGAGAGCAGGATTTTGGCCCTCGAGTGGAATTCTCAAGATGGTACTTGGCGATGAGATCCAGGGATCCCCGTTTTGTAAACAGCAGTTTGTTTACGGACGAGTCCACCTTCAGCCGGGAGGGAATGTGGAACGCCCACAACAGTCATGTGTGGTGTGATGAAAATCCACATGAAACCAGAAGCCGAGCAGCCCAGGAGCGTTTCTCAGTAAATGTGTGGGCCGGCATTCTGGGGGATTGCCTCATTGGCCCTTATTTGTTACCTGAACGGCTGACAGGTGGAAATTACCTGATTTTCCTGGATCAAGTGCTGCCGCAGCTTCTGGAGGAGGCGCACGTACCCGAAGGTTCGCGTCGCCAGATGTGGTTCCAGCACGATGGAGCTCCGGCCCATTACACGAACGACGTGCGTCTCCATCTAAACGCAAGGTATGGCCAGCGGTGGATCGGGCGTGGGGGTCCAGTTCACTGGCCTGCCCGATCACCAGACCTCACCTGCTTGGATGTCTTCCTTTGGGGTTACCTGAAGGCCGAGGTATACCATACACCTGTCAGCAGTGCTGAAGAACTTGTGGCGCGCATTGTGGCAGCTGCAGGGCAGATCAGAGATACTCCTGGCATTGTTGGAAACACACACTCCTCAATGCGACGGAGGTGCGAAGCCTGCATCATGGCCCAAGGTCGAAATTTCGAGCATCTTCTGTAGTGTTATTTTTTGTAAATAAATTTCCAGTATCATTGATGTTTTTGGTCTAAATTTATTCAGAAGTGTTGAGCAGAGGTAGAAAATGTGTTTTCATTATTACTAACTGATCGTAGCGCCCCGTTTCCAGTTAGCGTCCGAAATGTCAACGAATTATGTTTTTTGCCCAAAGCGCCCCCTATCGATGTTTCTTTTTGTACCGTTCAACTGAGTTTCAGAGAGCCCCAGCAAACAGAATCATGAAAATGCATGCCATAAGTCAAGAAATCTGTTTGTTTATCTCTTAGGAGCCTTCGAGTTTCGACCACCCTGTACTTTGACATTTTATTCCGGCTCTTACGCTTTTTGCAGGGCTCTACTTTTGGGTTCAAACTTTAAGTTAGAGTATAAACTTTGGCGAGCATGTGTTAAATTATCAAAATAACGGGCTTAAAGTTGTTGTCTAGCTCTCCAAAGTCTGCAGCGCCCCCTATCCATGTTTTAAGAGATACGCTTATCAAATTGGTACTGAAGAAAGTCTAAACAAACAGAATCATTTCGACGCAACAAGCGAGAAAATCTAACCATTTCCCTAGTTTTTATGACGTTTCGAATTTCGGCACCCAAATTTTCGAAAGCGCCTAGCGCCTTACCATCGCGTCAGGGACCCTACATTCCCTATTCAAAAATGTTCGTCTAGGTGTGCTCTATCGATCCTTAAAGTTTGTCACCGACGAGCTGAATCACCCTGTATATATATATATATATGTCAACATTTGAACGGAGGGTGGTTTTGGGGTCTGGGGGTCATGATCGGTGACAATATACCAAAATTTTCCGGAAGTGCTTTCCTCCGGACGGCTGCAATAGGTAGCTTTTTACTTTTTGTAATGAAAGCTACCTAAAAATGTGTGGTCTCTAGCAAACTGATTGCCTATACTTAGTTTGCGAATTGGCCAGTTTAGTCCAAGCATTTTGCGAATGAACATAGGCAAAATTGTAATGAAGCTTTTTTACACAATATTAGGAATGTTTGCAGATGAAAGACTTTTAAGGCTTTCGACTGATATTTTTCATTTATTTTTTGCATTCTTTTTCTGTAATAAGGATGGCTGACCCATTTCCACAAATGGGGATATTTCTCTTTTTATAAAATTACATATCCAATAGATCCTTAAAAAAAAAAAAAAAAAAAAAAAAAAAAAAAAAAAAATCCTATGAAAGTGATTCAATAAATATTTCAGACAATTTGACATATTAATCTTATGTTCTACATAAACTGAATATCAGTTTTTGGTTAGCAGATTTCAATTTTGTGACAAAATGCTGCATTCTATGAACAATATAATCTTATGACTGATCTTTTTTTTTTTTTTTTTTTTTTTTGGGGGGGGGGGGGGGAAGCTTCTACTCTTCAAGTTGAATTTTGAAAAATAAGTCAAGTTTGTATGCAATTTAAAATGTCGCTAAACATAGTACATACAATCAAAATGAAATAATTTAGGATAGAATAGTAGTGTCAAATTATAATTTTGACAATCCAGAAATGAAAAATCAGAGTAAATTACGACATTTTGACACCATTAGGTTATTTTTCCTATTTACATGTGTCAAGATAAAAATAGTTTTTAAGCTAAGCATGTAACCTCTTTCTTCGGAACAAAAATTTCACACATACTTTGTATACGCATTTTTATGCTTAATCAACATGTATTAAAATAACATATTTTCTATTTCATTTTAATGAAAAAAATGGCATCAATAAACTTAAAATGCATAAAGATAAAATAAGCCCAATAAGCAATATTCTTGTGATTTCGGAATAAATATGAATTTTTATTCGCTTGTCAAAATAAAGTATACGTGTATGTATCGAAATTAAACTCGCAAATTAAAAAAATTGCTCAAAAAGCCACGTGTCTGAATATTTTTCTTTTCTCTGCAGCAATGGAAGTGTTGCCACAATTTTGGAGAAATTTCATAAAAAAGCTTTTAAAATTTAAAATAAAATAGAAAAATAGCTGGAATGGGCACATCTACATATGAACAACTTTCATTGAAAAGAATAATTATCGAAATCTGTCCAATAGAAATTTCAGAACTAATGACTAAAACAACAGCCTGTTTTTTATTTATTTAATCTATAATATTTTGATCTTTCAATTATTCTAGAAGTTCAGGTTCAGATATGGCACCACAATTTGTACAAGTTTGATGTGCTTGTACAGAAACAGAAAAAGGTACCTATTACGGAAAAAAATACGAAAATCGTCAAAAAATCATGGAAAATACCCAAAAATGCGAATTTTGTTTTAAAAAAAACGTGCATTCTGTCAGACTCATGGAAAAATGCAAATTTCGTTCAAAGATAGTGGGAGAAAATGCAAATTCTGCCAAAGAATCCAGAAAAAAAAAACGTGGATTATGGCAAAAAATCGCAAAAAAATATAAAATCCGAAAAAAATAGTGGGGAAATGCAGAATCTGTCAAAGAATCGCGGAAAAACGCAAATTCTGCCATAAAATCTCAGAAAAAACGCACATTCTGTCGAAAAATTGCAAATTTTGGCTAAAGGTCGCAGAAAAGACACGAATTTCGTCAAAAAAAAAATAGCGTGAAAAACACAAAGATTCACGGAAAAAACTCTAATTCCACTCAAAAATTGCGAGGGATAAGCAAATTCTTTCAAAGAATAGCAGGAAAAATGCAAATTTCGACGAAAAAAAATCACGAAAAACGCAAATTCTGGCAAAAAAAAAATCGAAAGAAAATGCAAATTTCGGCAAAACGTCGCAAGAAAAACGAGAAATTTGCTAAAGATTGCGGGGAAAACGCGAATTTTGCGAAAGACCGTGGGAAAACGCAAATTTCGGCAAAATAAGACCGCGGGAAAAACACAAATCTCGGCAACAGATCGCGAGAACAACGCAAATTTCTGAAAAAAGATCGTGAAATTTGCTGCAGCATTTTTTTTAACCATTTGAAAAATGGTTGTTGTTTTCGGGAGAATGGACCCGATGATGTTACCACTTTTGAATGATGTTACCACTTTCGAATGATGTTACCACTTTTGAATTTAAATTAAATTCTTTATTTTTAGAAGAATTTTTATTTGAATTTAAATTAAATTCTTTACTTTTAGAAGAATTTTTATTTGAATAGTAAATTAAAATGGTTAAAATCATTGTAATAAAGGAGAAAACTAACAAATTTAAAAATGGGTAGACGGAAATTAACAGATACGGAAAAAGCCGAAGCCAAAGAAATGAATGAACGTGAATATCGCATTCAATGATATTAAACACAGTCAACATGTATAAGTTGCTTATTAGTTTGGCGATTCGTATCATTTGGCGAAATTGGTCGACGGGATAACTGAGTAATACTGTATTTGGTTTGGCGCAAAAACGTCTTTCAATGCAGAAAATGATAAAATCAAAAGATTATTGAGCCGCTGAAAACCAATTACGTGTTGAAAGGCGATCACGAAAAAGGAAGCAATTTAATGCCGAACCGATTAATTGTAAAACATCATGTCGCCAGGGCGACCAATCCACTAGCCATGGCGTTTTACTATCGGTCGGTTCTAACCAGGAAAATTTGAGTGCCAATAGTGATTCTAACAAGCCGGAAAATGTTATAGCTATTACTCTTGATTTTCCACCACCTAAAAAGAAAACTAAAAAGCAATCGGCTTGGGAAAAACTGGGAAAAAACTTTTTTGATTCGATGTCTGATGGACCCATTCACAGGTGCATGTGCTGCGATCGATTTTGGTTTAAAACCTCCATCACCAAAATTCTGCTCTGTAAAATCAAACAATATATGCCAAAGTCTTACAAGTATAACAGTATATGCCAAAGCTGTATTTTAATAATGATTACTTTTGCACCAACAATGTTAAATAGTTTGAAATGTTTCTTTCGTCGCCAACTTTTATGCTTGGCGACAATAGAGTGATATAACTTAAACGAACCGTACCTTCAAATTGCAGCATGTATAAAGTCATTTATAGCAGTGGCACGGATAATACACAATAAAACAACTGGTATTTAGCTTAAAATGATAGATGAATGTATCGAGTGAAACATTTTTCAAATGGTTGGGGTAATTTCTTAAATTACAATTTTTTTTTTTTTTTTTTTTTTTTTTTGCAGCTGAGTGACAGGTTAAACATTAGCTTGCCATGTTTATTAACTGATGTTTTGAGTTAAAGCATGTTAAAATTTGAGTTGGACAACTAGCTGAAACTGCTGTGTAAGAAAATATTGAATCAGAATTATTATGGACTTAAAGTCGAAAGTTTCTGTTTATAATTACTTATAGTATTTGCATAAATTATTTATTTCCACTTCCCCGACATCAAGCAACATTTGAACAAAAGTATCTTTTTTTTTTCAAATAAAATAATTTTATTAAAATAACGTGTTTAAACACACGCTATTTTAAATATTTTTTCATTTCCCCATCTTGCCCAGTTTTCCTCTTTTTTTTTTTAACCATTTGAAAAATGGTTGTTGTTTTCGGGAGAATGGACCCGATGATGTTACCACTTTTGAATGATGTTACCACTTTTGAATTTAAATTAATTTCTTTACTTTTAGAAGAGTTTTTATTTGAATTTAAATTAAATTCTTTACTTTTAGAAGAATTTTTATTTGAATAGTAAATTAAAATGGTTAAAATCATTGTAATAAAGGAGAAAACTAACAAATTTAAAAATGGGTAGACGGAAATTAACAGATACGGAAAAAGCCGAAGCCAAAGAAATGAATGAACGTGAATATCGCATTCAATGATATTAAACACAATACGCGTACTTAAACAATCATAAAGTGATTTTTATTTCTTCTTTTGCTATTTAAAATAAAAATTTAGTCAACATGTATAAGTTGCTTATTAGTTTGGCGATTCGTATCATTTGGCGAAATTGGTCGACGGGATAACTGAGTAATACTGTATTTGGTTTGGCGCAAAAACGTCTTTCAATGCAGAAAATGATAAAATCAAAAGATTATTGAGCCGCTGAAAACCAATTACGTGTTGAAAGGCGATCACGAAAAAGGAAGCAATTTAATGCCGAACCGATTAATTGTAAAACATCATGTCGCCAGGGCGACCAATCCACTAGCCATGGCGTTTTACTATCGGTCGGTTCTAACCAGGAAAATTTGAGTGCCAATAGTGATTCTAACAAGCCGGAAAATGTTATAGCTATTACTCTTGATTTTCCACCACCTAAAAAGAAAACTAAAAAGCAATCGGCTTGGGAAAAACTGGGAAAAAACTTTTTTGATTCGATGTCTGATGGACCCATTCACAGATGCATGTGCTGCGATCGATTTTGGTTTAAAACCTCCATCACCAAAATTCTGCTCTGTAAAATCAAACAATATATGCCAAAGTCTTACAAGTATAACAGTATATGCCAAAGCTGTATTTTAATAATGATTACTTTTGCACCAACAATGTTAAATAGTTTGAAATGTTTCTTTCGTCGCCAACTTTTATGCTTGTCGACAATAGAGTGATATAACTTAAACGAACCGTACCTTCAAATTGCAGCATGTATAAAGTCATTTATAGCAGTGGCACGGATAATACACAATAAAACAACTGGTATTTAGCTTAAAATGATAGATGAATGTATCGAGTGAAACATTTTTCAAATGGTTGGGGTAATTTCTTAAATTACAATTTTTTTTTTATTTTTTTTTTTTTTTTATCGTTTTGCAATCTCATGCCTGGGGACAGCCCACGGAGCCAGTTTTTCTTGGTGGGGTACGGTAGAATGGCGAGATCTTTTCTTTCTCTGCAACGCTCTCGTTTGCCTTGCTTTTCAGCGCAAAGTTTTCCTTCTGCTGTCAAAATTGCCCCCACTCTTAGTTAAGTTCAGTACCACCGTTTAGGCTCAAAAACATCCAGCCCCATTTCGTCTGGTATGATGAGTACTAGGTGTACGGCATTACCAACAAAGCACTTAATCTAAATAGCCGACCCGAGTGCTTGTCTTACAAGGAAGGTCTCCATACGGGCATACACAGAAAAATCTGAAAAAATTACAGAATGTTCTTCTCATATAGTTATACATGTTTATAAAAAACACTTCGGCGGAATCTCCTTATAACGTCCGTAAAAAAATAATAATAATTTCGTTTATTTGGCGATTTATCTCCGGTTGGCGAAAAAACGAAATTTTGAAAAATACGTTTTTACGCTTCGAATACTTTTTAAAGAAAAAACTTTCTATGTTCAATTTATTTAAATAAGTTTAGTTTAAGTAATTTTAGTTTTGCATTTTTACTTTACTTTAAGTGTAATTTTGTCACATACGTTTATACGTACTTAAACAAAATGAAATTAATATATTTTATCATTTAAAACACAATTTAAATTGATTAAAATTGTTCCAAATTGAAAAATACACTGTTAAAAATCTGCTGCATTTTGTTGCAACGCATTCCCTTGCTTGCATAGAAAACGGTTACTTGGCCGTGAAATGGAGCTTGCTCATTGGTTGGAATAGAGATATTATATACAAGCGGAGGAGTGCGTTGCAACAAAATGCAGCAGATTTTTAACAGTGTATGACACGGCCAATTCACGGTGCTATGGAGCATTCTCATTGGTCAGAAGAAAGATATTCTTTAAAAGTAGTGGAGTGACGTTGCAGTAAATGCTGCAGATTTTTAACAGTGAAGTCAATTGAAATCAATTTTCAGATTCGTTAAAATCGTCTGCTTTTGGCGAGGAAATGCACTGTACGCCAAATCCCGCGTCGCTTTCAGCTTTTCACACCAATTATTCCAAACTATTTTATTTTTTTACATATGTAATAATGTAATTCCGCCGCTAATTTTCACTGATCCTTTATTACCTACATGAATAGTTTAATTCGTATTTTTTTCAAAAAATTCTGAGTATGCCCCCAATGGAGACCTTCCTTGTTAGTAGATCGCCAGCGTCATGTACGCTAATGGCGCCTGGTGCATGCAAGATCCGCCGTGGGTGCAAAGTCCTCCAAGTTACATGTTCATTATACCTCTTCGAGGTGCCTTGCCAGGTGAAGGTCTCGTCATCTGATCAAGGTTCTAAATTACGAGACCAACTTGAGCAGCCACTTGCAGTACAAACAATAGAATGTAACGTTATGTAACCGGCAAAACAAAGTATGCTCAAACTAGAAGCAAATACTGCAGATATGATGACGTTTATTGCCGCTACGCGCCGATTAGTTGGTCACCCGCCCCGATACCTTGTATCTAACCCGTTAAGATGAGGTATCTCGGCAGATAGGGGCCTGTTCATCGGTTAGAAACAAAGAAAGTGGATTTGGCCAAAGGCCCTGAGGGGCTTTGGCTATAAGGCAAGTGCATGTTTGCAAACAAACTCTTCCATCAACCAATCTACCACTACAATTTTGTCGTAGCGATCATTTCAGATTTCATCTTCGCGACATAGGCCCATATCATAGACCTGTTAAACGTAGACCAATCAAATTACTCGAACTGAATTGTATAATAGGAGTCATAGGGATCGGACAGGTGTTTCTTGCTGACCCACGCTAGTTCAACCTACAGTGACGTCAGCTGCCCTTTCCTTATCAGACAACTGTAATGAAGTTGCCAGACACAAATTCGGTTGCAAAGTTAATGCCAAACGCCTTTAAATCTGGCAACGGAAGTTTGAAGAGTGGTATAAAGTTAAAAAAATAGCACCCTTCACTAATTTTAGCAATAAGCTTGAAAAGTGTAACATATTACTCTTTGGCTATCAGACTACCTATAATTATTATTAGCACTTTCCAACAAAGTTGAAAAGTGCTTATGCATTCGGTTTGTCTGGCCGTCTGTCCGCGCTCTAACTCACGTAAATATACTCGGATTACCATGAAATTTTAGGACGTTATTGGCGTTTACACTAGCACAAACCCTATTGAAAATGAAGTTTCTACCACGATTAGTTTATATAAAGGGATAATCAAAAGTTTCCCATTACATTACGGCCTATGGAGAAAAATCGTTTCAAAGGAATTTTAAAGATGTTATACCCTGTCAAACATATTAAAATTTATAAGCATGAGGTGCATTAAAATATGTATTCTATAAAATATAAGATGAAAATGTAGCTATTATTCATTTACAGGGCCACACAAAAGAATTCCATTAGATAATGGTAAAAGGGGGAATTCTGTGTGACATATTTTAAATATATTAAACTGTTTCATGTATAATAAAATTGATGTATGTCAATGAGGCTTAGTATAAATTATACGATACTGCCTTCCCTAATATAAAGTACATAGTATTTACAGGGACACACAAAAGATTTCAAATAGTACATTCTTTCCGAAATACTGTATATGTATCCGATGATAGCTGATTGATGGATAAAATGCATTTTAATTATGATATGCGCGTATAAGTTTCACTAAATTTATGCATATTATTGCAAGTATTAAAAAATGCTCTGGTGAGCAAGAAAAAAAGGTTAATATGTATTTAAGTATGAAAAAGTGTTTGACAAGTGCTTCTAATTGAGCATGAGAGAGGACAAGGTGTCCCTTCTTGGCTGCAGCTCACTGTCAATGCCAAATTTGAAAAAATCATATTTGCGCTTTTTCCGTGTAAAAGAAATCAGTCACACTTACGATAAAAATGTGTAGCGCAAAGACATAGCCAGAAAAAAACGCAGCATAATTAAACATGAATGTTGGGCGAAATAGTACCAGAAACCTTAGTTCCTGTAGCGTATCATACACATACAGTGGCATCAAGCATGCCCGCAGCATAGAACTGCACAGAAAACTGATTTGTAATGTAGTTTCAATGCAGAGTTAACAGTGCAGTTTGTAGTGCAGAGTCAACAGCGCATTTCACATGTAAAGCAGGATTGAAAATTTTATTGAAAAGAAAGACGGAAAATTTTACGCATATTTCTTTTACCGGGTGTCCCAAAAATGACTGATGGATTTTAAAATTCAATAACTTGTAAACGGTAACAGCTATTTAAAAATTTTTTTGCAGGAGGGTTATGTATAATGTCAGGCGTTTTTTTACCGTAATTTTTTATTTTAGTTCGAATTTCAAACAATAGGTGGCGCTGACGGCGATTGAAGGCCAAGTGATCAATCCTGAGTGAAACGTCGTCCTGGCCTTCAATCGCCGTCAGCGCCACCTATTGCTTGAAATTCGAACTAAAATAAAAAATTACGGTAAAAACAATTCCTGACATTATACATGCGTAAAAAAAAAGCGTAAATATGACTTTTTCAAATTTGGCATTGACAGTTAGCTGCAGCCAAGAAAGGACCCCTTGTCCTCTCTCATGCTCAATTAGAGGCACTTGTCAAACACTTTTTAATACTTAAAAACATATTAACCTTT
Organism: Maratus speculifer; assembly: GCA_964019185.1. Lineage (NCBI taxonomy): Eukaryota > Metazoa > Arthropoda > Arachnida > Araneae > Salticidae > Maratus > Maratus speculifer. The sequence goes on from OZ025290.1 coordinate 154,635,226, forward strand.
TTTTTTTTTTTTTTTTTTTTTTTTTATTGCTCACCAGAGCATTTTTCAATGTCAGAGCATTTTTCAATTTTACGTGTCATTCAAATTTTTTGATAAAAAATGAAGATTTTTTTATATCTTGAAAAGTAAAATATTTACTGCCAAAATCTTATTGTTGTATTAGAATAATTAAGAAAGTTACTGAAAAATTAACCAAGCAGTCGAATGAAAATAAATTACAGTGCGCTCGCAACTTTCTTCAAAGAACTGAAACTAAATTCTTCGCAATAAAAACAAATAATTATGTTTTTCACTTGATTTATTTAATTTGAATGAATTATGTTACATACATAAAAAATTTATACTTATTTAAATTTGGTGGCAACGAATAAAAAAAACTATAACAGCAACAACAAGAAACAGTTTTCAACTGGAGCTTTAAGACACAAATTCGATATTCTCAGCAATCGTGAAACATACAAAAATGAAAAAAAATCTATTTTAAGCTTAACCAAAAGGATTAAAATAAACCAAAAATGAAGTTAATCCATCCATAGGATCGTTAGTTATCTCTTGTTGAATTTTAGGTCTTCATTTTTTCGTTAAAAATTTAATAAAAAACTACAGTAAACTATGATACTTTTTTTGAATGCTATCATTTTATTCGTCTCGTCGAGTTCTATCTTTTGGGGAAAAAAAATCATTGTCGTACGTCAATTGGTTCGCCACAAATTTCAAAAAGACGTTTGCATTTTCCATTTCTTAAACATATACCAAACGCTACCGCGTTTGCTATGATATGGTGTGTATAAATGCTATAGTTAATATACAGGACTATCCAAAAGAGTTCGCCAATGTTACTGAATATGAGCATAAATTACTAAAAAGTGATTCTTAAATAAATCGTGCGTTTTTATGCTGAACTGCATTAAATTTACTAAGAAATGCTTGCAGAATATAGATAAAATCATATCTAGGGCGACGCAAAGAATTAGGTACATGGAGCCAATGAATGATAATTTATGAGAAAGTGATTTCAGTTGTTTTAAGAGTGTTTTAGTTTAAAATAAATTTTATCTTAACACTGATGTGTAATAAAGGTACCAGGCAAACTACAAGGCTGAACAAAGTATTCAAGTATGTTTCCATCTATTAGTATACATTGCTGAAAGATAAATTTCAAGCTACTAGGCATTTTTTGCTAAACTAAATTTTCCCATTATATAGTATGTATACTAGCTGACAGATCAAATACAGGTCTGTTTAATATTACTGGAATACATATTTGGCTTCATATCCTTATTTATCTAAATAACGAAGTTTTGTTAAAGATTTCATGAAGCGTTGGAAAGTGCGTCATAATCTATGCTTAACGCATGATTTTTCTTACTTGTTAAACTAGCATCCGTCAGGCCGAAATGTCGGAGCATGAACTCACTTAAAAGATACAGGTCTCTGTATTCTAAAAACAAGTAAGAAAAACCATGCATTAAGCATAGATTATGAAGCACTTTCCATCCTTTTATGAAATCTTTAACAAAACTTCATTATTTAGGGAAATAAGGACATATAGCCAAATATGTATTCCAATACATTTGAACAGCCTTATATTTGATCTGCCAATTGATATACATACTATATAATGGGGAAATTTAGTTTAGTAAGAAAAATGCCTAGTAGCTTGAAATTTCTTTTTCAGTAATTTATACTAATAGATGGAAACATACTTGAATACTTTTTTTCAGCCCTGTAGTTTACCTTATGCCTTTAATACACGTCAGCATTAAGCTAAAATTTATTTTAAACTAAAAAATTCTTAAAACAACTGAAATCACATTCTCATAAATTATCATTCATAGGCGTCTATGTACCCAATTCTTTGTGTGGCCCTGTATATCTTTTTATCTATATTCTGCAAATATTTCTTAGTAAACTGAATGGAGTTCAGCGTAAAAATGTATGCCTTATTTAAGAACCACCTTTAAGTAATTTACGCTCATATTCAGTAACGTTGGAGAACTCTTTCGGGTAGTCCTGTAAACCAGCTATAGCATTTATACACATCATATGATGTGCATAGATTTAGTGAAACTCAAACGCGCATATCATAATTAAAATGCATTTCATCCATCCATCAGCCATCATCGGATACATATACAGTACTTCGGAAAGAATATACTATTTGAAATCTTTTGTGTGTCCCTGTAAATGCTATGTACTTCATATTATGCAAGATAGTATCGTATAATTCGTGTAATTTATATTAAGCCTCAGTGACATATATCAATTTTATTATACATGAAACAGTTTAATATTGAAATTATGTCACATATTATTCCCCCTTTACCGTTATCTAATGGAATTCTTTTGTGTGTCCCTGTAAATGAATAATAGCTTTATTTCCACCGCATACTTTATAGAATGCATATTTTAGTGCACCTCGTAGATGTATATAGATTTTAATATGTTTGACAGGGTGTAAGATCTTTAAAATCCCTTTGAAACGATTTCCCCCCCCCCCCCCAAAAAAAAAAAAAAAAAAAAAAAAAAAAAAAAAGGAATTAACGTTGTCATTGCCGGTGACAATGGATTTTTTGTAACCGGAGGTCTTTCTTCATTAATGTTAAGAGAGCTGTTGGATACACAAATATGAAAATTGGTGGTATTATAGAGAAATGTTTGATAAAAATGCTGGTGCAGACAGTTTTTAAAACAAATAATTATTTTAAGAGATATTTAATTTCAAAGTTGGTCAAAATTGTTTCTTTAAAAAGTTTTATAGGAGCAAAAACTATAAAGAATTTTAATCATTTTTAGATCATTTTATACATTAGAAGTTTCCGGTATGCAGATTGCATTTATTTATTTATTTAATTTAACTTATTTTTTGAGAATTTATTTCCATTTTTAATTCAAATTTTCAGCATTTCGAGAGATAATTTTACATATTTTAGAACAGAAAATTATTTTAAATTATTGTTAACTATTAAAACAGTATAAAGAATAAAAGTTTCTTCAAATTAAAAATTTATTGACAAGTGACTGCTATAAATAGAAAAAAATTCAAATTAAAATTAAATTAATTTTGCGTATTAAGAGCAGGGAAATATTGAAAATCACGACATAAAAATTATAAAAGGAAAGAAAATTGTAAAATAATAAATTCAGTAGTATCCGTTAAAAGTCGTAAATCAAGGGAAATTACATGATTTAAAAAACAGAATAAGACAGTGCAAATAACAGTATTTTGTTTCTAATGATAAAAATATTTTCGTGTGAATATTACAAAAAGAAAAAAAAGTTTGGTGAAAATTATGTCAGATTTGAAACGTTACATTTAAGAATCACTTATTTAAAACTGTTACCTGGCGTTGTTTAAAAAAAATACCGGGAAGTTTAGATTCTGTTAAATAATCTTATTTAATTAAACGCGAAAACAGCCATTAACCGCATTCGGCCTTAAATCCCCTCCGTAAAACGGAAAAGAATGAATACTCGTTTATAAGGCGATCGCCAATATATATATTTTTAAAATTATGATTCAATTTTCTCAAGATATCACATTCAATTAAATTTATTATAAATTTTCTTAACATTATCTACAACTTTTAGATATTGTCAAGTTTTTGCTAGGACAACCTTTACTGCCAAAAAAAACTTTAAAAAGAAAACAAAAAAAGCCTTTTTTTCTGTGTGTGTTTTTTTAAAGATTGACTCTTTGGCATAGATATCAAAATGTTTCTAAAATATAGGTTTAATTTAATATTTTATGTGTTAAAAGAAGACGAGCTGTAAACAAGATTTTAACACTTCAAATAAAATTAAGTTTTCTTACCAAATGATTGTTCCAAGCCATTATTGTGTTGCCTGAGATTTCTTCCAGATAGTTCAATTGGAAGAATATTGGCAATTAAAGGTTCTGGGTTCGAGCTAAAAGGTCTGTTTCGAGTCCCAGTCTCGAACTTTGACACATTTTTGCTCAGATGAAAAATTTACTATTACTGTTAATTATTTAGCAATCATTCGATTGTGTTAAAAATAATTAAAATAATTAATAATAGGTCTACAGGTTTCAAGTTGGAATTTTTTTTCTTTTTTCTTTTTCTTTTGCTGCTTTGAACATATATCGTCATCTATGGGAAAGTTTTAACTTTTTTTTTTTTTGCTTAAACAAAATTTTTGATTTTGTGAAGTATTTCCCTCCAAACACTACATCTATGGGGAAGTTTTAACTTTTTTTTTTTTTTTTTTTCCTTAAACAAAACTTTTGATTTTGTGAAGCATTTCCCTCCAAACACTGCTCTCGTAAGCCAAATTTTTGATAAGCCCCACACGAGTGGCCGAAAGGTTCTGCTCTCGAAACTGATAGATGGCAGGTGTTGAGTTCGAACCTAATCGCGGCCGTCGGCCTAATCGTTCGAAGTTTTCTGTGGTTTTCTTCAAACCTTGGATTTCCTCGCGTAAACACGTGTTAGGTTCCCTTAGAAAGCCCCCTCACGGAGGGCATCCTTCCCATAAGGTCTATATCCTTTGTGTTGATAATTGGCCGTCGTAAACACAACCAAACAACCAAATTTTTGATATTTTATTGAAATTTAAAATGTTTGGCCTATAATGCATATAGTTTTTTTTTTTTTTTTTTCAATGAGAAAAATATTATTGACTTTTTTAGAAATATCGGATTAACCCGAAGGTTGACACAAGTTCTCGTTACTCAATCGCGTGCAGCTGCATATTTTTAAAAATAAGGTAGAAAATCGTCATTATCGATGCACAATACAAATATTTCTGACTACGTAACTATCTGTCTTCTTATTTTATTTAAGTTTCGCTTATATACGATTTTAAAGTTTAACGTGAAAATTACACACATTTAATTATTAAGTAAATTTCTTTTTTAAAATGAGTGATATATTTTTTTAGTAATAATAATATTTTTCTAGGAATGAAAAAAAAAATGCATCCTGGTAATTAAATGTAATTAAGAATCTTAAGTGATTTGTACTAATTTTCAGATGTACCAGCATCAAATACCGCTTAAAATGCTACTTAATTACGACAAATCTAGCAGAAAAAAATTTCTTAGCTTTAATTAATGAATAAGTACTAAAAATTTAAACCAATCTCTTTCGTCTAATTAAAGTTATTTCTCCCAGGTTTTTCATATGTTAAAAAAATATATATATCCACTTAACTTCAGATTTCTGTTTATATTACATTCCAGATTGTATATTTCAGCTGCTATTCAGTCAATACAGGTGGTTAAGAATCACACGTCTTTAAGATCTGAAGTAATCAAGAAGCATCAACGTCTACATAAAATATTGTCAACGTTACATTTATAATAATCTATATAGCATTTCCTAACTAATGTGTCGCGACAATTTAAAGTAGTTTTCAATTTTACTTTTAAAATGTACAGTCGTGGAAATAAAAAAATAAACATCCCCTACTATGTGACAAATTATAGTAGAAGAAAATTACTGGTATCAAATGATTGGAAATAAAGCCTAGTTTTAAATGATATACAGGGTGAGTCATAATTATTGAAACTATTAGCTATCTCCTTAAATATTACCCCTAGGCACACACTTCCAGTTCCAAAGTTTCATTAAAAGAAGGTGCAAAATTTGATAAGTTGCACTCCATGGGAGGTCTATTTGAAAAAAATATGAAAATTAAATTTTTATATGGCCCCCTCAGGGTAAAAATTCCATTTAGGAAAACTTTTCTTATCCATTCCTGAATTAAACAAATTGAAATGCGCGCAATCTAAGAACAATGTTATGTGGAACATATGGAAAAAACTGCCTATGACGGAATTTTCTTTTAAACTGAAAACTGGAAATTTCTTTTCAACTTCTTTTAAACTGTTCATCCATGCAAAATGAATACGTGAGAAAAATAATATATTAAACATTTACATCTGCTAACTAGTTGAGTGTGTCAATCCCGAAACTTTCTTCTATCTCATAAGTACACTTTAATTAAAAAAAAAAAAAAAAAAAAAAAAAAAAAAAAAAAAGACGTGGTGACCCTAAAGTTACCCACTATCGAATTTCCTCGAACATTTGACCTAGCCTAATGAGATTCTGGTATCCGAAAAGCCTAAAACGCAAAATTTAACTAATATTCTGAAAAAATTAGCTTAGTAGTGCCTCATGTTGGGTAATTTATACTAAAACCTAATAAGCATCTATTGATGTCAAGACCTAACAGAATCTGAAATTTGATGGAATTTCGTCCATTAGTTCTTGAGATATAGTTATAACAAAAAATTTGCAAAACGTAGCACAGCAACACTATATCTTGGACAATTTATGCCAAAACGTAAAAAAGCGGCTAATTATGTTATGGTGTAAAAGAATCTGAAGTTTGATGAAATTCTGTGCATTAGTTTTTGAGATACAGCTAGTTTAAAAAGAACCGTGTAAAATATAGCACAGCAGCACCATAATTTGAAGGATTTATAACAAAACGTAATCATCGTGTAATTATGTTATATGTCATTTTGTAACAAAATCTGAAGTTTGATGAAATTCTGTGCGTTGGTCGTTGATACATAGCTATCGGAAAAATCGTGCAAAATGCAGCATAGCTGCACCACCTGTTGCAAGGTTAATACCAAAATGTAATCAGCGCCTAATTATGTAATATATTCTAGTGTAAAAGAAACTAAAATTTGATGAAGTTCTCTGCATTAGTTCTTGAGATATATCTATCGCAAAAATCGTACAAAATGCAGCATAGCAGCGCCACCTATAGGGCAGTTCACACCAAAACCTTATCAGCGGCTATGTATCTCAAGATATCGCGGAATCTGAAGTTTGGTGACATTCTGTGCATTAGTTCTTGAGATATAGCTATCATGAAAATCATGAAAAACGTGGCATAGCAGCGCCACCTGCTGGCCATTTTACACCAAAACTTAATCAGCGTCTATGTATATCTAAGTGTCACAGAATCTGAAGTTTGGGGAAATTCTGTGCATTAGTTCTTGAGATATAGCAATCTTGAAAATCATGAAAAACGTAGTATAGCAGCGCCACCTGCTGGCCAATTTTCACCAAAAACCAATAGGCACTAATTCATATCAAGGTCTAACTGAATATAAAATTTTATTAAATTTCGAGCATTAGTTCTTGAGATACAGCGCCCACAAATTTTTTGTTACATACAGACAGACTCACAGACAGACAGACTGACAGACTCACAGACAGACAGATTGACAGACTCACAGACGAACAGACTCACAGACAGACATTTTCTAAAAATAGTCAAAACGTGTTCAGGACCTTCTAAAACGTATAAATCCGTCGAAAACCGGAAGTCGAAAATTTTCATGAATCCAATACTTTCTTCTTGTAAAGATAGAAGAAAGTAAAAATGGAACGTATTTTTTTCTTTCCAATGCGATTCCGTCTTAGCATTGGCGTAGCTATGTTTTGGCCTATCCTATGGCGCCCGGGGCCAGCAAGAAATTTTGCGCCCCCACCCCAATATAGATATATAACAATTTGTCTCAATTTGGCGCCCCTAGGCCTCGGCGCCCGGGGCGGACGCCCCCCTTGCCCCCCCTTAGCTACGCCACTGCGTCTTAGAAGCTTTTACTTTTACCATTTATCATTCTTTAGATTTTTATGTCTCCATTACATGGAATATGTATTAATAATACTAATGTTAGCTGAAATATTTACATACAACAAACAAAAGTTTATTGAAAGCATAAATATCGCAGCCTACGACTCTTCTGCATAAATAGAGACTATACGAAAAAAAAAAAAAAAAATAATAACAAGGAGAGGACCAACTTTGATAGCCACAGATTTTGATTATTTTAATATATGTTGTAGGACAGAGGCCCCCTTAGCCTCAGGTTCAATGGATTTTGTACAACGCAACGCCCGTTAATTCTTGAGAAACGGGGGGGGGGGGGTCTAATATAATGATACAACTGAAATACTTACTTTGAAAAGAAAGGGAGCACGTGGACATGGCTCAGTCGGATGAACAGCATATGGTCGCCCAACGGGCCCGGGTTCTATGCCCGGCCACGCTGCATTTCTTTTTCGCATTTTTTGTTTCATAATTTATAATGAGGAGAGTTGGTCCTCTCCGTAAGATAAGCTTTTTTGGTGAGAACTTTTCCTTAAGAGTAAAGATCAATGTTCTGTAGAAATTCACTCGGGCCGGGCCGGGTGCAGGCCGAAATTTTAACTTTTTTTCTGGACCGGGCCGAGCTCGGGCTTTGTTTATCTATTATATCGGACTGGGTCGGGCCGCTAAATTTTCTCTACGGGGCGGACCAATTTTTTTTTCTTTGGATCAGGCCGGGATCGAGCCTGTAAATTTCGGTCCGTGCAGACCTCTAATTCGCTTGTCAGAAAGAAGCTATATCCAAAATTTAAAGCAAATCGGATAATTCTACATAAATACCCATTTATATAATTCAAGAGTGGTTATCCTCCGTTCCTTTCTTTATAGTTAACCATTAAACATTCAAACATTATTCAGAGATTCGCCTTATCAAAAGGAACCTATATCCAAAAATTTAAAGCAAATCGGATAATTCTGCATACAAATCCATTTATCTAATTTAAGGGGAATAGTTGCCGGTTAACCTCTTCATACTTTACAAAAGAACTTTGCAACTAATCAGGAAAGAGTCTTATCAGTATGAACCTATATACATAAATTGAAGGAAATCGGTAAATTCTACATGAAAAACCAATTTACATAAAGTAATTGGGAGTTACTTCCCATTCCCCGCTTTTATACTTAACCAGTGAACATCCAATACTAATCATGGAGATGCCTCATTAAAATTATCCTACATCATAGCAAACGCGGTAGCGTTTGGTATAATATGTTTAAGAAATAGAAAGTGCAAACAACTTTCTAAAATTTCTGGCGAACCAGTTGAGATACGGCAGTGAAATTCTTTTTTAAAAGATAGAACTCGACGAGACGAATAAAAAGATAGCATTCAAAAAATTACTGCAGCTTACAATAGTTTTTTATTTAATTTTAAATGAAAAAATGAAGGCAAAAAATTCAACTAGGTCTAGCTAACGTTTCCGTGGATAGATTAACTTCGTTTTTGGTTTATTTTAATCCTCATGGTAAAACTTAAAACAGTTTTTTTTTTCATCTCTGTATGTTGGACGGTTGCTGAGAAAATCGAATTTTTGTCTGAAATTTCCAGCTGAACATAGTCTTTTTCTTATATTAAGTTTAAATGAACATAAAAATTGCTATGTATGTAACATAAATAAATAGATTAGATAAATCACCTGAAAAAAATACTTATTTGTTGTTATTTTCATGTATCATATTCACTATCTCCCTTAAATTTATGCTAAGCTTTGTAATATGATTCTTTATTCATAATTTTATTTACTTGCACATCTTACTAAATCTGAAGGTTCACATAACGAAATCAACAAATTCAAGCGATCAGGGCAACATTTAAGGGAAGAAAGTGTTCTTTACTTCTTTTCTGTTGGTGCGTTTGGCGAATAAATACAAATTGGCGCCGAAAGACCATTTAGCAGATTTTTTAAAGAAGCGTAAAAGTATGGTTGTAAATTTTTATAGATTTGAGCCTTTGTGACGTAAGGGAAGGATGTACCGGTAATATAACCGGTTTGGCGCGACACAAAAGCGGTGCACTCCCAGATGATTCGGACGTGAGAATGTGTCAACTTTTTTTGAAGGCACGTTAGATAATTCTAAATCAATTATTACTAATGTTATGAGGGTCAGATTAATACTCATCCATTTGCCAAAGCTTGGTGCTATTCTAACTTCAAAAAGGGAGGATATAAGACCAAAATATATAAATCGTTCTGAAAAAAACCTGATGAACTTTTTATTTTGTTTTCGTAAAAATTACTTCTGTTTCTATTAAAAAAGTGCGGCATAAATGTCATAAAGAAACCGCATTGGCGCGTTTTTTTTTTTTTTTCTGCCGCCAGTTTGACGAAAATATCATTTTAGAATATCAGTTACATATATATTTTTAAAGAGGGAATAACAATAAATAAAAAAAAGTTTATTTAATAACTATAGAACAAAACAATTTATATCCTTCTATAGTAAAAAAAAACTAGCCTTAAAAGGAATGACTCCTGGAATGATGCTGATGTGGAAGATTTCCGGAACTAACGAATCCGGGTTGTCCACTCCTTCCATGAGTCGAATAGACCAATCAGGAAAGGGCTCCGTCTATGCATCGCCGTATGGGTTACCATAAAGAGAGGAAAGGTTACCATCGCCAATAATCGCCAAGTTTGTCGCCAACTTGGCGATATATCGCCAAATTTGGCGATCAAAATTAGTTGTCAAAAGTGACGCCAACTTGGCGATAACTGTAATATTTCGCCAAATTTTAATTTCTCTACAACACCAGTCGTTTGATACATCATTTGAGAGGTTTGCAACTGCTTATTCATATAATGGATGTTTTGTGTGTTATCCCCCATTCTGCTCCCCAGGGGGGACACATTTTTAATTTCTTTACAACACCAGTCGTGTTACACAAGATTTGAAAGGGCTGCAACTGCTTATTCATATTATGGATGTCTTGTGTGTCACCCCAACACTCTGCTCTCCCCAGGGGGGGGGTCACATTTTTAATTTCTTTACAACACCAGTTGTGTGACACATCATTTGAAAGGTCTGCAACTGCTTATTCATATTATGGATGTGTTGTGTGTCATCCCCCACTCTGCCCCCCAGGGGGGCATATTTTTAATTTCTTTACAACACGAATTGTGTGGCACATCATTTGAGAGGTCTGCAACTTCTTATTCATATTATGAATATCTTGTGTGTAACCCCCCCCCCTCTGCCCTCAGAGGGGGCGCATTTTGTAATTTCTTTACAACACCAATTGTGTGACACATCATTTGAAAGGTCTGCAACTGTTTATTCATTTTATGGATGTCTTGTGTGTCGCCCCCACTCTGCCCCCCAGGGGGGCACATTTTTAATTTCTTTACAACACCAGTCTGTGACATATCATTTGAGAGGTCTGCAGCTGCTTATTCATATTATGGATGTCTTTTGTGTCGCCTCCCACTCTACCCCCCAGGGGGGCACATTTTTAATTTATATACAACACCAGTCGTGTGACACATCATTTGAAAGGTCTGCAACTGCTTATTCATACCATGGGGTATTGGCGAGCGCAGCAAGCAGGGGTAGGCAATAATTTGGAATCGCGAAGCGATTACGCGGGGGAGGGATTGGCGAGCATAGCGAGCAGAGGGGGCTGGGCCGCCCTAGTAATTTAAAAAAGAAATAAAAGTAAATAAACAATTTATGGTCCTACATTGTTACCCCGTCGAACCAAAAAAACTATCGCCAAATGACAATATTAAATGCCAATAATGGTTGGCCGTGAATGTCACATTCAATGATATTTGTCACGAAATGCATGTTTAAAACGTCATCAAGTGATTTTTATTTCGACTTTTTATTTGTATTTTTATTAATGTTTTACTAATTTATTTGTTCTTTCGTTATTTAAATTAAAAATTATGTAAATAAGCAAAATTTGGCTATTAGTTTAGCGATTTGTATAATTTGGCGAAATTGGTCGACGGGATACTAAGTAGTACCCAATTTATTAATAAATAAACAACAACATCCGCGTTACCATATCAAACAAAATGACGACACTCTGGCACCAGTTAAATACCTCGATGATACGTATATGACATTAGCAGAAATCACGCCAATGTGGTGCGTATATGATATGTGTGCCAAAAATGCGTACTTGGTTTATTTACATTACATACGATGCTATTTGATTATCATATGAAAAACTGGTGGAACCAGAGAGAAAAGTAGAGCTCGATCTAAAAAATGTTACATTTTAAATTCGCAAACAGTTTCAGTCTAAAAAAATGCGTAGAAAAGTAATGGAACCAGATTATCTGTAAAGCTCATGAAATTACCCAAATTTTTGTTGATAGCTGAAAATGTGGACTGAGCTTTACTGGTGCCTTAAAATTAATCAAGGATAAAGTGACATTTTTTACACATTCTACATTGAAATCATACATAACCAGTTTAAAAACTTGGGTTCATAACTATAGGTTATTGGGTGATTTGGTAAATATTGAGAACCTGACGAATCATTTAATACAAAATGTGGACTAAATTGTATTCCAAAGGTCTTTCATAAATTGAAGTTCAAAGGTCCAAGTATATCCGAAACCTGATCATTTACGATTTAACAGTATACTAAATATTTGTATTCATATACAAAATATTTATCTACGTCAATTCCTCAACAACCTGATTATATTAATATTATACTTTAATTATTACTTCATGAATTATATTCGTTTAGCGTTGTGCAGCTGAGCTTCACATAATAGAACACTCGATTTACTACTTTGACTAGTAATGCCATTTTGCGTGGATAATTTGATTCTGAAAAAAAGGCACCAGTAAAGCTCAGTCCACATTTTCAGCTATCAACAAAAATTTGGGTAATTTCATGAGCTTTACAGATAATCTGGTTCCATTACTTTTCTACGCATTTTTTTAGACTGAAACTGTTTGCGAATTTAAAATGTAACATTTTTTAGATCGAGCTCTACTTTTCTCTCTGGTTCCACCAGTTTTTCATATGATTTCACAACTTTTTCAGATCCTTTTAGAAACTTTATCAACTAACTTCAACTAATGAATCAACCACCCCAATTGACCAAATAACCTATTTCAACAGGCCCAACCAATTGCTCCAAGCAAAAACCATCCAACCTAACCAACCAATGACTTCAATCAACGAGAGTCAACTTCAATGAGAAACTAAAGCAACCGTTGATTCGCCAGTGTCAAAAGTTTTGGTGACCTCATACTTATTGTTAACCCCAAGCAAGGGCGGCGCCAGAATTTGCCCGACGAGGGGGCACTGTATCCCAGACAGGGGGGCCAAGTTCATAATATATGTTAGAGGTCCCCGCGTACTGGTCTGGGGCCTAAAAAACTGCGTGGACAAAAATTTTAGGCCCAAGCCTGATCCGGTTTTTACAAAATAGATTAATGATCTGGTCGAAAAAAAATTTAAAAAGTCGGTTTGATTATACTGTCTGGGAAATAAAAATACATACATATATAATTTAGCCTGACAAGAAAAAAAAAAGAAAAAAGGTTAAAATTTCGGCCCGCACGGCTCCATTTCTACAAGACGTGAATTTTTACTTCGATATGGTAATAAAGTGTTTTGCACGAGGAGTTCTGATAAATAAAAAGAGTGATGCCCAGTTAAACTGATGACATAGAGCTCACAGGCTATGCAGACTAATTGTATATTACAGCCTTATATAATAATGCCCTTCGAAAAAAAAAAGGAAGGAAGTAAACCCCCCCCCCCAATTTTCTTTCTTAATACTTATCATTGAAGTCCCAAAACTAATCAGGGATACGCCTTGTCATATAATAAACCTGTATCCAAAATTCGAAGCAAGTCGAATAATTCTGCATAAAAACCCATTTTTGTAATTTAAGAAACGTTTCCCCCCGTTCCCTCCTTTATAATTAATCATTAAACCTTCAAAACTGTTCAGAAATTCAACTTATCAGAAAAAAACCTACATCCAAAATTTAAAGCAAATCGGATAACTCTGCATAAAACTCTATTTAGCTAACTTAAGAAGGAGGTAATCTAATCGTCCGTACCCTCCTTTATAATTAACAAAAGAAAATACCACAACAAATGAGCGAAGCTTCTTACTACTGTGAACCTGTATTCAAAAATTGAAACAAATCGGTTAATTCTGTATGAAAAACCATTTACATAAATTATGAGGAGTAGTTTCCCCTATTCCCCCTTTATACTTATCCAGTGAATTCCAAAACAAATCGGGGAAGGGCCGTTTCAGAATACACTTTAATACAAAATTTGAAGCAAATAGATAAATTTTGCGTGAAAAATCCAAATTAAGACGGGGGATCACCCCCCCCCCCATTCCCTCTCTTTAAACTTATCCAATGAACACCCAATACTAATCATGAAGGCACCTCATTAGAATGATCCACAACTAAGATTTGAACGAAATCTACTAATTCTGTAGGAAAAACCTATTTATATAAATTAAGGGGAGGGGCAATACCCCCCCCCGTTCTCCTTCTTATATTTATCGAATGAACTCTCAAAACTAATCCGGAAAGCGTCTTATCATAATAAGCCTAAATCCAAAATTTCATGTAAATCGGATATTTTTATCATGAGTTATCGCGTTACGCACGTACATACATACATACAGAACGGAAGGGCACATAAGCTCTCAGGCATTGAAAGCCTGTGAGCTAAAAATAATTGTGTTCTGGGTGGCAATCTTTATTTATTTTGAATGAATATCTATTTGCATGTAAATGTTTTAATTATCATTCAGTTATCGTTAATTCTTATATCATGTATTGGAGACTTAAAAAAAAAATCAAAAAAATACCACACAGTAAAATCTTTTAAAACAGAATCTCATTAAAAAAAAAAAAAAAAAAAAAAAAAAAAGAAAAAGAGAGAGAGAGTTATAGTCAAGTTGCCCCCTTAACAGGTGTTGATGTATTATATTCTTTTCTCATGTATTATATTAGTTTTGAATAAACATATTTAGCGTTTAAAGAAACTCTTCACTCACTTGAAAACACCTCTTCCGTCATGTTAAACACAGATTATTTTCGAATTTCTCGTTTTAATTAGAATATTTTTAAACATTTTTTTTTTTTTTTCTTGCGTAGGACAAATAAGCTTGCTCTTTAATATGGCTATTTTTCACTTTTTCGATTTCGGTTGCAGATTTTTTTTTTAAAAAGATACTTTCATTTTCGGAAACGATTTTGAAACTGAAAGTACTTTTTTGTGTCGTAGGCAGGTTTTATTTCACGGGCTTTACTGTATTTAAATTTTATTTCCTAAAAATCTACTATTCTTTAAAAATAATAAAGTTTAAAGTTTAATTATAGAATAATGGCGTGTTAAACTTATAACTTTAGATTTTTAACAATCAAATAAATATATTATAAAACAAACAAACCTTTTACGTGGTACTTATTTCATTTCAATTTGATTTGTAAATATAATCATTTTGATTTTTGGAAAAAAAAAAGGTGCATGTCACGATAATTATTAAAAACAAAACAACAAAACAACTGTTGAGTGATGCATAAAAAATTTTATCAGCATTAATTTATTTGAAGGTTTAAAAAAGTATGAAATTGGGTTAAAGTTTGTTAAAATAGTTATATCTAAAATTATGAAATTTCTATGTGTACTTATATATAATTTTGTACTAATTCTATAATTTCTATTATTATATATAATTTTGTACCAATACAGAAAATAAAATTTAAAATTTTATTTAAAAAAATAAATAAAATAAAAAATCTTCTAAATACGCCATTTTCAATGTGCTAAAATATGCATTACCACAATTGCTAATCTTTCTTAAACCTGGAGAAAATTTGAAGGGAAGTTACCTAAAAACATAGTTTTTTAAAGTTGTCCTATTTCCCGTATTTTTCATTAACAGGATCGAACTAGGTCTCGACCGGCAGGGCCCGACTTAGACAGTGGGGGGCCCTGGGGCAAACACTTTTAGGGGGGCCCTCTTCTATCTTAAAATTGTTCGTAAATTATATTCACGTGACTAAAACTGAAATTCATAACTATTGTATGTGTGCATAAATTTCGTACCAAGTACTATTCACATCTATATACACTAGCGGGGAATACCGAGCCATGCTCGGTTAAAGTAATCTCTGTATTAAATTTTATATAAAACTAGCAAAAGCCATGCTTTGTTTGGATTCGCGAAGCATAATTTTATAAAACAGATATTTCAAAGTAACAATATTTTTTAAATATTATTTTTGCATCTTTATTTAAAAAAAAAAAAAAAAAAAAAACATTATTTTATGTTTTGGCGCATTTTAATTTTTTATTTATGATGTAAGACTGGCATAATAAAATATTTTCAAAGCAAATTTTTACAAAATATTTTTAAATTTTCAACTAAAAGCTCTTTTAAAGATACTTTTACAATTTCCAGTAGCCACTGGTGTATTTTAAAGTTGTTTGAAATATGCATGTTTCCAGTCTTTGTAATTAACATCAAATAATCTATGATAGCTATTTTAGAATAATATATTTGAAGAGAGCTTGAAGAAAGTTACTTCTTCAAAATCCTATTTTCTGGAAAAACATTTGAAATCTGCTCTCGTTGATACTATGAATTTTTAACTGTAAAATTTTTATTCCAATTTCTTCGTTTTTATATACATGTTAGCGTATGAGAATTTTTGATATTGTAGAATTTTTCGTAAGGAAAATTTCTATTGAATGCTTAATTTTGAAGGATTTTCACTCTTGAGAACGTTACGTACGTTTTTAAGCCAACTGGTGTCTATATTTACTCAATATTTACAACTGCTTCATCTAATGTTAAACCTTGAGATTTATGAGTTATAACAGCAAAAGCTAACTGCAGAACAAAAAGCTTTCCTTGAGCAATTTATGCTTCCATTTTTCCAGAATTTAATTATTGGGGGAATTGGTACGCACCAATTCTTATAAGTTAAATTACTGTAGTATTCAAATTTATCCATGGTTATTCGCGATATCTGGTCTGGTGGCTTGTGATTTTCTTTAATACGTGCAACAAAGTCTAAAGTCCCGTTCACTAAACCTTTTTCGGTCCACAAATAAGAATGTAACATTACTTTAGATACAAATGATAAAGTAAGAAATGGTTAAAGTCCATTTGTCATTTCTGAATCGGCCAACTTTGCTTTAGTACATTTATAAAGATCTTAAATCGAGGCAACAACTTCACGCATCACGCAGTTCTTTTAATTTTTCATTTATATAACAAATTTACAAATAATTTTATTTGTTTACAATTCTTTTGTTGCCACTTAAAAAAAATTCCATAATACAATTCTTTTAAAATGTTTAAGTGTCATCTGTGCAAACGATTTTGCGGAATAATGAAAACATATTTTATTTATTAAATTAATCATGTTCTATCTATAATTACTTACTCCATGATTTATATATTTTTTTCCGAAAATGTACGCGTTTCATTTTTTATTTATTTGCTAAAATGCGTCCGTATTGGAAATGCATGTAAAATAAATTAATTAAAATAATAATTTTTTTAACGTTTTACTGCAAAAAAATTATATTGTGCAAATCTTCAGATCATAATTTATTTTTTTGTTTAATTTGAAGTTAAAATATTGAATAGTTTTTTTGTAAAGTGTACGACAAATTGTAATTTGAGTGACCTAATAGAGGATTCGCTTCGCTCATCCTAATAAAGCTGCAAAAGTATAAATTCCATGACTGTGTATAATTCTCTCATCATCCATGTTAAAAGAAGCAAATGCAAAGCATCCATTTAAATTCCGTTTTCTTTTGTGAAATTCATCTGAGATAATATGAATTCGCAAAAAGAGACGTACCAGTTCATTTGGAAATTCTGGTTGATCTAGTTGAATGCGGCCATGCAAGCAAGACTCACTAAATGAATCTCGTTAAATTCGGTTGGAAACTCGTTCTTCAGGAAAATGAAGGACTTCACAATGACTACATGGGACATCAAAATTTCCCAAGCTTTGGTAATCTACGATCTGTATCAACTGCGCACTTGTACGTCGGTAAACGATTCTGTTCTAATTCTTTCTTTCGTCTAGCATTACGACGTCGTTGCTCCTCTAGACGTTTGTCACGTCTCTCGATAGATTCAGATGGGATTCGCGCTATCACTTATCTTCCAGCCTCTGTGATATGTGTTCTTCTGTTTCATTTGCACGACGTCGGACTTCTCGATTCCGTTTATCCTTCAGCCTCTGGGATCTGTGTTCTTCTGTTTTATTTGCACGACGTCGGACTTCTCGATTTCGTTTATCTTCCAGTCTCTGCTAACGGTGTTCTTCAGTTTCATTGGCACGACGTCAGACTTCCCGATTTCGTTTGTCCTCTAAACGCTTGGAGTGATCGTCTGACGATTCCATAGCTCTTCTTTTTTTGACTAAACAGCGTATTTGTTCTAGTTTTTTTCAGTTTGATAATTATTCATATTTGTAACAGCTTCAGCTATCTTTTCTATGCTTCTTAATCTGGTTTCTCGTATTGGCTTTAAGGGTGTTGGATATTCATCAAGATCATTTTCATGTTTTAGAGTAGATACTTCCTTTCTCCCTTGCTGTTGGAAATTAAAATTTTTCCGTTTCGTGGGACGCCCAGTGGACATAATTATTGTAGTTCAAGTCCAGAGGAACCTTTGAAAAGCAACAGGGAACCTGTATTCTTCAATGATCTTTATATGTGTGTTTGGGGTACTGGTTTTACACCTTGCATAAAATTTTTGAAAAAATCGGGAGGCCGTAACTGTATCATATCATATCATCATCATATATATTATAAAGCAGAAGTTCTGAAACTTCCAAACGAGTGTTTTCAAAAACTACCCGATGGATCTTTTTGCAGATTATATCATTCGATAGGAAATATTTTTGCGGAGGTTTATGATACAAATATACAGGGATAACTCTGATTTTTCGTACTAAATTTCGTATTTTTTGATTTTTTTTTTGACGAAAGGGTTGCCAGTAGCTATTTTTTGGCAAAAATTATTATTACTAAAAAAACTGAAATGAATATATTTATTGGGCAGTAATATAAATATCTATCAATAAAAGCAGAAAATAAATACTAATGATAATTTGAAAAAAAAAACCGCTTAAATGAGGTAAAATATTAAAAAATATATGTGTAACTTAAAAATGAAAGAAATATTTGTAATGCTTAAAAAATAACTCATCGTGAAATATTACAATTGATACAACAATTGGCGCCATATCGCTTGCTTTTAAAAATTGATTTTCCGTATCATATGTTTTACAGTAGAAAAAAACAGATCTGATTATAAAAGTAACTGTAAATTGTGAGTTATATATTTGTTTCTTTGTGGTTTTTATTTTGCTTTTGTCGACAAAGATGCAAGCCAAAAATGCATATGTCTGACATTAGGTTGTTGATGATCGCAATAATGTTTTTTCAAGTGCAGCTAATTTTTGGAATATATTTTAATATTCAATTATAAATTATATATATATAACAGTTTGTATATTAAAAATTGGAATCAAACATTTACGCTTTAGCTTTAGTGTGAATTTCCGCCACACATATATATTGTAAATTAATGTCATACTTTTTCAAAAGTTTTCCTCCGTAATTTTGAAGAATTCGATCAACAAATATAACCCTTTCTTAGCAAATATTTTTTATTGTTTATTTATTTTTTCTTGCGCCATTTCGTCAATTTCACATACAGAAAAATCACAGTTTTAAAATTTAGAAACTGAAGAAGGAATAATGCAATTCAAAGTACGTTTATGCAATTATGCGTTATTATTATTGATAAATTCAACATTTTCAAATGAAAAATGCCGTCTGTAAAAAAAATTACAAGTTTTTTTTTTTTTTTTTTTTTTTTTTTTTTTTTTTTTTAATTAGCCATTTTTTCTACGATTTTCTTCATAATTCCCCTGTGTTAGGTAGTATTTAAAATCATATTGGAGTAATTTTCGATAATTGAGTGTCGCCAAATTGCAATTTATTATAGTATTGGAAATTTTTTTTGCACAGATATCATATACGCACCGAGGCAATTAATGGACTCTAAATTGATATTATATTGCCTGACATGCCAACCCGACTATTGGTATTTGTTTATTATTAAATTGTTTATTTACTTCCATCCTCTTCTTTAACATTATATAAATTGCTTTGTTCCATACTTATTAAAGTAATATCCCGTTGACCATAAAACTTTCGCCAAATTATAAGATGAAATGCCAATAATGGATGATCGTGAATGTCACATTCAATGATAGTAATTAAGATACACGTGTTTAAAACGTCATTAAGGGATTTTTATTACGATTTTTTTGTATTTTTATTAAAATTCTACTAAATCTTTTGTTTTTTTCGTTATTTATAATAAAATTTATGTCAATATATATAATTTGGGTATTAGTTTGGCGATTTGTGTAATTTGGCGAAATTGGTCGACGGGATAACCAAGTAGTGCCCTTATTAAATAAACTTATTACATAATTAAACTTTTACTAATTGCTATTATTACTCTTGATGCTATTTGATTTCCTACTTGATGTTATTTTAAAAAATTATCGAAATGGCGATTTTTTAATTATTTGTTTACTTTTTTGTTTATATTATTGCAAAAATTTTTCCATTTTTATACACGCATCACCTTGGCGCGATTTTTTTATGATGCCAATTTAGAGAACACTGCGTTTTCAAATACCAATTACATTTATATTACTTTTATTTATTTTCTATTATTTTAAAAAGGTAATAATAATAAATAAATTAAGTCAATTAATAATTATGGAACAAAACAATTTATACAACTTTAAAAGAGAAAAGAAAAATAATGAAATAGTCTACTGATAAATAAACAATTATTACCGGATTACCACGTGAGGCATAAAATCGCAATTTTGATTCAATCGCGCCAACGTGGTCCGTAGATGATATCCGCACCTAAATATTATTGTTTATATAATTTGTTTATAAAATTTGGTAATACTTGATTATCCCATCGACCAAAAATTCGCCAAAGTATAAGGTTAAATGTCAATAACGGATGTTAGCAACTGGCACATTCATTTGACATTAAATATGTTATACGTAATTGTTACGTCATCAACCAATTTTAATTTGGAGTTTTATTTTTATTTCTATTAATGTTTTAGTAATGTATTGATTCTTTGGTTACTTAAAATAAAAATTATGTCCATTTGTATAATTTGGCGAAATTGATAGACGGAACAATCAAGTAGTAGCATTATTTTTTTACGTTCTGTCGGGATATTTAGGTTGATAGAATTAGCGTACTTATCGAGTCACCGCCAAGACATACGCCAAGCACAGTCATTAAGTCTGTGTTTTAGACTTACTATTATATCTTTTTCATCTGCAGTTATTATACTATCACTAAAAAAGCAATATTTTCAATGTACAGGAAAAATCATTATAATGAAAAAATATTTGCAATTAATTTATCATTCACTCTAATAAAAAAATCGTAATATACTTTCAAATTGGTTAAGAAAAAAATATCTATAAAATCTCGACAGCCGTATAATTTTTTTTTTTTTTTTTTTGATTACGTAGCAGTTTTAATTAACGATGAGCCCTATCAACAGAACTTTGTCAAATATTAACTATTAGATACCACTTCATTACCCCGTCGAACAAAAAACTATCATAAAGCTGTAAGATTAAATGCCAATAGTGGATGATCGTAAATTTCACATTCATTTGAGAATAAATATGAAATAAGTCTGGTACATTTGTAACAATATTGTTACAAGCACTACTAATGTTTGAGGCCAAAAATCATAATGGAATCGATTACAGAAGGTAGAAAGATTTTATTGGATGCAAGCTAAAGGTTTATTTTTCTGCAAAATTTAGTCAGCAAGATTATCCCATATTTAACGGCTACATTTATACAACTGTTTTATAAAATGAAGAGACTGTGAAACTGCTGTAATGTTAATGTTATTCAAATAATATAGATTTAAAACACACTTTTTATGCTTCATTGTTCTAATAATTATATAAGTTAAACACCCTTCTTTATTTGTCAAAAATTCTTTACTTTTTTTATTCTATGTATTCTGCTGGAACAGATCAAGGTAGATAGGAAATTACAGTAGACCTGCCAGAAGAGGTCGTTTATTAAAAAAAAAAGAATGTAACATGTACGGATATTGTACGTAGGCTGCCAGAACTACATGTATTGCAAGTTCAGATGTCGGGAGTTTAAGAACTAAGAAATGATAATATACGATCCAAAAGTTAATAGAGTTTGATAATCAATCTCATAATCATTGGAATGCCCTCTAATGTAATAGTGTGATTACTCGAGAGCATTTTGATTCCTGTTGTTATAACGGTCTCATTTTCATACGAAACTCCACTACAATTGATAAAATAAAAGATATGGTGCTTGATTGTCCAAATTTTCTCGAAGGCATACAATAGTACAATATCGTAATGGCGTTGGCTTCGTTTTCAGCAATGCGGAAGGACATTCCAGGATGGTCTATACTGCTTTAAAATAAAAATTTTAAATCAACATTTTGTTTGACTCAAGGTTAGTTTGGAAATATGGTCCAGCGCAGCGGGCATAGCCTGCTAGTATATATTATAAAGCAGAAGTTCTGAAACTTCCAAACGAGTGTTTTCAAAAACTACCCGATGGATCTTTTAGCAGATTATATGAATCGATAGGAAATATTTTTGCGGGGGTTTATGATACAAATATACAGGGATAACTTAGATTTTTCGCAGTAAATTTCGTATTTTTCGGTTATTTTTGACAAAAGGGTTGCCAGTAGCTGTTTTTGGCGAAAATTATAATTGCTAAAAGAATTAAAATGGCTATAACTATTACAAATATTACAAATATCTTGTAAATAATAGCAGAAAATAACTACTGATAATATTAATAATAATAAAAAAAGACCGCTTAAATGAGGCGTAATATTATAAAAATATATTTATATTGAAAATGAAAAAAATATTTGTAATGCTTGAAAAATAAATTAACGAGAAATATAACAATTGGTTCAAGTTTTGGCAACTTATCCCTGGTGTTAGAATAAAAATATGAATTTCAGAAATTGATTAAATGAATTTTGAATGATAGTTATTTCCCTTTTTATTATTTTCTTTCTCTTTTTTATCGAATTTCCGTATAATATAACTTATAGCAGAAAAAAGCTGATCAGATTGTAAAAGACACTGTAAGTTGTGAGTTACTATTCGTTTCTATACCATTTTCATCTTGCTTTTGTCGCCAAAGAATGTGTTTTTAAGCCGAAAATGCGCTACTGACTTAATGCCTGACTTAGGTTCTTAATGGTTAGGTTCTTAATGTTGTTTTTTTTCTTCAAGTGAAGATAATTTTTAGAGTACATTTTAATATTCAATCGTAAATTATATAGACTAGCAGGGGAGACCGAGCTTAGCTCGGTCAAAATTAACTTTGTGTTCAACTCGATGTAGTATTTTTACTGCATCAGTAACTCAGTATTATTACTGTAAAACATGTTTATAATAGTATTATTTAGAAAAACAATCAATAAGAAAACTATGTTTTTCTGCGCATGTTTATAAATTTTACTTTATTTTAAAATTTACAACGAAAGGACATGGATCTAAATCACTTTTTTAGCTCGACTCTGATTGGTTTAACTATGCATTAGAGGTCTGCACGGGCCGAAATTTCCAGGCCCGAGCCCGGCCCGAAAGTTAAAATTTCGGCCCGGGCCCGGCCCGGCCCGAACGAAAGAAATATTGGCCCGACCCGGCCCGGCCCGAAAGTTAAAATTTCGGCCCGAGCCCGGCCCGGCCCGAACGAAAAAAATATTGGCCCGACCCGGCCCGGCCCGAAAGTTAAAATTTCGGCCCGAGCTCGGCCCGGTTCGGAAAAAAGTTTAAAATTCGGCCCGAACCCGGCCCGGCTCAAGTGAATTTCTACAGAACATTAATCTTTAATCTTATGGAAGAGTTCTGACCAAAAAAAATTATATTATTTTTTTTTTTTTTCATGTTTATAATCTCCATTTATGCAGAAGTGCCGTAGGCTGCGATATTTACGCTTTTAAATGAATCTTTGTTTGTTGTATGTAAATGTTTCAGTTATCACTAGTATTATTAATCCATATTCCCTGTAATGGAGACAAAAAGTCGAAAAAGCGGTATATGGTAAAATTTCCAAAGACAAAATCGCTTTGGAACGAAAAAAAAAAAAAAAAAAAAAAAAAAAAAAAAAACATTCCCTTCTTAACAGTTTAACAGATGTAAATGTTTAATATATTTTTTCTCCTGTATTGTTGTATTCATTTTGCATGGATGAACACTTTAAAAGAAACTTTCAGTTTTCAGTTTTAAAAAAAATTCCGTCATAATCATGTTTTTTTTTGTGTGTGTGTGTTTAATTCTATTTTAAAACGCCTGGTAATCTACGATTCTTTAAAAGGAATAAATTCTAATGTTTAATTGTAGAATAATGACGGCTTAAAAGTATATGCCTTTTTTGCAAACATTTTTGGACAAAGCCAAATATTACTCATTTATAAAAAGTCGAGAAAAGGATTTTCATATAGGAAGATTCAATAGGAACTGATTATTTTGGTCCATGAAAACTAGGAAGAATGGAATCAGTCTCGGCTTCGTACGGAAAAAAAAGTTAGGCCCGGCCCGTCCAGAAAAAAAATTAAGGCCCGAGCCCGGCCCGGCCCGAAAGATTAGTGACTAGGCCCGGCCCGGCCCGGCCCGAGTCTTCAGAAGTAAGGCCCGAGCCCGGCCCGGCCCGAATGCCATTATTGGAAATCGGCCCGAACCCGGCCCGCGGGCCGGGCCGGGCTCGGGCTTCGGGCCGCGGCCCGGCCCGTGCAGACCTCTACTATGCATCACGAATCTTCTTAAGAATGTATAAAAAAATTCTTTAAATTCTGAAAGACAATATTTTTTGCTAGATATAGCCAAATTTGGAGGCATTCTTTCATTTGGCTCCAAATACGTGTTTTGGTTTTCGTAATTTTTATAGTCGATTTTTTGGCCATATGTCGCCATTATTTTGTAAAATATCACCAAGTTATGGGCTTTTGCCATATTCTCGTGACCCTGACCCGTATTACCCAAAATGAGCCACTAATCAAATTTGATCAAGCATGTGACATAGCTCAATCGTCTTCAGGTAATCAAAAACAGTAGAATATAAAATTGAACCAAAATCGTTTAAGCCATTTTTTAGGTAAAATTAGCTTGGCAGCATTCAGCAATGAAGCGAAATGAACCACTAATATAATTTTGTTTAACATGCGACTCAGCCCAATAGTCTTCTCGTGACAAAAAACGTTTTGTTTCAAAATTTAGGTAAAATTGATTGAGTAGTTGTTATATATAATTAGAATGACCCTGGCTCATTAAGACCCAAAATGACCCACTAATCGAATTTTCGCGATAATGTGTCCAAGCCAAATGGTTTTCTCTTGCTTAAAAACGATATAATACAAAGTATAGTCAAAATGGTGAGTACCATTTTCTATATAAAATTAACATGACCCATCATGACCAACAAATGACCCTTATAATAGCTCATTAGTTTTAGCATGCCGAAAAACATTAGATACAAAATTTAGATAAAATCAACTGAGCCGATTTTTAGATATAGTTAGTTTGACCCTGACTCCTTATGATCCAAAATGACCCATTGATCGAATTTTCTCAAAAATCTGTCATAACCCAATGATTTTCTTGTGCCCGAAAACGATAAAATACAAAATTTAGTCAAAATTGCGCGAAACGTTGTCTAGATAAAATTAGAATGACCCAAAAGTGGCCCACTAATCGAAATTTCTCGAACATGTGACCTACCCCAATGATTTTCTCATGCCAAAAATAGGTTGTATACAAAATTTCGTTAAAATCGACCCACCCATTCTTTAGATATAATTTGACCTTGACCCATTAAGACCCACAAATGACCCTTATAATCGAAAGCTCTCGAATATGTGACTTAGTCCATTAGTTTTCTCGTTTCTAAAACTTGTTACATACAGAATTTCGTTAAAATTTATCCTGCCGTTCTTTAATTGTATATAGCTTGACCCAGACCCGTTATGATCCAAAATGACCCATTAATCGAAATTTTTCGAACATGTAACCTAGTCCAATGATTTTATCGTGCCAAAAAAATTTTGCATACAAAATTTCATTAAAATCGATCCACCTGTTCTTTGATATAGCTTGACCATGACCCATTATGACCCATCATGACCCACAAATGACCCTCATAGTCGAAATCTCTCAAACATGTGATTTAGCCCATTAGTTTTCTCATGTCAAAAAACTGTTACATACAAAATTTCGTTATAATCTATCACGCCGTTCTTTAAATATAAATAGCTTGACCCAGACTCTTAATGATCCAAAATGACCCATTAATCGAAATTTTTCGAACATGTAACCTAGTCCAATGATTTTATCGTGCCAAAAAAATGCTGCATACAAAATTTCGTTAAAATCGATCCACCTGTTCTTTAGATATAGCTTGACCATGACCCATTATGACCCATCATGACCCACAAATGACCCTCATAATCGAAATCTCTCAAACATGTGATTTAGCCTATTTGTTTTCTCATGTCAAAAAACTGTTACATACAAAATTTTGTTATAATCCATCACGCCGTTCTTTAAATATAAATAGCTTGACTCAGACTCTTAATGACCCAATATGACCCATTAAAATTTTTTCTCGAACATGTAACCTAGCCCAATGTTTTTCTCGTGCCCGAAAACCATAGAATGCAATTTTCAGTCAAAATTGCGTGAGAAAATCTCTAGATAAAAATAGCATGACCCACAATGACCCCAAAAATGACCCACTAACCGAATTTTCTCGAACATGTTACCTAACCCAATGGTCTTCTTGTAATCCAAAACGATACAATATAAAATTTGGTCAAAATCGTTAGAGCCGTTTTTTAGATAAAAATGGTTTGACCCACAATGACCCAAAAATGACCCACTAATTGAAATTTTTCGAACATATGACCCAACCCAATAGTTTTTTCGTTCCAAAAAACGATTGGATACAAAATTTCTTTAAAATCGATCCAGCCGTTCCCTAGATATAAACAGCTTGATCCTGACCCATTATGACCCAAAATGACCCAATAATCGAATTTTCTCGAACATGTGACCTAGCCCAATGGTCTTCTCGTGCCCGAAAATGGTAAAATCCAAATTTTTGCGAAAATCGTTAGAGCCGTTTTTGAGATAAAATTTACCCACACAGACACACACACACACACACACACACACACAATTTTTGCTCGCATTATAGTATAAGATAAAAGCAGAAGAAAGACAACTTCAAGAAATTATAGATTATATGAATATGAGGATAAATGTGGGGCCTTAAGGAGGCACTGGGTACAGAAACAGAGTGGGTAGGAGAAGAGGGAGCCTTAAAATTGAAAAAAAAAGAATTTTGGTCACTTTTGATCCTTTTTTATCATTTGACACTGTTTTAACGAAAAGCTTATCTGTCCTAGGGGGGCCCCCCTTAAGCCGGGGGGCCCGGGGCAATTGCCCCTCATGCCCCTGCCTTAGTCAGGCCCTGTCGACCGGTCCGAATAATCGAAGCTCTACTGTATGTATTACTGAATGCAAAAATATAAGTGAAAAACTTCCAAAAACATTAGTTAAATTATTATTATCAACAAAAATACGAATTCTGTGTATAAAGCAATTTTCAAATGAAAATATTCGAGTAAAAATTTCAAATCACTTATAAATGCAAATAAATAAGAAATCATTTGGACTTACTCTTGAGCTATTCCATCTCAATTCAGGCAGACAGTACTGATATGCGTCAAGTCACCATCACAGATTTTTTTCAAAAAAATTCAGTAGTTAGAACTAAGTGATTTATAAAATTTCCTAAAAGGATTTTTCCCTAAAAATTTTTTTTCTCTGATTACAGCACTTTAAAGTTCATGATAAAATTGGCAGTTTTCAGAAAAACTGAAAAACGCTTCATTTTGAAATGAACACAATACCAAACATATTCAACATATTTAGTCAATTTATTTTTTATAAACAGTTATTAAACTGAATTTTACTTTGGCATAGTTTTAAAAAATATAGTGACATTTTTACTTAATTAAAAAAATTAGATTTTAAGTATAAAAAATATAATTATTAGTGAATTTAAGATTTTTTTTCAGAATGAAAAAAAATATTTTAAAGCTAAACATTGATGGCAATCTAAAGACCTTTAATGGGAGTTTTACAGCAAATTTTATTTTAACTCTAAGGTGCTTACAACTTTTGTAATTCAATTTTAAATTTTGCAAAATTTTGTAAAATAACTACTTTTGAAATGCAATTTCTCAAAAACACCATTTTTTAAAAATCTGATAATATGCTCAATTCATACCTTATTAGTCTCTAATAAATACCTTACAAGCAAATCGTGTGTTTTTGCTTAGAAAATTTTATATGATTTTTTGAAAGTAACATGTTGTGTGTATTTTTCAACAGACCACAAAGGCAAGCTCTTTCTTATTTAACCGAACTTGTAATGTAATTAATATTTCAAACTAAAAAATACATCACTAGTACATAATTATTACTGTTAAATTATAGCTAATCATTTGCTTAAATTTAAAATTGCGTAAAATACAGCCAATAATGAAATTAGTATTGACCATATGTCATTTCATTCCATACTCATGAATGTGTTAAATCCATCTACAGTGTGTAAAAATTTTATTATATAGTATGGATATAATATATTAATGTGCAAATACATACATAACAGAAAAATTAGGTAGTGAAGGTTTCTTAAATTAACTTCAGCTCCTTATCGTTGAAGGTATGAAGTCGCTCAGATTGTTCTATTGTAACTGGTTTTTCTGTTTCTAGAAGCACATTTTCCAATGGTAATGCACATTCATATTTTTTCTCTCCAGATTCTTTTGGCCACTGGAATGCTTTATCTATGAACCATGTTAGGTACATGAATAATACTTTAATGTCATTTAGTTCTTGTGATTGATATACCATTGATTTGTCCTATCCACCAATTATTTTCATAAATGCATCCAATGAAATCACCGATTTGGAAACTATGTATTGAATATTGTCTTTTCATTTGGCTGAAGGTTTCAACTTTTGTCAATTCATTTTTACTTGCTCGTTCCATATAATTTTCATTATTTACAATCACCCTATAATGTTTATAATACCAACAATAGATTTTGCATTAGCATATTCTTTCTCATTATTAGTTCTATAGGATTGAATAATATTTCTGTCTGGATGGACTAGAATGTTATTTTTTAGCAGAGAAGATAGTTCAGCAACAAATGAGACAGAATTTTGGATAGCTTTTATTGGCTCCTTTTGGAGATTAAATTTTGTTGCATAGTGCTTGTCTCAGTCCCCAATAGCATCACATGCACTTTTAACATGGCCAGTACCTGAAAATATCCTCTACTTCAGTACAATTTTATTTTTGTGCAATTCATAAAACTGATACTTGTTTTTAAAATGTGCTCCAGCTCCATCTGATATATACACAGGTGATTCCAGTGTTTGTAATTGGTACAACTTAAATAATTCTTTTTTTACTTTTTCTATGTCACAAACAGCATGAGCTGTGTCATGAGTTAATCATCAGAAACTATGATAAAACTCTTTATTTCTTCTCTAAAGTATGCTGTGCAGGTAACTAACGATATCTGAGTATTCTGCCAGTGGTAGCTTTGTACTTCATTTGGCAGTATTAGTGAGTAATTTTCAGCAAAGTCAAAATGCATCACAAGCGCAGATTTTTTTTTTTTTTTTTTTTTTTTTTTTTTTTTTAAGGGGTTTGGCTTATTTAATTTTATGAATAGGAATTTTTGAAGATTAGCTTATATTTATCTGCCATAATAATGTGCATATTATTATTTTTTCATTAAAAAATATTATTATAAATACAGAGAAATAAGAAAAAGATTGATCTTCTGGTTTTCTGAGAAAACAAAAACTAATTGGAAAAAAAACTAAGCTTGAAAAAAAATCTTATTCAGTTGTAATGTATGTATTTGCATTTTAATATATTATATCCATACTATATAACAAAATATTTAACACACTGTAGATGAATTTAGCACATTTATAAGTATGGAATGAAATGACATATGATCAATACTAATTTTATTATTGACTGTATTTTACGCAATTTTAAATTTAAGCAAATGATTAGCTATAATTTAACAGTAATAATTATGTACTAGTGATGTATTTTTTAGTTTGAAATATTAATTACATTACAAGTTCGGTTACATAAGGAAGAGCTTGCCTTTGTGGTCTGTTGAAAAATACACACAACATGTTACTTTCAAAAAATCATATAAAATTTTCTAAGCAAAAACACACGATTTGCTTGTAAGGTATTTATTAGAGACTAATAAGGTATGAATTGAGCATATTATCAGATTTTTAAAAAATGGTGTTTTTGAGAAATTGCATTTCAAAAGTAGTGATTTTACAAAATTTTGCAAAATTTAAAATTGAATTACAAAAGTTGTAAGCACCTTAGAGTTAAAATAAAATTTGCTGTAAAACTCCTATTAAAGGTCTTTAGATTGCCATCAATGTTTAGCTTTAAAATATTTTTTTTCATTCTGAAAAAAAATCTTAAATTCACTAATAATTATATTTTTTATACTTAAAATCTAATTTTTTTAATTAAGTAAAAATGTCACTATATTTTTTAAAACTATGCCAAAGTAAAATTCAGTTTAATAACTGTTTATAAAAAATAAATTGACTGAATATGTTGAATATGTTTGGTATTGTGTTCATTTCAAATTGAAGCGTTTTTCAGTTTTTCTGAAAACTGCCAATTTTATCATGAACTTTAAAGTGCTGTAATCAGAGAAATAAATTTTTTAGGGAAAAATCCTTTTAGGAAATTTTATAAATCACTTAGTTCTAACTACTGAATTTTTTTGAAAAAAATCTGTGATGGTGATTTGACATGCCCTGCCTGAGCTGAGGTGGAATTGCTCTCATATAAGTCTTGAAACTTTAAATTTTATTTCTATGTATTAAAATAAAAATACTAGATCTGGAAAAAGAATTAACTCCTTATACCTGTGGTCAATGGACAACTGACGAAAATAGAGTACTGTATCTATGTAAATTTTAAATATCCTTCCGGTCTATCACAAAACAGGTGCTTTTTTTATTTTGTAATTCTCATAGCAACATTGAGATACAAAAATGTTATTTTTACTACCAATCAGCAAGAATACAGTCTAACAACATTATTCATCAATCTCTTTATTCCAATTGGCGAAAAGTTTGTTTTAAATTAACTTGCACATCAGAATTTGAAAACTAGTCAAAACAGATAGGCATGTATTTTCTTTTAGTAAATTGCAGCTGTTCTGTGGTTTAAACATCGTAGATTGAAATCTAAGTAAGAATACAAGTATAAAGAAACAGCATACTTACTAAGAACAAAACGTGTATAAAATTGAAATTTCTTCGTATCTTTTTTTTTTCGTTCCATTTGAACACGTTTCTATGCTAAATATTAGTTTTCTTTATTTGAATTGAATGTATTTGCCGGAGTGAAATTAATTAGCCGAATTACAATTTTTGAAATATGTACCTTATATGTATTACTTCATAAATACCGCATTTTATTACTTTCTTCTATCTTCACAAGAAGAAAGTATTGGATTCATGAAAATTTTCGACTTTCGGTTTTCGACGGATTTATATGTTTTAGAAGGTCCTGAACACGTTTTGACTATTTTTAGAAAATGTCTGTCTGTGAGTCTGTCCGTCTGTCTGTGAGTCTGTCAGTCTGTCTGTGAGTCTGTCTGTCTGCATGAGACAAAAAATTTGTGGGCGCTCTATCTCAAGAACTAATGCTCGAAATTTAAGAAAATTTTATATTCAGTTAGACCTTGGTATGAATTAGTGCCTATTGGTTTTTGGTGAAAATTGGCCTGCAGGTGGCGCTGCTATACTACGTTTTTCATGATTTTCAAGATTGCTATATCTCAAGAACTAATGCACAGAATTTCACCAAACTTCAGATTCTGTGACCCCTTGATATACATAGACGCTGATTAAGTTTTGGTGTAAATTGGCCAGCAGGTGGCGCTGCTATGCCACGTTTTTCATGATTTTCATGATAGCTATATCTCAAGAACTAATGCACAGAATTTTACCAAACTTCAGATTCCGCGATACCTTGAGATACATAGCCGCTGATAAGGTTTTGGTGTGAACTGCCCTATATGTGGCGCTGCTATGCTACATTTTGCACGATTTTTGCGATAGCTATATCTCAAGAACTAATGCAGAACTTCATCAAATTTTAGATTCTGTTACACTAGAATATATAACGTAATTAGACGCTGATTACATTTTGGTATTAACCTTGCAACAGGTGGTGCAGCTATGCTGCATTTTGCACGATTTTTCCGATAGCTATATCTCAACAACCAACGCACAGAATTTCATCAAACTTCAGATTTTGTTACAAAATGACATATAAAATAATTACACGATGATTATGTTTTGTTATAAATCGTTCAACTGATGGTGCTGCTGTGCTATATTTTACCCGGGTTTTTTTAACTAGCTATATCTCAAGAACTAATGCACAGAATTTCATCAAACTTCAGATTATTTTACACCATAACATAATTAGACGCTTTTTTACGTTTTGGCATAAATTGTCCAAGATATGGTGTTGCTGTGCTACGTTTTGCAAAATTTTTGTTATAACTATATCTCAAGAACTAATGGACGAAATTCCATCAAATTTCAGATTCTGTTAGGTCTTGACATCAATAGATGCTTATTAGGTTTTAGTATAAATTACCCAACATGAGGCACTACTAAGCTAATTTTTTCAGAATATTAGTTAAATTTTGCGTTTTAGGCTTTTCGGATACCAGAATCTCATTAGGCTAGGTTAAATGTTCGAGGAAATTCGATAGTGGGTAACTTTAGGGTCACCACTTTTTTTTTTTTAATAATAAAATGTACTTATGAGATAGAAGAAAGTTTTGGGATTGACACATCCAACTAGTACTTTTTTCAATATTTTCTATTTTTGTCACTTTTGAGAAAATGTAATTATTATTCCACCCACTCTCAAAAAACATTTCGCCAAAAATAAAATGTACAGACAATAAGTTGCCGGAATGTATATATGTTATTGGAACGAATTTTTCTATTACTTGAAGAAATTCTGGTGTTTTGATTGTAGAATTTCAAAAAATTTTGAGATTTGGTTCACGAACTTTTCATTATTTTGAGAGAAAATAGAGATATGTAAAAAATCAGTTTCGAATAGAAAAATCTAGTGCACAGTGTTGCTGCTCAGTAAACTGAACGGTCTTTTGATTCAACAAAAATGCAACTTTAGATATTAGAGGATTTCAGGTGGTTTTAGCACTAGATTGATGAATTTTCTGTATTTTCGAGAAAATGTGTAAATTAAAGCAGATTTTTTCAGCTATAGTAGTAATAATAAAAACAGTGGGAAAAACATCTTCAGTTTCCATTTTGTTTTAGAGTGCATATTGATCGAATGCGAAAGTGCGATGTTTCAAATTTTGATAAGATACAAAATTTAAATCTGAAACAAAAATTTAAATACAAAACTCCCAAATTAAAAACAAAAGATAAATGTAAATGAAGTGAAAACTTGTAAGATAGTTGGAAACCTAAAAGTGCGTTATTTTAATATCAGCAAAAAGCTTCCTTCGTGACAATGCCGAAATATCCATGTGATTTGAAGAGACTTTTCTATTATTTAAACAATTTCTGCCTTCTGATTGGACATTTTTCGAAAATTTTGATCTTAGATTTCTGTTTTTTACTTATATTTAGATGAAACAGATTTATAAATTCCGTTTCTAATACGAAAAAGTACTAAGCAGCATGGCTGCCAGAATACCCATATGCTTTGACGAACGTGTTGCTTTAGGTTTGAATATTTCAGGTAGATGATGTTTTTTCTGTATTTTTTTTTTTTTGGCGGGGGGGGGGGGAGGAGAGGGGTAGAAATAGCAAAATTGAAGCGCGTGAAAGCAAAATTTAAAGCAATTTTTTCTGTTTTAACGGAATATAATCAAGGGACAATTCACAGATTATTTTGGGAGCATATAGTCCTCCGCGGATTGGGTTATGCCCTACCTGAACTAATTAATTTTATATCCATTCAACCTCAACCAGTTTTAAAAACGTAGATGACCCGGACACAAAAATCTTCGACCTAAAAGTATTCCAATCCCAACTCGAAGTGCAAGAGAAAATTGAAAAAGATAATTCCATCTTGTAAAGCAATAATGGAAAAATAACCTACAATAATACCTCCAATATCAATTATATATTTTATGTAGAAAAATTAATGTATCAATTTATGCACTCATTTACATTCAAATATTATAATATTACATTTTAAAATATACTTCGGCAATACTTTTGAGAAATGAGGTAGAATCGAACCCATTACCCTAAAACAATTAAAACTTACCCGACTTGAAAAATAGAAGTCAATCCGAACCTCTCCAAAAAAATATTAACTTTAGCCAGATCCGACTCAAACTGCCTGTCGAGTTGGGTTTAATTTCTCAAGGTAATGCAGGAATCTACCCGAAACGCGATCTAAGCCCGACATCTCCACATTTCGATCTGAACCCGAAATATTTTAGTCTCAAATAGATCCCAACCGTAACTGCTGAAAAAATATATCCATACTGCAATGCAATCATGTAAAAATATATGTACAACTATATCTCCAGCATCAGTTTTAACCTTTAAGTAAAAAATCAGCATATATAAACTCATTAACATACAATATATAATTTTTCAACTTAAAATAAATTTGAAAATTCTTTTGAGAGATCGATCTTGAATCAAGAACTAAAAATGTCAACATCCAACCCGAACCTGAAACAATTAAATAAACTGGAATCTGACCCAGAACGACAAAAGATTAAACTCAACCCAATCCGATCCAGATTGCGAGTCGTGTCAGGTTCAATTTGCCCGACCCGATGCAGCATTCTACTTGTCATTCAAGACAGCCCCGACAATATTTTATAAATTTTATCCTTTTTTTTTTTTTTTTTTTTTTTTTTTTTTTTTTTTTTTAAATATACATGTACAGAGTCATATCATCCTGTGTAGTCATCTATATAGATTTTTATTTTAAAAAATTCGATTTTTTTTTGAAAGATCGAATTTTTTTAACTCAATCTGCAAGAATCAAAATTCAGTCAGAAACCGACTCGTATCCAAAAGAATTAGTTTAGTCAATCTGAGTTTTATAATAAAAAAAATCTTTACATGTTGACCCAACTTGACGGGGACGAAATTCAAAAGTCAAAATATTTTCCCCGACGATATCGAATTTTGACCCCGATGGGGGGGCCAGGTATGCCCGACGGGAGGCATATGCCCCCCCCGGCCCCCCCTCTGGCGCCGCCCTTGACCCCAAGATTAAGACCTCGTACTGTATTTTAACAAGCGCTGGCCTCCAAACAAGTCCTTAGTCTAAGCTTTATATATAGTCTGATTTCTTGAACTTTTCTGTTATGTCTATGCTTCGCTGGCTTAAAGGCCTACAGAACATTCTATGTCAACTCTCAAACACCCCCAAAAACCGCGGGTCAGGAACAGTTATAAGGGATGACTTAAAATTTTATATAAACTGTTAAAAGTGAAATTTTCTATGTTTAGGCTATAATGGGAGTTTAAATTAAAACTAGTCGTTGGGGGCCACCGTAATACTTACCCATCATGGATATGCATATGAAAATAAAACATGTGAAACTATTTATACAATGCATTGCAATTCATAAACAAAATTTAAATATTGTTAATATACATAGTAATGCTATATTAACCCTTTCAGGGGCAAGGTATTTCTGCTCCGAAAATGTTCAAATAATTGATTCATACCACAATTTAAAAACAGATTTATTTGAAAATAATCAGGAGCTGTTTTTCGCGCATATTATAAAATCGAAATTGTACTAAAATTTTACTGGTGCCAGTTTTAAATCGGAACAGTAATATTATGTGTTTGCACCCTGCAAACACCGCCCCTGAAAGGGTTAAAGAACTGCTGATGTACCAATTTCGACAAATTATATAAAACGCCAAACTACTCAAGTAGTACCGAACTGCGTAAAAGAAACATCCTTATAACTCCAAAAATAATAATTCTATTAACTAACAATTAACTGCGTCGGATTAAGCGTCTCGTTTCCAATTAAAATATACTTCTGAATTGAAATTTGAATGAAATACAGGGTCATGAAAAATCGAAGAATGTGGAAAACAAGATTACAAATATCTCGGCAACTAATAATCCGATCGAATTCGTTTCATATGAAAAATGTGTGTTATTTTATTGCCTTTTACATCCATTCCTTAGAACAAAAAAATTCGAAAATTTTTATATACCTTTTATCGGAACGAATTTTTCGAGAGTCCGAAAAAAATAGTTCCGGATAATCGAGGTTGCTGATATTAAATAGGGTTCGTCCCATTCTTACATACTAACTACATACAAAATTTCAAGTCTCTATCTCAATTTGTTCGGGAGATAGAGCGTTTACAGACAGACAGACAGACAGACAGACGGACGGCAAATTTTTTTTTGTAAAAATATGTTTTTCGGAATCTCCACTATCTAAAACGTGTAAATTCTTCAAAAAAATTTTTCGATTTTCAAAACGATTGCAAGATTTACCCTATACTACGTATGATGGGTAAGTAAAAATGTCTAAAAACGACTCGTGCAGAAAGAAGATAAATAGTTATTGAAAATGCTATACAATACTGAATAAATTATAAATCCTTCTATAGTAAAAAAAAACTAGCCTTAAAAGGAATGACTCCTGGAATGATGCTGATGTGGAAGATTTCCGGAACTAACGAATCCGGGTTGTCCACTCCTTCCATGAGTTGAATAGACCAATCAGGAAAGGGCTCCGTCTATGCATCGCCATATGGGTTACCATAAAGAGAGGAAAGGTTACCATCGCCAACAATCGCCAAGTTTGTCGCCAACTTGGCGATATATCGCCAAATTTGGCGACCAAAATTAGTTGTCAAAAGTGTCGCCAACTTGGCGATAACTGTAATATTTCGCCAAATTTTTAATTTCTTTACAACACCAGCCGTTCGATACATCATTTGAGAGGTTTGCAACTGCTTATTCATATAATGGATGTCTTGTGTGTTATCCCCCATTCTGCTCCTCAGGGGGGACACATTTTTATTTTCTTTACAACACCAGTCGTGTTACACAAAATTTGAAAGGTCTGCAACTGTTTATTCATATTATGGATGTCTTGTGTGTCACCCCCACACTCTGCTCTCCCCAGGGGGGGCGGTCACATTTTTAATTTCTTTACAACACCAGTTGAGTGACACATCATTTGAAAGGTCTGCAACTGCTTATTCATATTATGGATGTGTTGTGTGTCATCCCCCACTCTGCCCCCCAGGGGGGCACATTTTAAATTTCTTTACAACACCAATTGTGTGACACATCATATGAGAGGTCTGCAACTGCTTATTCATATTATGGATACCTTGTGTGTAACCCCCACCCCTCTGCCCTCAGAGGGGGCGCATTTTGTAATTTCTTTACAACACCAATTGTGTGACACATCATTTGAAAGGTCTGCAACTGCTTATTCATACCATGGGTTATTGGCGAGCGCAGCAAGCAGGGGTAGAAAATAATTTGGAATCGCGAAGCGATTACGCGGGGGGTTGGCGAGCATAGCGAGCAGGGGGGCGGGGCCCCCCTAGTACATTATAAAATATATAAAATCAACAATACATTATAAAATTCCACAATTTAAATACAAATGTGAAATTGTTTTTCATATGCAAAAATACTTTTCAGTACTTAGGATATAATTACCAAATGGCATGGGGCGGGGCATATAGTAATGCTGTCACATATTAAATACAATATAAGGAGAGGGCATGTGTTCAAGCAAACGCTTATTTCACCAATCTAACAATTACACTTTTCCTTTAGAAATCAATGCAGCAATATTCATGGCGATGTTGACAGATCGTACAACAGAGCTGTTATTTGTATATCAACGTTTCTGCTGTAGATTCACAATAAATTTTCTTCAAATGACATTAGCTGACTTTATACTGACAAGTAAAAATATACCCCACCACTCAACAGATGCATTAGCTTAAACAGAGAGTCCATGTCTTATATCTATACTAATAAAAGAACAAAACGCTCTGTCTGTGTGTGTATCTGTGTGTGTGTCTGTGTGTGTGTCTGCGATGGCTAGCAAAATCTACAGCACGTACAAAGCTCAAAATTTTTTTGAGAGTAGCCCATTGTCTCTCCTGATGCACCTGAAGCTCAGAATTTCAAAATTCTATTTATTAACTGAGTAATTAATTAAATTCCAAAGCTCACTCTCATAAAAAATCGCCTTTTTTCGCTTTTTTTCCATTTCATTTTCTTATGGTTGATTGGTTGCATAAAATTTTCGCAGAAAGAATTAAAAAAGCTGGGACAGACCTTTAAAATTCATGGACTGTCAAACTGGCAGTTTAAATGAGGATTTTTTTTTAATCACAGTTGCTGTACACCATGGAGAAAAAGATAGGTGGAGGCGAAGTAAATCGAAAAAAGGTTTGCAGCACGGAGTAAGAAGTGTCTTACTCCGTGGTTTGCAATATTAAACCATTTATCGCTGAAATTTTAATGCCTCAAACAAAAGCACGAGGAAGGAATTTTGTATTAATAAAACGAATTGAAAGAAACGAATTACAGCTGAAGCATATTTTACGAATAAATAGTAATTTTTTAAAATGGTTTTTTTCTATTATATTAGTTAGGTTAAAATTAGGTTAAAGTTAAATTGCATTTATGTTATGGTTAGAATAAGGATATGTTACAATAAAGTGAATACATTTAGGCTAGGTTACATTTCTGTTATATTTAATTTACGGTAGGGTACTGTTAAGTCGCTGTTAGGTTACAGACAGGTTCTGGTTACGGTATAAAAGTTTAAGGTTAGGAATTTAAACACAGAGTGAACCTATACGCAAGATTTGATTAAAAATAACACTTACTTTTGTTAAATAGCTCTGAAATTATAGTACTATATACCAACCTTTTAGCTACCATCGTGTATCGATTTCATTCATGGTATAGTCGGATTTAAGAGTGATATAATTAGTTTGAAATTCAAAATATTTCACTTGGAATTTGTATGTGAAAATAATAATTAGTTCCGTGACTTAACAGTGATTTTACGGGTAAATATCAACTTTTTTACACGAAAATCATGCAATCGTTGGATACATATTCCCTTCCGCGTTTTTCATTGCTCATTTTGAGTATTTTTAGAGCTTAATATTAGTTGTTTTTAAAACCGATTTTTCACACAGTCAGTGGCTACGTATTTCAGACAATGCATTTCTGCATGTAAATAGTTAATGATAAAATCATACAAATTTCAAGTTCGTTTAATATTGTTAATACGGACCCGGGCAACGCCGGGCGGGTCAGCTAATTCGTAATACAGGAGGAAAAATAAAATGCCATTGATCATATTGTCAATAAAATGTCAAAACAAAAAATGTGACTTCAAAAAAACCTTTGCTTGAAAAAGCAAGTATTATAATGGAGAATACTACATATTCCTTTACGTTCCTGTACCTAAGCATCATGTATCCAATATTATTAAAAATAGACATTAAAATTATCATTAAAAGACATCGAAGGTGAATCAAATCTTTGCTTTATTTTTCAAGCAATAAACCTATTAGATAGAAGCGTAGCATTTGAAAATACACCATTGTATTCCAGTGTATTCCAAAGTCTAGATGCATTCTTTAAAAGCACTATGTGGTAAAATTGAAACTTTTTATGCTGTGAAGAGAGGTTTTCATAGGACATTTAAGAAATATGTTGTGTGGAGCACTGCATTCCTATGCAGTTCAAAACCTTCAAGCTATCTATTCAGCTGTGTAAAATGATGAAAACTAATCAGGAGTAGCAGAACTGACGTTACTCTGGTATTTTTTCAAGTACAATCAATGAAATATCCTCTAAATGATTCGGAAAACTGTCGACTTGGGTAATCATATCATCATTACATCGAAGCCATCCATATGAATGTGTACGTATGAGAGCGATGTAGTGACCGCTATGACTGTATTCCCCTAAGTGAATGATCGCACCAACAACACGGTAATGATGGGGTCCTATTTTAACATTGTTACAATTAAAATTTTGGATTTTGTTGCGATTGACTGGTTTCCCGGGTATATGGCGACGAATTTCTATAATTATGTTGTCTGGCATTTGAATCATAATGGAATTACTTTCAACAAAACTTGAAATATGACAAGTTGGACACTGACGACCTTCAACCGGTTGCCAATCTAGTAGAAATTGGTTAAAATCTGTGATGTTATGAAGTATGAAAGGCAGTGCAAGTATTGGCATATATTCAACATTGAAAAAATAACTGGGGTCACATGCTTTGCAGCGGAACCGATT
Organism: Maratus speculifer; assembly: GCA_964019185.1. Lineage (NCBI taxonomy): Eukaryota > Metazoa > Arthropoda > Arachnida > Araneae > Salticidae > Maratus > Maratus speculifer. The sequence goes on from OZ025290.1 coordinate 154,675,431, forward strand.
TTCAACAGTAATTTCAAACATATGTATTAGATTTAATCTGTCTAACAGTGTGCTGATGAATTCTAGCTCATATTGTTCCCCATCCTTATTTTGAAATGGTGAGTTTGGTTTATTCTTGTCGTCCGATTATCTGCGCTAGGGATATAGGACCAGGGGGGAGTGCCCTTCGTGGGGGTCTTTCTAAGGGAACCTAACCCGTATTTACGCAAGGTTCGAAGAAAACCACGAAAACTCCGAACGGTTAGGCCGACAGCCGCGATTGGGTTCGAACCCAGCACCTGCCGTCTACCAGTTGAGAGGTCCGTACCTCTCGGCCACTGGTGGGGCTTTGAAATGGTGAGCCCATTGCTTTTCTGACCTTTGATGTAAACAATTTGCGCTTATTACCTGTTTGTTTTCGATTTTCATATTGTTGGTACAAAGTGTACACAGCTTTGCAAACTGAGTTTCTACTATTCTGGTATGGAAATACAGGCGTTTCGGAAGTCAGGCAATAAAAACAAGACTTGACAAGCAGCGTTTGAATAACATACTGTTCCAGGGTTTTTGTTATCGAACTTGGGCCATCTAATTTGACGATTGTTGGCTCCAGAATGTACGAAAAGATCTAATTTTGTTCTTTTTGCTACTTGTAAAGATTTATTGGCTTTCCGCTTTCGTCCTGGATTTTTTTCTTTTATGCGATAAAGATCTTCAGGAGAAATCATTTTTGGCTTCATTGCTTGACACCAAATACGATCGGGTACCCAGACTAATTTTTCTTCATTTATAACTATATGGGGCTCTGTGGAGTTGAACTGTTTTCTTAAACGGTTAACTTCCATAACGCAAAACTTATTTGTATTTGCTTTGCTTGGGTCAAAATTCATCAGGTACAATCCAGACAACGTTCTTACCCTCGATAATGCCACATACATCATGCCATCTTTAAATACAGTATTTCCCACATCCGCAATAACTTGATCTAAACTCAAGCCTTGTGATTTATGGATTGTCATCGCGAATGAAAGAATTAATGGAAACTGATCCCTGATGACTATTACAGCGTTTGTCAAATTATATCTAACTTTAACATGTTCTATTGGTTCCGGTTCCGAAATGTTATCAAATTTAGCATTATTTTTTCGACATAATTATTGCGAACTAAAAAACTTGAAATTGATCCTATAGCACCATTTACAAGGCCTGTATTAACATTTATATTTCGCCTGAGCCCTACAGCCTAGTGATAATTTCAGCAACGATTCTATTCCTGCTGTTTCCGTTACATTTTTTTCACGTTTTTTTAAAAGCTGCCTAGCTGAATCAAGATTATTTTTTTGCTGCTTATTGCTAAAGGTAAAACTATCTTCTGCTGCTAATTCGTAAGTTTTGTTTTTTTCTTGGCTCATTAAATATTCGTTAAATTCAGAAACCATTGATGATTTTGACATCAAACAAACTACGCTTCTATCTTTTTTGCTTAACTGTGCATAAAAATTTGCGAATGCTTCAATTGGCTTAATGTCATTATCAATCGGAATTAAACGGCTTTGTAAAACAATGACATCAGCATTTGTTAATTTGCCAAATCTTAGCCGGTTTAATAAAGCAGCGTATAGTGGATCATCTTTCTGACGCATACTTATGTGTAACTCTTCAAACGAAGTTAAAGCTTCTTGTCATAAATTTAAAAAACATAATCCACCCAGTTTATTTGTTACATCGTCTGCTGATATTGTATTAAATATTGGACTGGCTGCTACAGGCGTCAATTGTGCTAGATCACCCATCACAATGATATTCACACCACCAAAAAAATTGGACATGTTCTTGAAAATCTGACACAGCCTTTTATGAATATATGCTATGAATATGCTTCGACCCGTATTTATAAATGCAAGAATTGTTTTGTAATAATATTGCCGGTCTATCATTAAATTTGTACAATACCTTTGGCGCTTTATTGTTTTTTCCACTTGCCTTTTATTATCTTTTATACATTTGGCTCGAGACTGCAGCTTAATCATATACCGCCGGTACCATTTGGATTTAAAGTGAGAAAATTCCAAGAATTTTTTCCTTTGCAAGTACTTATCAGAAGCTAAAAGCTTTTCCTCATTTTTTTCCTGCTATGTTTTCTTTGAAGCACGGTGTTTTTCTCTCTTCTGTTTTTTCCAAACTCTATAATATACAAAACGATCTTCTTTGTTTTTTTCTTGCCATTTCCTAAATTTCCATTTCTTAGCTCTCTCTTTACTGGGCATCTTATAAGTTATAACTTTTTACCATTTAGTTAATAATTACGATAATTGCTTCATAATATTTCAAAATACTATCTGTTTAAGCATAACAAAAAAATGTATTGATTTAGACAATAACATTACCTCGAATATCAAGATTTTTTAAAATATCATATGTCAACTTAATCGTAAAATATGCCACACTTATCGTTTTATGTTTAAAAAAAATTGAATACATGGAGTAACAAAAAAAAAAAAAAAATCTTTATTGTGAGAGGTTTCATCTTTTAATAAAACAATTTATTTATCGAAATGTGACTTTACTTAAAATGCTATTACTTTACTAAAAAATTGCAAGCGACAAAAATCGCCTGCGTTTTTTCGTTTTCTTAAAGTGCTATTACACGTCAAAATTGCAAGCGACAAAAATCGCCTGCGTTTTTTCGTGTTCTTAGCATTTCATTGGCTGTGCGAGAATAGTCTTTACCATCATTTGGATTTCCAAGCATTTGATTGGCTGTTGCCGGCGACTCGCTTCGTTCCACGCGTCAAAGACGCTCCGACAAAAGAGAATCGCGCGCTACCAAGCGACTCGCCTGCTCCCATAGGATTACATGGAGACGCCTGCGATTTGACGCCTGCAGCAGAGCACGTGTAATAGCAGCTTTAGCATTTCATTGGCTGTTCGAGAAGAGTCTTTACCATCATTTGGATTTCCAAGCATTTGATTGGCTCTCACTGGCGACTCGCTTCGTTCCAGAACTAGTATTTACTGAAAATTTATTTCGTACGACTCAAATATAAAACTTCAGTTTTACAGATGATAGAATTAAGGATTAATTTCGGAAAATCATGAGTTTCCACTCAGAATGAAAATTTTTTAGAAAGGGGGCAATATAAAATGACGTCACATCTAGGAAACTATTTTTTTACTATATTTTTCCTTTATCCCTTTGTAATTGAAAAATCTGTATTATAGCAGCTGTTTTGACTTCAAAAACATTCAAATGAAGGTAAATTTTTTTAAACATACATTTAGTTACAATTTATATATATATTTATTATAAATGCGTTTTTTTATGTTTCGAATGACGTCAATTCCAAAAATGTAAAAATATATCAATAGAATCTGAATTTTCATTGGCCTATATAAAAATATGAACACGTGTTATCATTTCTTTTTTTAATTATTGAATTGTTTTATAGTTGTTGGCAACTCGAAAAAAATGATTGAATTAACAATTGAAAAGGATAGATTTCTATATAACGTTAAATTATGGAAGATATAGCGTTATTTAAATTTTAAATGGGTACCATTTCTTTAATTTTTGATATTTTTTTACCGGACCTACGAAAGGCACATCCCTAAATTAAAAGCTTTCGAACAAGCTATCACCCGTCGCTGAATGTTTCCTAGTTCGGGTGATAATTGAGTTGTTTCTCTTTTTTTCTTGTTTCAAGAGCAAAAAGTGCCAAAACAGGGGTCCTGGATCTCCGAAACTAATCGGTGGATCTGGATGAAATTTTGTATACCTTGAGATCTAGATTAGGACACTTCCCCTTTTCAATTTCGTCGCAATCCGATGATTAGTTCCAAAGTTATTAACACGCAAACTTTGGACTTTAACATTAGAGATGCAGCTGAGCTCTACTATACAGCACTATCGTGCTGTATGATCAGGTCGACCAATTTCATCAATTTATAGAAATCGCCAAACTATTCGCCAATTTACTCCAAAGGAAAAATGTTGCCATTCTAAAATTTTAAGTTTAGAAAATTAATGAATTTAGCTTTAAAAAAATCACTAACGAAAGGGATTATTTTAATGATGACGTTTACTTGTGACATACAGATGTACCAAATATAAAATTTGATTTATTTAGATGATTTCGAATAAAATAATACTAATAAAAGTTTTCATAATTTAATCCAGAATTTATTAAATCAAACCATAAAGAGATATTTTTAAGATATCGCATATGTGAATAACATTAAAGTATTTTAAATGTATTAATAGAATTTATTAAGGGACATAAAACACATCAATGTTAGCGGAAGTTTGTAAGGAGTTAAATGCTTTTTATCAGAGCCCGATCAAGCTGAAGCTGGGCCCAGGGCCTGTTAAAAAATTGGGCCCCCTACCTACCCATTTTCTGCGACACTTTCACAAAAAAAAGAATGTTTATTTGACGGGTTGACAAAGTTGTTTGGGTGAAAAGGGCTTAGGTTAAAAACTTCTAAAATTTTTATTGAATCATTCGAAATATTTAAATTTTACATTTCATATTTTATAAAACAATATTATTTGAAAAGTATTTGATTGAGGGGAAAAAAATCAGCCACATAATTTGTGGGCTCCTAAAATTGTTGGGCCCAGGGCCAAGGCCCCAGAGGCCCGTGCATTAATCAGGCCCTGCTTTTTATTTAGTCAAAAAATGTAGGTGGATATAACCATAAAATAACATTAATAAAATATATTTTTCTCACTTAATATCGAGAGCTATTCGTTTATTGGCATAAAATTTATTTTAAATAATAAAAGAACAAATAAATTAACGCCCAGCGTCCTCTTTTGCGGACGGTTACAAAAACAGCAAGAAAGTGGTTTTCCCACCAGTAAAGAGGAAGATAAATATATACCTTATTTCGTGAGACAGAATCCTCGATAAATTTAGATAGAAGTTAATTTGCTTTTAAAAGTGGTGGGAAATACAAAATTTTAATTTTAGCGAAGAAAATAATTCGGGCGTTAATAAGTTAATAAAAATATAAATAAATCATCGAATTTAAAATCATTTGATCACTTAACAAACAAGTGTAGCGGGTTTAATGTCAAGTAAGTGTAACATTTATGTTCATCCATTATTGGCATATAATCTTACAGTTTGTCTATCGTTCTTTGGTCGACGGGATAATTAAGTAGTATCTTAAATACATTGTTATCGCACGAGAAAAAAAAATGCTTGTGTATATGAAATAGTAAATAGGTTTTATATTAATTATAAAAATGAAAAAGTAAATAGGTTGCCAAAATATACGTTGCCAAACTTCTTTTCCCGCCAAGAACTTTTCGTTATGTACAACTATTGAAAAAGTTCCTTTATTTATTTACTTATAGTATTTTTAATAAAATGAAAGAAAAACGTGCAAGTTAAATGTATATGATATATGTATTTTTAACTTATGTGTTTTTTAATGAAAGTCATGTATTTTAAATAAACCTAGTGACAGCTTTATATTTAAAATGAAACTAGCTGCACCCGTCGAAATTCGACGGAAAAGAGTATACATTGGATGTGACATATATCAGTCTTATAATACACAATAATATACAGAGCGAAATAAACAATTGCCACTTCTTAAAATAGGGATAACATAATCTTTCATGATGAAGTTAATACACAAACTTCAGAAAATAATAAAAAATAAGGAAAACAGCTCATAAAGTATTATGTTGGACTTAACTTCAGCTACAAATCTTTTTTTAATGTGGCTTCTAAACATTAAACATTATTGTAAATGCCAAATTGTTTAGGAAGTTAATATAATACCTCAGAAGACGAATTCAAAAATATCTTCATAGTTTATTTTTTCTCCGTTTAAATATCTCTTGGTAACTCTACAATAATTATAGTATCAATAAAATATTTTAATTATTATAGAAACAGGGAATTAAACTGCATAACCAATCCACTAACATTTATAGCACTTGCAATAAATTTAATTTATTTATTGGTTAAATGCTTCCATGTTTATTGCTTCCATGAACTTGTCAAAATTAATTTTATTGTCATGACAACGAAAAGAAAAACGATATCTTTGTTGTAAAAAAGAACAAAATTTTTGTGTTTGTTGTTGATAAGCAGAAAACATTTTATTTATTTTTATTTTAAATAATAACTTAATACAACGAAATGATTTTAATTAATTTTTGATATTATGTAAAATAGAAATATCGTAATACCGCTATATCACAGGATATTTATTTCTAATATGACATCATTTACACCTTCTGAAACACTCAATCTTTCCAGAAATAAAAGCGTGAATTATGCAGTTATTTAAAAATTAAACAAAAACATAATTTGCAGAACAAATTAAAAAAAAACAAATTTATTTCCTGCTCTATTTAAGCCCGAGAAGGGACAGATATTAAGATATTTTATTTATTTTTTTCTACATTTAGTATTAAATTTTTGTATCAAATAATTTAAATTATGTGAACATTAAAAAAATAAAAATGAAATTCAAACAATATGATACTTAAAAACCCTAAATCTTAGATTCCGTTCAAACGAAATCGAAATAAATCTTAGACTTTTTCTGAACATTTGCTTTTTAGATGTGTCTATTCTTTTTATCTATACCTATCGTAAACATTATACAAAATCTGCAAAACAAATATTTGCAAGTTAAGTTTGGAAAAAAGTCTAAGATTTATTTCGATTTCGTTTGAACGGAATCTAAGATTTAGGATTTTTAAGTATCATATCGTTTGAATTTCATTTTTATTTTTTTAATGTTCACATAATTTAAATTATTTGATACAAAAATTTAATACTAAATGTAGAAATAAATAAATAAAATATCTTAATATCTGTCCCTTCTCGGGCTTAAATAGAGCAGGAAATAAATTTGTTTTTTTAATTTGTTCTGCAAATTATGTTTTTGTTTAATATCTCAAGTTTTTTAATAACTACTGCATTCAGATGAGTTCATTTCAAAATAAACTGAGGGTACCATCATCAGAACTTCCTTTATGTAGTATCGTATCACAATTATTGATGTAATTTACCCAGGGACATAGCTAGAAGTGAATTATGGGGGGGGGGGGGGAGTACGCTCAAGAGAACGTCTGAGATGCTCATATTTCTTTCTCTTTCTTCCTCTGACGCAAAAAAAATATATTAGTGCATATTCACATTGTAAATTCCATGTTTCTTATTAAATTGTTGCAATAGCTCCATTTTATACTAAAAAAGAATATGGTGATGAAAAATTTGAGTATATAACTAATTCAAGATTAAACATCATGTTGGTTTCATATGTGCAAGCAGGATGAGCGAGTGTTGAAGCACTTTAGTTGCAATTTAGCAATTCTGCAAAACTGTGAAAGGGCCTCAAAGTTAAATTAGATTTTTGAACAAAATTTTATTTGATGAAATACTAACTATTACGTTTTCCCCTACGTAGGAATTTCTGATCTAGACACACGGCAGTGTGTCAACCAAGTTCACAAAGTAAAAGGCGACACACCGGCCGTTGGTTATATTACCCGAACCATTTCGGGCCACTTTTGACCCCCCCCCCCCCCCCAATAACTTAAATCCTATTTCACCTACACACTTGCAATTTTTTGTGTAGTGTAAGACCATCTTCTAATTTTCGAATCCTATAACTTTTTTTAAAAATCTTTTACCGTTCACGAGAAATTGGCGTCTGAAAACCGCTATTTTTACCACTGACTCACTCATAGAAATGTTTGACTACTTCCAGGTGACTTAGAAAGTTGAAATTTGGTGTGAAGGTAGGTTATTGGATCTATAAATAGGAAAAAATCAAAAATCTGCATTAATTAAACATTAATGGTGGTTAAAAGATAAATTATTGAATTACAATGGGAGTTAATGAGAATTTTACAAAATACCAGAAATAGTGCCAAGTTGGCGTCACTTTTGGCGACTATCGGGGCTAATCTCTGAAACTACCGAGCGGATTTCAAAAGTAATGGTACCAAAATAATGGCATTCTCCCCGGTTCAAACATAGACTATATCTTATGTCTGTGTCACTAACCAAAAAGGGTTCAGAAGCCAAAAACATTCTAATAATGAGATTTTTGTTTTACTAAAAGGCATAGAAGTATAAAATTAGGCATGTTAATTATTTAAATGATATAAATGATCATAAATGACATTTCTAAAAAATACCAAATTTAAAAGGGGGGGGGATGCGCGAAAAACGTTCTAAAAATGTTCTAAACAGAGATTTTAAAGCAATCTAAGCAAACAACAAACCTATCTTAAAAGTAATAATATTAAAATGATGGTGATAGCCCTTGCTCCAACGTAGGTTATACCTTATGCCGATGCCAGTAATCCAAAGGGGTAAAAGAGCAAAAAAACATTCTAAAAATGCGATGTCTGTATGTTAAGGGCCTAGAAACATAAAATTTGGCATGTTCATTACTTATAAGATATAAATGATCACTAAGAACATTTGTTAACAAATACAAAATTTAACAAGTTGGAAATTGCACGTGAACGTAGCAAATCAGGTGCGTTCGTACGATAACGAAGTTTTAAAAATATTCACATCTTGCTGATGTAGTACAGCGTACTTCGGATACAGTATAGTAGTCGAAATCTTTGTGTTTCTGTAAATATGCAAGTAGTAAATTTTATTATACTTCATTAACGTATATCTTATTCATAAAATGTGAAGTAGTTGAATATAATTAAAATACGCCCCAAACAATGTGTCCCCGTATAGCATTATGTAGTGGAATACTTTTGTGTGGCCCTGTAATTTAATAATAAAAATTCTTTGGATCACAGATAGTACAGAATGCATATTTTAGTATATATTTCATAGATTCATGCCAATTCTATTATGTTCGAATAAGTGTAACATCATTAAAATGCATTTGAAACTTTATTCCCATTGACCGTAATGCAATGGAATACTTTTGATTGTCCCTGTACATGATCTATGCATCCGACTTTCATAACATTTGGAATGACTCGACAAAATTACGCAATAATTATATGTTTTAAATTTCAAACTATTAAAATGCATTTGAAACTTTTTTCCCCATTGACCGTAATGTAACGGAATTCTTTTGATTGTCCCTGTAATTGATCTATGCATCCGATTTTCATAACCTTTGAAATGACTCGACAAAATTACACAATAATTATATTTTTTAAATGTCAAACGATTAAAATGCATTTGAAACTTTTTTCCCCATTGACCGTAATGTAACGGAATCCTTTTGATTGTCCCTGTAATTGAGCTATCCATCCGATTTTCATAAAATTTGAAATGACTCGACAAAATTATGTTATAATTATATATTTTAAATTTCAGAAGATTCGGTTGGGTAGTTTTTGCGTTGTTATATGCGGACGGACAGACAGACAGACAGACGGACAGACAGACAGACAGACGGACAGACAGACAGACGGACAGACAGACAGACGGACGGACTGAGCGACAACAATAGGTGCTACGTATTTACATAATTACGAACGCACCTAAAAAGGGTTAAAATGCGCTAAAAGCGTTCTAAAAACTTTTTACATAGCAATATTTAAGCAATCTTGGGAAGTTAGCGAACCGTTTCAAAATAAAAATGTCAAAATGATGGCGACAGTACTTGCTCTAACAAAAGTATTGTATAAACTAGGACTTCCCTCAGAGGGATTAGTCTGAGCGATATTGCTGAGAACATAGATTTAACAATAATTTGCAAAAAGTAAAAGAAGAAATAATAACATACTACCTTTAATTGTCCATATACTGCCACAAGCTCAAATGACGAAAAAGGCCAAAGTAAAATATAGAGTTACAAAATAGTCTATACAGGGTGATTCATAAAAGATGGGCAGAACTTTAAGGGGTTATAGTACACTTAAAGACAAATAATATTAAATAGGAGACTAAGGGTCACAGACGTATTCCCAAGGAGATAGGGGGCATTAAAGTTTAGGGTCCGAAATTTCAAATGATTATAAAAAATGGAAAAATTGGTCGATTCGTTTGCGGTTTTTACAAAAAATTTTCTTTATGCCAGTATTTTCTTGAAATAAAATTTTAAAGTTCAATTTCAAAAAATGCCGATAGGGGGCGCTTTAGACTTTGGAGTAACAAACAACTATTTTTTAACGTTATTTTTTGTAGTTCTTTAAATGGTTTCGAAAGCTTAGACTTAAACTTAAATTTTGATCTAAAAATCTGAGTCCTAACGAGTAGTTAAGTAGCGTAAACTGAAATTTGAAATTTGAAACCCTTCTCCCCCCCAGAACAAAAATCAGTTATTCCCGATCTTTGTGTCGTAGATTAGGCTCTAACTACTGCCGCGTTTTGCTAAAATTATTCTTTATGTCAGTATTTTCTTGAAAATAAATTTTAAAGAAAATTTTCAAAAAATTCCGATAGAGAGCGCTTTAGACTTTGGAGTAACGAACAACTATTTTATACCGTTATTTTTTGTGTCTCATTAAATGCTTTCTAAAGCTTAGACTTAAACTTAAATTTTCAGCTCAAAATCTGAATCGCTGAGCGTGGTTCAGTAGCGAGGGGAGGGGGTTCAAATTTCAACTTCTGAACATAGTTCAGTTTGCACTACTTAATCATGCCCAGCGATTCTGTGCTGTGATACGAGGCAAAAATACAACTTTCGTCAAGGACTGCATAGTCGGAATTCACTCATAAAGGCACTGGCACAGTTGGAAACGTCGCTCATGCAAACGTTAAAGCTCCATTCCTGACGCTAGTCACCGGGTGAAGAAGGAGACAGAAAATATGCAAATGTCAAATGGGGAAGAAGCACACGTATGCAAAATTTCGACACGATTCAGGCATAAAAACCACTGAACGGTGAGTCAAGTGTAAGTCGCTGTAGTAATGAATCGGAAGATGGTGTCCTTCACGAATAAGGAAAAGGCTGAGATGCATTTAATTTACGGAGCGGCAGATGGAAATGGTGCAGAGGCACAACGAATGTACGGAGAGCGATTTCCCAACAGGCGGTTGCCTAACCGCAAAACTTTCTAGCGCTTGCACAGACAGTTGTATGAGACGGGATCATTTCTCGCTTCCCGGTCGAATGAAGATCGTGCAAAAAAGGACGAATCAATAGTTGTTGCAGAAGCCATTCTGGATGTAGTAGCGGCGCAGCCAAGTACAAGTACACGAACAGTGGCTAGGCAGGTGGATACCTCACAGTCCATGACTTGGAGGGTACTGAAGGATGAACATTTGCTCCCGTTTCATGTGCAACGAGTCCAGAAATTGTCTCCAGGGGATTATCCAAATCGTATTGAATTCGCCCGCTGGTTTCTGCAGCAGAACGCGCTAAATCCACATTTTGGACGAACTGTGATTTTCACCGATGAATGTAACTTCACACGTGAAGGTACATTTAACACACACAATGCACATGTATGGGCGGATGTCAATCCATATGCTACGTATCCACATGCTCATCAGAGTCGCTTTTCCATCAATGTTTGGGCAGGAAACCTCGGAGACCACCTAATCGGACCGTACCTTCTTCCTGAACGCCTCAACGGTAAAACATACCTCACATTTCTGCAACATGTGCTGCCAGACCTGTTAAACGTTGTTCCTCCACGCATCTGGCGGGTCATGTGGTTCCAGCACGATGGAGCGCCAGCCCATTACGTACGAGACGTCCGCAACTATCTGGACATCACATTTCCGAACAGATGGATTGGTCGAGGTGGTCCTGTTGCTTGGTCTGCTCGCTCGCCAGATCTTTCACCCCTCGATTTCTTTTTTTGGGGACAATTGAAGGCTCTTATGTATGAGACACCCATTGAATCCCCCGAGGAACTGGTCGCCAGACTTTCCGCCGCTGTAGGGGAAGTGCTCGAAAAGCCTGATGTTTTCGCGAATGTTCGCCGTTCCATTCTTCGCCGTTGTTCTGCGTGCATAACCTCTGGTGGTCACAATTTTGAACATTTATTGTAATTACATGTTAATAAATATGCTTTGGTAACATAATCCTAATTTGTGTCTTTTTACCTCGTATCACAGCACACAATGTGTGGACATGGTAAACTGAACTGTGCTCAGGAGTAGAAATTTCAAACCCCTCTCCCCAGAAACTTAACCACGTCTAACGATTCAGATTTTGGGCTGAAAATTTAAGTCTAAGCTTTAGAAAGCATTTAATGAGACACAAAAAATAACGGTATAAAATAGTTGTTCGTTACTCCAAAGTCTAAAGCGCCCTCTATCGGAATTTTTTGAAAATTTTCTTTAAAATTTATTTTCAAGAAAATACTGACATAAAGAATAATTTTAGCAAAACGCCGCAGTAGTTAGAGCCTAATCTACGACACAAAGATCGGGAATAACTGATTTTTGTTCTGGGGGGAGAAGGGTTTCAAATTTCAAATTTCAGTTTACGCTACTTAACTACTCGTTAGGACTCAGATTTTTAGATCAAAATTTAAGTTTAAGTCTAAGCTTTCGAAATCATTTAAAGAAATACAAGAAATAACGTTAAAAAATAGTTGTTTGTTACTCCAAAGTCTAAAACGCCCCCTATCGGCATTTTTTGAAATTGAACTTTAAAATTTTATTTCAAGAAAATACTGACATAAAGAAAATTTTTTGCAAAAACCGCAAACGAATCGACCAACTTTTCCATTTTTTATAATCATTTGAAATTTCGGACCCTAAACTTTAATGCCCCCTATCTCCTTGGGAATACGTCTGGGACCCTTAGTCTCCTATTTAATATTATTTGTCTTTAAGTGTACTATAACCCATTAAAGTTCTGCCCATCTTTTATGAATCACCCTGTATAAATTCGTATACACGGTTAAAAAATGGAAAAGCAATTTATGCAAAACACTCGTGCATGGGTATAAATTTGGAAATACGCAATGCGTTAAAAGTAATACAGATAATAAAATACTAAAATAACTTGTATCGGAATTTGAACTCTTTGAAATTACATCAAAAACACAAACAGACACTACAGCAATTTTAGGACCTAAAAATGGCACAAATCATGAATGTTGAATAGAAAAAGGGAATGGTTTATATGGTGTATGGACCCCTTAAATAATTAATACATAATAGTTAATATATATAAAAGTATAATATCTACATCTGATTTCTATTGATGCGATGAGGTTCTCGATAGAAATTTAGGGAATTCTCTCTTTAAAAAGTGATACATAAAAATTCCGAAAACGCCAACAAAGGAATGCAATGCGTCGTTTAACTGTGTGTTATAGATATAATTAATTCGATTTAAATGGATCGTTTATGCTAGCCACTACATACAGTTTTATTTTATTTTCAAACCTATTTTTAAGAAGTTGAGCAATATCTTGGAATAAATAAAATGCTTTATATGCTAAAAATGCAATGCTTATAATATAAGGTATGACATGACATTTGAATATCTCATCTGCATAACCTTTGTGATGTCAAAGAATCATCACAAGTGATTTAGAAATCTGAACACATTTCTTCGGCAAAACATGCAGGCTCAAATACGCCAAAGTGAACTCGATTATGCATTTTTACCCGAATAAGTTATTATTTTAAAGACCTGTAATGACAAATGAGGAAATGTCTCTATGATAAAATCTCTTGATTGGAAAAAAATACTGCCCCTCCCCCCCACATGCCATTATGTTTCGGAAGTCTTTTGTGGTATCCTGTAAGTGAATAATAAGTTTTCTTTGTGTGGCATATTCTGAAAAATTTATATTCTAGAGCACTTCATAAATTTTACAATAATCTCTTTATGTTTCAACGGTAGTTATAATTAAAAAGTATTTGGAACTATCTCAACCGTTCGGCCGTAATGTAACGGAATATTTTGACAGAGCTTATATTTGAACTATGTATCCAATTTTAATAAAATTTCTTATGACTCAACAAAATTTGTATCAAATACATGTTTAAAATTTCAACCGTTTCTGTTGGGTAGTTTTTGTGGAGTTATATGTGGACAGACTGATGGATAGTCAGACAGAGGGACGCATCAGACGACGACTGTATGCGCTATGTATTTATATAATTTTGAACGTACTTAAAAAATAGTTAAATTTAAAAGCGCATGCCAAAATTTAAACAAATTTCAGCAAGTGTTACTAAAAGACAGTATTGTAGCTGATTTTTTTAATGTGTCCCTGTAAATAGTTAAAAAAGGCTATGAATATTCTGTTTTAACGTAATCGTAGTGAAACTCGGTGATTTATATCAGTTTCAATCAATCTGAAATAGCGTAATGTCATTAACATACTCTGTTAACGTTTCTTACCCATAGATGATAATGTAATCAAATTCTTTTGGGTGCCCCTTTAAAGGAACTTATATCTCACATACATCATATACAATACCAAACATGCCTAGCGGACCTTAATAAGGTTTACAAATTGCATTAAAATAACCGTATATTTACAGGTATTAGAGCGAAGCCAGGCGGATGTATGGCCACATGGACAAAGAAACCGAATGCATAATCAATTTTCAACTTTGTTGGTAAGTATTAAAAATGCAACCCCAAGGCTCAAGATTGAAATCAGATTGGTTCCTTTAATGCCAAATAAATAAATAAATAAATACATAAATAATAAAGCTCTCCAAAAAACCAGAAAAGAACACGGAACTTATATATGGCATAATTGGCGCCAGAATAACGTTATTTTGCATGGCTTAGTAACCCTGCTACTGTTGTTTATTTATTAATAAATTGTTTATTTACTTAATATATATAGTTTTTTCAATATTTATTAATTAATCGTGTTTTTACTTATTATTATTTCATTTTTAAAATAATAGAAAATAATTGAAATACATATATATGCAACCAATATTTAAAAAAAAAAAAAAGGCACTCCGGGAGTGCCGACAGAAGTGAAAACTTGAACAATTATGTGTGTATTTTTTTAGTCGTCTGGACATATTTTATTGTGCAGAAAATATTTTTAAATGAAGTATTTTTTATTCATTATTATAAACTACGGCTACAAAAATTATATTACAATTTTCATTTAATGCGCTATTGTACATGAAAAATAATGCATATTATTTTACATACAAAAATTGCAATCTATTGCTTAAAACATAAATTTACAAATGCATGAAATATGAAATATCGTCATTTGGTATTCTTTGAAGTAAATACCCATAAAACTTATGAATTTTCATCCCCATTTCAACAATTCTTCCATCATCATCATCATCATCATTATTATCATTATATTCTAGATTTGATATTATAGGTTTATGGTAACTAAAATATATAGCAAACAATTTTGATTCAATTCTATTTAAATATCTTGTAAAGACTGCATCAATTGTAATTTTTTATCTCTCTGTGCTAAGATTGCGATGGTTGGTCATTGTTAAATCAAATTTTCTATTTAAAAATTCAATTAATTGTAGATTTTCATCATCCACAAAGTTGATGTTGAAATTAACTATGTATGATGTTGAAATTTCTTAACTTTTTATTCCATTTGGTATCAATTTATGTTGTTACTATTTAAATACAATCAAAAATTTAAAAAAAGAGAGAGAAAAATGGTTGGAAAGTGCAATGTAATCAATGCGCGATGTCATACTTTTTCTTTCTTACCATTTTATTCCCTCTGGTAACAGTATAAGTTGTTAAGGTTTAAATACAATTACAATTTTTAAAATTGGTTGGAAAGTACTGCATAATCAATGTACAATATCATGTCTTTTCTTTCTTATCATTTTATTCCATTTGATAACAATATAAGTTGTTAAACTTTAAAAACAATTGAAAAAAATATATATATATAAAAAGGTTTAAAAGTGCAGCATAATCGATGTGCAATGTCATGTTTTTCTTTCTTAACTTTTTATACCATTTGGTATCAATTTATGTTGTTACTATTTAAATAGAATCAAAAATTAAAAAAACTGAAAAAAGTGGTTGGAAAGTGCAGCATAATTGATGCACAATGTCATTTTTTTTCTTAACATTTTATTCCTTCTGGTAACAGTATATGTTGTTAAACTTTAAGTACAATTATAATTTTAAAAATTGGTTGAAAAGTGTAGTATAATCGATGAGCAATGTCATGTCTTTTCTTTCTTAACTTTTTATTCAATTTGATAACAATGTAAGTTGTTAAACTTTAAATACAATTGAAAATTTAAGGAATTGAAAAAAATGGTTGGAAAGTGCAGCATAATTGATGTGCAATGTCATGTTTTTTCTTTCTTAACTTTTTATTCCATTTGGTATCAATTTATGTTGTAATTATTTAAATACAATTAAAAAAAAATGAAAAAAAGTAGTTGGAAACTGCAGCATAATCAATGCACAATGTCATACTTTTTCTTTCATAACGTTTTATTCCATCTATCTTTATATATAAAAATCTTCTGTGCGTGTGTATGTAATTGAACTCCTCATAAACGACTGGACCGATTTTGAAGAAATTTTGTCTGTGCGTTCCAGTAGATTCGAGAATGGTTTAGATTCACATTTCGTCGAAATTGATTCAGTACTTTTTTAGTAATTAGGCAAAAACTAATAGTTAGTGATTTTTCGCTAATTAAAATGCTATATATATAAAAAAAAGTCTGGGTTTCGTATTAATCACAGCACAAAAAAATCTACCGAACCAAAAATCTTGAAAACTGGGGGTAAAAATACTTCTTATAACATCGAGTGCCGCTAAGACGGGATTTTCGAAAATTCCCCCCCCCCCCCCCCACGGAGGTTAAAAAAAAGAACGAACTTTTTTAAAAATCCTTTAAAATCGGCGTTTGTAGATATTTTTCAACTGATAACATATTTTAGTGCATCTTTCATTCTGAATCGAATGGTGCTAAGCAAAATCGTTTAAATCCAGTAGCTCGTGAGATAATTCACATTTTCCTAATTTGGCAATGTCTTTGGCGCAAAAACCTGAAATTTTCAATCCTCATCTATATATATAAAAGATAGTCTGGATTTCGTATTAATCACAGCACAAAAAAATCTACCGAACTAAAAATCTTAAAAATTGGGGTAAAAATACTTCTTATAACATCGAGCGCCGCTAAAAATGGATTTTCGAAAATTCCACCCCTACGATGAGTAGAAAAAAGAACGAACTTTTAAAAAATTCCTTAAAATCGGCTTTTGTAGTTATTTTTCAACTGATAACATATTTTAGTGCATTTTTTCATTCTGAATCGAATGGTACTAAGAAAATTCGTTTAAATCCAGTAGTTCGTGAGATAATTCACATTTTCCTAATTTGGCGATGTCTTCGGCGCAAAAACCTGAAATTTTCAATGCTTATCTTTATATATAAAAATCTGTGCGTGTGTATGTAACTGAACTCCTCCTGATAACATCGCCAAATTAGGAAAATGTGAATTATCTCTCGAACTATTGGATTTAAACGAATTTTCTTAGTACCAATCGATTCAGAATGAAAAAATGCACTAAAATATGTTATCAGTTGAAAAATAACTACAAAAGCCGATTTTTGTGGAATTTTTTAAAAGGCGCAAAAACCTGAAATTTTCAGTGCTCATCTTTATATATAAAAATCTTCTGTGCGTGTGTATGTAATTGAACTCCTTTTAAACGACTGGACCGATTTTGATGAAATATTGTGTGTGCGTTCCAGTAGATTCGAGAATGGTTTAGATTCATATTTCGTCGAAATTGATTCAGTACTTTTTTAGTAATTAGGCAAATACTAATAGTTAGTGATTTTTCGCTAATTAAAAGTGTTGAATAATTTCGATGAGTAGAGTGCGGACGGAATGTCCGAGCGGTCTAAGGCGCCAGATTTAAGCTCAGCTTCTTGAAGAAAGAGATTACGTGTTCGAACCCCACTCCTGATAAACGTGTATGCTTTACAATGATATTTTCTGTATTATAATTTTGATTAACCGACTTCAGAAAATCGTTAACTTTTAACTAAAAAGAGAAAAATAAACTTTTCTATCAAAAATTGAGCCGACTTCAAAAAACACTGAAGAGTGAAAAATAATTTCCTTACATAATTGTAATAAAAAATTAAGAGCGTAGTGTATATCGTGCGTATTACCATATTTACGTACATTTATTTGATTTTCTGGAGTCGGTGCCAAGAAGGACAACGTCTGTCGGTGACAGGACAACGTCTGTCGGGTCCGCTAGTTAACAGTATAAGTTGTTAAACTTAAATACAATTATAACTTAAAAAAACACACACGGACATTCGCGCAAGCGCCCTGTGCCGCCTAAACGGAGCAGCACACTCAGGCACGGTAGAAAGAGTGGGAGATACTAGTTCCCCTCGATCTTACGCTTTTTCGATCAGCATCACGTGACCCTGACGCGAGTTTGGAAGTTTTTACCCATACAAAAAGTGCTCAGCGCCGCTAAAGAAGTTTTCACTTTGCCAGTAATCCAAAGGGGTAAAAGAGCAAAAAAACATTCTAAAAATGCGATGTCTGTATGTTAAGGGCCTAGAAACATAAAATTTGGCATGTTCATTACTTATAAGATATAAATGATCACTAAGAACATTTGTTAACAAATACAAAATTTAACAAGTTGGAAATTGCACGTGAACGTAGCAAATCAGGTGCGTTCGTACGATAACGAAGTTTTAAAAATATTCACATCTTGCTGATGTAGTACAGCGTACTTCGGATACAGTATAGTAGTCGAAATCTTTGTGTTTCTGTAAATATGCAAGTAGTAAATTTTATTATACTTCATTAACGTATATCTTATTCATAAAATGTGAAGTAGTTGAATATAATTAAAATACGCCCCAAACAATGTGTCCCCGTATAGCATTATGTAGTGGAATACTTTTGTGTGGCCCTGTAATTTAATAATAAAAATTCTTTGGATCACAGATAGTACAGAATGCATATTTTAGTATATATTTCATAGATTCATGCCAATTCTATTATGTTCGAATAAGTGTAACATCATTAAAATGCATTTGAAACTTTATTCCCATTGACCGTAATGCAATGGAATACTTTTGATTGTCCCTGTACATGATCTATGCATCCGACTTTCATAACATTTGGAATGACTCGACAAAATTACGCAATAATTATATGTTTTAAATTTCAAACTATTAAAATGCATTTGAAACTTTTTTCCCCATTGACCGTAATGTAACGGAATTCTTTTGATTGTCCCTGTAATTGATCTATGCATCCGATTTTCATAACCTTTGAAATGACTCGACAAAATTACACAATAATTATATTTTTTAAATGTCAAACGATTAAAATGCATTTGAAACTTTTTTCCCCATTGACCGTAATGTAACGGAATCCTTTTGATTGTCCCTGTAATTGAGCTATCCATCCGATTTTCATAAAATTTGAAATGACTCGACAAAATTATGTTATAATTATATATTTTAAATTTCAGAAGATTCGGTTGGGTAGTTTTTGCGTTGTTATATGCGGACGGACAGACAGACAGACAGACGGACAGACAGACAGACAGACGGACAGACAGACAGACGGACAGACAGACAGACGGACGGACTGAGCGACAACAATAGGTGCTACGTATTTACATAATTACGAACGCACCTAAAAAGGGTTAAAATGCGCTAAAAGCGTTCTAAAAACTTTTTACATAGCAATATTTAAGCAATCTTGGGAAGTTAGCGAACCGTTTCAAAATAAAAATGTCAAAATGATGGCGACAGTACTTGCTCTAACAAAAGTATTGTATAAACTAGGACTTCCCTCAGAGGGATTAGTCTGAGCGATATTGCTGAGAACATAGATTTAACAATAATTTGCAAAAAGTAAAAGAAGAAATAATAACATACTACCTTTAATTGTCCATATACTGCCACAAGCTCAAATGACGAAAAAGGCCAAAGTAAAATATAGAGTTACAAAATAGTCTATACAGGGTGATTCATAAAAGATGGGCAGAACTTTAAGGGGTTATAGTACACTTAAAGACAAATAATATTAAATAGGAGACTAAGGGTCACAGACGTATTCCCAAGGAGATAGGGGGCATTAAAGTTTAGGGTCCGAAATTTCAAATGATTATAAAAAATGGAAAAATTGGTCGATTCGTTTGCGGTTTTTACAAAAAATTTTCTTTATGCCAGTATTTTCTTGAAATAAAATTTTAAAGTTCAATTTCAAAAAATGCCGATAGGGGGCGCTTTAGACTTTGGAGTAACAAACAACTATTTTTTAACGTTATTTTTTGTAGTTCTTTAAATGGTTTCGAAAGCTTAGACTTAAACTTAAATTTTGATCTAAAAATCTGAGTCCTAACGAGTAGTTAAGTAGCGTAAACTGAAATTTGAAATTTGAAACCCTTCTCCCCCCCAGAACAAAAATCAGTTATTCCCGATCTTTGTGTCGTAGATTAGGCTCTAACTACTGCCGCGTTTTGCTAAAATTATTCTTTATGTCAGTATTTTCTTGAAAATAAATTTTAAAGAAAATTTTCAAAAAATTCCGATAGAGAGCGCTTTAGACTTTGGAGTAACGAACAACTATTTTATACCGTTATTTTTTGTGTCTCATTAAATGCTTTCTAAAGCTTAGACTTAAACTTAAATTTTCAGCTCAAAATCTGAATCGCTGAGCGTGGTTCAGTAGCGAGGGGAGGGGGTTCAAATTTCAACTTCTGAACATAGTTCAGTTTGCACTACTTAATCATGCCCAGCGATTCTGTGCTGTGATACGAGGCAAAAATACAACTTTCGTCAAGGACTGCATAGTCGGAATTCACTCATAAAGGCACTGGCACAGTTGGAAACGTCGCTCATGCAAACGTTAAAGCTCCATTCCTGACGCTAGTCACCGGGTGAAGAAGGAGACAGAAAATATGCAAATGTCAAATGGGGAAGAAGCACACGTATGCAAAATTTCGACACGATTCAGGCATAAAAACCACTGAACGGTGAGTCAAGTGTAAGTCGCTGTAGTAATGAATCGGAAGATGGTGTCCTTCACGAATAAGGAAAAGGCTGAGATGCATTTAATTTACGGAGCGGCAGATGGAAATGGTGCAGAGGCACAACGAATGTACGGAGAGCGATTTCCCAACAGGCGGTTGCCTAACCGCAAAACTTTCTAGCGCTTGCACAGACAGTTGTATGAGACGGGATCATTTCTCGCTTCCCGGTCGAATGAAGATCGTGCAAAAAAGGACGAATCAATAGTTGTTGCAGAAGCCATTCTGGATGTAGTAGCGGCGCAGCCAAGTACAAGTACACGAACAGTGGCTAGGCAGGTGGATACCTCACAGTCCATGACTTGGAGGGTACTGAAGGATGAACATTTGCTCCCGTTTCATGTGCAACGAGTCCAGAAATTGTCTCCAGGGGATTATCCAAATCGTATTGAATTCGCCCGCTGGTTTCTGCAGCAGAACGCGCTAAATCCACATTTTGGACGAACTGTGATTTTCACCGATGAATGTAACTTCACACGTGAAGGTACATTTAACACACACAATGCACATGTATGGGCGGATGTCAATCCATATGCTACGTATCCACATGCTCATCAGAGTCGCTTTTCCATCAATGTTTGGGCAGGAAACCTCGGAGACCACCTAATCGGACCGTACCTTCTTCCTGAACGCCTCAACGGTAAAACATACCTCACATTTCTGCAACATGTGCTGCCAGACCTGTTAAACGTTGTTCCTCCACGCATCTGGCGGGTCATGTGGTTCCAGCACGATGGAGCGCCAGCCCATTACGTACGAGACGTCCGCAACTATCTGGACATCACATTTCCGAACAGATGGATTGGTCGAGGTGGTCCTGTTGCTTGGTCTGCTCGCTCGCCAGATCTTTCACCCCTCGATTTCTTTTTTTGGGGACAATTGAAGGCTCTTATGTATGAGACACCCATTGAATCCCCCGAGGAACTGGTCGCCAGACTTTCCGCCGCTGTAGGGGAAGTGCTCGAAAAGCCTGATGTTTTCGCGAATGTTCGCCGTTCCATTCTTCGCCGTTGTTCTGCGTGCATAACCTCTGGTGGTCACAATTTTGAACATTTATTGTAATTACATGTTAATAAATATGCTTTGGTAACATAATCCTAATTTGTGTCTTTTTACCTCGTATCACAGCACACAATGTGTGGACATGGTAAACTGAACTGTGCTCAGGAGTAGAAATTTCAAACCCCTCTCCCCAGAAACTTAACCACGTCTAACGATTCAGATTTTGGGCTGAAAATTTAAGTCTAAGCTTTAGAAAGCATTTAATGAGACACAAAAAATAACGGTATAAAATAGTTGTTCGTTACTCCAAAGTCTAAAGCGCCCTCTATCGGAATTTTTTGAAAATTTTCTTTAAAATTTATTTTCAAGAAAATACTGACATAAAGAATAATTTTAGCAAAACGCCGCAGTAGTTAGAGCCTAATCTACGACACAAAGATCGGGAATAACTGATTTTTGTTCTGGGGGGAGAAGGGTTTCAAATTTCAAATTTCAGTTTACGCTACTTAACTACTCGTTAGGACTCAGATTTTTAGATCAAAATTTAAGTTTAAGTCTAAGCTTTCGAAATCATTTAAAGAAATACAAGAAATAACGTTAAAAAATAGTTGTTTGTTACTCCAAAGTCTAAAACGCCCCCTATCGGCATTTTTTGAAATTGAACTTTAAAATTTTATTTCAAGAAAATACTGACATAAAGAAAATTTTTTGCAAAAACCGCAAACGAATCGACCAACTTTTCCATTTTTTATAATCATTTGAAATTTCGGACCCTAAACTTTAATGCCCCCTATCTCCTTGGGAATACGTCTGGGACCCTTAGTCTCCTATTTAATATTATTTGTCTTTAAGTGTACTATAACCCATTAAAGTTCTGCCCATCTTTTATGAATCACCCTGTATAAATTCGTATACACGGTTAAAAAATGGAAAAGCAATTTATGCAAAACACTCGTGCATGGGTATAAATTTGGAAATACGCAATGCGTTAAAAGTAATACAGATAATAAAATACTAAAATAACTTGTATCGGAATTTGAACTCTTTGAAATTACATCAAAAACACAAACAGACACTACAGCAATTTTAGGACCTAAAAATGGCACAAATCATGAATGTTGAATAGAAAAAGGGAATGGTTTATATGGTGTATGGACCCCTTAAATAATTAATACATAATAGTTAATATATATAAAAGTATAATATCTACATCTGATTTCTATTGATGCGATGAGGTTCTCGATAGAAATTTAGGGAATTCTCTCTTTAAAAAGTGATACATAAAAATTCCGAAAACGCCAACAAAGGAATGCAATGCGTCGTTTAACTGTGTGTTATAGATATAATTAATTCGATTTAAATGGATCGTTTATGCTAGCCACTACATACAGTTTTATTTTATTTTCAAACCTATTTTTAAGAAGTTGAGCAATATCTTGGAATAAATAAAATGCTTTATATGCTAAAAATGCAATGCTTATAATATAAGGTATGACATGACATTTGAATATCTCATCTGCATAACCTTTGTGATGTCAAAGAATCATCACAAGTGATTTAGAAATCTGAACACATTTCTTCGGCAAAACATGCAGGCTCAAATACGCCAAAGTGAACTCGATTATGCATTTTTACCCGAATAAGTTATTATTTTAAAGACCTGTAATGACAAATGAGGAAATGTCTCTATGATAAAATCTCTTGATTGGAAAAAAATACTGCCCCTCCCCCCCACATGCCATTATGTTTCGGAAGTCTTTTGTGGTATCCTGTAAGTGAATAATAAGTTTTCTTTGTGTGGCATATTCTGAAAAATTTATATTCTAGAGCACTTCATAAATTTTACAATAATCTCTTTATGTTTCAACGGTAGTTATAATTAAAAAGTATTTGGAACTATCTCAACCGTTCGGCCGTAATGTAACGGAATATTTTGACAGAGCTTATATTTGAACTATGTATCCAATTTTAATAAAATTTCTTATGACTCAACAAAATTTGTATCAAATACATGTTTAAAATTTCAACCGTTTCTGTTGGGTAGTTTTTGTGGAGTTATATGTGGACAGACTGATGGATAGTCAGACAGAGGGACGCATCAGACGACGACTGTATGCGCTATGTATTTATATAATTTTGAACGTACTTAAAAAATAGTTAAATTTAAAAGCGCATGCCAAAATTTAAACAAATTTCAGCAAGTGTTACTAAAAGACAGTATTGTAGCTGATTTTTTTAATGTGTCCCTGTAAATAGTTAAAAAAGGCTATGAATATTCTGTTTTAACGTAATCGTAGTGAAACTCGGTGATTTATATCAGTTTCAATCAATCTGAAATAGCGTAATGTCATTAACATACTCTGTTAACGTTTCTTACCCATAGATGATAATGTAATCAAATTCTTTTGGGTGCCCCTTTAAAGGAACTTATATCTCACATACATCATATACAATACCAAACATGCCTAGCGGACCTTAATAAGGTTTACAAATTGCATTAAAATAACCGTATATTTACAGGTATTAGAGCGAAGCCAGGCGGATGTATGGCCACATGGACAAAGAAACCGAATGCATAATCAATTTTCAACTTTGTTGGTAAGTATTAAAAATGCAACCCCAAGGCTCAAGATTGAAATCAGATTGGTTCCTTTAATGCCAAATAAATAAATAAATAAATACATAAATAATAAAGCTCTCCAAAAAACCAGAAAAGAACACGGAACTTATATATGGCATAATTGGCGCCAGAATAACGTTATTTTGCATGGCTTAGTAACCCTGCTACTGTTGTTTATTTATTAATAAATTGTTTATTTACTTAATATATATAGTTTTTTCAATATTTATTAATTAATCGTGTTTTTACTTATTATTATTTCATTTTTAAAATAATAGAAAATAATTGAAATACATATATATGCAACCAATATTTAAAAAAAAAAAAAAGGCACTCCGGGAGTGCCGACAGAAGTGAAAACTTGAACAATTATGTGTGTATTTTTTTAGTCGTCTGGACATATTTTATTGTGCAGAAAATATTTTTAAATGAAGTATTTTTTATTCATTATTATAAACTACGGCTACAAAAATTATATTACAATTTTCATTTAATGCGCTATTGTACATGAAAAATAATGCATATTATTTTACATACAAAAATTGCAATCTATTGCTTAAAACATAAATTTACAAATGCATGAAATATGAAATATCGTCATTTGGTATTCTTTGAAGTAAATACCCATAAAACTTATGAATTTTCATCCCCATTTCAACAATTCTTCCATCATCATCATCATCATCATTATTATCATTATATTCTAGATTTGATATTATAGGTTTATGGTAACTAAAATATATAGCAAACAATTTTGATTCAATTCTATTTAAATATCTTGTAAAGACTGCATCAATTGTAATTTTTTATCTCTCTGTGCTAAGATTGCGATGGTTGGTCATTGTTAAATCAAATTTTCTATTTAAAAATTCAATTAATTGTAGATTTTCATCATCCACAAAGTTGATGTTGAAATTAACTATGTATGATGTTGAAATTTCTTAACTTTTTATTCCATTTGGTATCAATTTATGTTGTTACTATTTAAATACAATCAAAAATTTAAAAAAAGAGAGAGAAAAATGGTTGGAAAGTGCAATGTAATCAATGCGCGATGTCATACTTTTTCTTTCTTACCATTTTATTCCCTCTGGTAACAGTATAAGTTGTTAAGGTTTAAATACAATTACAATTTTTAAAATTGGTTGGAAAGTACTGCATAATCAATGTACAATATCATGTCTTTTCTTTCTTATCATTTTATTCCATTTGATAACAATATAAGTTGTTAAACTTTAAAAACAATTGAAAAAAAAATATATATATAAAAAGGTTTAAAAGTGCAGCATAATCGATGTGCAATGTCATGTTTTTCTTTCTTAACTTTTTATACCATTTGGTATCAATTTATGTTGTTACTATTTAAATAGAATCAAAAATTAAAAAAACTGAAAAAAGTGGTTGGAAAGTGCAGCATAATTGATGCACAATGTCATTTTTTTTCTTAACATTTTATTCCTTCTGGTAACAGTATATGTTGTTAAACTTTAAGTACAATTATAATTTTAAAAATTGGTTGAAAAGTGTAGTATAATCGATGAGCAATGTCATGTCTTTTCTTTCTTAACTTTTTATTCAATTTGATAACAATGTAAGTTGTTAAACTTTAAATACAATTGAAAATTTAAGGAATTGAAAAAAATGGTTGGAAAGTGCAGCATAATTGATGTGCAATGTCATGTTTTTTCTTTCTTAACTTTTTATTCCATTTGGTATCAATTTATGTTGTAATTATTTAAATACAATTAAAAAAAAATGAAAAAAAGTAGTTGGAAACTGCAGCATAATCAATGCACAATGTCATACTTTTTCTTTCATAACGTTTTATTCCATCTATCTTTATATATAAAAATCTTCTGTGCGTGTGTATGTAATTGAACTCCTCATAAACGACTGGACCGATTTTGAAGAAATTTTGTCTGTGCGTTCCAGTAGATTCGAGAATGGTTTAGATTCACATTTCGTCGAAATTGATTCAGTACTTTTTTAGTAATTAGGCAAAAACTAATAGTTAGTGATTTTTCGCTAATTAAAATGCTATATATATAAAAAAAAGTCTGGGTTTCGTATTAATCACAGCACAAAAAAATCTACCGAACCAAAAATCTTGAAAACTGGGGGTAAAAATACTTCTTATAACATCGAGTGCCGCTAAGACGGGATTTTCGAAAATTCCCCCCCCCCCCCCCCCACGGAGGTTAAAAAAAAGAACGAACTTTTTTAAAAATCCTTTAAAATCGGCGTTTGTAGATATTTTTCAACTGATAACATATTTTAGTGCATCTTTCATTCTGAATCGAATGGTGCTAAGCAAAATCGTTTAAATCCAGTAGCTCGTGAGATAATTCACATTTTCCTAATTTGGCAATGTCTTTGGCGCAAAAACCTGAAATTTTCAATCCTCATCTATATATATAAAAGATAGTCTGGATTTCGTATTAATCACAGCACAAAAAAATCTACCGAACTAAAAATCTTAAAAATTGGGGTAAAAATACTTCTTATAACATCGAGCGCCGCTAAAAATGGATTTTCGAAAATTCCACCCCTACGATGAGTAGAAAAAAGAACGAACTTTTAAAAAATTCCTTAAAATCGGCTTTTGTAGTTATTTTTCAACTGATAACATATTTTAGTGCATTTTTTCATTCTGAATCGAATGGTACTAAGAAAATTCGTTTAAATCCAGTAGTTCGTGAGATAATTCACATTTTCCTAATTTGGCGATGTCTTCGGCGCAAAAACCTGAAATTTTCAATGCTTATCTTTATATATAAAAATCTGTGCGTGTGTATGTAACTGAACTCCTCCTGATAACATCGCCAAATTAGGAAAATGTGAATTATCTCTCGAACTATTGGATTTAAACGAATTTTCTTAGTACCAATCGATTCAGAATGAAAAAATGCACTAAAATATGTTATCAGTTGAAAAATAACTACAAAAGCCGATTTTTGTGGAATTTTTTAAAAGGCGCAAAAACCTGAAATTTTCAGTGCTCATCTTTATATATAAAAATCTTCTGTGCGTGTGTATGTAATTGAACTCCTTTTAAACGACTGGACCGATTTTGATGAAATATTGTGTGTGCGTTCCAGTAGATTCGAGAATGGTTTAGATTCATATTTCGTCGAAATTGATTCAGTACTTTTTTAGTAATTAGGCAAATACTAATAGTTAGTGATTTTTCGCTAATTAAAAGTGTTGAATAATTTCGATGAGTAGAGTGCGGACGGAATGTCCGAGCGGTCTAAGGCGCCAGATTTAAGCTCAGCTTCTTGAAGAAAGAGATTACGTGTTCGAACCCCACTCCTGATAAACGTGTATGCTTTACAATGATATTTTCTGTATTATAATTTTGATTAACCGACTTCAGAAAATCGTTAACTTTTAACTAAAAAGAGAAAAATAAACTTTTCTATCAAAAATTGAGCCGACTTCAAAAAACACTGAAGAGTGAAAAATAATTTCCTTACATAATTGTAATAAAAAATTAAGAGCGTAGTGTATATCGTGCGTATTACCATATTTACGTACATTTATTTGATTTTCTGGAGTCGGTGCCAAGAAGGACAACGTCTGTCGGTGACAGGACAACGTCTGTCGGGTCCGCTAGTTAACAGTATAAGTTGTTAAACTTAAATACAATTATAACTTAAAAAAACACACACGGACATTCGCGCAAGCGCCCTGTGCCGCCTAAACGGAGCAGCACACTCAGGCACGGTAGAAAGAGTGGGAGATACTAGTTCCCCTCGATCTTACGCTTTTTCGATCAGCATCACGTGACCCTGACGCGAGTTTGGAAGTTTTTACCCATACAAAAAGTGCTCAGCGCCGCTAAAGAAGTTTTCACTTTGCCAGTAATCCAAAGGGGTAAAAGAGCAAAAAAACATTCTAAAAATGCGATGTCTGTATGTTAAGGGCCTAGAAACATAAAATTTGGCATGTTCATTACTTATAAGATATAAATGATCACTAAGAACATTTGTTAACAAATACAAAATTTAACAAGTTGGAAATTGCACGTGAACGTAGCAAATCAGGTGCGTTCGTACGATAACGAAGTTTTAAAAATATTCACATCTTGCTGATGTAGTACAGCGTACTTCGGATACAGTATAGTAGTCGAAATCTTTGTGTTTCTGTAAATATGCAAGTAGTAAATTTTATTATACTTCATTAACGTATATCTTATTCATAAAATGTGAAGTAGTTGAATATAATTAAAATACGCCCCAAACAATGTGTCCCCGTATAGCATTATGTAGTGGAATACTTTTGTGTGGCCCTGTAATTTAATAATAAAAATTCTTTGGATCACAGATAGTACAGAATGCATATTTTAGTATATATTTCATAGATTCATGCCAATTCTATTATGTTCGAATAAGTGTAACATCATTAAAATGCATTTGAAACTTTATTCCCATTGACCGTAATGCAATGGAATACTTTTGATTGTCCCTGTACATGATCTATGCATCCGACTTTCATAACATTTGGAATGACTCGACAAAATTACGCAATAATTATATGTTTTAAATTTCAAACTATTAAAATGCATTTGAAACTTTTTTCCCCATTGACCGTAATGTAACGGAATTCTTTTGATTGTCCCTGTAATTGATCTATGCATCCGATTTTCATAACCTTTGAAATGACTCGACAAAATTACACAATAATTATATTTTTTAAATGTCAAACGATTAAAATGCATTTGAAACTTTTTTCCCCATTGACCGTAATGTAACGGAATCCTTTTGATTGTCCCTGTAATTGAGCTATCCATCCGATTTTCATAAAATTTGAAATGACTCGACAAAATTATGTTATAATTATATATTTTAAATTTCAGAAGATTCGGTTGGGTAGTTTTTGCGTTGTTATATGCGGACGGACAGACAGACAGACAGACGGACAGACAGACAGACAGACGGACAGACAGACAGACGGACAGACAGACAGACGGACGGACTGAGCGACAACAATAGGTGCTACGTATTTACATAATTACGAACGCACCTAAAAAGGGTTAAAATGCGCTAAAAGCGTTCTAAAAACTTTTTACATAGCAATATTTAAGCAATCTTGGGAAGTTAGCGAACCGTTTCAAAATAAAAATGTCAAAATGATGGCGACAGTACTTGCTCTAACAAAAGTATTGTATAAACTAGGACTTCCCTCAGAGGGATTAGTCTGAGCGATATTGCTGAGAACATAGATTTAACAATAATTTGCAAAAAGTAAAAGAAGAAATAATAACATACTACCTTTAATTGTCCATATACTGCCACAAGCTCAAATGACGAAAAAGGCCAAAGTAAAATATAGAGTTACAAAATAGTCTATACAGGGTGATTCATAAAAGATGGGCAGAACTTTAAGGGGTTATAGTACACTTAAAGACAAATAATATTAAATAGGAGACTAAGGGTCACAGACGTATTCCCAAGGAGATAGGGGGCATTAAAGTTTAGGGTCCGAAATTTCAAATGATTATAAAAAATGGAAAAATTGGTCGATTCGTTTGCGGTTTTTACAAAAAATTTTCTTTATGCCAGTATTTTCTTGAAATAAAATTTTAAAGTTCAATTTCAAAAAATGCCGATAGGGGGCGCTTTAGACTTTGGAGTAACAAACAACTATTTTTTAACGTTATTTTTTGTAGTTCTTTAAATGGTTTCGAAAGCTTAGACTTAAACTTAAATTTTGATCTAAAAATCTGAGTCCTAACGAGTAGTTAAGTAGCGTAAACTGAAATTTGAAATTTGAAACCCTTCTCCCCCCCAGAACAAAAATCAGTTATTCCCGATCTTTGTGTCGTAGATTAGGCTCTAACTACTGCCGCGTTTTGCTAAAATTATTCTTTATGTCAGTATTTTCTTGAAAATAAATTTTAAAGAAAATTTTCAAAAAATTCCGATAGAGAGCGCTTTAGACTTTGGAGTAACGAACAACTATTTTATACCGTTATTTTTTGTGTCTCATTAAATGCTTTCTAAAGCTTAGACTTAAACTTAAATTTTCAGCTCAAAATCTGAATCGCTGAGCGTGGTTCAGTAGCGAGGGGAGGGGGTTCAAATTTCAACTTCTGAACATAGTTCAGTTTGCACTACTTAATCATGCCCAGCGATTCTGTGCTGTGATACGAGGCAAAAATACAACTTTCGTCAAGGACTGCATAGTCGGAATTCACTCATAAAGGCACTGGCACAGTTGGAAACGTCGCTCATGCAAACGTTAAAGCTCCATTCCTGACGCTAGTCACCGGGTGAAGAAGGAGACAGAAAATATGCAAATGTCAAATGGGGAAGAAGCACACGTATGCAAAATTTCGACACGATTCAGGCATAAAAACCACTGAACGGTGAGTCAAGTGTAAGTCGCTGTAGTAATGAATCGGAAGATGGTGTCCTTCACGAATAAGGAAAAGGCTGAGATGCATTTAATTTACGGAGCGGCAGATGGAAATGGTGCAGAGGCACAACGAATGTACGGAGAGCGATTTCCCAACAGGCGGTTGCCTAACCGCAAAACTTTCTAGCGCTTGCACAGACAGTTGTATGAGACGGGATCATTTCTCGCTTCCCGGTCGAATGAAGATCGTGCAAAAAAGGACGAATCAATAGTTGTTGCAGAAGCCATTCTGGATGTAGTAGCGGCGCAGCCAAGTACAAGTACACGAACAGTGGCTAGGCAGGTGGATACCTCACAGTCCATGACTTGGAGGGTACTGAAGGATGAACATTTGCTCCCGTTTCATGTGCAACGAGTCCAGAAATTGTCTCCAGGGGATTATCCAAATCGTATTGAATTCGCCCGCTGGTTTCTGCAGCAGAACGCGCTAAATCCACATTTTGGACGAACTGTGATTTTCACCGATGAATGTAACTTCACACGTGAAGGTACATTTAACACACACAATGCACATGTATGGGCGGATGTCAATCCATATGCTACGTATCCACATGCTCATCAGAGTCGCTTTTCCATCAATGTTTGGGCAGGAAACCTCGGAGACCACCTAATCGGACCGTACCTTCTTCCTGAACGCCTCAACGGTAAAACATACCTCACATTTCTGCAACATGTGCTGCCAGACCTGTTAAACGTTGTTCCTCCACGCATCTGGCGGGTCATGTGGTTCCAGCACGATGGAGCGCCAGCCCATTACGTACGAGACGTCCGCAACTATCTGGACATCACATTTCCGAACAGATGGATTGGTCGAGGTGGTCCTGTTGCTTGGTCTGCTCGCTCGCCAGATCTTTCACCCCTCGATTTCTTTTTTTGGGGACAATTGAAGGCTCTTATGTATGAGACACCCATTGAATCCCCCGAGGAACTGGTCGCCAGACTTTCCGCCGCTGTAGGGGAAGTGCTCGAAAAGCCTGATGTTTTCGCGAATGTTCGCCGTTCCATTCTTCGCCGTTGTTCTGCGTGCATAACCTCTGGTGGTCACAATTTTGAACATTTATTGTAATTACATGTTAATAAATATGCTTTGGTAACATAATCCTAATTTGTGTCTTTTTACCTCGTATCACAGCACACAATGTGTGGACATGGTAAACTGAACTGTGCTCAGGAGTAGAAATTTCAAACCCCTCTCCCCAGAAACTTAACCACGTCTAACGATTCAGATTTTGGGCTGAAAATTTAAGTCTAAGCTTTAGAAAGCATTTAATGAGACACAAAAAATAACGGTATAAAATAGTTGTTCGTTACTCCAAAGTCTAAAGCGCCCTCTATCGGAATTTTTTGAAAATTTTCTTTAAAATTTATTTTCAAGAAAATACTGACATAAAGAATAATTTTAGCAAAACGCCGCAGTAGTTAGAGCCTAATCTACGACACAAAGATCGGGAATAACTGATTTTTGTTCTGGGGGGAGAAGGGTTTCAAATTTCAAATTTCAGTTTACGCTACTTAACTACTCGTTAGGACTCAGATTTTTAGATCAAAATTTAAGTTTAAGTCTAAGCTTTCGAAATCATTTAAAGAAATACAAGAAATAACGTTAAAAAATAGTTGTTTGTTACTCCAAAGTCTAAAACGCCCCCTATCGGCATTTTTTGAAATTGAACTTTAAAATTTTATTTCAAGAAAATACTGACATAAAGAAAATTTTTTGCAAAAACCGCAAACGAATCGACCAACTTTTCCATTTTTTATAATCATTTGAAATTTCGGACCCTAAACTTTAATGCCCCCTATCTCCTTGGGAATACGTCTGGGACCCTTAGTCTCCTATTTAATATTATTTGTCTTTAAGTGTACTATAACCCATTAAAGTTCTGCCCATCTTTTATGAATCACCCTGTATAAATTCGTATACACGGTTAAAAAATGGAAAAGCAATTTATGCAAAACACTCGTGCATGGGTATAAATTTGGAAATACGCAATGCGTTAAAAGTAATACAGATAATAAAATACTAAAATAACTTGTATCGGAATTTGAACTCTTTGAAATTACATCAAAAACACAAACAGACACTACAGCAATTTTAGGACCTAAAAATGGCACAAATCATGAATGTTGAATAGAAAAAGGGAATGGTTTATATGGTGTATGGACCCCTTAAATAATTAATACATAATAGTTAATATATATAAAAGTATAATATCTACATCTGATTTCTATTGATGCGATGAGGTTCTCGATAGAAATTTAGGGAATTCTCTCTTTAAAAAGTGATACATAAAAATTCCGAAAACGCCAACAAAGGAATGCAATGCGTCGTTTAACTGTGTGTTATAGATATAATTAATTCGATTTAAATGGATCGTTTATGCTAGCCACTACATACAGTTTTATTTTATTTTCAAACCTATTTTTAAGAAGTTGAGCAATATCTTGGAATAAATAAAATGCTTTATATGCTAAAAATGCAATGCTTATAATATAAGGTATGACATGACATTTGAATATCTCATCTGCATAACCTTTGTGATGTCAAAGAATCATCACAAGTGATTTAGAAATCTGAACACATTTCTTCGGCAAAACATGCAGGCTCAAATACGCCAAAGTGAACTCGATTATGCATTTTTACCCGAATAAGTTATTATTTTAAAGACCTGTAATGACAAATGAGGAAATGTCTCTATGATAAAATCTCTTGATTGGAAAAAAATACTGCCCCTCCCCCCCACATGCCATTATGTTTCGGAAGTCTTTTGTGGTATCCTGTAAGTGAATAATAAGTTTTCTTTGTGTGGCATATTCTGAAAAATTTATATTCTAGAGCACTTCATAAATTTTACAATAATCTCTTTATGTTTCAACGGTAGTTATAATTAAAAAGTATTTGGAACTATCTCAACCGTTCGGCCGTAATGTAACGGAATATTTTGACAGAGCTTATATTTGAACTATGTATCCAATTTTAATAAAATTTCTTATGACTCAACAAAATTTGTATCAAATACATGTTTAAAATTTCAACCGTTTCTGTTGGGTAGTTTTTGTGGAGTTATATGTGGACAGACTGATGGATAGTCAGACAGAGGGACGCATCAGACGACGACTGTATGCGCTATGTATTTATATAATTTTGAACGTACTTAAAAAATAGTTAAATTTAAAAGCGCATGCCAAAATTTAAACAAATTTCAGCAAGTGTTACTAAAAGACAGTATTGTAGCTGATTTTTTTAATGTGTCCCTGTAAATAGTTAAAAAAGGCTATGAATATTCTGTTTTAACGTAATCGTAGTGAAACTCGGTGATTTATATCAGTTTCAATCAATCTGAAATAGCGTAATGTCATTAACATACTCTGTTAACGTTTCTTACCCATAGATGATAATGTAATCAAATTCTTTTGGGTGCCCCTTTAAAGGAACTTATATCTCACATACATCATATACAATACCAAACATGCCTAGCGGACCTTAATAAGGTTTACAAATTGCATTAAAATAACCGTATATTTACAGGTATTAGAGCGAAGCCAGGCGGATGTATGGCCACATGGACAAAGAAACCGAATGCATAATCAATTTTCAACTTTGTTGGTAAGTATTAAAAATGCAACCCCAAGGCTCAAGATTGAAATCAGATTGGTTCCTTTAATGCCAAATAAATAAATAAATAAATACATAAATAATAAAGCTCTCCAAAAAACCAGAAAAGAACACGGAACTTATATATGGCATAATTGGCGCCAGAATAACGTTATTTTGCATGGCTTAGTAACCCTGCTACTGTTGTTTATTTATTAATAAATTGTTTATTTACTTAATATATATAGTTTTTTCAATATTTATTAATTAATCGTGTTTTTACTTATTATTATTTCATTTTTAAAATAATAGAAAATAATTGAAATACATATATATGCAACCAATATTTAAAAAAAAAAAAAAGGCACTCCGGGAGTGCCGACAGAAGTGAAAACTTGAACAATTATGTGTGTATTTTTTTAGTCGTCTGGACATATTTTATTGTGCAGAAAATATTTTTAAATGAAGTATTTTTTATTCATTATTATAAACTACGGCTACAAAAATTATATTACAATTTTCATTTAATGCGCTATTGTACATGAAAAATAATGCATATTATTTTACATACAAAAATTGCAATCTATTGCTTAAAACATAAATTTACAAATGCATGAAATATGAAATATCGTCATTTGGTATTCTTTGAAGTAAATACCCATAAAACTTATGAATTTTCATCCCCATTTCAACAATTCTTCCATCATCATCATCATCATCATTATTATCATTATATTCTAGATTTGATATTATAGGTTTATGGTAACTAAAATATATAGCAAACAATTTTGATTCAATTCTATTTAAATATCTTGTAAAGACTGCATCAATTGTAATTTTTTATCTCTCTGTGCTAAGATTGCGATGGTTGGTCATTGTTAAATCAAATTTTCTATTTAAAAATTCAATTAATTGTAGATTTTCATCATCCACAAAGTTGATGTTGAAATTAACTATGTATGATGTTGAAATTTCTTAACTTTTTATTCCATTTGGTATCAATTTATGTTGTTACTATTTAAATACAATCAAAAATTTAAAAAAAGAGAGAGAAAAATGGTTGGAAAGTGCAATGTAATCAATGCGCGATGTCATACTTTTTCTTTCTTACCATTTTATTCCCTCTGGTAACAGTATAAGTTGTTAAGGTTTAAATACAATTACAATTTTTAAAATTGGTTGGAAAGTACTGCATAATCAATGTACAATATCATGTCTTTTCTTTCTTATCATTTTATTCCATTTGATAACAATATAAGTTGTTAAACTTTAAAAACAATTGAAAAAAATATATATATATAAAAAGGTTTAAAAGTGCAGCATAATCGATGTGCAATGTCATGTTTTTCTTTCTTAACTTTTTATACCATTTGGTATCAATTTATGTTGTTACTATTTAAATAGAATCAAAAATTAAAAAAACTGAAAAAAGTGGTTGGAAAGTGCAGCATAATTGATGCACAATGTCATTTTTTTTCTTAACATTTTATTCCTTCTGGTAACAGTATATGTTGTTAAACTTTAAGTACAATTATAATTTTAAAAATTGGTTGAAAAGTGTAGTATAATCGATGAGCAATGTCATGTCTTTTCTTTCTTAACTTTTTATTCAATTTGATAACAATGTAAGTTGTTAAACTTTAAATACAATTGAAAATTTAAGGAATTGAAAAAAATGGTTGGAAAGTGCAGCATAATTGATGTGCAATGTCATGTTTTTTCTTTCTTAACTTTTTATTCCATTTGGTATCAATTTATGTTGTAATTATTTAAATACAATTAAAAAAAAATGAAAAAAAGTAGTTGGAAACTGCAGCATAATCAATGCACAATGTCATACTTTTTCTTTCATAACGTTTTATTCCATCTATCTTTATATATAAAAATCTTCTGTGCGTGTGTATGTAATTGAACTCCTCATAAACGACTGGACCGATTTTGAAGAAATTTTGTCTGTGCGTTCCAGTAGATTCGAGAATGGTTTAGATTCACATTTCGTCGAAATTGATTCAGTACTTTTTTAGTAATTAGGCAAAAACTAATAGTTAGTGATTTTTCGCTAATTAAAATGCTATATATATAAAAAAAAGTCTGGGTTTCGTATTAATCACAGCACAAAAAAATCTACCGAACCAAAAATCTTGAAAACTGGGGGTAAAAATACTTCTTATAACATCGAGTGCCGCTAAGACGGGATTTTCGAAAATTCCCCCCCCCCCCCCCCACGGAGGTTAAAAAAAAGAACGAACTTTTTTAAAAATCCTTTAAAATCGGCGTTTGTAGATATTTTTCAACTGATAACATATTTTAGTGCATCTTTCATTCTGAATCGAATGGTGCTAAGCAAAATCGTTTAAATCCAGTAGCTCGTGAGATAATTCACATTTTCCTAATTTGGCAATGTCTTTGGCGCAAAAACCTGAAATTTTCAATCCTCATCTATATATATAAAAGATAGTCTGGATTTCGTATTAATCACAGCACAAAAAAATCTACCGAACTAAAAATCTTAAAAATTGGGGTAAAAATACTTCTTATAACATCGAGCGCCGCTAAAAATGGATTTTCGAAAATTCCACCCCTACGATGAGTAGAAAAAAGAACGAACTTTTAAAAAATTCCTTAAAATCGGCTTTTGTAGTTATTTTTCAACTGATAACATATTTTAGTGCATTTTTTCATTCTGAATCGAATGGTACTAAGAAAATTCGTTTAAATCCAGTAGTTCGTGAGATAATTCACATTTTCCTAATTTGGCGATGTCTTCGGCGCAAAAACCTGAAATTTTCAATGCTTATCTTTATATATAAAAATCTGTGCGTGTGTATGTAACTGAACTCCTCCTGATAACATCGCCAAATTAGGAAAATGTGAATTATCTCTCGAACTATTGGATTTAAACGAATTTTCTTAGTACCAATCGATTCAGAATGAAAAAATGCACTAAAATATGTTATCAGTTGAAAAATAACTACAAAAGCCGATTTTTGTGGAATTTTTTAAAAGGCGCAAAAACCTGAAATTTTCAGTGCTCATCTTTATATATAAAAATCTTCTGTGCGTGTGTATGTAATTGAACTCCTTTTAAACGACTGGACCGATTTTGATGAAATATTGTGTGTGCGTTCCAGTAGATTCGAGAATGGTTTAGATTCATATTTCGTCGAAATTGATTCAGTACTTTTTTAGTAATTAGGCAAATACTAATAGTTAGTGATTTTTCGCTAATTAAAAGTGTTGAATAATTTCGATGAGTAGAGTGCGGACGGAATGTCCGAGCGGTCTAAGGCGCCAGATTTAAGCTCAGCTTCTTGAAGAAAGAGATTACGTGTTCGAACCCCACTCCTGATAAACGTGTATGCTTTACAATGATATTTTCTGTATTATAATTTTGATTAACCGACTTCAGAAAATCGTTAACTTTTAACTAAAAAGAGAAAAATAAACTTTCTATCAAAAATTGAGCCGACTTCAAAAAACACTGAAGAGTGAAAAATAATTTCCTTACATAATTGTAATAAAAAATTAAGAGCGTAGTGTATATCGTGCGTATTACCATATTTACGTACATTTATTTGATTTTCTGGAGTCGGTGCCAAGAAGGACAACGTCTGTCGGTGACAGGACAACGTCTGTCGGGTCCGCTAGTTAACAGTATAAGTTGTTAAACTTAAATACAATTATAACTTAAAAAAACACACACGGACATTCGCGCAAGCGCCCTGTGCCGCCTAAACGGAGCAGCACACTCAGGCACGGTAGAAAGAGTGGGAGATACTAGTTCCCCTCGATCTTACGCTTTTTCGATCAGCATCACGTGACCCTGACGCGAGTTTGGAAGTTTTTACCCATACAAAAAGTGCTCAGCGCCGCTAAAGAAGTTTTCACTTTGCCAGTAATCCAAAGGGGTAAAAGAGCAAAAAAACATTCTAAAAATGCGATGTCTGTATGTTAAGGGCCTAGAAACATAAAATTTGGCATGTTCATTACTTATAAGATATAAATGATCACTAAGAACATTTGTTAACAAATACAAAATTTAACAAGTTGGAAATTGCACGTGAACGTAGCAAATCAGGTGCGTTCGTACGATAACGAAGTTTTAAAAATATTCACATCTTGCTGATGTAGTACAGCGTACTTCGGATACAGTATAGTAGTCGAAATCTTTGTGTTTCTGTAAATATGCAAGTAGTAAATTTTATTATACTTCATTAACGTATATCTTATTCATAAAATGTGAAGTAGTTGAATATAATTAAAATACGCCCCAAACAATGTGTCCCCGTATAGCATTATGTAGTGGAATACTTTTGTGTGGCCCTGTAATTTAATAATAAAAATTCTTTGGATCACAGATAGTACAGAATGCATATTTTAGTATATATTTCATAGATTCATGCCAATTCTATTATGTTCGAATAAGTGTAACATCATTAAAATGCATTTGAAACTTTATTCCCATTGACCGTAATGCAATGGAATACTTTTGATTGTCCCTGTACATGATCTATGCATCCGACTTTCATAACATTTGGAATGACTCGACAAAATTACGCAATAATTATATGTTTTAAATTTCAAACTATTAAAATGCATTTGAAACTTTTTTCCCCATTGACCGTAATGTAACGGAATTCTTTTGATTGTCCCTGTAATTGATCTATGCATCCGATTTTCATAACCTTTGAAATGACTCGACAAAATTATGTTATAATTATATATTTTAAATTTCAGAAGATTCGGTTGGGTAGTTTTTGCGTTGTTATATGCGGACGGACAGACAGACAGACAGACGGACAGACAGACAGACGGACAGACAGACATACGGACGGACTGAGCGACAACAATAGGTGCTACGTATTTACATAATTACGAACGCACCTAAAAAGGGTTAAAATGCGCTAAAAGCGTTCTAAAAACTTTTTACATAGCAATATTTAAGCAATCTTGGGAAGTTAGCGAACCGTTTCAAAATAAAAATGTCAAAATGATGGCGACAGTACTTGCTCTAACAAAAGTATTGTATAAACTAGGACTTCCCTCAGAGGGATTAGTCTGAGCGATATTGCTGAGAACATAGATTTAACAATAATTTGCAAAAAGTAAAAGAAGAAATAATAACATACTACCTTTAATTGTCCATATACTGCCACAAGCTCAAATGACGAAAAAGGCCAAAGTAAAATATAGAGTTACAAAATAGTCTATACAGGGTGATTCATAAAAGATGGGCAGAACTTTAAGGGGTTATAGTACACTTAAAGACAAATAATATTAAATAGGAGACTAAGGGTCACAGACGTATTCCCAAGGAGATAGGGGGCATTAAAGTTTAGGGTCCGAAATTTCAAATGATTATAAAAAATGGAAAAATTGGTCGATTCGTTTGCGGTTTTTACAAAAAATTTTCTTTATGCCAGTATTTTCTTGAAATAAAATTTTAAAGTTCAATTTCAAAAAATGCCGATAGGGGGCGCTTTAGACTTTGGAGTAACAAACAACTATTTTTTAACGTTATTTTTTGTAGTTCTTTAAATGGTTTCGAAAGCTTAGACTTAAACTTAAATTTTGATCTAAAAATCTGAGTCCTAACGAGTAGTTAAGTAGCGTAAACTGAAATTTGAAATTTGAAACCCTTCTCCCCCCAGAACAAAAATCAGTTATTCCCGATCTTTGTGTCGTAGATTAGGCTCTAACTACTGCCGCGTTTTGCTAAAATTATTCTTTATGTCAGTATTTTCTTGAAAATAAATTTTAAAGAAAATTTTCAAAAAATTCCGATAGAGAGCGCTTTAGACTTTGGCGTAACGAACAACTATTTTATACCGTTATTTTTTGTGTCTCATTAAATGCTTTCTAAAGCTTAGACTTAAACTTAAATTTTCAGCTCAAAATCTGAATCGCTGAGCGTGGTTCAGTAGCGAGGGGAGGGGGTTCAAATTTCAACTTCTGAACATAGTTCAGTTTGCACTACTTAATCATGCCCAGCGATTCTGTGCTGTGATACGAGGCAAAAATACAACTTTCGTCAAGGACTGCATAGTCGGAATTCACTCATAAAGGCACTGGCACAGTTGGAAACGTCGCTCATGCAAACGTTAAAGCTCCATTCCTGACGCTAGTCACCGGGTGAAGAAGGAGACAGAAAATATGCAAATGTCAAATGGGGAAGAAGAAGCACACGTATGCAAAATTTCGACACGATTCAGGCATAAAAACCACTGAACGGTGAGTCAAGTGTAAGTCGCTGTAGTAATGAATCGGAAGATGGTGTCCTTCACGAATAAGGAAAAGGCTGAGATGCATTTAATTTACGGAGC
This sequence comes from Maratus speculifer, assembly GCA_964019185.1. NCBI lineage: Eukaryota > Metazoa > Arthropoda > Arachnida > Araneae > Salticidae > Maratus > Maratus speculifer. The sequence goes on from OZ025290.1 coordinate 154,716,310, forward strand.
GGCAGATGGAAATGGTGCAGAGGCACAACGAATGTACGGAGAGCGATTTCCCAACAGGCGGTTGCCTAACCGCAAAACTTTCTAGCGCTTGCACAGACAGTTGTATGAGACGGGATCATTTCTCGCTTCCCGGTCGAATGCAGATCGTGCAAAAAAGGACGAATCAATAGTTGTTGCAGAAGCCATTCTGGATGTAGTAGCGGCGCAGCCAAGTACAAGTACACGAACAGTGGCTAGGCAGGTGGATACCTCACAGTCCATGACTTGGAGGGTACTGAAGGATGAACATTTGCTCCCGTTTCATGTGCAACGAGTCCAGAAATTGTCTCCAGGGGATTATCCAAATCGTATTGAATTCGCCCGCTGGTTTCTGCAGCAGAACGCGCTAAATCCACATTTTGGACGAACTGTGATTTTCACCGATGAATGTAACTTCACACGTGAAGGTACATTTAACACACACAATGCACATGTATGGGCGGATGTCAATCCATATGCTACGTATCCACATGATCATCAGAGTCGCTTTTCCATCAATGTTTGGGCAGGAAACCTCGGAGACCACCTAATCGGACCATACCTTCTTCCTGAACGCCTCAACGGTAAAACATACCTCACATTTCTGCAACATGTGCTGCCAGACCTGTTAAACGTTGTTCCTCCACGCATCTGGCGGGTCATGTGGTTCCAGCACGATGGAGCGCCAGCCCATTACGTACGAGACGTCCGCAACTATCTGGACATCACATTTCCGAACAGATGGATTGGTCGAGGTGGTCCTGTTGCTTGGTCTGCTCGCTCGCCAGATCTTTCACCCCTCGATTTCTTTTTTTGGGGACAATTGAAGGCTCTTATGTATGAGACACCCATTGAATCCCCCGAGGAACTGGTCGCCAGACTTTCCGCCGCTGTAGGGGAAGTGCTCGAAAAGCCTGATGTTTTCGCGAATGTTCGCCGTTCCATTCTTCGCCGTTGTTCTGCGTGCATAACCTCTGGTGTTCACAATTTTGAACATTTATTGTAATTACATGTTAATAAATATGCTTTGGTAACATAATCCTAATTTGTGTCTTTTTACCTCGTATCACAGCACACAATGTGTGGACATGGTAAACTGAACTGTGCTCAGGAGTAGAAATTTCAAACCCCTCTCCCCAGAAACTTAACCACGTCTAACGATTCAGATTTTGGGCTGAAAATTTAAGTCTAAGCTTTAGAAAACATTTAATGAGACACAAAAAATAACGGTATAAAATAGTTGTTCGTTACTCCAAAGTCTAAAGCGCCCTCTATCGGAATTTTTTGAAAATTTTCTTTAAAATTTATTTTCAAGAAAATACTGACATAAAGAATAATTTTAGCAAAACGCCGCAGTAGTTAGAGCCTAATCTACGACACAAAGATCGGGAATAACTGATTTTTGTTCTGGGGGGAGAAGGGTTTCAAATTTCAAATTTCAGTTTACGCTACTTAACTACTCGTTAGGACTCAGATTTTTAGATCAAAATTTAAGTTTAAGTCTAAGCTTTCGAAATCATTTAAAGAAATACAAGAAATAACGTTAAAAAATAGTTGTTTGTTACTCCAAAGTCTAAAACGCCCCCTATCGGCATTTTTTGAAATTGAACTTTAAAATTTTATTTCAAGAAAATACTGACATAAAGAAAATTTTTTGCAAAAACCGCAAACGAATCGACCAACTTTTCCATTTTTTATAATCATTTGAAATTTCGGACCCTAAACTTTAATGCCCCCTATCTCCTTGGGAATACGTCTGGGACCCTTAGTCTCCTATTTAATATTATTTGTCTTTAAGTGTACTATAACCCATTAAAGTTCTGCCCATCTTTTATGAATCACCCTGTATAAATTCGTATACACGGTTAAAAAATGGAAAAGCAATTTATGCAAAACACTCGTGCATGGGTATAAATTTGGAAATACGCAATGCGTTAAAAGTAATACAGATAATAAAATACTAAAATAACTTGTATCGGAATTTGAACTCTTTGAAATTACATCAAAAACACAAACAGACACTACAGCAATTTTAGGACCTAAAAATGGCACTAATCATGAATGTTGAATAGAAAAAGGGAATGGTTTATATGGTGTATGGACCCCTTAAATAATTAATACATAATAGTTAATATATATAAAAGTATAATATCTACATCTGATTTCTATTGATGCGATGAGGTTCTCGATAGAAATTTAGGGAATTCTCTCTTTAAAAAGTGATACATAAAAATTCCGAAAACGCCAACAAAGGAATGCAATGCGTCGTTTAACTGTGTGCTATAGATATAATTAATTCGATTTAAATGGATCGTTTATGCTAGCCACTACATACAGTTTTATTTTATTTTCAAACCTATTTTTAAGAAGTTGAGCAATATCTTGGAATAAATAAAATGCTTTATATGCTAAAAATGCAATGCTTATAATATAAGGTATGACATGACATTTGAATATCTCATCTGCATAACCTTTGTGATGTCAAAGAATCATCACAAGTGATTTAGAAATCTGAACACATTTCTTCGGCAAAACATGCAGGCTCAAATACGCCAAAGTGAACTCGATTATGCATTTTTACCCGAATAAGTTATTATTTTAAAGACCTGTAATGACAAATGAGGAAATGTCTCTATGATAAAATCTCTTGATTGGAAAAAAATACTGCCCCTCCCCCCCACATGCCATTATGTTTCGGAAGTCTTTTGTGGTATCCTGTAAGTGAATAATAAGTTTTCTTTGTGTGGCATATTCTGAAAAATTTATATTCTAGAGCACTTCATAAATTTTACAATAATCTCTTTATGTTTCAACGGTAGTTATAATTAAAAAGTATTTGGAACTATCTCAACCGTTCGGCCGTAATGTAACGGAATATTTTGACAGAGCTTATATTTGAACTATGTATCCAATTTTAATAAAATTTCTTATGACTCAACAAAATTTGTATCAAATACATGTTTAAAATTTCAACCGTTTCTGTTGGGTAGTTTTTGTGGAGTTATATGTGGACAGACTGATGGATAGTCAGACAGAGGGACGCATCAGACGACGACTGTATGCGCTATGTATTTATATAATTTTGAACGTACTTAAAAAATAGTTAAATTTAAAAGCGCATGCCAAAATTTAAACAAATTTCAGCAAGTGTTACTAAAAGACAGTATTGTAGCTGATTTTTTTAATGTGTCCCTGTAAATAGTTAAAAAAGGCTATGAATATTCTGTTTTAACGTAATCGTAGTGAAACTCGGTGATTTATATCAGTTTCAATCAATCTGAAATAGCGTAATGTCATTAACATACTCTGTTAACGTTTCTTACCCATAGATGATAATGTAATCAAATTCTTTTGGGTGCCCCTTTAAAGGAACTTATATCTCACATACATCATATACAATACCAAACATGCCTAGCGGACCTTAATAAGGTTTACAAATTGCATTAAAATAACCGTATATTTACAGGTATTAGAGCGAAGCCAGGCGGATGTATGGCCACATGGACAAAGAAACCGAATGCATAATCAATTTTCAACTTTGTTGGTAAGTATTAAAAATGCAACCCCAAGGCTCAAGATTGAAATCAGATTGGTTCCTTTAATGCCAAATAAATAAATAAATAAATACATAAATAATAAAGCTCTCCAAAAAACCAGAAAAGAACACGGAACTTATATATGGCATAATTGGCGCCAGAATAACGTTATTTTGCATGGCTTAGTAACCCTGCTACTGTTGTTTATTTATTAATAAATTGTTTATTTACTTAATATATATAGTTTTTTCAATATTTATTAATTAATCGTGTTTTTACTTATTATTATTTCATTTTTAAAATAATAGAAAATAATTGAAATACATATATATGCAACCAATATTTAAAAAAAAAAAGGCACTCCGGGAGTGCCGACAGAAGTGAAAACTTGAACAATTATGTGTGTATTTTTTTAGTCGTCTGGACATATTTTATTGTGCAGAAAATATTTTTAAATGAAGTATTTTTTATTCATTATTATAAACTACGGCTACAAAAATTATATTACAATTTTCATTTAATGCGCTATTGTACATGAAAAATAATGCATATTATTTTACATACAAAAATTGCAATCTATTGCTTAAAACATAAATTTACAAATGCATGAAATATGAAATATCGTCATTTGGTATTCTTTGAAGTAAATACCCATAAAACTTATGAATTTTCATCCCCATTTCAACAATTCTTCCATCATCATCATCATCATCATTATTATCATTATATTCTAGATTTGATATTATAGGTTTATGGTAACTAAAATATATAGCAAACAATTTTGATTCAATTCTATTTAAATATCTTGTAAAGACTGCATCAATTGTAATTTTTTATCTCTCTGTGCTAAGATTGCGATGGTTGGTCATTGTTAAATCAAATTTTCTATTTAAAAATTCAATTAATTGTAGATTTTCATCATCCACAAAGTTGATGTTGAAATCCCTACTCAAAATCATCGGCAAATCATCAAATCTCTTTCCAATTCTATCTTGAAGTAATGCAGAAGCCTCTTTAGAACAAATAAATAAATTTTCATACAAAAATTCTCATTTGCACTTAAAGACTTATCCGGTGAAATATAAATGGCAACCAATACAATTAGTTTTTCATTTTCAGAGTGGCAACAACAAACACATATATCACTGATATCAAAAACATTACTACTAAACATACTGGTGTACCTCACATGCACATTCATATGAATTGTGGAAATATATGCCCATTACATCAAACAACCTATTATAAATAGCTACTCCTGCTGCTGGACGACCGTATCTTCTGAAACTTGCAACAAATTGAATAGTAATCAAACAATATAAGTTGTTAAACTTTAAATACAATTTTTTAAAAAATGGTTGGAAAGTGCAGCATAATCGATGCACAATATCATGATTTTTCTTTCTTAACTTTTTATTCCATCTGGTAACAGTATATTTTGTTAAACTTTAAATGCAATTAAAATTTTTAAAAATGGTTTTGAAATGTAGCATAATTGATGTGCAATGTCATGTTTTTTCTTTCTTAACTTTTTATTCCATTTGGTATCAATTTATGTTGTTACTATTTAAATACAATCAAAAATTTAAAAAAAAGAGAGAAAAATGGTTGGAAAGTGCAATGTAATCAATGCGCGATGTCATACTTTTTCTTTCTTGCCATTTTATTCCCTCTGGTAACAGTATAAGTTGTTAAGGTTTAAATACAATTACAATTTTTAAAATTTGTTGGAAAGTACTGCATAATCAATGTACAATATCATGTCTTTTCTTTCTTATCATTTTATTCCATTTGATAACAATATAAGTTGTTAAACTTTAAAAACAATTGAAAATATATATATATATATATATAAAGGTTTAAAAGTGCAGCATAATCGATGTGCAATGTCATGTTTTTCTTTCTTAACTTTTTATACCATTTGGTATCAATTTATGTTGTTAATATTTAAATACAATCAAAAATTTAAAAAACTGAAAAAAGTGGTTGGAAAGTGCAGCATAATTGATGCACAATGTCATTTTTTTTCTTAACATTTTATTCCTTCTGGTAACAGTATATGTAGTTAAACTTTAAATACAATTATAATTTTAAAAATTGGTTGAAAAGTGTAGTATAATCGATGAGCAATGTCATGTCTTTTCTTTCTTAACTTTTTATTCAATTTGATAACAATGTAAGTTGTTAAACTTTAAATACAATTGAAAATTTAAGGAATTGAAAATAATGGTTGGAAAGTGCAGCATAATTGATGTGCAATGTCATATTTTTTCTTTCTTAACTTTTTATTCCATTTGGTATCAATTTATGTTGTTACTATTTAAATACAATCAAAAATTTAAAAAAAGAGAGAGAAAAATGGTTGGAAAGTGCAATGTAATCAATGCGCGATGTCATACTTTTTCTTTCTTACCATTTTATTCCCTCTGGTAACAGTATAAGTTGTTAAGGTTTAAATACAATTACAATTTTTAAAATTGGTTGGAAAGTACTGCATAATCAATGTACAATATCATGTCTTTTCTTTCTTATCATTTTATTCCATTTGATAACAATATAAGTTGTTAAACTTTAAAAACAATTGAAAAAAAAATATATATATATAAAAAGGTTTAAAAGTGCAGCATAATCGATGTGCAATGTCATGTTTTTCTTTCTTAACTTTTTATACCATTTGGTATCAATTTATGTTGTTACTATTTAAATAGAATCAAAAATTAAAAAAACTGAAAAAAGTGGTTGGAAAGTGCAGCATAATTGATGCACAATGTCATTTTTTTTCTTAACATTTTATTCCTTCTGGTAACAGTATATGTTGTTAAACTTTAAGTACAATTATAATTTTAAAAATTGGTTGAAAAGTGTAGTATAATCGATGAGCAATGTCATGTCTTTTCTTTCTTAACTTTTTATTCAATTTGATAACAATGTAAGTTGTTAAACTTTAAATACAATTGAAAATTTAAGGAATTGAAAAAAATGGTTGGAAAGTGCAGCATAATTGATGTGCAATGTCATGTTTTTTCTTTCTTAACTTTTTATTCCATTTGGTATCAATTTATGTTGTAATTATTAGGATGAGCGAAGCGAATCCTCTACTAGTCCACTCAAATTACAATTTGTCGTACGCTTTACAAAAAAACTATTCAATATTTTAACTTCAAATTAAACACAAAAATAAATTATGATCTGTAGATTTGCAGAATATAATTTTTTTTACAGTAAAACGTTAAAAAAATTATTATTTTGATTAATTTATTTTACATGCATTTCCAATACGGAAGCATTTTAGCAAATAAATAAAAAATGAAACGCGTATATTTTCAGAAAAAAAAGTTTAAATCATGGAGTAAATAATTATAGATAGAATCATGATTAATTTATTAAATAAAACATGTTTTCATTATCCCGCAAAATCGTTTGCACAGATGACACTTAAACATTTTAAAAGAATTGTATTATGGATTTTTTTTTTTTTTCTTTTTGTAAACTGGCAACAAAATAATTGTAAACAAATAAAATTAATTCTTAAATTTGTTATATAAATGAAAAATTAAAAGATCTGCGTGAAGTTGTTGGTTCAAGCTCTTTATAAATATTTTTGCGAAGGTCGTATTGTGGCTAAATAATATCGACTCATTAATCAGAAGGATTTTATAGAAAAATAAGACTTTAATAAGTTCGCAAACACAACAATAATTATTCGTGAAAACGTTACTGCGAGAATGAGAGAGCGCTTCGTTAAAAGGTAATTCCATTAATTGAGTTGCCATTCGCAGAAAGTAAACAGTTCTCCCACGCGGAGAGAATTACAGCAATTCTCATACGCTAACATGTATAAAAATGAAGAAATTAAAATAAAATGTTTTACAGTTGAAAATTCATAGTATCAACGAAAGCAGATTTCAAATGTTTTTTCCAGAAAATAGGATTTTGAAGAAGTAACTTTCTTCAAGCTTTCTTCAAATATATTATTCTAAAATAGCTATCAAAGATTATCGGATGTTGATTACAAAGATTGGAAACATGCATATTTCAAACAATTAAAAAACACCAGTGGCTACTTGAAATTGTAAAAACATCTTTAAAAGAGCTTTTAGTTGAAAATTAAAAAAAAAAAATTTTAAAAGTTTGCTTCGAAAATATCTTATGCCAGTTTTACATCATAAGTAAAAAATTAAAATGCGCCAAAACATAAAATAACGTTTTTGTTTAATAAAGATGCAAAAATAATAATAAAAAAAAAATATTGTTACTTTCAAATATCTGTTTTATAAAATAATGCTTCGCGAATCCAAACAAAGCATGGCTTTTGCTAGTTTAAATACAATTAAAAAAAAATGAAAAAAAGTAGTTGGAAACTGCAGCATAATCAATGCACAATGTCATACTTTTTCTTTCATAACGTTTTATTCCATCTATTAACAGTATAAGTTGTTAAACTTAAATACAATTATAACTTAAAAAAACACACACGGACATTCGCGCAAGCGCCCTGTGCCGCCTAAACGGAGCAGCACACTCAGGCACGGTAGAAAGAGTGGGAGATACTAGTTCCCCTCGATCTTACGCTTTTTCGATCAGCATCACGTGACCCTGACGCGAGTTTGGAAGTTTTTACCCATACAAAAAGTGCTCAGCGCCGCTAAAGAAGTTTTCACTTCAAAAAAAATTTCGCCAAATTTGCCCCAAATCCGATGCATATATGATATACCTGCCCTAATAGTACTTTTCTAATATTACCTTTACCTTGGCACTCCAGTTTGGAGTCGAAAAGTGAGATTTGTTGCAAATAGATGAACAGCCGCATAAATAAACCTCATAAACGTTTATGCTTATTATTACATATACATATTGTACGAAAGTCACATACGCACTACGTGGCGCGATTTTTTCTCCCGCAAATTGGCAAAAACTTTGATTTGGTGGAAGTTTTGAATATTGCTCTAAATGTTAATATTAATGGTTTATTGTGTTATTTATGTATTTTATTCTATTTATTATTCTATTTATTATTTATAACTGTTTACTTATTGCTTCCACTGTTGTTTCTTTTTTAAATAGATTGATGAAACAAAATAAATGGGTTACCATGTGAGACATTCAATCGCCATTTTGTTGCAATCGCGCCAACTTAGAAAGCATATGACATCTGTGGCATATTTATGTTTTCATAAAATTTAACCATAAAAAAATACGTGCAATCACGCAATAATCGCAGGGGAAGACACATTGCTTAATGAGAAATAATTTTAAGTAATCTATGTAAAAAAATATAACAGAATATAATCTATGATTAAAAGTAATACCTAAAGAGCGCATGTCAAACATGTATTTTATTTAAAAACGAAATAATTGTTTCCAATCTGCACGCGTGAAATATATAAAATGCTAATATAAAGATTACCGCAAAATCTCAAATACTAAGTTACTAAGTATTATGGCTTTTTTGTTTTAAATGTATAAATAAATAATAATAATAAAATAGATTTCCTTTCCAATTTTTTTATTTCATTTAAGTATGTTTTATTTTAAGTAAATAAAATTGCATGCGTATTTTCTTTTCTCCATGTGCTCGAATTCTGGAATTTAACGAAAACATCCAGCGGGTGAAAAGTGACGTACATCAAATTTCTGTGACGTATGCAAATAAATTGTGCTTTTATATCAGTTTTTTAGTATAACTTTTAAACTATTTGGAATTAATTTTTGAAAGTAGGTGCATTCACGAGGTTACCTTCATAGGTACCATCTGGTACAAACAGAATCTAAATCCGACAAGTACTTTTTGAGATTTGCTTGACGAAAGAATTTTTTTGATTTTTAATATCGTTACGTACTCTGAGTATAAGACTTCGCTACGCTCAGACAATTACCAGATTACAATAGGAATCTAAGGGAATTTGGCGAAGTACCAGAAATAGAGCCACGGTAGCATCTCTTTTGATGCGTAATTTTTGTCGTCAGTTTAATGATATATCGCCAAGTTGGCGACAAACGTTTTTGGCCGACGAAGTAATCAAGTAGTACCCAATCACGTAAAAGAAACATCCTTATTAGTGGAATTTAAAGGAACACAAGTACTCATATTGTTAAAATTTTTAAATTTGAACAATCGTATCAAAAACATGACTGTGAAAGAATGCCAAGTTCGTTAAAGGTTTCGCTGATAAAAGAAGTGATTTGACAAAAAATAATGATATCTTATCAAAAACATGAATGTGAAAGAATGCCAAGTTCGTTAAAGGTTTCGCTAATAAAAGAAATGAGATCTAGCTTCAAACCAAGTTCTTTCGAAGCTCCTTAAATCATAGCTCCTGTCATGCATAATATTCTTCAGTTGCTTAAAATGATATGTTACGTTACCTGTTATTCAACAGAGCGACTTGGCAAGTTTTCAGCCACCAACTTTAATTTTTGAGTCGGACAAAGATCTAGTCAATCGAGTGTTCGATTAAGTATCTTGAAGTTAAGGTATTAAAATTTAAGGAAATGATTAACTTTAAGTTCTGATCAACTAAATAGAGAAATTTGAATAAGAGAAAACTTGCTAAGTCGCTTTTTTGAATACAAGTAACGTAACATATCATTTTAAGGAATTGGAGAATATTATGCATGACAGGAGCTATGATTTAAGGAGCTTCGAACGAACTTCGTTTGAAGCTAGATCTCATTTCTTTTATTAGCGAAACCTTTAACGAACTTGGCATTCTTTCACTTTCATGTTTTCGATTAGATTTATTTTTCCAGATCTATACCGATCATGATACCTAGACTCCAAAACCACCCCCAATTAAAAACTCTATCTCCGTGGTTCTACTTTAGATTTTCATTTCTCCATTGGGTTTTGCACAGATTTTCATTGATCCATATCCAAATCGTTAACTTTTTAGGTGCGTTCGTAATTATGTAAATGCGTAGCACCTATTGTTGTCGCTCAGTCCGTCCGTCCGTCTGTCTGTCTGTCTGTCCGTCTGTCCGTCTGTCCGTCTGTCCGCATATAACAACGCAAAAACTACCCAACCGAATCGTTTGAAATTTGAAATACATAATTATAACATAATTTTGTCGAGTCATTTCAAATTTTATGAAAATCGGATGGACAGATCAATTACAGGGACATTTAAAAGGATTCCGTTACATTACGGTCAATAGAGAAAAAAGTTTTAATTGCATTTTAATCGTTTGAAATTTAAAACATATAATTATTGCTTAATTTAGTCGAATCATTTCAAATGTTATGAAAATCGGATGCATAGATCAATTACAGGAACAATCAAAAGGATTCCGTTACATTACGGTCAATGGGGAAAAAGTTTCAAATGTATTTTAATGATGCTACACTCATTCGAACATAATAGAATTGGCATGAATCTATGAAATATATACTAAAATATGCATTCTGTACAATCTGTGATGCAAAGAATTTTTATTACTAGGACTTCCCTCAGAGGGATTAGTCTGAGCGATATTGCTGAGAATGCACATTTAATAACTTGCGATAAGTAAAGAAAATGAAATGTTACCTTTAATTGGTCATTCATTGTGATAAAATATGATGAAAATAAGCATATTGAATCATAGAATTGCAAAATCTTATATATAAAGTTGCATGTACTATTTTTATAAAAGAAAAGCAAACAATGCATGGATATAAAATTGGAATATAGCAAAATGTTAAAAGTAATACAGAAAATAAAACACCAAATTTTCCTATATTGGAAATATAACTCTTTGAAATGATGTCATGAGCATAAACAGAAGCTTCGCAACGATTTGAGAAACTATAAATGATATAAACTATTATGTTTGAAGAGAATGGAGTGTATTTTATATGGTGTGAAACCCGTCCGAATAGTTTATAATGATGAATATCTGTTTTCCACGGATGCAATGAGGTTCTCGATAAGAGTTAAGGAATATCCTTTTTTAAAAATTTGCCCTAAACGAGCACTTACATCTTATAAGTTACGGTGATGTCAAAGTTATAGTTTCTGACCCCAACAGTATCCTAGAAATTGCAATATTCTCAATAAATTGGGTTTAAAACTTTTTCTAGAAAAAAAAAATTAATTTGTGAAATTAAATTGTCGAATGTTTTAGAAATCGTTCATAACGAGAATATTATATCTTAAAAATTGCCACCAAAAAAAGATTTTACATTTTTAGTCATAACAACATCAAAGAATTCTCCATTTTAGAACTTTTTTTTGCTCGTGCATTGGTGGTGATTATTGTTCCTACGCAAAATATAGTATATTTTGCAGCAAAGATGGTTACTAACATTTTTTGCCCACATTATTTTTTAAATCGGCCATGTACTCGCAATGATAACGAAAAACACACAAACGTTAATGCTTTATAGCATAGAAATACAGAATCAAAAGCTATTTATCTCCTATTATGTACACATAAATTATCTAATTAGTGCTAGCAGATGCATTTTTAAATATACATAGATCAATATAATGCTTCATTTTTCTTTTATTAGTATTTCTTAGTATTCATTTTTCATTTATTTGTATTATTCAGTAAAAAACTCACTTTCTTAAGCCCGAATTACGTCAAACTTTTTATAAAAGCGCCTAAGTCCATATAACAGCGATGAAGTGTATTGTAAGTATTGTGTATTGTGTATTGAAGTGTATTGTGAAGAGTATTAAATACAAGGTAGTAAGACACTTAGTCAAACGCAGGTAATAAATCGCCAAATATTGTTCTTTTCGCCCTCTCTCGAAATGAATTTTTTCCGTACATTTAAAAAACACGATTTTGAGTCATCGTATTTAACATTCAAATAAATAAATAAGAGGAAGCAATAATAGCATAAGTCAAAACATTTTATTTCAGCATCAAGGAATTGTATCGTAGTTACACATGTGGAAAAAAGCTGCTTTTGGCCAAAAAACGCTGTCTTCACTAAATTTGAATCCGATTAAAAAAAGTACCGTGATTAATTAAAATATTATAGGCAGAGCTGCCAAGTCTGCGGCATTTTGGATACCGGTATTTTAATACAGAAAATGTTTTATTAAATTGGAACATTCTGCAAATTTAAAAAAATAACTTTTCCTATAAGAAAATTCTGCTGTGCAATAAGCGGGGGCTTGGCTCCCTGTATAGGAATATTTTTTAATCTACTTTTTAACCTTAAAAAAAGCAACGACCATTTTTCGGGTACAAAAAGTATTGCTAATTGTTCCATTTCGCATACAAAGTACTGATTGTAATATTGATACATCTATGGTGATAAATTTCCAATAATTTTTCAAATCCCATTTATTTCATTAAAAATATAAATCTTTTATTCATTTAGTTTAAAATAAATGGTTTTTAACTAATTTCATAATACTTTTGAAATATCACTTTTCATTGGCCATTTTTTTAAAGCATTTAGAAAATGGTTGTTGTTTTCAGTCATATATAGACTTTGGTCTGTCCGCATTTTATTTTATTATTATTATTATTTATAAATGGTGGAGAAATATTCATACTTAATCCATAACGTACATAATATATGACTCTGTTATTACATATCAAAGTCACCTTTTTACTATCGTAAAAATTATGTTTTTACTGATTTTTATTAACTCAATTGGAAAAATTTCGTGTTTTGAGCAATAGATGTCCGCATTTCATTTATTTATTTATTTTAACAAAATTCTTTGTATTTAGAACAATTTTTATTTAAATAGGAAATCCAAATGTCGCTGTTAATAAAGAAGAAAGTTACAAAAAAATGTTACAAAACGAGTAGACGCATACTATCAAATATTGAAAAACGACGAATCCAAAAAAGACGTCGTATGAAATATCATCTTTTAAAGCAAAAAAAAACGAGGTCCGATTATCGAGCTTACTGATTACAAAATGTACATTACATTTAAAAAAAAAAAAAAAGGTTTCGAAAGGTGCGCTGTGTTGCAAAAAGATATAAGCGACTATGAAAACACACTTGGTAAACGTTCATGCTCAGTTTTACAAATAAATATGGCAGATATATGCCCTATGCACACCGAGGTACCTAATTGGTATAGACTCTAGCGAGAGTCCTAACTATCGTGCAAGGCACTCTCGTTACCAGGGTTTGTCAACATCAGCGATATTTTATTTTCCCAGTGAGCCTTGCGCTAGTCAGCTGTTGTTGTGATAGTAAACAGAAGTGTAGGTTGTTTATTTCGGTAAAATTTCTTAAAAGGTGTTAAAAAATAATAAAGTATCAAAATTACATGTTAAAATAGTGTTTAACAAAATAAACAAATAAATTAACAAATGAAAAATAAAAATAAATGAATAAATTATTTCCCGCGTGTGACATTCCTGTTACGTCTTTTCTCACATGGTTTTATTTTTCTTAACCGGAGCTGCTTAATCTCTGGTTACGAGAGTAGCCTGCACGGTAGTTAGGACTCCCGCTAGAGTCTTGTCCTAATTGGTGCCAAAATGACGTTCAGTTGTCTAACATGCTGGTTATCATATAAATGTTATAATAAATTGTTTGTTCTAAAAATGTTATCATTTATTGATTGTTATTTCTTTTTTTTAATAACAGAAAATGTTTCGTTTATTCCTTTTTTTTTCATTTTGAAATAAATAAATAACATGTTATTATAGCATGCTATATGTATCTGGTAATCAAAACGATGTTTTCGCCTAGTTGGCATAAAAAATCTCGCCAAACCCGGTGCTTATATCTCTAGTATATTATCTCAAATATTTTATTTATGTATACTATAATTGTTTTTACATACCACTTATTTCTTCTTGTATATAGAAATAGGTAAGTGGCTCCTTTATGCAGTATAAATTGTATAAATCTTTAAAAAATAGCCCCCGTTGCCTCTTTTTGGATCGAATTAAAAAAAATCAATGTCTAATTCCAGTATTGCTCCCAGGTATGCATACATATTCCAAATTTCAAAGTTGTATGCCAACAGGAAATGGATGAAAAATGGGAAAAGATGTCACATATGCTCCAGGGTACATAATTGGCGTCAAAATGGCATTATTTTACCTGAGATGGTAACCCGGCTTTATTTATTTATTATTTGTTTATTTACTCATAAAATATTTATTTACTTTCATTTCCTTTTTTTAATTATATAAAATATTTCTTTTTATAGTTATTAATTATTATTATTATTTTATTTACTGTAAGTTTTTTTTGAAAATAGAAAATAACTTAAAAAAGTGAATGTAAGCGTTATTTGAAAACGAAGTTTTCGCCAAATGGGCTTTGAAAAAAATTGCGCCAAATCTGATGCGCTTGTGGTATCCGTGCCGAAAAATTAGTCACCAGAATTGACTTCCACACACAAACGAAATATAAATTAGAAGAAAACATGCAATAAAAATAAATATAAAGGGAAATTGATGTCATGAAAGAAACTTTTTATTTAAAAACGTAATTGTTTCTAATTTTCACACGCGAAATATATAAAATATTCTTTTAGCGATCAAAAAATGCTAAGAGTGCTTATCACAAAATCTCAAAATCAAAGTTTTTGCGACATTTTTTTTTAATATAAAAAAATAACAGTTTTATTTTCCTGCATGATTAAATTTTTAAATGTTTTATTGCATTCAATATTTCTGAGTGCGAAAATGATTACTATTTACTCCATGTACTGATTCAGTTATCTACGAAAATGTCCAGCCGGTGAAAATCACGCTCACCAAATTTCTGTGACGTATGCACATAAATTGTGCTTTTTTTATCAGTGTTTTAAATATAACTTTTAATCTATTTGGAATTAATTTTTAAAAGTAGGTGCATTCACCAGATTACCTTCATAGGTACCTATTGGTACAAACAGAATCAAAATCCGACAAGTACTTTTTGAGATTTGCTTGACGAAAGAATTTTTTTGAATTTTAATATCGTTACGTATCTCTGAGTATAAAGACTTCGCTTCGCTCAGACAATTAAATTACAGGGTCCACAAAAGTATTCTACTATATAATGCTATACGGGGAAACATGGTTTGGTACGTGTTTTAATTATATTCAACTATTTCACATTTTATGAATAAGATATATGTTGCTGAGGTGTAATAAAAATTACTTCCTGTATATTTACAGAAACGTAAAGATTTCGACTACTGTACTGTATCCGGAGTATGCTCTACTATATCAGCAAGATCTGAATATTTTTAAAACTTCGTTATCGTACGAACGCACCTCATTTTCTACGTTCACGTGCTAATTTCCAACTTGTTTTTTACATCTAGAACTGAATTCTGTACATGCTTCCTGTCTTGATACCAATTATTTCAAAATCTCTGTTTCATTTCCAATATGACGTCATAAATGTCTAGTATAATTCTAGACATTCACCTCTAGACAATATAATATTCCTCCAAACAATACCTCAAGATATAGTATCAATAAAATGTATTTATTTTTTTATTTTTTGTATTACGTCATGTTTATTTATTTTCTGTATTTCTTCACTTAGAAGCTTCTTGATAAATAAATCAATGTTTGGAAACCAAACTAATATCCAAATGGATTCCTTGTATTCCTTCCTCCAATATTTGGAATTTGGATTCCTTGAAATTCTGCCCAAAATTGAAATTTAACATCGACAGAACTTCAAACCGCTATCGGAGCTCTGGGCAGGGTTCAACGTAGAAAAGTTAGAAATAGTTGTCATATATGCAATACATTGGCGCGATTGGAACAAAATGGATATTATATGCCTTACATGCTAACCTGGCTATCGTTGTTTATTTTACTAATAAATTGTTTATTTTCTATTACGTTTATTTAAAAAAAAGATATGTAGATCGTTTGTTCCATAGTTATTAATAAACTTTTTTTATTTATCTTTATTTTCTTTTTTAAATATTAGAAAATAATTAAAAAATATATATGTGATACAGGCCCGTAGCTAGGGGGGTGCCAGGGGCGGCTCAGCCCCCCCCTAAAAATTTTTGAGCCCCCCCTGAAAAAGATTCCAAGGTCACTAAATAAAACTGTTTAAAAAATCAAAATGAGAAATCGGCCCGAACCCGGCCTGTGCAAATCTTTTGAATGTCTACAATCGTACATTATGATGTTTTGCAATCAATATAAATTTGTATATACTTAAAAATTTATCTAGATTATTCGGTTTATGTTTAGCAGAAATAAAACAAACATTTGAATCTAATCATCAACGTTCATTATTTATCGATTTCCATTTCAAGTTGAGCAATCTTTTCTGAAATGGAAAAAAAGTACTTAATTATGATCATAAAAAATATTTTTGCTTTTAACAATCAACAGTTTGGTTTGGCAAATTATCAACAGAAATATTTATTATCTTAACCCCCCCCCCCTCCATTTGTCGGCGAGGTGAATGAGTTATTTATAGATTTGTAAATTTAAATCGTTGGTATTTTGTAATGTGCATCCTATCTAATTATTATTGGTATTATTGTCTTCTACTGCTAGTATACATGGGTGACGTATGTGTGGCGCCATGATCAGCCGGCGCCAAAAACCCGGTAACGCATTATATATATATATATATATATATATATATATATATATATATATATATATATATTAAGCAAATGTAGAATTTAGCTTGGCTAGGATCCAGGAAGTGTAAATGACTCTTTTTTTTTATTATATATTTTTTTATATTTTTGTTAATAATTGTTTTTTCTTGTGCGTGTGGTTTAATTTAAAAAAAAGGAATTTTAAATTATCAATTTATTTTATAGAAATCTGCTCTTAGTCGGGGAGGCAAAGTTTTCATTCGGTCAATGAGGTGTCGTATCTCCCCCCCCCCCCCTCTGTTGTTGGAAGTGATTTTATGATTTTTAGTCCGTATTACGCAATCGGATATCAGAAACTCAACAGGCGTGAGGGTTATTCTTTCGGTCTTCGGTGACTTATCAGGCAGGATGAATGCCGATGCACCTAGTGACATATCGAAGGTGGGCGATCGAAGGGTACCCAAAAAAATTCGGATAACTGGAGTTTTCAACCAGATTGGATGAAAAAAATTTAAGTGGCTGGAATATTCCAACAGCAGAGATGCTGTATTTTGTTATCCTTGTCGACAGTTTCCTTATTCGGGGACTAAAGAAAATCCATTTATCTCAGCCGGTTTCCGGAATTGGAAAAAAGCATTGTCCAAGGACAGAGGGTTTCAAAAGCATGCTTCGTCACAGAATCATATAATATCAATGAGCATGTGGACAAAAAGAGAAGAACGTGAAACGATGAATTTGAGTGTGTCATCTTTGGTATGTAACGATGTTCTAGAAAAAAACCGATATTATGTTCAATCTATTGCAGAAATCGTACAATTTTTAGTTATAAATGAACTTTCATTACGTGGGACGTATGATATAGATGAACACGAGGAAAGTAGTTTATTTCAAAACCTTTATAAATACACAATCAAAAAGGACAATAAACTTGCAGAATGTGTCAGATCAGTGCCAATTAATGCAAAATACACTTCACCTGAAATACAAAATGATGTAATACAAATCCTTGCTGAAATAGTGTCAGAAGATATATCAAATGACATTAACAATGCTGATGTTCCCTGGTTTTCGATTTTGGAAGACGGAACGCGGGATAGAAATAATAGAGAAAATGTTGCATTAGGAGCAAGATACGTAAAGGACGGGAAAATAAAAGAATCAATTATCGCAATAAAAACATGTTCTACTTGGATGCAAAAACATTTGCTGATTTAACTTTAAAGATCGTTCATGATTATAATTTAGATAATTCTAAAACTTTGAGTCAATGTTTTGATGGTGTTTCAGTCATGAGCGGTGAAAAAGGAGGGGCCCAAGCTATATTGCAGAAACATCTTGATAGAAATATCCCATATGTGCATTGCTGCACCCACAGACTTCATTTAGTAATTATAAAAGCAATAAATGATGTAAGTGAAAACAAACAGTTTTTTGATCAGTGTTCCATGCTGTACAACGTTTTGAGGAAAGGTAACATAGCTAAGAAATATGAAGGTCAATCCCTTGTTCGTTTATTAGAACAGCGATGGAGTGGACATTTACATGTTACAAAAATTGTGTATAACAATTATAAAAAAATTCTGAATACTCTAGAAGAAGTAAAACTGGACAGAAAACAAGATGGAGTAAACATTGCAGAAAGCACTGGTTTGTTAACGATAATGAAAACTAAAGCTTTCAAATTCTGCTTAATATTTTTGATGAGAATTCTTGAAACGCTAGATCCTGCAAACCAATTATTGCAAAAGCTAGAAACTAGTTTAACCGATTCTTTAAGAATTGTAGATTCTACAATAGATTCACTTACTTGTTTAAGGTCAGATGAAATTTACGAAGAAATTTTAAATTTGATGTCCACTGAATTTGTTGTTGAGGAAGAGGAAGAAGAAATATGTTCAAAAAAGCGAAGAAAAACCACTTCTACAAAACTCAGAGATTATTTAATTGTAGAAACTACAGGTGCTAGCTCGAATACTGATGAAACATTACATCTAAAAGCTATTTATTTTGAAACTTTAAATATAGTATTAAATGAAATGAAAAGGCGGTTTAATAATAACGATAAGTTACTTCTAGCGCTGTCAAGTGCAGAGCTTGATATGGATTTAAATAAAATGAAGATATTAGAAGATTATAATGTTAAGCTTCCATCTAAAGATGAAATAATTGTTGTAAAGAATTTCATAAAAAGAACCATTGAAGAAAATCCAAACACCATTGTATTTAATGAAGTTTTTAAATATAGGGTTGCATTTGAAGACACTTATAAACTATTAGCAACTGCTAAAACTTTTGGATGTAGTACTGCAATATGTGAATCAACATTTTCAGTCCTTACAAGAATAAATCGTCCACAAAGACTAACAATGTCTCATCAAAGAATGGCCGATTTGAGTTTTCTTGCGTTTGAAAAAGAAAGAACAGAAACAATCAATATGGAAGTTTTCCTTAAAAAATTTAATGAGAAAAAGAATAGAAGACTTCAGTTGTTTTAAAGCAGGTGAACTTCAATTTGCACACTACTTCACACTACTTTATTCCTTTCGAATCTACTTTTTTCAGTTTATGTATTTAGTATACACTACAAGGTTAGTTTTCACATTTATAATGCTTATATAACCATTCGTATTTATATATCTATAGAACTTAAATATTTTATATTGTTTCATGTATCCATTAAAGCATACTTCATTATATTTTTCCAAATTGGTTTTAAAAAAATTCCATTTGTTACAAAAGTGTGTTTGTTACATGTATTATTGTTTGTTTTTATTATTTTGTTTTCGTGTTACATGAAAAATGCAGTTCGTTGCAATTTGGTATTTTAGCATTTTGCTATAAAGCGTTTTTTCTGAATTTTTTAATCCTGTTTCGCTTCTAGTATAAAATAAAGTTTTAAGTATTCATATTTTGCTTTGTGTTTGAAGTTTGAGTCATGGTATTTCAAGTTAAAGAATTTTTTTAATAGTATACTCAATTGCAAATGTTTTTAACATTTGACTGTGCATAAAAATAATTTTAAAATTCTTTATCTATGAGTGAACTTGTTTATGCTTTTATTATATAACAATAATTAAATTTCTCTTTTTGTTAAAAAAAGATAATGATTAGAAATGAAGATTACAACTCGTTTTAAGTAGGAGAAATGCGAGCATTTTAATTACTTTTGACATATTATTTATATTATATTGTATCAGCATTAGTTATATACTGAAAATATTTATTCTGTAGCGTTTTCTATTACTAACATAGATCAAACTTATAATTAATTTTATCATAAATATTATCTTATGATAAACATTTTGTTGTATATTGGAATATTTCTAGTTTAAATTTTAAAATATATACGTATATAGTCCTTGATTTATGAATGGTAATCAAAGAAAAATGCCAATAGCCAATTCAAATGTACATGCTTTTAATTTTTGAATGAACACAGTAATAATTTTAAATGCAAAATACAACTTTGATTTTGTTAATGTTTTTATTGTAAAAGAATGAAACTTAAGCTTCCTTGAGGGCAGATTAAAAAAAAAGATTAAAGGTTGCAACTATTTCGAAACAAGTGAACTGTAAGCTTTTATTTACTTGTTGACATCATCATTTATTTCACCAATATAAGTATTAGAGATCGAACGCCAATTCTTTTGCGTTTTCGACCAAAATTCTGAGTTTTACGAAAATTCGTTTTTGACGAAAATTCTGTAACCTATATATTTAAACCTATGAACTTCTTTTTTTATAATTATCTGTCATGAATTACTTAAGACGCGAGTGCAAACTATAAAGATAGCAATGCATATATATGACTAACTTTTTCATGTGCTTTTTAAAAAAAGCAGATTTAATGTTATTAGAGAATTTTAATTTGAAAATGCAGAGGCATTTCAATTACTCTGTCAGAAAGTTCTAGTATGACAGATAGGGCCGTAGTTAAGGATGTGCTGGCTCAGCCCCCTCCCCCTCCCCTAACCCTTAAAGCATTTTGAGCCTCTCTTAGAAAAGATTTCATGATTACTCAATGAATTTCTTTTTTGAAAATTCAAATGAAATTCTGTTCAAAAATCTAATTTAGTTTTGAGGTCTTTTCAAAGTTTTGTAGAAATACTAAATTATAACTAAAATAAGTTTCAACACTCGCTCTTCCTATTTGCACATACGAAGCTAAGATGATGTTTAATTTTGTACTCGTTATACACTCGAATTTTTCATCAGCTTATTCTTCTCTTAGCTTAAAATGAGGTTATTACAACAGTTTAATAAAAAACATAGTACATACAATATGAATATGCACTAATTTATCTTTCTACATCAGAGTGAGAGAAAAAAAAACATGAGCCCCCCCTACATTTTCTTGAGCCCCCCCCCCCCCCCTATTATTCACTTCTGGCTACGGCCCTGATGTGATATGTATTTGAAAACGAAATTTTCGCCAAATTGGCGTCAGAAACAAAACTACGCCAACATAATAAATATTAGACATCTGTGAATAAAGGTGACGCATTATGAATATTCCAAATGTGCTTAAATTTTATTAACTCATAGAGATAGTGAATCAAAAGTTTTATAAAAATGGTACTACTCTATTATCCCGTCGACCAATTTCGCCAAATTCTACAAATCGCCAAACTAATAGCCAAATTATACATGTTGACATAATTTGTATTTTAAATAACAAAAAACCAAATAATTAGTAGAATATTAATAAAAATACAAATAAAAAGTCTAAATAAAAATCACTTAATGACATTTTAAACACGTGAATCGTATTTAATGTTATTGAATGTGATATTAACGACCATCCATTATTGGCATTTAATCTTATAGTTTGGCGATAATTTTTTGGTCGACGGGATAACCTAGTAGTACCATAAAAATATAAACTTAAAGTATAAAACACAGCTATTTTTCAACAGAAACTCTTTGCGATATTTTAAAAATTAAATCGTGTAGTGTTTTATCATATTAAAATCATCGGAATAATGAATTTAATACAAGTTAATTCGGTACTTGGTTATCCCTTCAACCAATTCCGCCAAATTATATAAGTCGCCAAACTAATAGTCAAATTATATATATTGGCATTTTTTTTATAACAAAAGTACAAATAAATGGGTAAAACACTAGTAAAAAGAGGAAATAAAATCATTTGATGACATCTCTAAATACGTATAGGTATTTAATGTCATTGAATGTGACATTCACGATCATCCATTACTGGCATTTTATCTTATAGTTTGGCGATAGTTTTTTGGTCGACGGGTTAACCAAATAGTACCGTTGATTTAAAATTGATTTTATCCAATGATTAATTATTTGTAACATTACAAATTTAGGCACGATTTAATAAAATCACCAAATCGGGAATTTAAAAAATATATTTGTAAACATTGTTTATGTTTGTTTACATTGGATTTGAATATTTAGGTTGATAGAATTGGCGAATTTATTGCAACGCCGAAAGGTCTTATACCAAGTAGTTGACGATTCTGCGGTTTAGCCTTTAAAAATTGCTATGTTTGAAGACCCAGTTCTGCAGATTTACTAGTTTCATTACATACCAAGAAATGAATTCTCATTACATGAGAAATACTATTATTCTCAAATACTATTATTTTTGAAAATTTTTATTCACCTAAATTTATTTTGATCTTCTTCGAACATATAAGACGAAGAAATTTTTCAAAATGTGGTGTAAGTACGAAATCCCGGCGCAAATGTCATATATGCACTGGGTTTGGTGCAATTTTTTTTAATGCCAATGTATCAAAAAATTCGCTTTCAAATACCAGTTACATATATATACTTAAAATATTTTCTATTATTTTGCAGAGACAATAGGTAGTAAAAAGTTTAATTTACTTATTTTCTGTATTTCTTCTGTTAGAAGCTTCTTGATCAATGTTTGAAAATGTCCTTTTATTTTAAAAATCATTCTTCATTTTGCTTTCTGTTGACGATTCTTGTATTTGTACGAAATGTTTGCAAATCTCCGTTTCATTTCTAATATGACGTCGTAAATATACCATTTTTAATTCTTACAAAAGAAAAAAAAATAAATTTTATTTTTTATTTATCACGTAAAAATGATTAATTGCTACAGGAAATATGCCCATTGACCTCTGTATATTTTTTTGATTGGAGGGAATTATTTTTTAAACAATTAGATCCTTTGAAGAAAATTTGTGGAAGCGCGTACAAAATGTGGGAAAATGTCTAGTAAATAACTCGTTCAATGTTAATTTCCGTATTAAAATAACATTACGGAGTCACACTGGAAATAAATAAAGCATAGCACTACCGTGCTATGCTTTAATTCCTTAGTTTCATAAAATATTTATTGTAATTGAATGGAAATGGCGCAATTTATAGAAATATTTTCATTCGTGCACATCGCGGACCTTTAAATAAATAGAAGTTCAGTTTATTTAAATGCAGGAATAAAAGTCAGTGAATATGATATCATCACTGAAACAGCTATAACAATGTATATTATATTCATGGAACAAACTTATATGTTTTCTCAATGACGACATTTTCTCCATCGACAAAATTTCGCTTTGGATATTATATTTTATAAAAGTTTATTTTCTGTTATTTTATTTACATAATACTTAATAATATCACACAGTAAATAACCTGTGTATTGTACAGCGATTAGTGAATAATTATGTGCAATCATTTTATTAGGATTAAATTTTACGAAAACCATTATTTTTTTTCTTTGAAATGTAATTACACATTCACCGATGAGATCAAGATCCTGATTGGTGAAAAGGAATAAAACAAAATAAATTTTTATTATAGTGAGAAAAGCTTAACCTGTTGCCAGTGTTTTGAAGAAATGTCACGAAAAAGCTTTTAAAATTAAAAATAAAATATAAAAATGGAAATAAATTAAAAATTAGCAAAAATGGGCACATCTACACACAAACAGCTTTCATTTAAAAAAATAATTATCAAAATCGGGCCAGTAGGAAGCTCAGGGCTGATGACTAAAAAAACAGCCAGCTGTTTTAAATATATAGATTATGGCGAAGGAAACCTATTTGGCGATTGTTTCGGGTAGCTAAAATAAAAGTAGCAAAATAGCCGCCGGGGCATATAAATATAAAACAATCAGACCGGAGCTGTTGATGACAGTCACAAGACTTATACTGGTATTTATATAGGTTCTATAGCAAAATTTGCCGCATCTCTGGTGTTAAACTAGGACTCACGAGGTAAGGCATTTGGCTGCTCAGCAGCGGGTAGAGAGTTCAAATCCCGTTGGATATAAGTTCATTTTGTTTAGAAATGCTTTTGTGTTTAATTATTATTCTTTCGGGAATAGTCTTATGTTAATTGTTATTCAATTTCTAGAATTTTTCTAGTTGTGAATCTTTTATTCGAGAAAGTATCTTGAATGTATTTAATTGGCATGGCTTTCAATTCTTTTAATAAAGTTGTGAACACACTGTACTTTTTTCGTTCGACTCTATGGTTTATTTTTCATACCATGCATTGTATATTAGGGTGGATCGATTGTCTATGGAGAAAAAAAAATTTTACCATTCATCAAAATCTACCTATGCGGAAAAGATGTTCTATTGTATCGAGATTAAGGGAAAAATAATAAAAAAAAATAATTTTAAAATTTAATACTGCCACAAAAGGGTTGAATTTTCGGAAAAATTTGAAAAAAGACCAAATTTTGGTTAGGTTATTTTTGTCAAAAACTAATTATTTTAATAATTTTTAAAATCCAACAATGCGGAAAAGATGTTACATCGTATGGAGGTTAAGTAAAAAACAATAATAAGTAATAAATTCGAAATTTAATACTGCCACAAAAAAGTTGAAAATTCGATAAAATATTGAAAAAGTGGAAAAAGATCTAATTTTGGTTAGATTTATTTTTGACGCAAAATAATCATTTTAATATCAATCAAAACCTACCTTTGCGTAAAAAATATTATATTGCATGGATATTAAGTAAAAAATAAATAAATAAATAAAACTAATTTCGAAATTTAATACTCCTGCAAGTGATTTATATTTTCGAAAAACTGGCAGTTCCAGTTTTTTCAGTTAGAATGTGTCTGCCTGTGTATTGTGTAGCTTAGTGTGTAACGTTACATGCATGCTGGGTGTCATTTGTAACGTTAGGTTGGTCGTGGTGGAGGTTAAATGTAGACATACTCAGTGATTAAGATAAAACAACAACGTTTATTGAAATGATAAAGGCTGAAGGGAAGTGGAGCAAGTCTTAAATTTACACAACTGAGAAGACTATGAAAAAGCTAAACACATACTCACAAGCTTCGGCCTAGCTCAGTCGGGGCACCTTCTAATACTTTCCGCTATCTCTTGGCTGATCTGCTAGATAAAGCTTAATTAAACAGCCCGTGGCTGTGGGTAATCCTTTATTCACAAACAAACCAAATGAAACTAAGAGGTTCCTTACCCCGGCCAACTCTCAAGTCAACTGTCGGGACTCCTTCCCACTCACTGGAGGCTTCGTTGCTACTTTTCAATCGGCTAGCACTTCGCTGAAAATACTTCACTTCGCTATCTAATACCGGAGATCCTCACACACTGGCTAGACACACAGATGCTCTCTCGCTGGCTACTGCCAGAGACACTCGCTGGCTAATGCCAGAGACACACCTCATTCACTCAAACCCAAGCTTTTATATGCTGCAAACTGAGATACTTCACATTAACATTTTACTAATAACCGCAAGCTAACTGTAAAATCCGAAAGAGCACACACACTCTAGAAAGTTAAAGTAAAAGAGAGGATAGATGTCGCTTTTACGCTTACACATGTTAACTTATTGACGTCACGATCTCAGAAACACTAGAGTGCCTTTATGGAAAGTTCACTCCCTCACAACCGTACCTTGAATATTTCTGTACCAAGGCGTTGTTAAAAAAATAAAAAGAGAGAGAGATATGAATTACACACTATTTGGGTCTAGTTTTGATAGGCCAGTAAATATGCTCCCTATTATAAAAAGTTATAAAATTTGCATATTGGTATTTAAAAAATAACCGAAGAAAGGAATCGGTCAACATCTATTTATTTCTTGCCAGTGAGAAGGAGTTGCTAATAAATTACTAGTAACCTGTAAATGATATTCAATCTCAATAACTTACCACAGCAGCATTTTAAGAAAAGTTAAACTGTTTAACGACAAATATTGCGCTCTTCTTAATTCCTGTAAAACAAAATAAGATACTGAAAGCTGCTACAGACTTTTGGACCATTTCCGAAAATACTGCCTATTTTTTCAGTTCAATAGATTTGAATATGAATATGAATATTGAGTGTAAACTAAACCGACATATAAGGAAAGGGCAGCTGACGTCACTGTGGACGAATTACTGTGGATAAGGGAGAAAAACCAGTCCGTTCTTTAACGACTGACACTGTACGGATGAACTCCGAGAATTTGATTGGTCTAAGTTTGCCATTGCATAAGTAAGTATGATATGATTGGGCTACGTCGTCAAGATGATTCCTACAATGATCGCTATGAGAAAAAATGTAGCGGTAGATTGGTTGACATAAGTGTTTGTTTATAAACATGCCCTTTCCTTATTGAGAGCAAACTCACTTTTCTGCATCATCAGCTATCATTGAAAAGCCAAAATGCTGCCGAGCTAGATGTCACATCATCAGAATATTGGACAGTTTGGGCACTTCCGACCAAGCAGGTGCTGCCATCGTGTCTGGTGCACTTCAAGATGTGGGCATTATCTCACAAAACTATGAATCGAATGCTACCGACAGAAAAAAATCGGCATGACAAACCAAACCAAAGACCACTCCATCGTTTTAGACATTCTCTTTAGTCATTTGTAAAAGATTATGATCATGGCTGTTTTCTTTTAACTTTGATGGGTGTAAAGACAGACTACATCACTAGAAAACAACAGAAGAAAAATCGTAATAGAAGCAGTCTTGAGCTTGAAAAAAGAACTGGGTTCCGAATGCATCGGTTACATATATATAAATTCTGGGAGAGTACCAAACAATTTGAAAACACGACGAAGACGTACATTTTTTTGTCCTGTGTTAACAACAATATACATGTAACAAAGTTGGTTCGCGATCGGTTGTGACGGAATATCTGTTAACATAGATGTTAAAGGATGTGTTATTCGAAATATGGAACTGATCTTCAAGCGTGCACTACAATGGTTTTTGTGCTAGTTACACACCAGTGAGATTCCACTATGTCATCATTTTGCAGCGTGGATGGAACCGCGGCTGGGCACAAATGTTTCACTGGTGAAATAGAAAGATTATTCGCAGCATGTTAGAAGCTTTTTGTAATTTTATTTATGACAGTATATGAATTCTAAAAGCGCGCGAGTGAAATCAAACGGTCTGCTGTAATCCTAATCATTACATTAAAAAATATATATATTTTCCATTTACCAGCTTTTTGACCTTTTGCGACGGATTAAATAGATTTAATTAAATAGGAAAATGTGTCGAACCTCCACTAACTGACGTATTTAGTAAGGACATGATTTCAGAAGCAATATGTAAATCCAGCAATCATTCCAATGGCAATAACATCTTCTATCAATAATATCTATTCACGCAACGCTCATTCTACAAAACTAATAATCAAAAGAGTCGAGGAAGTATTTCTTCTGTGTATGGACCATACATAAGAGACAGTTTTATGAAAATCGAATTGAAATACAAAATCTCATGTCGATTTTCAATACCGAGACGTCATTATCGCCAATTGCAATGTTGATGATTTTTCTTGATTTAACACTAATGAAGCTGTTAAATAAGAAACTAAAGTTTTTATCTTGTAATCAATTAAATATCTCCTCATTGCAATAAATAATAAAAATGTCTAAAATTCATATTTTATCCTTCTATAGTAAAAAAAAACTAGCCTTAAAAGGAATGACTCCTGGAATGATGCTGATGTGGAAGATTTCCGGAACTAACGAATCCGGGTTGTTCACTCCTTCCATGAGTCGAATAGACCAATCAGGAAAAGGCTCCGTCTATACATCGCCGTATGGGTTACCATAAAGAGAGGAAAGGTTACCATCGCCAACAATAGCCAAGTTTGTCGCCAACTTGGCGATATATCACCAAATTTGGCGACCAAACTTAGTTGTCAAAAGTGATGCCAACTTGGCGATAACTGTAATATTTCGCCAAATTTTTAATTTCTTTACAACACCAGTCGTTTGATACATCATTTGAGAGGTTTGCAACTGCTTATTCATATAGTGGATGTCTTGTGAGTTATGCCCCATTCTGTTCCCCAGGGGGGGACACATTTTTAATTTCTTTACAACACCAGTCGTGTTACACAATATTTGAAAGGTCTGCAACTGCTTATTCATATTATGGATGTCTTGAGTGTCACCCCCACACTCTGCTCTCCCCAGGGGGGTCACATTTTTAATTTCTTTACAACACCAGGTGTGTGACACATCATTTGAAAGATCTGCAACTGCTTATTCATATTATGGATGTGTTGTGTGTCATCCCCCACTTTGCCCCCCAGGGGGGCATATTTTTAATTTCTTTACAACACCAATTGTGTGACACATCATTTGAGAGGTCTGCAACTGCTTATTCATATTATGGATATCTTGTGTGTAATCCCCCCCCTCTGCCCTCAGAGGGGGCGCATTTTGTAATTTCTTTACAACACCAATTGTGTGACATATCATTTGAGAGGTCTGCAGCTGCTTATTCATATTATGGATGTCTTTTGTATGGCTTCCCACTCTGCTCCCCAGGGGGCACATTTTTAATTTCTTTACAACACCAGTCGTGTGACACATCATTTGAAAGGTCTGCAACTGCTTATTCATACCATGGGGTATTGGCGAGCGCAGCAAGCAGGAGTAGCCAATAATTTGGAATCGCGAAGCGATTACGCGGGGGGTTGGCGAGCAGGGGGGCGGGGCCCCCCTAGTTTTACAAAAAAAAGTTGATTTTTTACTGTAAAAACGTTCAAATATATAAATTTGAGCTACATTGCGGCAGATTTAAATTTTGAAATTAATTTTTTTAATTATTTTTCTCATACTCACCGTATAATATAACATCTTTTACTCATAGGTAGGTTTTGGATAATATTTTAAACTATTTTTTTGAATTAAAAAAAAAATCTAGCCAAAATTAGGCTTTTTTTTCACTTTTTTTCGAAATTCAACCTCATTGTGGCAGTAGTAAAATTTATAGTTAATTTTTTTAATTATTTTTCCCTTAATCTCCATCCAAGAGAACATCTTTTCCGCATAGGTAGGTTTTGACACAGTGAAAAAAAAAAATTTCGATCCACCCTATTGTATATGGCAATGCAATGACTTTTTTTAATTATTCTAATGCATCAAAATTTTATGCTGATGTTATCATTTTATGAATTTTGACTGCAGCAATTATTTTTCTTTTTAAGATATTAGAAAACCTTCAATTTTTATCAAAAAAATTAAATGACTAGTATTAAAAAATGCTCTGAAGAGCACCAAAAATGGTTAATATGTTTTTAAGTATGAAAAAGGATTTGACAAGTGCTTCTGTTAATTATTGAGCATGAGGAAGGACAAGGGATCCCTTCTTGGCTACAGCTCACTTCAATGCCAACTTTGAAAAAATCATATTTGCGCTTTTTCCAAATAAAAGAAATTTGCGGTACTTCAGTAGAACTTCCCACCGTGCTTTAGATGTTAACCAGGGGTGTAGTCGTAAAAATAACTGAGGATATATGGTTTAAGCAAAGGGATACCCTAGAATGTGTATACTATAGCTTTCTTGAGAAACAGTGGGTATATGGTGTTCTATTAAAAAGTTCAGAAAATATACGGCGTATAGCCTCCACTACATCCCTGATGTTAACAGCACTGTTCACTCTGCACTATACTACAAATCAATTTTCTGTGCAATTATACTCTGCGGGCATGCTTGGTGGCAGTGTATGAATGTGATACCTGCAGGAACTAGGTTTTTGGCGCTATGTCACCTTCGCTTACATTTATGTCTAATTAATCTGCATCTTTACTGGTTACGTCTTTACACTACACATTTTTGTAGTAACTGCGACTGATTTGTTTTCACGGAAAAAGCGCAAATATGATTTTTTTAAAGTTGGCATTGAAGTGAGCTGTAGCCAAGAACGGATCCCTTGTCCTTCCTCATGCTCAATAATTAACCGAAGCACTTGTCAAATCCTTTTTCATACTTAAAAACATATTAACCATTTTTGGTGCTCATCAGAGCATTTTTAATACTAGTCTGAAATTGAGTGAAATCTGATAATTCTGCATAAAAAACTCTTTTATCTAAATTAAAGGGCGTAGTTCGCCCCCCGTTCCCTCTTATACTTATCCAATGAACTCCCAAAACTAATCCCAGAGGCGCCTTTGCAGAATGATCCTATATCTAAGATTTGAATGAAATCTAATAATCCTGCATGAAAAACTCATTTATCTAACTTAAGGGGAGGGGGCGGATTAGACCCCATTTCCCTCCTCTTTATATTTATCTAATGAATTCGCCAAACTAATCATGGAGGCGTCTCATCCGAATGATCCTGTATCTAAACTTTAAATGAAATATGATAATTCTGCTTGAAAAACCCATTTATATAAAATAAGGGGGGGGATTATACCTCCGTTCCCCCAACCTTTATACTTATCAAATGAACTCCCAAAACTAATCAGGGAAGTGCCTTTTCAGATTAAACCCATATCCAAAATTTGAAGCAAATCGGATATTTTTATCATGAGTTATCGCGTTACATATATGCATACATACATATATACATACTGTTACGAATTTTGTAAATAGTTAGTGTTTGTACTGTAAAATAATGTAAATAATCTTATTAAGCTCCATTCCTTTAGTAATATTAGTTTTTGTTACATTGTCTCTGTTATCAAGCAAACTTGTCTATTATTTTCAGTGAATGCCTATGGCAGCTTGGCGAAATAATAAAGATATCGCCAAGTTGGCGTCACTTTTGACGACTAATTTTGGTCGCCAAATTTGGCGATATATCGCCAAGTTGGCGACAAACTTGGCGATTGTTGGCGATGGTAACCCTTCCCTCTCTATGGTAACCCCCCTTAGGTATGCTGATACATTGAATGTTTTTCCTTGGTTTCTGGATTTTTCGAGAAGCCTGTGGAAATTTCTGGCGCATGCTGCGAGCCTATATAAGGAGAGCGATACGAGCTGTTGTTGTTATTATTCATCAGTGTTGTTATTATTCATCATTGAGTGAGCTGCGATTGTAAGCAAGTTTGCTTGAGTTTTCTCTACGTTGTTTTGAATGTGATTTAGCGTTGAGACATGGTATAAAGAGTCTTTGGGATCTATATCTGTAATTGTACGATAGATTTGAACAGTTATTTTTGAATATCTAGTAATATTTGCGAGTTTAGAAGACTGTTGTTATGAAGATCTGTAAATAAATTATTTTCTACTTTTCTAAGAGACAAGAGTTTGAAGTCGTCTAACCATAAGATCAAAAGAACCCTAATATACGCTGGAACAATACGTACATACAGAACAGGCGGGCACATAAGCTCTCAGGCTTTAACAGCCTGTGGGCTAAAAACTGTAAAAATCTCTAAAGTGCGCCTTGTAAACTATGCTATGAAGATAAAACACACAATTTGGTAGAAAAATGGCCAGAAAATTAACTAAGCAAGTTGCTTTTTGGTACCTTCGAAAAACAACCGTTTTTAGATGCATTCGTAATTATGTAAATACGTAGCACCTACAGTCGTCATTCAGTCCGTCCGCATGTAATAACAGAACTAAAATTGCCCAACCGAATCCGAATCGTTTGAAGTTTAAAATATATAATTATCCAACAATTTTGTCGAGTCATTTTAAATTTAATGAAAATCGGATGTATAGTTTAATTTCAAAGACAATCAGAAATATTCAAGTTTGTTCCTGTCAATGTTTGCATAAGTATTGATTCCCATTATGGCCAATGGGAAAAATTTTTTCAAATGCATTATAATGAACATAATAAAATTGATATGTAATCTACGATGTGTATACTAAAATATACATTCTATATAATCTGTGGTGCAAAGGATATTTGTTATTAATTTACATGGTCATACAAAGTATTCCATTACATAATGGTATAGAAAAAAACATTGTTGGGCGCGTTTTAATTATATTAAAGTATTTCGCATTTTATTAAATTGATATACGTTACTCAGGTTTACTACAAGTTACTTTCTATATAACATGTAGCAGATAGTATTTACAGGAACACACAAAATATTTCGGCTACTATACTGTATTCGAAGTACTGGATACTATTATGAAGATCTGAATATTTTTAAAACTTTGTTATAGTACAAATGAACCTCATTTGCTATATGTTTCACGTGCAATTTCCAACTTGATATGTTTAATGTGTTTTAATAAAACCCGTTTAAAATTTTTGGAGAGAAATATTTAATACACTCATGAAACAACAATGAAATTACCTAAAATTTATTTACAATGTAACTAGGAATTTTGTACTGTCAGTCACCTATGACTGACACGGCCTAAAGGGAATGTTCAATGTCAGTCACCAATGACTGATATTCCACTCAACGTGTTAATGTTTGCCCATGTCTGTGTTGTGTATGCGTCTGTGCTTGTTTGTGTCCATGGCCGAATTTGCATATTTCTGGCAGAGCGCAAACTCACAAAAAGTGCATTGTTCATTGTTGTCTCCATGGAAAGCATTTGGAAGCATAATTGAAGAATTAAAATGGGACACTAGTGCACAAAAACAGCGAAACTTCGAAGTTTCTCTTTTAGAAAAGTGGTCGGGGATTTCTTTAATTTGTAGAAATCCGAAAACTAAAAAACCAATCGACTTTAAAATTTCAAATATTTTATAAAAACACCTACGAATTTTAATCAGGGTTAGAAAAAAAACAGGTTTTTCTGAAAAAAAAAAGTTTTTTTTTTGTTTAAACCAGGTTTTTATGGTTTAAACCGGGTTTTTTTAGAACATACTTTTTTATTAGATATACATGCATATTTATTGATAAAAATAAACATTGTTGGATTATAAGTAGTATAACTTCATTTGAAAGTTATTTAAATTAAATAGTTATGGTGAATTATGTAGAAAATTGAAAAAAATTCATATTTTAAACTGTTATTATATTATGCAGTTATTAACAGTCTTGTGTTCAAAGAATAAATAATAAATTACTCTACACAATCGAACATTGATACTTTGAAAAAAATTATAAACAATCTTTTGATTACTAATAATAAACATTTGGTACAGATTGATGACTATAATATTCTTTTCTACAAATTTTTAAAAAATAAATTTGAAATACTTCATGTTTTTTTTTTTTTTTTTTTTTTTTTTTTTTGAGTAACAATTTGAAATCAACATTTTTGGGCATTAGATTCAGCAGATAACAGGGTAAAAAATTAGATTGGTGTTATTAAAATGCTTTAACTAACACCAGATTTTTTAATACTCTCTAATTCAACTCCATATTTTAATTTTAATTCTTAAAGATAATTTCCCCAATAATAATAAAAAATATATATATATTACAGTTTGACCAAAATCTTAAAGATCATCGAGTTATGTAGCTCCATATTCAAAATCATTGTGCATGTTATGATAGATTGCTTTAAATAATCTGCTTTTTTTTATGAAAATATTTTATACCAGGGTTGGGTTATTGACGTCAAAAAGGGGTTTTTGACATTGCAAAGGTTTAAACCGGATTAAACCGTCAAAAACTCAGAGTCACAATCTGCTGCGAGGCACTAGAGTTTGTTGTTAAATTTTAAAACTAGCAACATTTGCCATACATTAGGTTGAGATTTAATTATATTACGAGTAATTAGCAAATCTTTAAAAATTTTAATTAATAAAAAATAATGTAAAAATGATAGATTTCAAATCTTAGAAATTTATTTCGAAATGGACAAGCAGAATTATTTGCACAAAAATTATGTTTAAATATCTTGTTTATTTATTACTATTATTTTAATATTTAAAAAAATCTAAAGTTATTAAGTATGCATTTTGACATAGCTAATATTTATAAGCGGTAACAAACCAAGTGTTGTAAATGTAGGATTTTCAAAAGTGTGGAACTTGATACACATGTTTTATAATTTTTGTATGCTATACACTACACATTATATATACATAATATCAATATCCAGTAGGTTAATTTAAATATAATGCATATTACTTATTATATGCATTATTATTACACATCATTATAAACCATTTTTATTTCTAACCTCCCTCCCAACCACCACCACACAACACACACACTAATAGTATTAAAAATACAAATAATGTTTACTTTTACAGCAAGGTAAGACAAGAAGTAATTATTCAACAACTGAATAGTTAAGATATTTAACAAAATTTTATAGTATTCAGTGGGGGGGGGGGGGGAGAGAAAGAAATTCATAAGTATTTGTATAAGTTAATTTTTCAGCATAGTAAATAAATAGGCTGAATATTGTAAATAGATACTCAGATATTTATAGAAAGGTGTTAATTTTTTATTATATTTATGTTAGTTATAAATTCAAAAAAATGACTGACGATTTAAAATTCAGAATTGCTGATTTTTCTGAAAAAACAAAAAAAAAAACAAATAACAATTGTAAAAGTCAAAACAGAAAAAATATTACACTGATCTATGAAATACTTCTAAAACACAAAATTTTATGTAGTTTTTTTTAGTTATCTAATTAAATACATAATTTAAAAAACACATTCATTAGATACTCCCAATTAATTTGATTACATAATCGAAATCAATCAAAATAAAAATTTATCAAAGTAAAAATTTAGTTCAATAATCCAATTCATTTGCCCCACGTAGCACATAAACAGTTTTGAACATCTTTCTGTTCCTAATCGACTACGGAACATGTCTAATCTTTACTTTTATTTTAAACTATACACTAAATTTGGTTGTAAATAAATTTTTTCATAATATAATATCCTAGCATATTTTGAATAATACATTGAAATTTAATAAATGATGTTATAAAAAATACATTTTCCAAAATCTAAGGTTTTGTTTAATATTCAAAATATGTTTCTTCAAAAATTTAAATTTATTTCTTCTACAACATATTTAGAAACATTTTCTTTATTAAAAGCAAATATTTTTTTTAATTAAATATAGGTAGATTATATATGTGTCAATAAAACTTTTTTATTTACATATAAATAAAGGTTTTTGACAGTTTTTGACATTTTTGACAAGGAGGTTTTTGACATGACGATTTAAATCACGGTTAAAACCCTCAAAAACTGCCGCGTGTCAAAAACTTGCCAACCTTGTTTTATACTAAATATTACATGTTTTTAATCTATTTTATCTTTGATCAATTCACATGTTCTAAGTTTTTCTTTAGAGCAATTGAGTATGACCACCAATGCATACCGATTTTTATCCTATACATAAAAAAAATGACCTAGACCTACTATATCTGATACTTATTGCTGAAATAAAACATGAAAAGTAGAAAATACTTATATCCAATAATTTGTATCTTAAATTATAAAGAAAAAGGAGAAAATGTCACTCGATTTTTTTGAAAAAAACATTTTTTTTTTTTTTTTTTTTTTTTTTTTTGAGAAAAAAACCAGTTGGTTTAAACCGTGCCAACCCTGATTTTAATTAGATTGGGGGAGTTCGATTTCGGAGAGGAGGGGAGACGGAGCGATTTTTTAAAACCGTAGAGTTTGATGCTATAAATATTGTTTCAGATGCGTTTTTTAGATGAATCTCTCTTTTAATTTTTTTTATTAAGTATAAAAAATTCAAAGTGAACGGTAGAGTGAATTTGGGGTTTATCCAAGGTGCAAGAATGAATCAATAGAAGGCAATTTTTAAACTATTCCCGAATCCCTCATGTGATATATCATCGGAAAGCCGTCGGATAACTTTTTTATATTATGAACTTTTCTTTTACCACTTCTCACAATCCCCCCCGGAAGGTTACAGAGAGACGACCTTTTAATTCAGCGCTTAATTAAGCTACAGAGAGATTCTACTTCATTTGAAGGCTTTGACAAAGGTGAAACAACTCCATGGGGAATCTCTTAGTGAAACATGTTTTAATATCAGACAATTAGGGAGGTTTTTCTCCGTTGAAAGAGGGGGATGCGTGAAAAGTGTTCTAAAAACGTTCTAAATTGCTACGAAGACGAAGTATCAAACCGATTTCAATAGTAATGGATGTAAATGGATATTGACGGACCCTGCTTCAATACAGGCTATATTTTATGTTGAATAGCATTACCGTCTAGGGCTGCAAAAATTTTAAAAAATCTAAATTGCATTTTTTGTTCAACTGAGATGTTTAACATTTTGAAATTAGGCATGATAATTAATTAAAAGATGCAAATGCTTTCTAAGAACCGTCGAAAGAAAATTCAAGTTTTAAATTATGAAGTGAACGGAAAGAGTTCTATAAAAACTTTCTAAATTATAATTTTTATGCATCTTATGAAATAACAAACTGATTTAAAAAGTTAATAGTTGCAAATTGGTGGTATAAAACATGTTCAAACATAAGCTATATTTTATGTGCGTTCTACAACCACCAGAGGATTGCAAAAGCAAAAAACATTCTAAATTTCGAATGCTATGATACTAAAAAGGCTAGAAAATTTTAATATCGCATGATAGCTACTTATAAAATATAACTGTTCTCTAAGAACATAATAAATTTTAAACTCCGAAAGTAAATTCGGAATTTAAAAGTTGTGTAGCAATGGGGAAAAGAGGAAGGTGCTGTA
Organism: Maratus speculifer; assembly: GCA_964019185.1. Taxonomy (NCBI): domain Eukaryota; kingdom Metazoa; phylum Arthropoda; class Arachnida; order Araneae; family Salticidae; genus Maratus; species Maratus speculifer. The sequence continues at coordinate 154,753,159 of OZ025290.1, forward strand.
AATAATTGCTAAATTATGATTTATATGCAGTTTCATAATTTAATAACCCTATTATAAAAGTAATTGTTGCGAATCAATCGTGACAATATCTGATCCAACACAAGCTATATTTTAAGCTGGTGCCACTACCACCTGGGGATTGACAAAAACAACAAACGTTCAAAAAAGCTTTTGATTTTTTAAAAATTCCTTTGGTACGTAATAATAGGAAAAGAGATGGAACCCGTCGAAATTCGACGTTGTAAAAATGTTTTATAATGCATGTTTCGATTACATTTCTTCTGAAATGCATCCATTGTTTTAAGCTAATTAATTTTTATGTAAAAATGGAGAAAATATTTTTCAATGATATTAGAAGAATTTCCCGATGAAACAAAATTTTAATGCTTTCGACCGATAATTCCTTCGCATGGTTTCCTCGTTCTCTTTCCATAATCGGGATGGCTGCCCCATCTTCACAAATGGCAATACTTTCCTTATTATAAAGTAACATACTCAATGAATCCTAAGGCTGGGGGGGGGAATTAAGGGGGCTAGTAACTTATAAAAGAAACAAGGTAAAAATTATAATTAAATTGAATTAAATTCACTAGTTCGCGCTTCCTACCAAACATAAATCAAAGGATTGTGTTTTTTATAATCGGTAAATTAACGCAAGTAAACTTTTTTAGAAATACATGGATTGCTATCAAGAAATTGTGCGTGATTTTTAAGATACTAGTATGGCTCTGCCCCTCGGCTCGCTACGCTCACCAACCCCCCGCGTAGTCGCTTCGCGATTCCAAGTTGTAGGCTACCCCTGCTTGCTGCGCTCGCCAATACCCCATGGTATGAATAAGCAGTTGCAGACCTTTCTTATGATGTGTCACACGACTGGTGTTGTAAAGAAATTAAAAATGTGCCCCCCCTGGGGGGCAGAGTGGGGGATGACACACAAGACATCCATAATATGAATAAGCAGCTGCAGACCTCTCAAATGATATGTCACACGACTGGTGTTGTAAAGAAATTAAAAATATGCCCCCCTGGGGGGCAGAGTGGGGGTGACACACAAGACATCCATAAAATGAATAAACAGTTTCAGACCTTTCAAATGATGTGTCACACGACTGGTGTTGTAAAGAAATTAAAAATGTGCCCCTCCTGGGGGGGACAGAGTGGGGGGCGACACACAAGACATCCATTATATGAATAAAGAGTTGCAGACCTCTCAAATAATGTGTCACACGACTGGTGTTGTAAAGAAATTTAAAATGTGCCCCCTGGAGGGGCAGAGTGGGGGGGGACACACAAAACATCCATAATATGAATAAGCAGTTGCAGACCTCTCAAATGATGTGTCACACGACTGGCGTTGTAAAGAAATTAAAAATGTGCCCCCCTGGGGAGCAGACTGGGAGGGTGACACACAAGACATCCATATTATGAATAATCAGTTGCAGATCTTTCAAATGATGTGTCACACGACTGGTGTTGTAAAGAAATTAAAAATGTGCCCCCTGCCCCCCCCTGGGGGGCAAAGCGGAGGGTGACACACAAGACATCCATAATATGAATAAGCAGTTGCAGACCTTTCAAATGATGTGTCACACGACTGGTGTTGTAAAAAAATTAAAAATGTGCCCCCCTGGGGGGCAGAGCGGAGGGGGTGACACACAAGACATCCATAATATGAATAAGCAGTTGCAGACCTTTCAAATGATGCGTCACACGACTGGTGTTGTAAAGAAATTAAAAATAGCGCTCGCCAATACCCCATGGAATCGCTTCGCGATGCATAGACGGAGCCCTTTCCTGATTGGTCTATTTGACTCATGGAAGGAGTGGTTCAGCCGGACGCGTTATTTCCGGAAACCTTACATATCAGCATCATTCCAGGAGTCATTCCTTTTAAGGGTGTATTCGAAAAAACGCTTTTCCACCTTCAACAGCTCGAAACTTTCCGATACAATTTCAGAAACATTTTTAAGAGTAGAAACATGAAACTTGCTGATGGGATTCTTAAAGGGACGGCTGAGGTGCCGCGTGATGTCTTTTTGCGCTCAATTCATTAGAATTTGAATTATAAACAATTACCTTATCAGTATGACACTTTTTTTTCGTTCCCAGAACTCCCGCTTGGGAAAAATCGGTTCGAAATGCCGTTTTTGATTGCTTTTTTTGTAATATTTTCTGCATTTATCAAAGAATCGACAATTACGGCACCTTGTGTACTTTCCAAATAAGAGATTGTGAAAGTTTGGTGTATTTGAGAGCAAAAATGAATTCAAAAATAAATCAGAAAATAAGCAGTTTGAATCGAAATACACCCTTTAAGGCTAGTTTTCTTTTACTATAGAAAGAAAAGTTGAATGCTTATAAAAAAGTGTTTGAAAAAAAAAATATTTAAATTTTTATTTATATGCAACTCAATTATTGCTGTATTCAAGAGTTGTCCATATATTATCAGCGGTGCTGTAATTGGAAAAAAATATTTATGGGAACTCAATTTTTCATAGATTATGATGCTACCGAATTTTTGCTAAAAGACAATTTGAAACATTTAACCAAAAGCCTTTTTTTTTTATTATTTATTTTTTATTAACAGTTATAATTATTGTATTGAAGTTTTTATAGTATTGTAATTTGCTTTTATTCAATAAGAATAAGGCAACTAACGTCAGTTCAGAACCTTCGCCACCTGAATACTAAACCACAGCACTGACAAAAGAAAAAAAAAAAAAAAAAAAGGCGGTTGCTATAGCGAATTTTTTTTCGCGTGTGTATGTTTTTTTTTTTTTTTTTTTCTTTTTCAATTTTGGTACCAATATTTCTTTTTTTAAAGTTTTTTCGCTTTTTTATCGGAGATTAAAGAAGTCTAAGAAATCGTTTATAAAACTACCCTAATTTCTTGCGTATAATCCGCGGATCAAACAATCATTTTTCGACCCAGAAATTTTATTAAATAAAATATAACTTTTCAGATCGCCGTAAATATTTGCCTTCATTTACGAAATAAAATTTCTGGGTCGAAAAATAATTGTTTGATTCGCGGATTATAAAGGAAATTAGGGTACTTGGGTCAAATCTTAGGGAACCGTGCACCCATTTAAAACATCCGTTTTCGGCCACCGCCATTTTTGTGTTAGTGCTCAGGCCTAATATTCAAGGAATGGTGGCAGCACGACGGCTTCAAAGCTCGGTCGAATTATCTGCTTTCTTGTTAACTAGAAACAGATCTTAAAACTTGCAGAAAATAATGTTTTACTTGAAGAAAAAAAATAGATTGCGCTCGCACGCGATTTTAAAACTAGCAAAAATTAACGTTTTGTTTCAAGAAGAAAAAAAAATGCTCTCGCCAGCGATTTTTTTTTTTTTTTTAGAGTGACAAATCCAATATTTCTGGGAACGGCGCTCCCATGCGTTCCCGCCCAATTACAGCACTGATTATCAGATATTTATTTTAAAATAATTTCTAAAAAATATTTTTTAAAGACTTTAATTCTTTTTTCTTGTTTCTATTTATAATTCAAAGGTTATAAAGTTTAGTTAATTTCTTCGAAAGCTGTGCAGTGTTCGTGGATTAAAGATTTTATCTTTAGATCTGAGATCTGTATGCTACTTCATATCCTAGAAAAAATGGTAGATTATCTCACGTAAATATATCTCCATTTAACTCATGACATTTTATCACAAAATACGTGTTACTTTACTTTGATAAGAGACTAAGCAAGTGTTAGATCGACATCAATTTATATGCAGTTTCAAAAGATTTAGTCTGCAAAAGATATGTAATTGAAACACTTTTTAATCAGTAACAAAAATTCAAGTAATAAAACTAAACTATTTTTTTTTTAATTCTCATTAAAGTGTTTGTATTTTTTTTTTTTTTTTTAAATCTAAGTAACACAAGTAACACTGGGTTTCTAAGAAGTGGCTTGCATGTCAAGAGCGGATCCAACAAGGGAAGACGTGTGTGTGTATTTATGAGGGGGGGGGGGGGGAGTCATGCGGTCATGGACTTTCTCAAAACAAAAAACATTTCTATAGAACAATGCATTTTTGTAAATTTAAATATGTATTAAAGGTATTTTTATCTATTTCAGCATAAGTAATGTCATATACTTTTATTTTAACTTTAACATAATCAAACTGATTAGTAAATATATCATATGAATTGAATATTTCCAACGGAGCGAAAAATTGCCCAGGCTGAGAATCGAACCCAGATCGTTGGCTTGGTCCAATGCTTTACCATTTAAGCTGACTGGGCGACAATCAACGGGCATTTTTCGTTCAAATAACCTTATAGGTCAAAACATCTAGTTTGTCATTTAGACAGCTCGACAGAATAAACCGCAGGTAAAGGAACTCCATATAACAATAGATGTGTAGATATACAGTTGAAAATATTTATTTCGTATAACTAATCTACGTATTTACTAATTTGTTTGATTGTGTTAAAATAAAATATATCTACGTATCCGTCGTTATATGGAGTTCCTTTACCTGCGGTTTATTCTGTCGAGCTGTCTAAATGATAGACCAGATGTTATGACCAATAAGGTTATTTGAGTGAAAAATGCCCGCTGGTTCTTGCACAGTTAGCTTAAACGGTAAAACATTGGCCCTCTAAGCAAACGATCTGGGTTCGATTCCCGGCCTGGGCAATTTTTCGCTCAGTTGGAAAATATTCAATTCGTATAATGATGTCATACATTCACGCATTTATTTTATTTTATTTATTATTATTTTTTCTTTTGACAAATGACTAACAAATGTAGACATTAATGTTTAATGATAAAAAAAATCGAACATTTTTCCATAAATGTAGTACATCTTGAATTGTGTCCCACTACTTCCTCAAGATAACTTTTCAGCAACAATCAGGCACGTAGCTAGGGAGGGGGCTAAGGGGGCTGAAGCCCCTCCCGAAAGTTTAAAAAGATTTTGCAAAGTTAATGAAAATAAGTATGATAATGATTTAGCTAATAATAATGAAATTTGATATATATTTTTTTAATCTTTCATTGCATTAAAACTACACACATTTTTTGTTCTAAAAATATAATTTTTTTCAATTAAAATTAGAGAAATTCCTCATTACATCACTCATTTGGATATATTGTTCTTTATACGTATGTACCACATAAAATATCAGTTCTCCCCCCCCCCAAAAAAAAAGGAATATATATATATATATATATATATGTATATATTTATATATATACATATACAGGGTGACAAGAAATAACTTGGACGAAGTTTGAAACCAAAAATCTGTAACTACCACTAAAATTATAAAGTTATTGTCATAGGGAATTGATTCTAAAAAGCTAATAAACAGGTGTAAGGAAGTTAGTTGTGATAACCACTATGGTTAACAAACGATCTGCCATACTTGAATTACATAAGCAAGGGATGAAACAATGTGAAATTGTTCAACGATTGAAAGTGCCTAAGCAGACGGTTTCATACACAATCAAAAGGTTTAAAGAATTCGGACATGATGCTGACAGGCCAGGAAGAGGAAGAAAGCGCACGGTTAACACAACAAGAAACCGTGCAGTTATCAAAAAGCGAGTTCACCGAAATCTTAGGATTTCAATGAGAAAGGTTGCTAGAGAGATGAAGATCAACAGAGAAACCGCACGTTTGATGGCAAGAGTAGAGCTTGGTCTTCACCCTTACAAAATGAAAGAGGCTCAAAAGCTAACAGCAGAGAACAAACGCATAAGACTTCAAAGGTGTAAATGTAAAGAACTGTTAAAGCGGGCCGCAGGTGATCGATGGCAAACATTTGTCTTCACAGATGAGAAACTGTTTTCGATTAAACAAGCACACAATAGCCATAATGATAGAGTTTGGTCAGCTGAAGCACCTGGACCTTCTTGCATTGTTGAACGGCGTCAACGACCCAAATCTGTAATGGTTTGGGGTGGGATATGTGCTAGTGGGAAAACACCGCTTGTTTTTGTTGATCAAGGGATAAAGATTAATCAACAAACATATCGCAAACTCATTTTGGAAGATGTTGTCTTACCTTGGTCACAAAAGTTCTTTGGAAACAAAAGATGGACCTTCCAACAGGATTCCGCACCTGCACACAGAGCTAAAGGCACTCAAGATTGGTGCAAGACACATTTTCCTGACTTCATTGGAGCTCAAGAATGGCCACCGTATTCCCCAGATTTGAACCCAATGGATTATTCTGTTTGGTCCATCTTGGAGACAAGGGTGTGTGCTAAACCTCATAAAACTTTGGCATCCCTGAAGAAATCCTTATGCAAGGAATGGGATAAAATATCAGAAAGTGAGTTGCGGCCCATAGCCGAAAATTTTGTGACACGTTTAAAGCTCTGTATTAAGGCCAAAGGTAGCCACTTTGAAAATTTGTAAATATATTAGACGAAATAATGTATTCATATTTATTTTGAAGTTTGGTCGTAATATTTTCATTAGCATTAAAGTTATAATGTATCATGTGTGTCCAAGTTATTTCTTGTCACCCTGTATATATATAAACTAACAATTTTTGAAATGGACCTCACATATCCTATGCAGATACATATCTTAAATACGCCTTATTTGCCTTATAAATTATCATTTAAATTATGCAAACTACTGCCGTCAGATCAGAAAAAAAATCCAAGATTCAGCCCCCCCCCCCCCAAAGGGAAATCCTAACTACGGACCTGGCAACAATCGAATCCCAATGATTAACTTAAAATGCGAGCTTTTCGAAAAGAAAAATTATAAGATTCTTTGCTGCTATAAAGAAAATGGAAATTCAAATTTTTCGGTATTTAAATAGATCTTACAAATTTCGTGAATTATAGCGAAAATAAAATTCTACTGTATCTCAAAAATTTGAAAATCTGAATTTTAGATGTAAAAATTGCTTATGAAGGTATGTGACGCCCCCCCCCCTCCTCTCCTAAAAAAGAGACACGAACCCTCTCTATATGGAGGACTGGATCCACTTCTGATTCGCGCCCTTTGCTATCATGCAACAAATCTGTGTCAACCACCCCTCCTCTCCCCAAACAGCATGCGGCATAGTACAATTAAATTAGTCTGTGGAAAGTTTTTCCTCATTAATTAGAAAAACTTTTCCATTTATCCAAAATATAACGGTGCTTCTTAAAGATGACTTGTACCTCAGATCTTAGAACATTAACCCCTTGGGGACGACCGACAGGTGTATGTACCCCAAAAAAAGCTTAAGAATCCTTGTTTACCCACACCAGCAAAATTATACTCTAAAATTTGCCTTATTTAATTGGAGCATTTTCTCGATTTAAAAAGGCACAAATTTCTGTTTTTAAAAACCGGTGACAAAACATTAAAAATTTCGCAAAAGACTCCCGTCCCGAAGGGGTTAACAAGTAAAACTGAATACATTTTCATTAGTAAACACAAATGCAACCGACCGCTACATTTAAAAATTTTCTACATGAAATGTAAATAAAAGTACCTATGTTTATTTTAAACCTTTTTTGCTGCTTTTGTTTCTATTTTCTATTCATAACTATAATAAATAAAAACAAAATAAACAGTAAGGACATACACCCGGGTAATTCTTCAACGGTATAAGGAAATGTAAATGTAAAAGTAAGAATTCTTACTTTTACTACCTTGGTCACTGGTCAGTCTAATAGCCAGTACTCGGGGACACGAGAGGTTTGTTTGAAAAGTATTTTCATTTTTTATTTTAATTTTTTTCTACACTGATGAAAGGGATCTGAAATATCTTTGAAACGACCGTGTGTAGTTTAATATCAAGGCAGTTGAATTTATGTGTTTTAATATTGTAATTTGTGGCTTATGCTTTGAACTTAGCACAAAATTGCTATTTTCTGGTTATCACTTATCACTTGCTATATTTTAATATAAGAAATTGACGTCAATCGGAGAAGATAATGCGTATTTTTCATATATAAAAATAAAGACTACGTAACAAGTCCGTTAAAAAGACGTAATACTTCCTTTTAAATGTATTTGGAGTTAAAACATCTACTTATAATAAAATCTGAGTGAAGAAAAGTGTAGGTAATCAGTCCGGTACGAAATATTCCAGTCTACGAATCGACCGTAGCTAAACGCCATGTTAGGCTTAATGGAAAACATATGCTAACATATGATGAAGGGGATCTGGGATATATTTGAAACGACCGTGTGTAGTTTATCGTGACAGTTAAACAGCTAAATGATACTTTATTCTACTTGAAATAAGATTTGTTCAGCATATTTTCCAATAAAACATGTATATCTTATTCAAACATAATGTATTAAGTTCCAAATTAAAAATAATCTATTAACAAGTAAGAAAAATCATGCGTTAAGCATAGATTATGAAGCACTTTCCAACGCTTCATGAAAGCTATACAAAACTTCATTATTTAGGTAAATAAGGACATAAATCCAAATGTGTATTCCAGTACTATTGAACAGCCCTGTATATGATCTGTCACCTGATATACATACTATATAATGGGAAAATTTAGTTTAGCAAAAAATGCTTAGTAGCTTGAAATTTCTCTTTCAGCAATTTATACTAATAGATGGAAACATACTTGAATACTTTGTTCAGCCTTGTAGTTTGCCTGATACCTTTATTACACATCAGTGTTAAGATAAATTTATTTTAAACTAAAAAACTCTTAAAACAACTGAAATCAGTTTCTCATAAATTATCATTCATAGGCTCCATGTACCCGATTCTTTGCGTGGCCCTGTATATCATTTTATCTATATTCTGCAAACATTTCTTAGTAAATTTAATGCAGTTCAGCGTAAAAATGCATAATTTATTTAAGAATCACCTATTAGTAACCTATGCTCATATTCAGTAACGTTGGCGAGCTTTTTTGGATAGCCCTGTATATTAACTATAGCATTTATACACGCCATATAATATGCATAAGTTTAGTGAAACTTATACGCGCATATCATAATTAAAATGCATTTCATCCATTCATCAGCTATCATCGGATACATATACAGTACTTCGGAAAAAATGTACTATTTGAAATCTTTTGTGTGTCCCTGTAAATACTATGTACTTTATATTAGGGAAGGCAGTATCGTATAATTTATATTAAGCTTCATTGACATACATCAATTTTATTATACATGAAACAGTTTAATATATTTAAAATATGTCACACACAATTCCCCCTTTTACCATTATCTAATGGAATTCTTTTGTGTGGCTTGTAAATGACTAATAGCTACATTTTCACCTGATATTTTATAGAATACATATTTTAATGCATCTCGTAAAAGTACATAAATTTTAATATGTTTGACATGGTATACCACCTTTAAAATTCCTTTGAAACGATTTTTCCCCATAGGCCGTAATGTAATGGGAAACTTTTGATTCTCCCTGTAGATAAACTAATCATGGTAGAAACTTCATTTTCAATAGGGTTCGTGCTAGAGTAAACGCAGAGCCCGATCAAGCTGAAGTTGGGCCCAGGGCCTGTTAAAAAATTGGGCCCCCCTACCTATTCATTTTCACAAAAAAAGAAGGTTTATTTGGCGAGTTGACCAAGGTGTTTGGGTAAAAAGTGCATAAGTTAAAAGTTTCTAAAAATTTTACTGAGTAACTTAGAATATTTAAATTTTACATTTAATATTTTCTAAAACAATATGATTTGAAAAGTATTTGATTAAGGGGGAAAAACTCAGCCACATAATTTGTGGGCCCCTGAAATTGGTGGGCCCAGGGCCAAGGCCCCGGAGGCCCGTGCATTAATCAGGCCCTGAGTAAACGTCAATAACTTCCTAAAATTTCATGACAATCCGAGTATATTTACGTGAGTTAGAGCTTGGACCGACGGACAGACAAACCGAATATATAAGCACTTTTCAAGTTTCTTGGAAAATGCTAAAAACAATGTAAACAAACTAACGCTTCACTATTGAACTTAAAAAGGAAAAAAAATCCAAATTTAGAAACAAATGAGCGACTCTGAGTGATTCATTTAGAAAAAAAAAAAAAAAAAAAAAAAAAATGCATACATACGATTTTATTTTTAAACTAGTTGGATGCGCCTATTCTTACTTTTAAACTAGTTGGATGCGCCTATCTCAAAACTTTCTTCTATCTCATTTTGATATTTCAAAATTTAGTTACACATGTTAACGCGTTAGTATTATTAATTCAATACTATACTAAGTATGATTTGCATCTTAAATTTCTGCTTCTGTCAATTATTCGGAATAAAAATGAGTTTCTGTACCTGCACGAGCCGATGAACAGCAGAACGACAGTCAGATTTTTTTTTCAAATTTAGGATTCAGGAAGGATCTACTCGCGTACTCTAAAAAATCATAAACAAAAAAATTCAGTTCAGTTCTATGCATAACATCAAACACTTTTTAATGGTAAAATAATAAAAATGGCACAAACATCGCGATTATAGCCCTCCTTCCAGCGGATTTTTTTTCAAAATCAGGGAGGGTCTGCTGACCATACTCAAAAACACTTATACAGGGTGATTCAGCTCGTCGGTGACAAACTTTAAGGATCGATAGAGCACACCTAGACGAACATTTTTGAATAGGGAATGTAGGGTCCCTGACGCGATGGTAAGGCGCTAGGCGCTTTCGAAAATTTGGGTGCCGAAATTCGAAACGTCATAAAAACTAGGGAAATGGTTAGATTTTCTTGCTTGTTGCGTCAAAATGATTCTGTTTGTTTAGACTTTCTTCAGTACCAATTTGATAAGCGTATCTCTTAAAACATGGATAGGGGGCGCTGCAGACTTTGGAGAGCTAGACAACAACTTTAAGCCCGTTATTTTGATAATTTAACACATGCTCGCCAAAGTTTATACTCTAACTTAAAGTTTGAACCCAAAAGTAGAGCCCTGCAAAAAGCGTAAGAGCCGGAATAAAATGTCAAAGTACAGGGTGGTCGAAACTCGAAGGCTCCTAAGAGATAAACAAACAGATTTCTTGACTTATGGCATGCATTTTCATGATTCTGTTTGCTGGGGCTCTCTGAAACTCAGTTGAACGGTACAAAAAGAAACATCGATAGGGGGCGCTTTGGGCAAAAAACATAATTCGTTGACATTTCGGACGCTAACTGGAAACGGGGCGCTACGATCAGTTAGTAATAATGAAAACACATTTTCTACCTCTGCTCAACACTTCTGAATAAATTTAGACCAAAAACATCAATGATACTGGAAATTTATTTACAAAAAATAACACTACAGAAGATGCTCGAAATTTCGACCTTGGGCCATGATGCAGGCTTCGCACCTCCGTCGCATTGAGGAGTGTGTGTTTCCAACAATGCCAGGAGTATCTCTGATCTGCCCTGCAGCTGCCACAATGCGCGCCACAAGTTCTTCAGCACTGCTGACAGGTGTATGGTATACCTCGGCCTTCAGGTAACCCCAAAGGAAGAAATCCAAGCAGGTGAGGTCTGGTGATCGGGCAGGCCAGTGAACTGGACCCCCACGCCCGATCCACCGCTGGCCATACCTTGCATTTAGATGGAGACGCACGTCGTTCGTGTAATGGGCCGGAGCTCCATCGTGCTGGAACCACATCTGGCGACGCGAACCTTCGGGTACGTGCGCCTCCTCCAGAAGCTGCGGCAGCACTTGATCCAGGAAAATCAGGTAATTTCCACCTGTCAGCCGTTCAGGTAACAAATAAGGGCCAATGAGGCAACCCCCCAGAATGCCGGCCCACACATTTACTGAGAAACGCTCCTGGGCTGCTCGGCTTCTGGTTTCATGTGGATTTTCATCACACCACACATGACTGTTGTGGGCGTTCCACATTCCCTCCCGGCTGAAGGTGGACTCGTCCGTAAACAAAATGCTGTTTACAAAACGGGGATCCCTGGATCTCATCGCCAAGTACCATCTTGAGAATTCCACTCGAGGGCCAAAATCCTGCTCTCTGAGCAACTGCACCCGCTGGATGTGGTAGGGGTGCAGATTCCGGGAACGTAAGATGCGCCACGCAGTTGCTTGCGAAATGCCAACATGTCTGGCGATATCTCTCGTGCTAAGACCTGGGTTGTCCTCAACCAGGTTAAGCACAGCCTCTTCGTTGTCGGGGGTGCTCACTGATCGCTCCCGTTCAGGCCTGCCTCCGTCGAAAGATCCCGTTGTGGACAACCTCTGGTGTACTCGAGCGAAGAAGGCATGGCAGGGGATTTGCCTGTTGGGGTAACGCTCGGCGTACAACCGCTGAGCGGCTCGTCCATTACAACCAGCAGCGCCATACGCCAAATGCATGTCAGCCAATTCAGAGTTTGTGTACCGTTCCATCCTACTACCGATCTGCAGACAAGTAACCCGAAGCTTAAGTAGGTACCGCACGTTCAAAAGACGTGTCTGCGCATACAACTACGTCATCTCGCGTTGTCGTCTACGCATTACGTATCTTTTGCATATCGATATGGTACGATATCTTTTGCATAAATCAGCAAAAAGCACCTTATGTAAATTTTATTGCGTGCATTGTGCATGATTGAAACCAGCTATGTTTGTTAAAAAAAACAAACAAACTGCAGTTTTAATAGCTTCTTATGATAAGTAAATTACTCTCTTGTTTTGTTTCTAACAGATCGTAGCGCCCCGTTTCCAGTTAGCGTCCGAAATGTCAACGAATTATGTTTTTTGCCCAAAGCGCCCCCTATCGATGTTTCTTTTTGTACCGTTCAACTGAGTTTCAGAGAGCCCCAGCAAACAGAATCATGAAAATGCATGCCATAAGTCAAGAAATCTGTTTGTTTATCTCTTAGGAGCCTTCGAGTTTCGACCACCCTGTACTTTGACATTTTATTCCGGCTCTTACGCTTTTTGCAGGGCTCTACTTTTGGGTTCAAACTTTAAGTTAGAGTATAAACTTTGGCGAGCATGTGTTAAATTATCAAAATAACGGGCTTAAAGTTGTTGTCTAGCTCTCCAAAGTCTGCAGCGCCCCCTATCCATGTTTTAAGAGATACGCTTATCAAATTGGTACTGAAGAAAGTCTAAACAAACAGAATCATTTCGACGCAACAAGCAAGAAAATCTAACCATTTCCCTAGTTTTTATGACGTTTCGAATTTCGGCACCCAAATTTTCGAAAGCGCCTAGCGCCTTACCATCGCGTCAGGGACCCTACATTCCCTATTCAAAAATGTTCGTCTAGGTGTGCTCTATCGATCCTTAAAGTTTGTCACCGACGAGCTGAATCACCCTGTATATAACCATATATATATCTGATTTTTGTCATGCGATAACTAACGTATTTATGAACCGATTTGAATGAAACTTGGTACGTACATAGTACATACAAATGTCTCGACCGAGTTCGTTGGCCAGCATCATCCGCCATTTTGTTTCAAAATGGCGGCCATTTTAAATTTTTAAAAAATTTTAAAATCTAAAATTAAATGCAAAAAAATTAAAAGTTGAAAAATATTTTTCTTTTACGTGTTAGAACTTAAAACAACGATTTTAGAACACTTTTTATTTTGTCTATATTTTAAAAAATGATTGAGTTATGGCACTTTGAAATTTTCTTATGGCTGACATTTTGAAACGATCTGATTTTTGTCACGCGATAACACGCGTATTTATGAACGGACTTGAATGAAACTTGGTATGTACATAGTATATACAAATGTCTCGACCGAGTTCGTTGGCCAGCATCATCCGACATTTTGTTTCAAAATGGCGGCCATTTTAAATTTTTTAAAAAATTTAAAATTTAAAATTAAATGGGAAAAAATTAAAAGTTGAAATATATTTTTCTTTTACGTGTTAGAACCTAAAACAACAATTCCAGAACACTTTTTATTTTGTCTGTATCTTAAAAAATGATTGAGTTATAGCACTTTGAATTTTTATTATGGCTGACATATTGAAACGATCCGATTTTTGTCACGTGATAATACGCGTATTTATGAATCGATTTGGATGTAACTTGGTGTGTACATAGTATATACTGAGGCCTGAATCGAGTTCGATACTCAGTTCTATCCGCCATTTTATTTCAACATGGCGACCATTTCAAATTTTTTAAAATTTAAAATTAGGTACAAGAAAGTGAGAAATTGAAAAAGATTTTTCTTTTATGCATTTGACCTTGATACAAAGATTCCAGAGCACTTTTTGTTTCGTCTGTATCTTAAACAGGGTTGCCACTCTAATCTTGAAAAAAAATTCCCTGTACTGCAACGCGCTTATTCTATGTTAAGTGTGCAAAAATATATGTGTGTATGTATGTCAGTTAACTACCTTGTAATTTACCATTACCCAACTAATTGAGAAAATATAATACATTATATAATATGAGCAAATAAAAAAACTATTTAAAGTTATTACACTTATTATTAAATCCCACATTTTACATTAATAATAATAAAAACAGTACAATAATACTAAAGCATTCAGCTAAAAAATACTTTGAAATATTTACCACTCAACTGCAAAAAAAAAAAAAAAAACAAAAAACAAAAAAAACAAAAACAAAAAAAACAAAAACAAAAAAAAAAGTTGTTGCAGACAATATTGCAACAAATTTTCTGAAACATTTTTTTTTTTTTATCTTTTGCAATTTTATGACAAAAATCGCCGTTTAAAAAAACAGCAATTTTTGACATAATTTTTTTGTCACGGCAATTTGACAAAAATCTGCGTTTTTTCATGCTTTCTTTTTAACAAAAATCGCCGGATTTTTTGACGAAAATTGCCGTTTTTTTTCGACGAAAATCGCTGTTTTCTTTAAGAAAACCATGTTTTTTTTCGCGATTCGATGAAGAAAATTGCCGATTTCTCTCGACTTTATGACGAAAATTGTCATTTTTTCTCGACTTTATGACGAAAATTGCCGTTTTTTTCGCGGCTTTTTTATAAAAATCGCCGTTTTTTAACAATCTTGACAAGAACAGGTTTTTTTTCTTTTTTTTTTTGATATTTTGACGAAAACAGCATTTTTTTGCATTATTTTGTCGATAATCTCGTTTTTGGGATCTTTTCACAAAAATTTCATTTATCGCAATTTTTGAGAAAAATCGGCGTTTATTCATGTTTTTTTTAACAAAAATCTCCGGATTTTTTGACGAAAATTTCTGGTTTTTTCGACGAAAATCGCTGTTTTCTTTATGAAAACCATGTTTTTTTCGCGATTCGATGAAGAAAATTGCCGATTTCTCTCGACTTTATGACGAAAGTTGTCAGTGTTTTTTTCGACTTTATGACGAAAATTGCCGTTTTTTTTCGCGGCCTTTTGATAAAAATCGCCGTTTTTTAACAATCTTTTAACAAGAACAGTATTTTTTTTAAATTATTATTTTAAATATTTTGACGAAAACAGCATTTTTTTGCATTATTTTGTCGATAATCGCATTTTTTTTCCCGCGATTTGGGATTTTTTGACGAAAATTACATTTTTCTGGCGATTTTTTCGGGAAAATCGCGTATTTCACTTGATCTTTTGACAAAATCGCATTTTAGTCACGAAAATCGTATTTTTTTCACGCGATCTTTTGATGATATAAAAAATCGAAAAAGCGGAAAATCACGGACATGCGGTAGATTCATGCCTGTTTTGAATGACGCGACGGGAGAAACGGAAGAGAAAGAACATTACGCGCAATCGCAGATGGATATGACGTGAGAGAGAGGTGCTGTGTGGATTCAACTATTCGCATGGCAAAAAAGGGGTGTAGGCAGAAACATGGAAGAGACGCTTTAAGTGAATTTTCGCGCCGCTTTTCAAGGGGTTTTCTTTCTTCCGCGAAGAAAATTTTATTTTGAAAGCAGAAAAAAAAAAAAAAAAAAAAAAAAATGTTTGAATATAACAGGAAAAAAATTCCCTGTGTTTTCCAGGTTTTTAGGATTTTTTCAAAATTCCCTGGATTTTCCCTGTTTTGAGGGGATTTTGAAATCCCCTGTGTTTTCCCAGTGGCGTGGCAACCCTGTTAAAAAATGGCTGAGTTATCGCATATATATATTAATCGATTTCAATATGAGTGTGTACGTGCGCCTGAATTAAGATTTCGACCCAGTTCATAATCAGGTTCTACTAATTTGAGCTTAGTATTTTTGAATAATATAACTTAATTTAAAATAAATAAGTATATATATAAGTATATGAAAGCTACCTCTTCCTCCCGGCACTGCCGGAAGGACTATTAAAAATATTTTTATTTTGTTTTTAATTTTAATGCTTTAAATAGTTTCATAAAAATAAAATAGAAAATTGCAATTGCTCCAAATAAAATAAAAGATATTAACATAACTAGGTAATCGAACGAAGTTAGAAGAAAAGTGATGAGCAGATTTTGAGGATCTGTATGATTCCACGTAGTCATTAAAAAAAAAAAAAAAAAAAAAAAAAAAAATTGCTAAGATAGTTGTAAAATGCTTCTAAATTCACTTTGGTGGTAAGCCTGCCTGTGCTCCAACTTGGACTAAAGACTCGGACTGATTTGTAATTGTTTTGTTATTGAAGTTTATCAATTTCAACATTGAAAATAAAGTTTTTTTTTGTTTAATTTACAGGGACACACAAAAGTATTTTGATACAATATGATCAAATGGAAAAAAATTTCTGACACATTTTAATGTTCTTACATCATCCCAATTCTAAAAAAATTGGTATCCATCATTAAGATGGACAATAAAAAGCTATCTACAGTGTAATAACTGTTAACAGAGACACTCTAAAGTATTTCATGACAATGAAGTCAACGATGAAACATCGTTTTTAGTGCATTTAAATGATGCTATACAATTTCAAAAATAATGAAATTCATATACCTCACTCATGAGGGAAATAACTTTTTTTTTTTGCAGAGAATTGATTAAATAGCTCTTATAGTTCGTTTTTATAGGGCCAGCCAAAATAATTCTGATACATGTGAAAAAATCATTTGCAGAGACTTTTAATGATGTTACATTACTTCAAACATAATGAAACTGCTATGCATTACTCAGATGTTTTACAACTGTTTTTTATAGATTGTTGATTTGATAGAATTTGTCATTTATTTACAAAGTCACTGAAAAAATTCAGTTATTAGATTGGCTATGAGCAGTTATTGTTTGATGTGTGTTTTCTATGCTTCTTCCAATATGCTTTTAAAATTTTATTTATTCCTTGTGTATTATGAGGTTTGTAGATCATACGCAGGGTTGCAGACACTCATTCCTGAAAAGAAATTTTATTACTTTATGTTTATTTAAATATCTCATTTCATTAATGAACATGAGGTACAGTGGAACTTGGGTAATTCGAAGTTCAAGGGACCAAAAGAAAAGTTCAAAATACCCAAAAATTCGAATTAAATATATTTGCTCAAAAAGAAGAAATAAATAAATAAAGAAAGAATAACTCCACAATGAAATATTGAACACACACAGGATACTTCTATATTTTTCTTCATTAAATCAAACATTTTTTACTAGCTTAATTATTCATCATAAAAAAAAATAAATAAATAAAAATAAAATCAGTTATTTCTGATTGTATTCACGAATACAATCTTTGAGTCTCAGCATATGATTCCAACTTATCAATTGATACAAAAATAAAACCTTTTTCATTGGACAGACATTAAAAAACATCGAAGTTCATGTATAAGCATCATAGATTCTAAGGAACTAAGCAAGGGCTTCTCTTGTATTTCATTGTTCTGTACATCTTCAGATAGTCTGTCCTTAGATTAAAAAAGTCTAAAGGATTAGTATTTACCGCAAAATTTGAAAGATAATCCTATGAAAAATTCGAATTGTCCCAACTAAAATTTGAAATATCCATATTTTTTTTACATTATTTTAATACAGAATTCTAGGGATCAGGCAAAAAATTCAAATTAACCAGAATTTCGAATTAAACAAGTTCGAATTATCCAAGCTTCACTGATATAAAAAAAAGGACAAATTTATAAATCTAAAATCTTTTAAAGAATCATGACACTTGACAGCTGAATCCAACTAATTTTCTCTTTATATCTTGGAACATTAATTTAACAAAAAATGTTTATGTGATTAAAATTGATATATTCTTTCGTAACTAAGTTTGTATCAATCTTATTAGGTAATTTCCTTATATCTTACAGCATTTTATAAATGTATATAAGTTTTAAGAGAGAAAATAAAGCTCCTTTCAACCAACTTTTATTATGAATTTTCAATGACCATGATAGACTACAACAATGCTAAACTAAATGTACAATATTTACATAGTTTACAGACACTGCCAAAGGCAGAAAAACAAACATTTTTACAGTGTTTTACAATATCTTTTTGAACATGTGACTTATCCTTTGATGTCTTCAAAATGAGTAATTATAAAAATTGCAATTAAATTTTGTGTATTTTAGCAATTAAGAAATAGGTGAAATATACTCACTGTACAAAATCTATTGAAGATAAAATCAAACAGTATAAAACTGCATTTTATAAAAGAACAAAGAAGAAATCATACAATTATTAATTAAATCTTTACACCATAGCAAAGCCTCTTTATTAAGCTTCAATTTAATGCATAGATGAAGATGCTGAATTCAAAACTAATGAGTAATTGTTTTTAGTCATGATTAGAGATCACACTCCCTCAAACAGATTTGTAGCAGTTTCTGGTGCAGGGGAAAAAAATTATTTTGCAGCAATAAAAATCACTTTCATAACAGATAAAGTATCAACCTTTACAGCAGCAAATATAATTGTAGACAATATTTGGAGGAGCAAAAAGAACTTAGAACCAAGTAAAAATTAAAATATTAATCCCCCCCCCCCCCCAAAAAAAAAAAAAAAAAAACAGAATTAGGAAGAAATATTGGATTTTTAATTTTCCCCACATTCATTTCACACAAAAAAAGTCTGTCATAACTTTCATCCTCTTATTGAAAAAAAAAAAAAAATGACAACTGTACTGTTTAATAAATTTCCTGCAATCAGTTTCGATTGATAGTTTCCATGATCTGCTAACAAATCTGTTAAAAATGAAACTAAAAATTTGAAAATCAGTCTTTGAGGCTCAAAATACAATTCATTAAGAGAGGATTTCATGCAAACTCCTAGAGAGAATTTATCCATTGTTTAAGGTACGTGAAATATGTTAGAAGTTTTGACTACGTAAGAAGACAGACTGAGACCCATGGAATCTTTGTTTACATTGCACGGGGAGGGACTAAAATAAATGGAGGTCCAAATTAAAAAATATATAACTTTTCTTAGATACATTACATATATGATGATAATCAGAAATAAGGTTAATCAAACTACCAGGAAAGATTTCGTTTTTTTTTTTCACTTTGCTCTTTACCCATATACCAATATAATTTTTAAACCCTCCTCCCTCTTCACCTCACATGCTTGCAGGGAGAGGGTATAGATAGAGCACACAGAAAGCTTAAGAAGGAAAATTTAGATGATTAATTATTTATTAATTGTTTCTAAAACTAAATAAAATAATGTGAAATTTACATAAAATTTCTGAAAAGAGGAAATGTACCTCTCTCCCTCCCCTCTCCTCTCCTTATGATTTATACCTTTGAGATATTCCCAATCTGCAAAATTTATTGTTTCAAGCCATAATAGATTTCTAGACACAAGTTTGTCTTCCACTAGGGAGAAATGGGGGAATAGAAAAAGAGAGAAAAAAAAAATTCCGAACACATGCCTCATCATGCTTTAAGCAACTCTGCAATTTAACTTCCACCACCTAATAAAATTTCTTATTTTCAGCTTTTATAAATTTTAAGACCTAATATTTGGTCATTTAATAAATAAATTAAAAAAACAAAAGGAAATTTAGGGATAAGATTTTTAAATTGCTGTTCCAAAGCACTTGTGTGAAATTTGTAAATTTTACATTCAGCAACTGTTGTGCGATTGTGCCATAAAAAATTATTGATATAATTTATTAGGTACACACTTTTGTTTTTGAGAAAGAAGCAAAACTGTGTTTCAGTGAAAAATTAACACTATCCATAATTTTTTTTTTTTTTTTTTTTTTTTTTTTAGAATGATACAAGAATTGTATTTTGGTGCAGCAGTTGACTCCTGCACGATTGCATTTTATAAAATATTTATCAATTTAACACAACAAATAAATTTAGTAATAATATTAGAAATCAAATAATTATAATAGAAAATACAATAGAAATATTTTCATCAAACAAACATTTTATTTCTAAGTATTTAATTTATAATTGTGAAATATAAGATAATCCGAAAAACATTAAAATGTATTTTTAAATAACTAAAATCTTAATTTCAAAATACATATGAGAAACAATTTTTTTTTTTCCTGGTTTGTAAAACATTTTAAAAGATGATTTATATGCTTTATCCAGATGCTACAAGGAAAAAAATACATTTTAAAGCATATATATATATGAAAAGGAAATATTACTCTAAATTTTTTTCAGATCAGATACAATTAAAGATTCTTATGAAGCACATGATAATATTTTAAGGATTCCTTCTCCGCCTCCCTTCCCAAATCTTAATTTAAAAATACTAACTATTAGTATTTTTATTACATTTTTGAATTCAGCACCTTTAAAAAGAACCTAATTATCAATTCATAATGCAAATTCAAAATACCTAAGAGAAAATAAATTATGCACTTTAAAAACTTGGACAGATTTATTTATATAAACTTTGATTTTCAACTTACACATACTGCACAGAAATTTTATCAGAAGACAGAAGGATATAAAGTAAAGATTTATATTTTTGGAAACATTAGTCAGAAGTTACTATAAACACTGCCATAAACAGATTTTATATTTACATATATTTCTTAAGAATTATCTAGAATAAAAATTCATTTTAAACACATAGTTAAAAACTTTACAATATACTAACTTAGGCATGTGAATTCTAATTGTAAAACAAATACTATAAAACCTGCGTAATGAACACACTTTAATAGCAGACACCTATATTGCAAACACTTTTAAATCTTCAACATCTATATTTATTGTGTGATTTTTGCTTCCAGTATTTTTTTTTTCTACCAAGGTGTCCATTATTTAAAAGTTTACAGTCAATTTTATTAAAATAATATAAAATCACAAATTTAAGAATTTTGATGCAGAGACAAATTCATTTTAAATACACCAGTATCTGGTCACAATAAAACTGTCCAAGGCAAAAGATAACTGAACATACAATTATGGCCATGGTTTAAATGAAAAACAGATCTTGAACAGAGTTTTGAAAGTGAAACCTAGTAATAATATTTTAATTACAGGAGCTTAAATAATCAGATGGCATCTGAAAAATATATCACAGATAAACCTGTGCTATATAAATCTGGACACAAAAACTTCACTCAGAGATTTCTACATTATCTCCATACCAATCTCATCCAAAACAATATACAAAAATTACATAAGTACAAGCCATGTCTATGCAACAAATATGCAGAACAATAAAATAAGTTAAATCACATCTTAAAACAAAGTAGTTTAAGCACCAGGTTCAATGAATACATTTTACCAAAACTAGTTACACTTTATTCTAATTTAATGAAGCCAACTCTAAATATGAATACAACAGATTTTCATTTAAAGTCTATTATGAATTAAGGTAAATACATATTAAACAATGTTTCATTTTTTATTTTAAAAAAGTAAGATAGTTATCAACAAAGCATTCCACTTTAACTGCAAGGCCAGCTTCATTCACAAATTAATTTAAAACATTAAATATTAGTAACAGATTACATAGAAAAAATACACAAATTTCCTGAGAGTATTAAGTTTTACACACAATGAAAATGTGGTCTATCCTAATAATAGAATAAGTTGAGATTGTGACTTATTTATGAACTATTAAAAAAATAGAGTCTTTAAATGTATTCAGAGTATAACCTTTATTAAGCTATTGATATAAAAGGTTCAATAGTATGCAAATATCTTTGAAAAATAACAAAACCAATTATTTTCTTAATTTAGAGTAATTTTATTTAATTTAATTATTTTAACCATATACTAAAAGCTGAATTTCTAACAGACATATTTCAGAATCAAATTTCTTTTTTAAAGACCTTTTACAATATCTACCAAGAAAAAATAAACAAAGAAAGAAAACAAACAAAAAACACTTTCTTAATAATTCAAAACACTCAATTTAAAAAGAATTTGGCATATTAAAGAGTTGCACCATTAAAAAGAAGAAAACTAAATTTAATGAAATGATTAATTTTAATAAATTAATATAAATTAAAGATTTACATGTAATTTCAATATTAGCAGTAAACATTTTATGGCGAGCCCAATATACGAGATAGTTTTTGTAAATAAACATTATTTGGTTGAATTTCTGCTTAAACACACACATGTACACAAAAGACTTCAAGATAAATTTTAAGTTTTTAACAATACAAAAAAAAAAAAGAGGAATGATTTTTTAACATTTTTTTTTTTTTTTTGCAATATTCAAAGATTAAATTTAAAAACATATTACTAAGTGGAAGAATTGTTCACAATAATGATATACAGCATATGATTCATGAACATTTAACCATTAACTGAAATGACATGGAGTAAATTACAAAAATATTTATTAATAACAATACATTATTCTTTGATGTTTGCTTTACAAAAAGAAAACTAACAAAACATTTAATGATTGAAAACAATTTGGCACATCACATAAATCAACAAAACACTCATATGTTCATGAAAATGCAAACAATAAAAGGAAACATGAGTTCTTAAAAATTAATATTATGAAAAGAAAATCAAAGCATAAAGCTTTTTATAATTGATAGCTATATATTATTTTTTTTTAAATATTTTATTCAAAGCATAAGACACCCAGAAAAAATTAAAAAATAAATTTTATCCACATTAACTTATATGCGATGGCCTAGAAATATAATAACAAAAGAGTACCAGAGCCCTTTTAAATACTGGCAACCAAAATATCGATAATTTTGAAATTGCTTTAACTATATTTTGTAACTATAATTAAATTTCAATGGAGGCTGCTCATTTACAGATATTCATAATAAATTTTAGAATAGAAAAATTTGAGCTAATGTTATCAAATTATTGCTGATATTTAAATTGGACAAACAAAGAGAGATTCTGAAGTTGGAAACACATAGTATGGTGAATGTTTGTGCACTGATAGAGTAAAGTTAGCATATAAATACCATGTATCCTTAAAAATAACAATTTATTTGAAAATTTATATTAAATTCATATTACTTAAATATCATTCTGTTTCTGAAAATTTACTGTTTTCACAAATTAATTGAAGCAAACTCTAGGTTTGCATGAGCTGGGGCTTGGTCTGAAAATTAGCAAATTGAAAGAAAATTTTCTAATGGGATGGTGAATTAAAGAAAATTATTTAATGTGTCAAGCTGAGCAGGTAAAAAAAAAAAAAAAATGGCCCAATATGAAAAATCAAAAGAATCAAACTAAATATTTTAATTGTAAGTTAAGAAAAGTTGTATTTTTCTGTGAAAATCAAGTCAGATATTGATTTTTACATGGCTGGGCAAAGATAGCTTTCATTCAGACTGAGTTACATCTGGAAATTTTGGCCAGTGCAGATTTTTACAGCAAACATTATATTTATATAACTTTCCATTAAAAAAATAAATAAATACAAAATTAAAATTCTAAATAAACCAGTCATTTTTGGGACACCCAGAGGATGGCTACAGAAATGATGAAAAAAAGTTCCCTGATACCCTGATTATCAGCATCGGATTTCCCTGATTTTTTTTTTTTTAATTAACAGGGATGAGATTGATCAAAAAGCAAAAAAGCTGAAAACTGCGCGAACGACTTTTGAGCAATGACAGGAATGTCAATCGCAACAAATATAATTGTATTAATATATAACATACAATTTAGCTTTTGGTAAATTAAATTAAAAGAAAATTATTAACATGAATTGCAGAAATTATTTATACTTACTCTAATGAAAATTTAGTTTATCAAGATACAGCACATTAATAAAACCCTGTTATTGGCATGAATATTTTTTTTATTGAAATTTTCTAACAGTAAGACACTTTTGGTTAAGTATTACGGAAAAGAAAATAGAAATTTTCTTTGTTTTTTAGCTTTGCTCTTGCACAAGGTAAATTTCTTTCTCCTGCTTTTTTCTTGGATATTACACATTAAAGATATGTAGTGATGTGGCTGGACTTTAAAAATCCTGGATCTCTAGGACCCAGTGGGTCTCTTTTTTACAAAAGTCAGTCCTTACTGATAAGTCATTTTTAGATTCAAAACTTGAACTTGTTCGTTTGGAAAAGAAGACTGAAATGCAATAATTTTTGTTTTAACAGTAATTAATGAATAATTAAAATCAATATTATTTTTTTAAACTATTGAGAAAAATTTCATTTATTTAAAAAAAAAAATGTGCAAGATACAAATTTAACTATAAATTAATGCTTATTTGAGTGCAGAAGATAACATGTATCACTATTGTTTGCATTTCTTTTTAAAAAGGGCAACACTGATTTATTGAAAAAAAGGATACTTTTGTTCAGAAAGATTTAGAGGTGTCAAAAATGGATTTTGGAGCAGGAAAGTCTGTATTTGGAGTGGCAAAAAAATAATTTTGAAAAATAATTTTTGGGTTAGTTTTTTTCAGAGTCCCTTTGATGAAATTTTTAGCTTTAACAGTATCTCTTCATGAAATCTGCCATTTGTTGGAATCTTTTGGGAAAATTTAAAGTTTTTTTTTTCAAAAATTTGACATTTTTTGCGCATATTTTGACGAAATCTGCCGTTTTTTCGCGATCGTTTGACGAAATCTGCCGTTTTTTCGCGATCGTTTGACGAAATCAACCGGTTTGTTGCGATCGTTTGACGATATCTACCGATTTATCCTGATTTTTTGACAAAAGTTGTGATTTTTCGCAAAACATTTGGCGAAATTCGCCGTTTTATCGCGATTTTTGGACGAAAATTGTCGTTTTATCGCGATTTTTGACAAAATCTGCCGTTTTTTCGGTATTTTGTGACGAAATTAACCATCCTTTCGTGAATCTTTTTGACAAAATTGGCCGGAAATTAGTCGTTTTTTGGCGATCTTTTAAGGAAATTTGCCGTTTTTTCGCGATTTTTTGACGAAATTACGCGTTTTGTATTTTTTTGGTAAATCAGAAAATTTGAAATTTCAAAATAACAAAAAAGCTGAAAACCGCGGATCCGCGGAAGAATCTCATCCCTGAATTAAAGAACATATACAGTATTTTTTAACATATGCAGCTTTCTCGTATAACATACTTATACAGCTTGCAAATGTGTCTTTTGGGAGGAAAAAACAAAAATTGCATAGTATTTAAAAAAGTAAATTCTGTCAAGGAGGCACAGAAAATTAACAAATCTCATCGATGAGCTTTGTAAAAATCTTGAATTTCGTTCATTGAATTTGTAAAAATTGCGAATTTCATCAATCTTCTTTGCATAAATTGCAAATTTCATCAATTGGCTTTGTAAAAATCACAAATTTAATCGATCGGCTTCGAAAAAAAAAAAAAAAAAAAAAATCACAAATTTTCTCAATCGGCTTTGTAAAAAGCACAAATTTTATTGATCATGTGCAGAAAAATTGTGAATTTCGTTCATCAGCCCGTCTCTCTGTCTTCTTCATTCATAAAGTAATTTTTTTTTTTGGCACTAGCCACTTATGATTGTTTTTTAGCACTTTTATTAAAACAAAATTTCTCTTGAATAAAGTCAAGGAATATAGTTACATCTAGAAAATAATCCTTGTTACATCTGTTATATAAACAAACTAAAAAACTGCTGATATATCCTTACCAATTGAAGTAGATATTTTGACTGGATAAGCGAACATAGAGGATAACTGCTCCTCCCCCTTCTCTGAAACCTTATATTTTATCTGATTATAAGCCACAGCCTCCTCATGATAGAAGTATCTCCTTGTTATTGATGTGGCCCTCTACTACCCAGACATATTAGTAAGTGGCCTTTCTCTTGAAAAGGTTATGCACATTACTCTAAACATCATATAATTCTTTCTTCCTCTAACGTAGACATAATTGTAGCGAACTAAATGACAACTGAATTGGATCTGCACATGACTTTCTCTTCATCTACAAAAGGGCCCAGAAGCAGAATTTTGTGGGTCAGTCTGCAGCATACTAAAATTTATCTGTGACCCAATAGTGCTAGACTAAGTCTACTAAAACAATATTCCATAAAATAATTTTTTTTTTATAAAGAAAATATAAAATTGTGAAACAATTACCATAAATCTAGAAACTAGAAGTATATTTCAGATTTTTTTTTTAGCTTAACCTTTTTTTTTTTTTTTTTTTTTTAAGCTGGTGGATTAATCTGTAGTGCCTACTATCATGCTGGACAGTTTCTGCTACTGGGCAAAAAAGTTACTATGAATGATAATTTGGTGCGATTCGATGCAGAAAGATATCACTTGGTAGTAGTACGGCTTTATGTCTCTTATTGGCTTAAACATTGACTATTGGATGATGAATTAATCTTGTTGGTAAGGGAAAAACAGAAACATTTTTGCACACAGAAAAATTTCCCTGATTTTTGAGCACTTTTTTATAAAGTTCCCTGATTTTTCCCTGATTTCCAGATTCTATAGCCACCCTGACCCAGCATGTAAAAGTTATAAATGGCACCTAGAAGATCTCAAGAAAAAAAATTATTGTATGTAAAAACACAAATTGCATATTTTTTTCCATTTTATTTTTCCTTAAATATTTTGAAGATATAAAAATGCAAAATTTCATCTTTAAAACTACAGTTATATATAAGAAACAATATTTAATTTATATTCTCTGTAAATTTCTTAATTGTGATTAAAAAATAAATAGTGTAATAGCTCTGCAAAAAGTGAGTGACTGTTTTACAAACTTAAGAGCCCACAATAGTCACAGAAAAATTACTCAAAAAGACCCGGATGACCATGTAAAGTCTATGGGAGCGTTCTTTTCTAATATCTCTCTCAAATTTTAATATTTTTGCATGATTTTTTTGCACAAGATAGCTGAGGGCAATCCACAACCGGGCTAGTTTTTACTTTTTCAATTTTTGTTTCAGATTTTCTTTAAAAAATTACTTTAATTTTCGAAACCGGTTTAAACCGGTTCTGAAACTGAAACTATCGTAATATAAAAAATATATAACCGAAATCGAAAAAGTAAAAACTAGCCCGGTTGTGGATTGCCCTCAGCTATCTTGTGCAAAAAAATCATGCAAAAATATTAAAATTTGAGCGAGATATTAGAAAAGAACGCTCCCATAGACTTTACATAATCATCCGGGTCTTTTTGCGTACTTTTTCTGTGACTATTGTGGGCTCTTAAAGCTAATGTTCAGAAATCCAGCATGCAGCCAATCAAATTGTTGAGCTGTCTGCCAAGCAAAATAATGTACATGATTATAAACATAAACTGTGATATAAACATTCAGGTTTACATTCTCAAGATCTTCTGCACTGGTTACTGCACTTTATATTTTTCATGAATATATATACGAACTATACTCTATCAACATACAAACATTACCCTCATTCTGTGTTTCTGATTTCAGAATTTTCATTTGTAAATATTTTCCTTGTCATACTACTACAAAGAAACCTCATCTACAAGTTCATAATAAATTGCTTGAAAAAAAAAAAAAAAAAAAAAAAAAAAACCTACAAGTAACTGGTACAATAAGTTTCTGAAGCATAAGTTGAATTCAACAATTTACAATAAATTATACAGCATAACAATTAAAATATTTTTGTTCGCTGAAATGAATAGATGAAAAAAAAAATTATGTTTAATAATGCGCATTCAAAATTGTAGTAAATTCCTTAATGACCTAATTCAGAATTAATTTGCTTCATAAATTCATTCAAAACAATTTTTTTCAATATTTAAATGGAATGATATGATGAAATTCAAATCAAAGAATTAAAAAATGTAAAAATTATATCTTATTTTATATATGGCATCTTAAGAGGATCAACTATAAACTTAATCAGACAATTGAGCATTTCTTGAGCATGTATCAAAATTTTAACTATCCTAGCAACAATTAAAATAGCTGAAGTTTAGATTGCTGATTTAGTCAAATGGGTGTTTTTAAAATAATATGACAAAAGAAAAAACTTCAGCAATACTGGAGCATCAAGAAAAGGCTCAAATTAAAATACCAGTTTGTTAAAAATAACTTTTAGTTCCTTTAATATTAAATCAAATCACCAAAACATTAACTAACAAATTAAAATGAAAACTTATGCAGACTGAACTTTTAAATGCTTCACTAAACTATCTTTTAATACTCCACAAAAATTTATAAAAGATGCAAAATGAACAAAAAGGAAGAAGAGATAACAATTATAAAAGCATATGTAGCATAAAAGAAATATTATAGAAATACAATAGATATAACAACGATGATCATTTAATAGCTGCCAATACTTTTTTATGAATTCAAAATGGATATTTTACTCCTGAATCAAAATATGTGTTTCTGAAACATAAGCATTCTGAGTTGGCCAGAGGTAAATGTGAGGGGGGAAAAATCATATGTCCCTCATTCCTTTTTCTAAAATTAAAATACAACAAAAATTATTCAGCCAACAAAAAATGCAATAACTTCCCTTCCCTCTATTTAATAAATTATATGTTTACTCTATTTATAATAAATATTAGTTAATGAAAAAAGTAATTTCTTATTTACAATGAAACAAATAAAAGATTGTTTTACAGTGAATATTTCATGACTTCAATAAATAAAACTATCCACAAACTGAATGAAGGAAACAAAATGAAGCCTGAGAGTATCACAAATTTCCAGGTCTTCATTTACTTACAAATCATTTTGCCTCTCACTGGATAAATTCAGCATAGTAAAAAGAAAGTAAATGTAAAATCATTTAAAGAATTTTATTTACTGTCAACAAATGTTTAATTTATTCATTAATATTCTAAGACACACTCCATGCTTAATGATCAACCAGAATGAGAAGTCCTCACAGAAGAGGCATATTAAAATCAACATACACAGCACACACAATATAATTTAACAAACAAGCCCTTCAAAACTGTTTCCTTGCCCACTAAATGGCAGGATAATCTTGATATCTGAAGACTAACTTTGCAATTCCAAACATACAGGACTATTATTATCTTTGAATTGCAAAGCACCTTCTTGTTACGCTGTAGGTGGGCACTATCCAGTTGAGAAATATTTACATTTTCCTACAGCAATATAATGACATGAAGATGCTGTAATGCAGTACTCGGTGAACTATGACAGAGGATGAATAAAACACCACAGGTAACTCAGCAGTTGTTGCTCAGAACAATGCATCTGTAGTTCTGTGATATAGGTATAAGTGGCAGTAAAATCAAGTTTTTATCTGAAAAAATAGATAAGGCAAATGCTTAATAATAACATTAATATGAAATTAGAGAAACATACAAAAGATAATATATAAATTAACAAATATACCATTTCATTTTAAAATCAGAGATTAAAATCCATGCACAAAGAAAACCAGTACACTGAAGTGTCAAAGTCATGAGATATTTTCTTATATTGTGTGGGATCTCTTTTTGTTTGGCAATATGAAACAATTTGACGTGGCATCGACTTGAAGAATCGTCAGAAATTCCTTTAACAAATATTCAGACATGTAACTTGTACAGCTGTACATAATTATTAAAGTATTGCCAGTGGAGGATTTTGTGCATGAACTGATCTATGAATCACGTCCTATATGTGTTTGATGGGATTCATGCATATCCCCAAGGTAATTGGCAAAATCATTCATTAGAATTTTTTAGAAAGTTCCTCAAATCAATCACAAATAATTTTGGTCCAGTGATATGGCACATTACATACAAGAAAATTCCATTATTATTTGGATACATGAAGTCTACAAATGGCTGCAAATGATCTTGAAAATAATAAATCGTCAAATATGAGTATTACTCACACACAGAGGGTTCATACAATAAATGTATGAATTATTAAATAAATCATTGCTGAAAGAATAATAAAGCTTTTTAAAAAGCTATACAACATAGTACAGACGTGTCACTTGTTGAGGAATGACTCCAAAGGAACAACTGGGGCAGTGAAACTGAAGGAACAATTCTAGTCTGTAAAAAAGAATCATTCCTTTTCAGAATGATTCTGAAAAGAAATGAATCATTGGAGTCAGTTCGAAATGTACCAACTCTGAAAAGGACTGTTCCCTCGGAGTCGTTCTGAACTGTAATGACTCGAAAAAGGTGATTTCGGAAGAATCAGTTCTAGTTCTCGTAGGTTGGCCAATTTTAATAAATTAAAATACGCTATTTTATTTAAAAATAACAGATTTTGATTCTATTAAAGCTCAGTACATTGCCAAAATATCCTTGTAATGTGTATGAAGAAAGAAAGAAAAAAAGAATGAAAGGAAATTGACGTTCTGAGCAGGGCAGGGTGTTTAATGAACTACAACTGCATATAATTGATATTCCTCTTAAATTTTATGCTTAGAAGAATAGAAATACATTATTTAACTTAAATTTAAATATTGTCGGTTATAAATTATTTTCTTATCTGTGACTTAGTTACATTACCATTTGACCTTTTTGTGCTAAGTTAATCTGAAAGAAATAATTTCAAAGAATATTTTATACAAATTGGATTTTTTCCATCTGAGTGAAAAAATACCTGAGTCAGGAATCAAACCCAGAACTTTAATGTGTTTTATCAATTGAATACCTGAGCCCGAAAGCAATGGAACACTATGTGTACTTAGATACACTAATACTTTATCTAATTGGTAAATATATCATAAAATGTTTTTTCAAAATAAATTCTAAAAAAGAAGTAAATGCTAACTTACTGAATTAATCATGAAATATGCATATGAAAAAGTTTTCCATTCAGGAGTATCAAGTACATTAGTACAAACTCATGAAAAGTTTTAAATTTTAAGATCTATACAGTGCATAAAATCAGTCCTAAACAAATGTAAAATTTAATTTGCAAGAAATTTTATGTACGTCCTGATCAACAACTTACAGCACTTCCTCCAGGTAACTAGATTAACGAAGCTCCACCATTTTCTGTAACAGACTTCAATTATATGGGGCAATTACAAGTGAAGGTAAATTAAAATAAATTTAATATTATATTATTTAGATGTTCTATCACAAGAGTGCTTCATTTAGAATGAATTAAAGACATAACAACAGAATTTCTGTTAGCATTTTGAAGGTTTATCTCATGAACAGGCCTTTGTTCTGTAATTTATTCTAACAATGCCAAAACTTTCAAAAGAGCTGATATAGAACTGAAAGAATTGTGGAAAGTAATTCATCATCAGGGATGGGACGAATAGTGATTTGGCCGAATAGCCGAATACCGAATATTCGGCCGGCCGAATAGTAAAATTTTTTTCTAATAAAGAAAATAAATTTTTATTATATATAATTAAAAAACAGGAGCTCATTAATAATTATTACTCTTAAATGTGCTTTTAAATGTATTTTTAAATTTGAAAAACTTATTTTAACACAAAAAAAATTATGAAATTGCATTATATCCTTTATTCTAATGTACATCAAATTGATTTTTACTAAGTCAGGATGGGAAAATACTTCCATTAAAATATGAAGAATGTACTTCACTTTTACTATCAACTGATACTTCTTGTATCCAAAATCAATAATATTCTTAATCTCTCTCTCTCTCAGAACTCACAAGGACATATTTTTTGAAATAACCTTTAATGAAGTAAATTTGATCATTTAGAATTTGTGTCCCTAGTGATAAGCAAATTTGTAAGAATGAGACTGTTCTGAAATCAGATGCCAAGCTTTAAATTACAAATTATGTTAAAGCAAAAGGTTATGCTTAAAGTAGAATGCATATGTTAACAAAATCTTTGACATTTGAATCGGCTCATACAACATTCAACTTCAATATTCCACTTATTCAACAAGCATTAAAAGGATAAACAGAAATTGATAACAACATGAATGAAGGAATATGTAAATTAAAAATATATACATAATAATGTTACATATTTAAGTCAGTAATTATGCAAATAATTATTTAAAAGTGAAAACTATAGAATGAAGAAATTATTTTGTTGAGTATTTAGAATTTATATTAAAATATTTATAAAGCCATCTTCATAAAGAAAGTTGTGTCATCTAATGTGTATCGAGTTTGACACCAGTTCTGCTTTCAGATGTACCGTTGTATTTGGAATGGTGATATATTATATTTAATTTTGAAAATAAATCTTCATTAACACACCTAGTGAATAGATGTTTTCATTTCTTACTTTATAGAAAATAAGTTATGAATTTCATAAGAGCCTTTTTTATATCTGCATGGAATTTGCAGACATTAATAAATATTGGAGAGTTTTAGAATAAGGCAGTATTTTTATATTTTGAATTGTAATATATCATTCTCTAATGATGACATTTCCCGTACAATTAAATTTCCAACTTGGGCAGCATTTTCTAGAATATCACTAACTTTTATAGGAAATACAGAAAGGCTGTATATTTTTTAGTATCTGAATAACTCTATATTTTGTAAGTAAGAGTGAGAATGACTTCATAAATGAAGAAACCAATTTGGATTAGCGGAAAAAAATTGCAAGAATGAAACTCTTTAAATCAGAAATTTATTTGGCAAGCTATCTTTCACTATTTGGCGAGATTTTAGCAATATTCGGCAAGATATCTCTAAATATTCGGCTACAGGTATTCGGCCGAAGTATTCGGTCAACAAGCCTTCAATATTCGGCCAACCGAATATGCCGAATACCGAATAGTGGCCGAATATTCGTCCCATCCCTATTCATCATCCTTGTCAAAAAATCTTAGCGTACAGGTGAAGCTAAATTTCAAAATTAGGTATAAATTTCACAACAAAAACTAAACCAAGATTAGAGACAAACATGATTTCATCACTAAAAACGAGCTCTAATGACCTACACTTTGTGAAAATTTTAATATACAAAGAAGTCTTGAAACAGTTTTTTTTCACTTCATAATTCATGGTTTTAATGTATACATATTTTTTTAATTTACATAATATTTTATAAATTTTTGTCAACTATGTTTAATGCAGAACATAATACACAGAAAGAAAAAATGAGAAATAATTAAATAAAACACATATACTCACTTAAAATTACAAACCATGAAGATGTAAGTTACGACTAAGAACAGACCTAGCATCACTTGTAAATCGCAGTGCATCAAGCATTGGTAGAAGATTTAATAGAGCTGTATCAGTAGCATCACAGAACCAAGACTTTATTGGGATAGCATTATCTTAAAAAAAAAAAAAAAAAAAAAAAAAAAAAAAAAAAAAAAAAAAAGAGCCAGTTAAAATGTGCAACAAATTTACGTACAGCATACCAAGTGATAAGGTTTCAATGGATTGTGGAAAATATCTACTACTAAATTCTATTAATAAATTTGCTTTTGAAATTATCTATGCATTAAAAAGGCATGAAAATTGATTTTTCAAATGTTAAATCCACTTTCAAGACCCTGTTTGCATTCCTTGCCAACCATGAAAGAGATATAGTTTTTCTTAAATCTTAATAAAGTTACAGTTATAAAACAAAAAGGTTAATCCATATGTTTCAGAAAATAAAATTAAAATCTTACAAGAAACAGTATGAAAAACACTCAGTCACCAGTAAAATTATGTAAGAAATTTAAATTAGAAATAAACTTACTTTATACTAAAAAAAAAAAAAAAAAAAAATCCTGTAAAGTATTTCCAATAACTTTCTGCGATTTTTTTTCTGCAATTCTTTTAGTAATAATAAAAAAAAATAATCTCCGTAAATTAAGGAAAGGTATAATTTCTGCAAATCTCAAAAACTAATTTTTCAACTTCTTAATAAATTAATAAAAAATCAATCAGATGACTTATGAAGATATAAATTAATGTTTCTTAAATGGGTTTAACTTTATCATCCTCATATTTTAACTCTTCTAACTCTATCAAGATTTAAGATAACACAAATAATCAATGCCTAATTATGGGTTATTATCACCATTCAAAAAATTTAAATAAGATGTCAAAAATTAATGTTATTGCTGATTTTTTACGATTATTTTTGGATGAATTACTAAGAGACTTTTAGTGAATTATAGATAATTTAGTACAGGCCCGCTCAACCTTTCAGTAACCAGGGGAGCATCTAGGCTCTTGGCACTCAGGTACCAATATTTATGTGACTGAAAATATGTGGCAATATTATCACATAACATTAGTATACATGCACATCCTAACATAATGCAAATGAATGTACAGCAGTAGAAAAAAAAAAAAAAAAAAAGACTCCCTACAGCTCTGGAGTTACATGTATTAAATTTCAAATTATAATTTTTTTTTTTTTTTAAAGAGAAGTCTATATCAAAAATGTTTGTAAGGTAAGGTGCCAGAAACTTTAATCACATCTATAATAACAATAATTACAAATAAATAAGTATAAAAATTAGAGATATTGCTAAGTTTCTTTTAGGATGTGAAAATACAGTTTATTTTGAAGGCATGGATTAGTTTTATGAAAAGTACAAAAAAAAGACAAGCATGATAGTGACAAAACCATGTGGGTGTTTCAGAGGGGTAGTCTGGAAGTATTTTCAATAGATAGAAATCATTCTCACTGTTTATTATTTTTTCTAAATAAAATTATAGGAAAAAAAAAAAAAAAAAAAAAAAAAAAAAACCTTCTAAAATTTCAAAAGTCAAGAAAGAAAATTTAAGCCCTTTAATCCTTCATATATAACAGCCAATAGGCCAGTGTGATAACAGTAAAAATAAAAAAGTTAAGCCTTTTATGCACATGTATCTTCAAAGGGAAGGTTGGCAGATGAAAACATTTATTTTTCTCTTACTTCTTAAGCATTAAAAAAAGCTATTTCCAATATTAAGAAATTTAACTGTCATAATTACACTATGTAAACATAATTAAACATTGCAAAAATATGCATGATTAAATTTTCAAAGTATGCTTCTGGTTTTAATGTACAATGCCAAGCCAACAGTATGCCAAACACAGGTTTTTAAAATATCTCTGATAAAATATTAATGATATTAAAAAAAGCATTCTTTATAATGGAATTTTACTAAAATGTTTAATAACA
Organism: Maratus speculifer; assembly: GCA_964019185.1. NCBI lineage: Eukaryota > Metazoa > Arthropoda > Arachnida > Araneae > Salticidae > Maratus > Maratus speculifer. The sequence goes on from OZ025290.1 coordinate 154,788,277, forward strand.
CGGAATCTTTAAAAGGGCACCAAGGAAACCTTCAAAGAGTGCTGCTTGGACAGCCCTGATTTAGTAGTTTAGAAGAGTAGTAATGGTGTTATTTAGATGAATTAATAAAAGACCATTTTTATTTCACTTATCAGTATTGATACATTGAAAATTAATGTAAAAACTAACAAGCTGTTTTGTACCAGATGCCAAACAGAGATGCTGCAGTGTAGCCAGGCATGGATCTACAGAAGGAGGGAAAAGGGAGTCTCGAAATGAAACGGGAAATAAGAAATTAAAAAAAAAAATGTTTTAATTTTCTATATAATTTCTTTGAAGTTTAATGCTCATCATGCAGTGATGTCAGAGAGCCATTATGCCATCATGAAAGTGCAATTCGTTAAGTATTTCAAAATAATCATCGACAGCCAATTTTTCTTCTAGTTTAATGTAAAATCTTTTTCGATCGTAAAGATTTTTAGTTGCCAGAATAGAAGGAAATCAGAAGCAGCCGAATAAGGTGAATAAAAATGATCGTGATGGAGAATTATCTTCTTATACATACAAGTCGTATTTCATCTACTGTGCCCAAAAGTTTAGCATAATATTCACTGTTTATTGTTTGGTTCCTGAGAAAGTAGCTAAATAGTAATAATCCATTAGCATCCCAAAATAATGACATCATGGGCCATGAATAGTAGGGTGGGCCGAAAAAAACTTTTTTTCGATTTTCGATTATGGCGGGTGCGGAAAAGTGGCCACTGGTGGCACTCAGTTCATACAAAAAATTTGAGATTTTTTAGACATTTAGTTACCCTGCCGCAAACGGCTTGAAGTTTTGCAAAAATGCTCATTTTTGAACTTTTTCGAAAAAAATTAAAAATGTTAAATTAAATTTATTTTGGTTGTATTTACTTGAAAAGGCATATTTATTGTACCAAATGTTTAAATAAGATCTGATCATGCATTATTGAATATCTATGTGTATTATAACTTAGGCTATTTTTATAGCTTTTTCGCGCATAACAGGCAAAAGTTGTATTTGTTTGAATCGATCGTTAGTTTCTATATTATTTATGTCCCTTGGTCTTCTTTATATTTTTTCCATGTGTCAAACGCTATATATTTGGGGAACAGACAGCAGTATACTTCAAAAATAAATCTGGAAGGTGAGAAAGTGGTGAAGCAGGACTGTAAGCGAGCGCAATGACTCGTCGTAATACTCAGGGAGTGAAGGACGAAATAGTTGAGAGTCAAAATGCGATAAAGGATTCTTATTATTTATCCTTGCTCAGTTACCTGCGACATTTGTTCAGTGTTAACGGGAAACCCTTTTGTAGTCATATACAGTGCTTTTTGTGTCGTTTAATGTGCCATTATAGTGTTTTGTGCGTTTTATTACAACGAGCTTAGAAATGGCTAGTATAAAGGGCCATGACAATGCAAAGAGACGCGATAGCGTGAAAAGTAACTTTTAGGGGGTACCATGCATATTGAAGGAATTGCAATTGCCAACTTATGCTGATAATCATGCACCACTACTACTGGTTGCTTCACCATGTAGAAGTTGGGACAGCAGAGGATACGAATCTCGTCATCGATTAAAACAAAGCCAGAAGAGAGAAATAGAAACTTGGAAATAAGATACAGGCAGAAGTTATTGAAAGAAGGAAAATTAAAAGCATATTTTTTGATGGTAGAAAGGATAAAAGTATATTAAGAGGAAGAGAAATAACATGCGGCACCGTCGAGAGAAAGGCGAGGAACACATCACCGAGTTGTTTGAACCTGGTTAGGAATACTTGTGTCAATTGATACCTTGTTCCGTTACCTTGATACCTCGTCAATTCAGAAAAGTCTAACTTGTGGTGACTTGGAAGATTGTATAATGATTTTGCTATTTCTTTTCCGTGACCGGAACGAGGAATCAAGTGACCCGAGTATTCCTAACCAAGTTCAAACAACACGGTGATGTGTTTCTCTCCTTTCCTTCAACGGTGCCGTTTGTTCTTTTTTTCCTTCTGAATATATTTTTTTTTCCTTTTTATCCATTTATAAAAATATGCTTTTGATTTTCCTTCTTTCAATAACTTCTTCTGCCAGTATCTTCTTTCCAAGTTTCTATTTCTCTCTTCTGACTTTGTTTTTATCGATGACGATTATTCATAGCCTCTGCTGTCACAACTTATACATGGTGAAGCAACCAGTAATAGTGGCGCATGATTATCAGCATAAGTTGGCAATTGCAATTCTTTCAATATGCATGATACCTCCAAAAAGTTACTTTTCACGCTATCGCGTATCTTTGCATTGTCATAGCCCTTTATACTAGCCATTTCTAAGCTCGTTGTAATAAAACGCACAAAACACTATAATGGCACATTAAACGATCCAAAAAGCACTGTATATCACTACAAAAGGGTTTCACGTTAACACTGAACAAATGTTGCAGGTAACTGAGCAAGGATAAATAATAAAAATCCTTTATCGCATTTTGGCTTTCAACTATTTCGTCCTTCACTCCCTGAGTATTACGATGAGCCATTGCGCTCGCTTAGAGTCCTGCTTCACCACTTTCTCACCTTCCAGATTTGTTTTTGAAGTATACTGATGTCTTTTCCCCAAATATATTACGTTTAACACAGAAAAAATATAAAGAAGACCAAGGGACATAAATAATGTAGAAAATAACGATCGATTCTAACAAATACAACTTTTGCCTGTTATACGCGAAAAAGCTATAAAAATAGCCTAAGTTATAATACACATTGATATTAAATTATGCATGATCAGATGTTATTTAAACATTTGGTACATTAAATATGCTTTTTCAAGTAAATACAACCAAAATAAATTTGATTTAACATTTTTTAATTTTTTTCGAAAAAATTCAAAAATGAGCATTTTTGCAAAACTTCAAGCCGTTTGCGGCAGGGTAAGAAAATGTCCAAAAAATCTCAAATTTTTTGAATGAACTAAGTGCCATCAGTGGCCACTTTTCCGCACCCGCCGTAATCGAAAATCGAAAAAAAGTTTTTTTCGGCCCACCCTAATGAATAGTACTTTCTTTGTTGATGGAGAACTACTACTTTTCCAATACTGTAATTGCTGCTTAGTTTCAGGGATGTAATAGCTCTTGTCAGTTGAAATTGGTTTTATTTGCGTTAAACAGTTCATGCTTAGACCTTGAAGCAGCAACACAGACAATCACCTCATACAGTTAGAGGCTGAAATTCAGCTCAAATATTAAAAATCAAGTGGTCTGCCAAGTCATAATTTTGTGAAAAACAGCTGCCATTTTCGATTTTAGTGGTTCACTCGCTGGTTTACCATTGTTTTCTCCTCCTCCATGTTTTCAAACATTTGGATGTGGGAAAACACAATGGTGAACATACAAGTGTACCATTAAAGTTATGTTTGCAAGTGTTTGTCACCAAGATATGATTTGCCAGACTAGTTACATTTTAATATGCTAATCGAGTTTCGTCTAATTCTGAAATTTCAGCCTCCAACAGATGAAGTGATTGTCTGTGCTAACCCTTGCAAGTCTAACTATCCTGACAAATTCTCATTCTGTTATGTTTTTTATCATTTATCAATAAGCATGGCAGTTGTCTTGTTATTCCTACAGTGAGGACACAAAATGCTCTTTCATCTGAGATGCCTACGTCTTTAGCAATTTTTAAAACCTTTAATCGATGACCCTGTCCAAACACATCAAAGTTTTTCATTGTTTTCAGATACTGTGGTAGTTTTTGATTATTCACTGCAAGAGTCATTTTCTAGGCTCTCACAACCATGTTTGAATTCTGTCATCCACTTACGCACAGTTATAAATGATGGATCCTTAAGTATCCTGCATATTTTTTGAATTTCTGATTCCTTTCAATCATTTTTCACAAACTATTTTATAGCCTGCATTTCAGTTTTATGCATTTTGCAATATGCATGAAACTAGCTTTATTAAAAGCAATGCCAAATTGATTATTGCTGAACAGAACATTATCTAATTTGACCTTTTTGCACAAGACAGTTGGTGCAATCTGTTGCCTATATTTTATTCCAACTGATGCTGCCTTTTGCGATTCATTTCGCAAACTTTTCAAATCATGCTCGTAGTTTTTAGATATTATATTTTCTGCATACTTTTAGACTTTTGTTTTATCGCTTTGTAATATTGAAAATAATAATAATAATGAATTTGGTTTGTATGCCTGCCTTTCCTTTAAATGTATTCAGAATGTCATGCAATGTTATCAAGACTTACTGCAGCATGCTTGAGGTTGAAAATGAAGTGTGTAGCTCTTATAGATTTTGGCGATAGGAAAACTTCAAAATTGCCTGAATTGCCATAGAAAAGCATTATCACAAGAAAAGAAATGTTCTACATTTCCAAAAAATTGAACCAAAATAACCCAAAAATTATATAGCTAAATCTGGTAGCCTCTACCAAATATCAATCTAATTCGATGTTTTTTAAGGCAGATTTTGTGGATATCAAAAAGTTTTCAGGTGTCACCTCTTTTCTAAATCTTATTTGTTCATTAGTGGCCGAAATGTTAGATTATGTCATGTCAAAAGCCATAAGGTGCCGTAATTTTTTATATGTTTAGTTTGGAATGCTGCCACTTGATGCACTTTTTGTTGCACTCTACAACATAAAATTGACATTATTCAGATCCAGTTAAAGTGTGAAAATTTTTTCATCTTTTCAAAGAAGCTGCAGTTTTAATTTCTGTCTAATGATATTTTTGAAGAAAGCTCTTTTGTTTGAGAAAAGAATAAAATTCTTAGCAATTCCCCCCTCAAAAAAAAAAAAAAAAAAAAAAAAAAAAAAAAAAAAAAAAAAAAATTTTTTTTTTTTTTTTTTTTTTTTTTTTTTTAAATTTTAAGCATCTTAATGTTTTTTGAAAAAAGCTACTAAGTTGTAAAACAATGCAATGTTTAGGCCACTCACATAGGGAAATTTCAAGGAGTATTTGATGAATGAACAAAAAAGGATTATGTCCCAGTCAAATAAAAGCTAAAATGCATATTGTGTATTAATTTCTTTAAAGACAGCTTAGTAAATCAGTTCTTTCTTTACATATTTGCTTCATCAAAACCCTTCTAGATGATTTGAGTAGAAGATACCATTCTATTGTCACCTACCATTCATGGTTTATCCTCATACAGTGTCTTTCTACCTGTTGCACAGAAGCTGTGGCAAACAGACAAGCCTCAGTGAGAAATATTAACTCTGATCGATTAAAAGTGAGTACATTAAGAAGAGCTTAAGCAAATGTGTCATCTAAGCAATCGTACACATTGCTTAGATGACACATTTTAACTTTTGAAGGATGTTGAGACCTACTTGATATTTTTATCCAGCTCCTTTTTTGAATAAGTCGATAAGATAAATAATTACCAAAGTAAAAGAGTAAAAATGAAAAGCACAAAAATAAGCCATTTAATAAGTAAATTTGATCGTAACATTTTTAATTTTGCGACACATTATGTAACATTAAGAGATATTTTAAGAGAGGAAGGATTATATAATAAGAAGGTTGGTTAACTGAACATTGAATAATTGAGAGTCTATAGTATTTTAAAATTTTATTAATTATTTCAAAATTAACTGTGAGGGAGGATCTACCCAACAGAAACCACATCTGTGTTGATTATATGTCAAGCAGAATCGCCCTCTTTTCCCAAAACGAGTCTGGATGTGACCCTGGGTTAGCTAAGGGCTTTAAACTTTTAAATATATATATATATTTTTTTAACATAATATAAATAAGTTATCAATCCATTAAAAATGAGATAAATTTTATTTCTAATACAATTTGATGACAATAACTTTTTTTTTACTATATATCTATATTTTACTTTATTTTAAAAAGAAGTATTTTTAAATCTGGTTTCTACAGATGTCACCTTCTTCATACACTCACAAGAAAATTCAATAAACAAACTTTATTAAAAGAAAAGAAAAAAAAAAAAAACTAGAACAAAAATGTATTTTCTGTGTGGAAATAGAAATTTTGAAAACTAAAGCTTGTGCTTTTTACAGAAAAAGTTATTTTGTTAGTGTAAAATTACTTGTAAATGAGTAAATTTACCCTTCTCAGTACAATCTCACCATGATTTGCAAAATTCTTACTATTATTAGAGTTAGGGAAATATTTAATAAGGATGTACTGAATATTTGGTTAGGCCAAATATCAAACTATTCAGTCTGTCAAATATTTTGCTTGGTTGACTGTAAAAATATTTAAAAAACCTATAGCTTAATAAGTTTTAAGTTCTCTAAATAGGTTAGACTGACAGTACCATCTATCACCTTAAATCTATAACAATCAATTATACAATATATCAATTCATCAACACTTTTATATTTAACTAATTTAAAAGCAACTAATTAAAAATTCAAGCAATTTTCTAAAGAAACATTCAAGATATTAACTGCCAAATTATGACAGGTACTATTTATGTAATACAGTTTAATAAAAAGAATAATGTTAAACAATTATAGAATAATAATGATATTTGTGAAACAGTTTAATTAGTTTTAAGTTCATACCAGGGTATGCTCTATAAGCCCCAGGTGAATTATCTAATATAAAAATGCTAGAGAGGTCTTGTGTGATTGCAGAAAGATCTTTGTTAAAGCTTCCATAGCGCACACAACAATGCTAAAAGAAAAGAATACATAAAGTTAAATATGTTAACTGCAATATAGATATTATAAAATATAAGAATAAAGTACTAAAGAGAATTGAAAATATTTTGTTCTCAAAATAAAACATAATAAAAACATCACATTACAAAATAAATAAATAAATAAAAATAATAAATTTCAATGCTGCATGTGCCTGTAATAAAAATAATTAAAATTGAATTTACATAGTCCTGTAATTGGGAGTTTTAAATTGTGTTAAATGTAGATATGCACTGTTTTTTTTCCCGATAAAATGCAATTCTTTAAGAACATCCTTTCACATTCACTTGAGATCAAATTAAGGATGTCATTATTAAAAAAATGCCATCAGAACTTGGATGATGATGATGATGATGATGATAATGACAATAATAATAATATGGCAATGTTTCTTCTTTAATATTTTTAATTTAGAAATTTTAAGAGTTATTATCAGACTTTGAACCTATGCAATTACTCATCACAGGTGTTATAGTAGAGATAGATGTGAAGGGATGCCAACTGACTCCATCATATTTTTTAATTGATGATTTATTACTTCCTCAGTTGAACTTTTAAATGAGATAAATTTGACTTTACGATCTCATTGGGATATTGTACAAAAATTGAAATTATGTTTTTGGAAAAGGTGGAGTAGTAATTATTTGAGTTCTTTTCAAAATAGAAAAAATTGCAGAATACATACTGAAAATTTTAAAGTTAATGATGTAGTAATTTTGAAAGAGGATAATGTTCCTCCTTCTGTTTGGCCATTGAGTAAAATTATTGTGATTCACTCAGGTAAGGATGGTATAGTCCATGTAGTAACTGTTAAAACTGCAAGGAATATTTTTAAGAGATCTATTGTAAAACTTTTATTTACTTCTTTTGCATCAAGAATAACAGAAATTAATAATTGAAAAGAACATACAGAAATGCAAAATTAAAGAAGAATGTTGCAATATACTACCTTAGCTGAATTATGATCCAGATACTGGTATAGCCAAATGCAGAGCTTTTAACTTATTTCTCGATATAGCAGATTGCAACTCAAAGTTGTTAGTGGATGTAGTGTTCCCTTTAAATTGGAAACTTTTAAGAAACACAATAGATCGTTTCAACATCAAAAGTGCACAACTGCTGAAAAAGCTTTCAATTAGCCAGAATCAACACCTTTTGCAACACGTTTAAAAATGTGCGATGAAAATATGCCGAACTACTTAAACCATTTTCAACTGTGCATATTATATTGTAAAAAATAATAAGCCCTTCTCAGACACCATAAACAAAAAAAAATCGAGTGTCGAAATGAGAACAGTACATACTATAGAAATTATTAGAAAGAAAATTATTTCTGAAATAAAAAAAAAAGAAATATGTTAGCTTATTGTTAGATGTCTCAAATGACAAAGGTAGTGTTGAAAAGGTCTTGGCTGTATCTTCAACATATTAAAAATTATTTGCAGCGAGATACAGTTTTATCAAAATTCCTTTAGATTCTGCAACTGTTGATGGATACTGTTACGAATTTTGTAAATAGTTAGTGTTTGTACTGTAAAATAATGTAAATAATCTTATTAAGCTCCATTCCTTTACTAATATTAGTTTTTGTTACATTGTCTCTGTTATCAAGCAAACTTGTCCATTATTTTCAGTGTATGTCTACGGCAGATTGGCGAAATAATAAAGATATCGCCAAGTTGGCGTCACTTTTGGCGACTAATTTTGGTCACCAAATTTGGCGATATATCACCAAGTTGGCGACAAACTTGGCGATTGTTGGCGATGGTAATACTTTCCTCTCTATGGTAACCCCCCTTAGATATACTGATACATTGTTTGTTGTTCCGTGGATTTTTCGAGATGGTTCTAGAAATTTCCCGCACATGCTGCGAGCCTATATAAGAAGAGAAGCGATGCGAGCTGTTGTTATTATTTACCAGTCAGTCATTGAGTGAGCAACGCGTTTGTTAAGCAAGTTTGCTTGAGCTTTATTTACGTTATTTTGAATGTGATTTAGTGTTGAGATGTTGTATAAAGAGTCTCTGGAACCTATATCTGCACTTATACGATAGATTTGAACAATTATTTTTGAATATCTAGAAATATTTGTGAGTTTCGAAGACTCTGTTGTTCTGAAGTTCTGTAAATAAATTATTTTCTACTTTTCTATAAGCAAGAGTTTGAAGTTGTCTAACCATAAGATCAAAAGAACCCTATATACGCTGCAACAATACTTTGAAGCTGTTAAAGATGAATTAAATAATCTTGGTACAGCAGAACTACTCTGTGGCAAACTAGTCAGAATTGGAACAAATAGAGCTGAAACAATGATTGGAGTTGAAAATGGGTTGGTCCAAAACGTTAGACAAAATTATCTTTTAATTTGGATTCATCTTTTGCACATAGATTGTTATGCAATCTGTGTGCATTTAAGTATTTTAGATATCATAAAAAGTATTGATATTATTAATTATGCACTATAAAATATATACAGTGGATTCTCTTGATTCTGAACATTCAGGGGACCAACAAAAAATGTTCCGACTATAAGTGTGTTCATTATAGAGGGAGATTTGAAATGCATTACTACTACAGTGAAACCTCCAAATAAGGGACACCTCTATTTAAGGGACAAAAGTTGCAGTCCCATAGATGTCCCTTATTTGGAGGTTTCACTGTGTAAGAAACTCCGAATAAGGGACACTTCTATTTAAGGGACAAAAGTTGCGATCCCATGAGTGTCTCTTATTTGGAGGTTTCACTGTAGTACTATGTAGGGTGATTAGTAGCTGATAAAATAAGGTCCGTACTATGAGTTTTTTGTTACATTTCCTTCATTTTAAGTTTTAGAAGTAAACTACATGATTACTACAATCCTTAATGAATGTCCTATCATAGGCAAAAATGAAATCTGTTGCAATTAAATAGCAACAAAATCATAAGCAAATAGATTCTTTCATTGCCATTTTCCCATTAATTGATCAATTGTCAAAAATTCTAAAATTAATCTTTAAAATATCAGGTTTAAGCTGAGATTAACAATAATTCTTATAAAACTATTTATTGAAATAAACAAGATGGAAGTGGATTATTTTATTTTAACTTACCGTAATTGTCTCCAACTAATTAAATATTAAATTTGTATTTTTTTTGATAACAATAATAATAATAAAACATAAAATGGCTTCTTTTACAGTAGGTAGCTGACAACAATGTGACAACAGGTGCTCCAACATTTACCTGAAGTATTCAAACAAATTGCAACTCCAAGTACATGCTTACAATCTAGCAGTGATTTTACCTGTTTATTTTTTAATAAAAGATTGTTCAACATTTTTATTCTTTTGTAACAATTTCTCTGAACTTCCATAATCGGAATTCGAACTCAAATTGCTGATACCTTTTCAGTTTACAGAAAATTGTAGTAGAAATGGGTACCAAAAGTAGCATTCATAATAGTAGGGTGTTCAGAAGAGAGAGAGTTCATCTTTTGTTAAGTCTATGGAGTTTCACCAGGACCACCGAAATGTGTTCATAATACCGAGGTGTCACATTAGTCCACTGTATATATAAATTTTATAATTCCCCATGTAAACGAATGAGAGAACTAAAAAAAATTTCAGCAATAAAAAAAAAAAAAGGAATTTTAAAACTGCAATACCTGCATAGTATTAGATGGGTTGTCAGTAAAATAGGTGCTTTAACTGCTCTTGTTAAGCACAATTAAAAACCTATCATAATCAATCTAGAAACAATAGCTGCTAATGAAAAGGGGAATGCTTTTGCAGAAAAGGTCTATTGAAGAATTTAAAATGTTTTAAGTTTATCCAAATGACACATTTTTGGTTAGATTTTTTGATAATTGTGACAAAACATTCTCTCATTTTTCAAAAATAAAAACATTGTTATTTCAAGTGTTTAGTTATTTGTTAAGTAAACTGTAGATTTAAGTTTGTTATGACTGTACTAGGTCACTAAGAAGAAATATTCATTAAAAATGCATCTCTCAAAGGACATAGAATTAATTGGATTTTGTGAGTCTACTAAAGTTCAAACTGGAGGATAAAGGTACTAAACAGAAACTTATTGATGATGCTTCAAAATATATTAATCAGAGGTTTACAATAGATAAAAATAGTATTGAAATGTGCACCAAAATGTTTGATACTTTTTCTTGGCCCACTGGAAAAGAGCTTCAAGATTTTGGAATAAAAGAAATAAAATTATTTTTAAATCATTGCTAGAAATATTTTATCACATATGTTGATTTGGAAGCAACTAAAAATATTGCTCTTGATGAAGGGTACAAGTTTAAGGTACTATGCAAAGACATAAAATTTAGTGAGCTTTTGATCAAATCAATGAAAAATTATTCTAAGTTTTCTATTTTATCAAAGTTATTACAAATTGTATCTGTAGTACCCGTGGCAATTGCAACCTATGAGGGAAGATTCAGCAAAATGAATTTTATTAAGTTTTGTTCTATCTTGACATCACAAAATTTAAAACGATTTATTATTAATAAGTTTAAACGACCCTCCTGTAGAAACATTTGATCCTACTAAAGCAGTTCAATGCTAGTACTTTACACCAGGCACCTGAATGGTCTAAAACATAATAAAAATTTAAATGCAAATGAAGACAAACGATGAGTTAACATTATTGATTTATGGGATATATTATAGTCCTTGAAGTGCATAACATATTTGTACTTTTGAAGTGTTTAGAAAAGTTTTAACTGATTATTATTTACATTTTACATTTACTTTTTATACAAGAAAATTTTATCTCATGTGTCACATACATTTTAATTAAAAAGAATAAATTGTGTTTACTGTTATTAACTTATATTGTAATTTTATTATATAAATTTGTTATTGATAAATATATTTTGATATTGATAAATATAGCTAGTTCCAAGATTTTCATGAAATATTTTCACCCTTATGTATTTGAATATTTTGTCACACCATAAAAATGTGTAAAAGTAAAAAAAAAAATTGTGTTTTATTTATTGGTTAAGAAATTACAGTTTTTGTACTCCTTTAAATACGGTCATTTTCTGGCTGCTCAACATGATCTGTCCCATTAAAGTTGGCTTACTTACTTTCATTGAACAGCACTGTAATTAAGTCTGAAAACAAAGTTCAATGTTGCTTTTTTAAAGATTATTATGAAATTATCAAATACCATTATTTAAGGAGGTATTTGATAATGAAATACAAGTACCTGTCTATAATATCGCTTTGTGAGAATTCCTCTATTATTGTCTAATTTATCAGCTACAGCTGCTCCATAAATTTCCATACTAGCTGTGAAAATAACTAAATCATACCATTTACTGACCTGTAAAAAAAAAAAAAAAAAAAAAAAAAAAAAAAAAGTTAAAAAATTATAACTAAGGATAGTAAAATTCACATATCAACTCCAAAAGGAATATGAATATTAGTTACCATATCTAGGAAGAAATCAACATGCGGCCGTTTATGCACAAAGAATCTTACAGGATGACGATCAATAGTAACCTATGGAAAATATGCGTAGAAAAGATAATCTTTGTTTTAATAAAGACTATTATCAACACTAACTGTAGAAAGTATTTAATAATAATAATAAAAAAAAGAGATAAAAGCACTTAAGTTATGCAATGAACTAATTATTCATATAATAAAACTTAAATATCTATTTTCAATAAAAAGCAAATAAATCATTTTATATATTAAAATCTGATATATGTCTGTACTTCACATCCAGTCTTTAAACAATATGGCAAACTGTATGCAAATCCAATCATGCATTATTCATAAGGATTCAAAGATGTAATGTTATCACAGATTTTAAAATTCAAAATTTAAACAAATGTCCAAGATGTTTATTTTTCTTGTTAGAATAAGTTCAAATGATAGGAATTAAATTATTTTATTGTTGAGCAAAAAAGGGAGAATAGTAGAAATGATGGAGACTGTATCCTTATTAATGTCATTTTTTGATTAAAATAAAATTACCAGTCTTAAAATATTTTAGTTTACAATAGTTTTAAGGACTTAAAATTGCTTTTGCTGGTAAAAAGAACATTTTTACCAGAAAGCAGATAGCAATTCATAAAATGAAATTATTTTCTATAATTTAGCAGAAAACAATTCATAAAATCAAGATTATTTTCTATAATTTCATCAAAATGTCAGTTTTAGACTTTTTATGACATATTTCATGAATAAAATATTTCTTATTCCTGAACCGAAAGTACAAATACTATTTTATTTCACTTTTTAATGGCCTATCAGGAAATGGATTTATTATTTATGTGATTTAATTAAAGTTCATCAAGAGCAAACATTTTGTATTACATATTACTTATTCAGTGTATTACATATTACTTATTCAGTGTATTAGACTTTTAAGAGGACATGGCGGTTAGTTCTTAGCTTGAAGAATATTTTATGCAGCTTTTTTCACGTTTAGGAATGAATTAGAAGTTTTTAAAATCTATCTTTTGAACTCCATCTTGTTATTTAGCATTCTTCATTGAATGAAAGTTCTTTGGATGGTTTCATCTAAAACCAATAAACAAAAAGCATATTAATATATATATAATTATTTTGGCCTTAACTAATGATTTGTTGCATGTTTAATAAAAAAGCAGAAGGCTAAATGTAATGTACAGTAAACATTCTCTAGTAGGGCAGAATTTTCGGAAAAATATAATATTCCTTATTTAATCACATCTGATTCTTTAATAATCTTATGTAACTTAAGAATGAATAATAAAACAGGAAACTTCAAAAAATTCATAGTGTAAACTTTGGTCAGAAGTAATGGATGAAAATGTTGAAGTTACTGAAAGCAATATAGTTGATAATGAGCTATAAGCTGTTTTAGGTTGTTTCCTTTTAGAAAATCCTATGCCAGAACTGAATAGAGAATAAATAAAAGAATGGGTTGAAGCAGATATTGATTAGCCAACACACGTAATTTTGGCAGATGAGGCCATCATTCAGAGTGTTATAAACCCAACAGCCCCAAAAGATATCGACTCTGATGTAGATGATGTGAATGAGAAAAACACCCGTTAGAACCAAGCAGCTGATGCCTTGATTATGTTTGTAAAGAACCATGTAGAAATTATGAAACTCCAAATTGTATGAAAGGAGAATTGTGTGTAGTACTTTGCATTGAGATTTTTTTTTAAGTCTACACAAGCTGATAAAAAAAAAAAAAAAAAAAAACATGCTTTGATTATTTTTTGTTTAATACTACGTCCTACACATTTTTCCTGATATTGATTCTGTAATCCAGAAATTTGTAATTTGGCATGCTTCAAGTTCCAAATGAGTCAGTTTAGAGAATTTTTATTGTATCAATTTTCAATAAAAAGATATCATTTGGTTTTGTTTATAAAAAAGGCATGGGGATTAATATATATATATTTATGTAAAAAAAAAAAAAAAAAAAAAAAAAAACAGGGAAATTTATAAATTTTTATTTAAAATTAAAAAAGAAATAGTTATTTGTGTTGAAATATTTTGGATATAGCTTTTAAAAAAATCTGAGAAAATTACAATTACAGTATTATTTAAATCATAGTTTGATTGCATAAATGACACATTTTTATACATATAACTAATATAATTATAGCAAGTTTTTTGTACAATTTGTTATTTATTAATTTATTTTTTTAAAAATGGAATTATTCGAAGATTAAAAGTCTCATGTTCAATTAATGCAACTAATGATTATACTTTGCCAAGTCATAGCATTTTTTTAAAATGTAGTTTTTGGTACTACTAGGTTATCCTGTCAACCAAAAAATTATCACCAAATTTTAAGATTAAATGCCAATAATGGATGATCGTGAATGTCACATTCAATGGCATTAAATACAATACACATATTTAAAACAACATTAAGTGATTTTTATTTCGACTTTGTATTTTTATTAATATTCTATTAATTATTTGTTTTTTCATTATTTAAAATAAAAATTACGTCAATATGTAATTTGGCTATTAGTTTGGCGAAATTAATAGACGGGATAACAGAGTAGTACCTAGTTTTTTTACCTGCTTCTTTCTGAACTCGAAACATCTATTGCAGTGCAAAATGTACTATTCTTCCTATTTATGCAACTGTAGTTCAAATGTAGAATCAAACAATCATGAAATATTTCATTCAGAAATTTTTCTTTATGTTTAAATATCCAGCTTATATTTCATTAAATCAAAAATAAAAGTATATTTAAAAAATTATTCCATTCTATTCAATATTTTAAATATATATTTCATTTTCAACTTTTTAGTGTTTAATCTATTTCATTGTTTTAGCTTCATAGCCCACTAGTATATTTTAGCAAGCATGATTTATCTAACTAGTCCCATTGTTGTTGCGACTTGTATACAGTTGCAACCATAAAAAATATTTGGAGTCATTCCATGCCAATTCAACCAAACTTTGTAACACAACTGACATGGATTTGGAGTAAATTTTGTGTACATACTAACACAATCTTGATAAGAACAAATAAAAATTTTTCCTTCCTAGACCTCATAGATTGCGAGACATAGGAGGGAAGGGAGAGAGAATTTTAGGATTTTTCTTGTATCTCACATTCCTGAATCTGTATCTGTAGACTATAATTCCAGTTTACAAATAAATCTGATAATCTAATACTGAAAGACATAGTGTACATAACAGTTGGATGAAGAGTGTAGCTTCTTTGGTCTAATTCTAATTTTGAATCTCATTTTGAATAAGAAAAGTAAAATTTTTGCTGTAATCCAACAAAGTGATAGCTTTTTGAGGACCAAAGCTTGCTTTAGCTTCTTTTAGGAAATCAGATTTATCTTTCGTTATAAAAGAGTGGAATACTATTTTCCAACTATTTTATTAAACTTGTCACAAATTCTTTTAAAAGGAACAGTGTTGCTATACTGGATTAAATACCTTGAGTTATAAGCCTAAAATTTTCTGGATATTGCGCTTAAAAAAAAGAATACAACTTATGTAGATAACAATCACTTTTGTGCAAAGTACATTCTTAGCAATGCTAACTATATATATATTATTATTTTTTTTTTTCCCAGCCATAATTCTTCAATATTCATTACAAATATAAAAATTTACTATTAGTTCAATTATTTCTGGACTTGTGGCTGTGGCTTTACTTTTTCTTATTTCTGGTATTGACAAGATTTACTTTTCTTTCAGAAGATGTCACACCCGTTTTGCAGCATAATCAATTACTTTAAACATATCCATTATTTTCTTGTTGTTCCAAGAATAAGGAGCCAAAGTCAAAAGCTGCAATTGTAATCTTATATTTCTAGCAAGCTTTACTTTTTCTTTTAACATATTCACCAACATGTGAAAATCTTCAGCGTTTAGCTTAATCTCTTGTATAATTTTACTTTCACTAGAGGCTTTTTTGGGAGAAAGATCTATATCAGTTATCTTTTGAACATTACTTTTCTTCAGAACATCATATGCAATTTTAACTTTTTTCTTTTAACAAATGATTTATTTCTGTATGAGGGAATCCCATGAACTCAAGTGACCCCATGAAACAAGTTTCTAATTCACAAAGTGAAGATTTGAGACTTTTAAAAATTTCATCTTTGCTGAATTTGTATTATACTTAGCATTATCATTATCACTTATTAGCAATGACTGACATTCACATAAGTAGTATATGAACACTTTTCTGAAAATTTTGTGCAAAAACAACACAGTTTAAACCGATGTTAGAACTAAACTATATGTTGGCTAAATAACTATTGACAGATCTAATTGAATTTTTCACTTGCAATGGATTAGCACAGTTAATATTTCATTAAAAAACAAATTCTGTGATGCTCACATATGTCAATGAGATTATCATCATTTTATAAAAGCAATAGTCCTAAGTAATAGATCTTTCTCAACCACAGAGATAATGCAATTTAGTTATTTGTATTTTGTGACTCAAAACCAGTCATAATTAAAATACTGAAAACTTGGAGATTACAAGAAGGTTAAACATCAAGTTCTATACTAAATCAATACAAAGAAAAAAAAATTATTAATTAATTAGCCACCTTGTGCAACCAGTTTCACCCCCCCCCCCCCAAAAAAAAAAAAAAAAAAAAAAAAAAAAACAGAATAGGATATAGAACTTTTCTCATGTTTTGTACTTAATAAATGAATATTAAAATACAGTTTTGAATGGGATTGGTTTTTAACAATTTTAAATATAATTGGCGATTAACAATAATTTATGGTGATCTACATAAATGATACATAGATACAAAATTAAATGACGATGAGATATGAAATTTGTTTCCTTAATATTACACGAGTTGGGCTTATTTACATTTTGCTGTCTCACAAAAACTTTTTGAAAGATGAATTATACAACGCTTCCCCTAACAGAATGATACTAAAGGTTGATTGGATTACATTGGTTGATTTATTTCTGCATGGCAAAATTCATGGAAGGAGAACATGCTATATGAATTATTACCTCCATAAATTAGTATTTTTTAAATAATTAATTGAAGAATGAATCATTTTTTGTTTACTTTGATGGAATGAGATATTGGATTTTTAATTTAATTTTCATGGAGTGATTTCAAAATGTACATATAATTCAACGAAACTCATCTCTCAAATATTATTTTTTTCAAATGATTTCTATAAAAGTGTAACTTACATGCAGTTTTATTTAAAAAAATAATTTTTTTTAAAACTGGCCACATGGCATATGAATAAAAAAAATGGTCATCCCAGCAAACTGTTGATGACAGCCAAATGCTTTATGCTTAATAATAATAATCTACATAAATAATAATCTATATATATAATAATCTATACATCTAATATTTGGCAACTTATCACCTGTGCATGTTAACATAAAAGTACAAAATTGGCCACACAGCATATAAAAAATGAAGCGAGTAGCCCGGAACTGTTGATGATAGTCACATGACTTAGGCTTTTATTATATAGATAAGCATATATTATACAAGCTACAAAATTTGAGAGAATTAGATTACCCTTCTATTATAAGAAACAGAATTAATAACCAGAAATTGACTCCCTATATCTCCCAAACTATGAGGTCTAGGAAGGAAAAATTTCCGATGGATTCATATCAAGATAGAATTAGTAATTATGCATACACACCCAAATCCCGATCGGCGGGTTACAAACCTTAAAAAAAAACTGCTTGAATTGACATGGAATAACTTTTTTGTATCTTATTTGTTCCTGGGTAGTGGAAAAATGCCTTAAAATCAATTTCTAAAAACATTAAAATGTTGTATTGTCATAAAAACACAACTATACACACAATTTATATAATTCTAGTACAGAAGAAGTTTAATGAAATATCAATAAAAAAATTCCATCTTTGCAAACATGAATAAAGCAGAAGATGAAAGTTAAATAGAAAAGAGTAAGAACCTGAACTGACATTGTTCTAAAATTTTCAAATCATTTCTTGAGATGAAATCTAAATACAGTACCCGCCGCTTAATAAAATCAGCTGCTTAAACTGATCAGATTGTGAGAATTGGAAACAGATCAACGCAAACTTCTGTTAAAACTGCCACCTAATAAAATCAGCATTTGCAGGTTAATAAACTTAAACAGAAAAAAAAAAAAAAAAAAACAGTTCAGTATCAAAATGCAGTAGATATGTGCAATCAATACATTCAGTTTAATCTTCACTGAAAAATTTTACTTTTGCTCTTTCTTTTTCAAATTAAACATTAACAAAAGAAATTAAAAAAAAAAAAAAAAAAAAAAAAAAAAAAATACTGCCAATATATCAGGGAATTGCATCTTCTTTGTGACAAACATACCCATAAGGTGTCATAACAGCCAATTTTAGCCCTCAGATTTCCTTAAAGATTATTGTTGATAGAAAAAGGGGAATAAAGAGGAATTAGGCGAGATATAAATATAGTATGTGGGAGGGGGTAAACAAATCCAACCTCCCAAAGTGAATTGATATCATTGATATAGTGAATTGATAACATTCAAAAATTGTTTTCACAGTGACAATGTGATTTTTTTTTTCTTTGTAGTAGTAATTTTTAAAAAGCAACTTATGAGAATTTCAATTTGATTCAGTTTTGTTTAATTTGAAACACCCTTAACGAGTAAGATTTCTAAGCAAAAGAATTTATAATTGAAAGAAAAAAGTTAAATTTTAGAGAATTACGACAACTTACCAAAATGTAGCCAAACAGAAGCAGCATCAAAGTTTGAGATTTCCGATCTGCTTTACACAATTTGCTTAAGAACAGAGATAATATCAAATTGTAGCAAATGGAAATTTGAGCTGCAAACAGAAGTGGGAAGAAAAAGCAGAAGACGTTGATGCAGCACTTTTAGAATAGTTTTAAAATGCCAGATTAAAAACAGTTCTTATTTTTCAAGGAATTTTGTTCAAGGAAACCAAACAATTTGCACGACTGATGAGTGTTAAAAACTTCTGAGCTACAGATGGCTTGCTGTCATGTTGGAGAATACAAAACAATATTGTTTATTGCAAAATATTCGGCAAAAAGTAGAACGTAGATTTGGATGCTGCAGATTACTGAAAAGTAAACATTTTGTCTGATTTATTGAAAGATTATGATTCTCCTCAAATCTTTAACACTGACAAAACAGGAATGCTTTGTCAGACTTTTTCAGAGCACACTGATATGTTCAAAACATAAAACAGTGAAAAACGCAAGAGAATTAAAGAACATGCAACTGTTTTAATGTGCAACATGATAAGTACCATCCAGAAAACACCTTTAGTGATTGGAGGAGGTAAGAAACCGTGCTGTTTTAAAGGAGTGAAGAGTTTGCCTGTAACTACTGCAACAATAAGAAATTGTGGATGCTATTTCCAATTTGCACTAATTTTCTTGCTGTTGGAACTTATGGATAATTTTGATGTACATCCTCCAAAGTTAACATTGAAGTATATAAAAATAGTGTTTCTTCAACCTAATTTTAACAGTGTTATATAGCCACTTAATCATGGAATTATCAAAGCTTTTAAAGCAAAGTTTTTATTATAGGAAGAAATTGGTCAAAAAAGCAATAACAGAAATCAAAGTATGTGATTCATCTACATCTTCTTCTGTAAGCTCCATAATAAAATCTGTCAGTCTGTTAAATATAATACATTACATTAAAATGTCTTGTGATAGTGCAGCAAAAAACACAAGAAAAATGTTACTTGGCTTATGGATTTAAATTTGAAGAGTCATAAGAAATTGTTGCAACCTCTGTAGTTGATGGATAATTTGACAAGAGTTTCCTTCAAAAAGCTGAAATTGATGAAAATCTCTACCCATTGCTGCTGATGCACGCAAAACTCTTCATACATTCAAAAGGATACTAGAGAATCAGAATACAGAACAGGAACTGTACCAGCCAATGTTACTTTTTTGCTAAAAACATTGAACATTTGTTGTTCTGATCAAACAAAGCGCCAATGATCAGTTTCTTATGAAGCCCAATAATGCAAGTAATATCATTTAATTAATAATTTTACATGTAATAAGTATTTATTCATATTATATGTATGGTAGTTAAAAACTTTGAATGAATAATTAACTAATTTTAAACAGAAAATTATTAATTCTGTTTGTTAAGGTCATTAGATCTCACATTTTAAAATTTCTTTCTGAGTTTGCAGATCTACTCTGCAAACAAAACAACCTTCGTATTTGGGTTCAGGAATATTCACCAGACATAAAATTCAGCTGCTTATTAAGATCAATTTGGTTTACAAGGAATATGATTTTATTAACCAGCGGGTACTGTACAGTTTTAAACTTACAAAAGAGATTTTTTTAAATTCTTTTTAATATTAAAAGATATGATCCGATTACTCTCCGCCTTTTAAGTTTTAACCCCTTAAGTGAGAAGTTCGAGCACATCCCGTAACATTCCAGGCAAATACACCTTGAAAATCTAGAAAAATACAAAATTAATAACACACCTAAAATATTCTAAAATCAAAATTAGCCACTTAATGGACTGAATCAAAATTAATGAAGAGAGGCTAAAAATAAATACAGTAGACTACCGCTAATCTGCAAATCTGTAATTCATAAATGCCTATATTCAACATTCCATAAGTGAATGTAGAATGTAAACAAAGAATTTTAATTCTGAAAAAATAATTTCGTAATGACAAGAATTTTTATCTTCTCCCTCCCCTAAGAATTAATCTTATATATGACTAGCTGAGCTGCCCGGCGTTGCCCGGGCCCATAATAATATTTTGAAATACACTTGAAATTTGTACTGCAAATTGTCATAAAAAGACCGAATCTCCGCTGCCTACAGTACCGTTTAGCAGAAATGCTATGCACACATGGCAAAAAAAAAAAAAAAAAAAAAAGAAGGGGGGGGGGGGGGGGGAGTGGCTGAAATCTTTTAGTTTCACATTCCACCACCAGATCGGGAACTCTTTTCTTAACAAAACTGCACCTGGACTTTAGAAAGGTATTTGATGAAATTATTATTCGAAAATAGGGGCAAGTAAACATTTAAAATTTTATATTAAATGAGTATTTTTTATCCCAGAGCTCGGAAAAATTTGCATCTAAAACAGTATGGTTCAAATATTTGATCACGTTGTTCCTAAAATAATTATTGTCCTCCCCCTACCCACAATTTGACTTCCCCCTACGCATTAAAATCTATATTATGTGTTATAAACTATCTGAAAGTATCATATTAAATAAGTAATATTTATCTCAGGACTTAGTGAAAAGTCCGCATTTGAAATATTAGAAAATGGCACAATTTAAATATTTGACCGCTCCCCCTAAAAAATCCCTTCACCCCATATTTCATGCTCACTACTCTTTAAAATATTTACTATGTGCTATAATTTATCTGAAAGCTCCAAAATAATAGTTTTGAGAGTTTTTCTTTCTTTTTTAATTTTAATTAATTTGCGTTTCAGTATTTCTTTCCCTTTTTTTAAAATCAGTTTTTTTATTTAAAAAAGAACTCGGATTTTTATAAATTTAGATATTATTAAATAGTGTTTAAAGATGTTGCTCGATGTATGACTTTAAAATCTCTTAATGGTGTATTTTTAAAAATTTGGCAGCATATCGAAGAATCCTAATATAAAATTCATTTGTGGTTTCGAAAAATTTATTTTTAAATAGAGCAAGTCATCCAACTAACGAATTAATAATTAATACCTAAGGTTGTAATTGAGCAACTGTGAAGAAATTTACATATTTAAAATCAGCAAAAAATTTGACATCTGGATGTATAAAAATTAAATTTATAAATGTAATATTTGAAAAAATTACAGGTCGTCTATAATTGACAGTACCCAACAGCACGTAGCTGTCTGCGTTGAACACCCGCTGTCGTTATAAAAGATTTCTCAAAAATTTATTTCTTTGAAGGGAAATAAAATGAGATTTTATAAATGGATTTTTAATGAATTTTTCAACTATTTATAGGAGCAGGAAAAGAAATTTCTAGAATTTCTGAAAAGTGAATTTTTTCTGCGTTTAGCTGACTATTTAAGTTTTAGGCTCAGTAGAATTTAAAATACAGCACATGTGGAGATCTTTTGCGATAGCACATCCCATTACTGTTGAGGCCAAATGTTGAAAAGAGTGCAAAAGACTTCTAGCAGACATACAGATGTCTGATCCTCCCATCCAACCCACTGGTTCATGCATTAAACTGTGTGAATTTAGCTTTTAAATTCTTTCAGTGAGACATTCCATAATTGAGCCTGCCAGTACTATACCAGCCAAATTTATATAGGATGGGAGGGCCACCTTTCTGAAAAGTAGTATAATGATCTCAAAACAATGCAGTCTTCCAATGTATTAAACATTCCAGCCTTATCTGACCTATTGGTTGATGTCTTAAACTTATTGATTTTAGCTTTTAAACTTTTTTCATGATCAACGCTGCTGTTAGCTACCATTCCAGGATAATGGGCAAAGTGCTCCTGTGCCAGCATACTCATCAGACATCCATTTACTTTTTTAAAACTGCCCCCAAATAATAGTAGACCTGATTATGGAAAATTTAGAAGCTAGATTTCACAAGTTTAAGATGGGAAGGTATTTACAATATTTGATAAGTACATTTAAACTTTTAAAAACAAATTTTGGGGTTCAGCAAACAATTATGTCTACTTATAGAAAACTGCAAGGTACAATACAGAAACAAAACTATTAGTGAATTTTTTAAATCTAAAAATCAATAACTTAAAAAACAATTTTTACTTAATTCATGTATTTGTATAATTTATTTATTTTTAAGCATTAACTATTTCAATTTGTCTAAAACAAAAATATGGAAAAAAAAAACAAAGAAAAATCATGACTCAAGCATAGATTATGAAACATTTTATGAATTCCTTACTAAAACCTTGCTGTTTACTAAGGTTAAAAATAAATAAATAAATAAATAAAAAATAAATCTAAGTAAACATTTTAGAAAATTCATAATGCACTTGAAAGCCAGATTTTAGCAATTACTATCCATAATGGGAAATAAGTCCAATTGCTTTCTGCAGCTCTGTATTTAATGTACCTTTGTACATATTCTGTAAAATATACTAAAACTTAGCAAGAAAATGCACAATAAATTGAAAATTCACATTCAGCAGTTTCTATCAATGTACAGAAACATACTTGAATTCTTTTGTACAACTCTGTATATTAACAGTAAATATCATATGCACTACATGTTAAGTTAAAATTTGTTAATAATTTACGTAATATTTAGATAAATTTATAATATTTTTCACGATGAATATAACTTCTATAAATACATAAAACATTTATTAGACGATCACATCACAGGACATATATAGAAAAAATAATATCGAAAACCAAAAAAAATAATAATAACATATCAGCATCATCTCACGTTCATCGCCTGAAAATAAAAAACCTAATACATGGAGTCATGAAATAATGTCTATTGTCCATAGTTCTTTTAAACAAAAAACAATTTAATTATTGCCATGCGATTTCACTTACAAATCCCTCCTTTCGCATGTCAATAATGCTCAGCAATGCCCAGACTTGTAATATGTTTTTTCATGACATCATAACTCAAATTCTTAGTCATTATATCTGCCTCCAGTTCAGATGAATTTACATATTTTGTTTCAATTTCTCCTTTAGCTCTTTCATCTTTCACAAAATGATATTTTCTATTGATATGTTTGTTACGATTATTCACTCTTGGGTTTTTGATCCAATCAATTACGGACTGACTATCAGTACTTATTTCTATTGGACGCTTTATCATTTCTTCTTGATTTAATTCTTCCAAGAGACCCATTAGCCATTTTCCTTCACAAACTGCATCACACAAACTTAAAAGCTCAGATTCCATTGTTGAAAGCGCAACCAGTTTCTGCTTATTACTTTTCCACTTAATTAAAGATTCTCCTATTTTTACGATATATCCACCAAATGATTTTGAATCTTGTGTAGTACACCAGCTAGCATCAGAACAAAGTGATAATTGACCCTTTTTACCTTTAATTCGAAGTTTGTAGCTTTTTGTGCCTTGGATATAACGCAAAACTCTCTTCACTGCCTGTAAATGAATTTCTCTAGGATCTTTTGCATATTGAGACAAATTACTTAAAGTGAAAGCTAAATCTGGCCTTGTTCCTCTTACTAGATATCCTATACTTCCAAGCATTTCTTGATATAGTGTTTCATCAATTTTATTTTCACCTTCATATTCATCTAAATTTATACCGAGTACACCAGGAGTTTTCACACTTTTACAATTTTCCATATCAAATCTTTCTAAGATCTTTTCTGCATATTTAGTTTGCCCTAATAAAAATTCTCCGTTATTTTCTTCAATATCAATACCAAGGAATTTTATATTTTTCTTTTGCTCTTTAATTTTCGCTTCTTTATTCAATTGTTGTATGAATTTATTTATAAAATCTTCGGATTCACTAACGACTATCCCATCATCTACATAGATTCCAACTGTAATAAATTCATTATCTTTTTTATTGACAAATACACAAGGGTCTGCTTTGCATGGTTTTAATCCAATTTTATCAAATATTTTAACCAATTTTTCATACCAGCATCTTCCTGCTTCAGGCAATCCATATAAATTTCCTGTCACGAGTAATATCTTCCCTCCTTCAATTTGTAGCCCTTCAGGTGGATTCATATAAACAGCAGTTTCTAGATCTGCATTCAGATAAGCTGTTTCTACGTCAAAAAATCTAGTTTTGTAGCCTTTCATTGCTGCGACTGCTAATAAAGTTCTAAATGATTCAGTTTTCATTACTGGACTGTACGATTCTTGATAATTTGTTCCAAATTTAAGTCTTGATCCGTCTGCTACTAACCTAGCTTTATATTTTACATCTTCACCGCTTTCTTTTATATTAAAAATCCATTTGCTTCTCAGTGCTTTCACATCTTTTGGTTTGTCAACAATTTTCCATGTTTTGTGTTCTTCTAACGAATGTAATTCCTTTTTGATTGCTTCTATCCATTTATCTTTATTTTTAGAATTTAATACATCTTTGTAATTCTTTGGAACTTCCTCGTGCACTAGATTTGCTAAATACTTTGGATTCGGTTTCCTAATTCGTGATGATCTTCTAGGTTCTCCAGAAAACTTATTTTGATTACTTTCTTTTTCTTGTTCTTCATTTTCACTAATTATATTATTTATTTCATTTTCCTCTGTCTCAGGAACATTCGTATCATTTGTCAACCTAATTGTTTCTTTTCCCTGATTTAATTCTTCATCATTTTCATCGGAATTGTTCTCTTGTTCATCTATTATATTCTTATTACTGATAATATTGATGTATTCAAATTCATCAGTCATTTCTTCTTTATTTACTATATCTTCATATCCCATTTTTTCTTCTATAAACACAACATCTCTGCTTTCACGTATTATCTTTTCCTTTAAGTCATATAATCTGTATGCTCGACGATCTCTTGAATATCCAATAAATACTGCAGGTTTTGCTCTTACATCAAATTTCTTTCTATTGATGTCATCGTTGCGATAAAAAGCTTTACATCCAAATACTTTCATATGTTTTACTGTAGGCTTATTTCTTGACCATAATTCTAATGGCGTTTTCTTTCTTGTAGCCGTTGGAGTAACATTATGTATGTAAACTGCTGCTGACACTGCTTCGGCCCAAAAAGATAAAGGTAGCTTTGCTTCTATCAGCATTGTTCTCGCTATATTAATAATTGTACGATTAGCTCTTTCAGCAATCCCGTTGCTTTGAGGACTATGAATTGTTGTTCTTTCATTCTTAATACCCTTTCTTTTATAATAATTCATGAGCTGTTCGTTAGTAAATTCTCCACTGTTATCTGATCTCATTGCTTTTACTTTCTTGCCAGTTTCATTTTCTCTTCTCTCTATTATATTTATAATTCTTTCTTTTGCTTCATCTTTACTTCTTAAAAAATCTACAAAATATCTTCTACTATATTCATCTACTACCATTAACATGTATTTATTTCCTCCTAATGAGTGTACTGTCATTGGTCCACATAAATCAACATGTAGCCGCTCTAAAATACATGTTGTTCCTTCATTCACTTGATTAAATGGCGTTCTCGTTAATTTTCCTTGAATACATATTTCGCATTTTGTTTCTTTACCATCTATCTCTTCTAATCCCCTTACAAGATTTTCTCTTAACATTCTTTGTAAGTATGCATAATTTATATGCCCAAGTCTTCTATGCCATAGTTCTTTCTTAGATTCCTTTGTCTGTAAACAAGATTCGTTTCTATCTTCAATTATTTCACGTACAGCTAAATTTATTTTAAATGTATTATCTTCAAAAGTTCCTTGAGCAATTAATTCACCTGTGTTCTTTTCATAAATGGCTGCTCCTTCATTATTAAATATCACATATTTTCCTTTTCTGACTAAACTTGGAACTGACATCAAATTTTCTCTTAAATTAGGTACACACAGAACATCTGTAAGTTTTATATTTGATTCGCCATGTTTTTGACCACAAGCAGTAACATGAACATTTCCGCGATATTTTGCTTGTATTGACAGGGTTCATACAGAGTTTGCTAAATGAAAAATAAGGACTCTGTAAGGACTTTGTAAGGGCTTCGTTAAAAGAAAAATAAGGACTTAAAAAAGAACAGTACATATAATTACTTACATTAAATTTTAATCGTAATAGATTGAAACTTTACATAAAACATACTTATATAATTATATAACAAAATATATAACAGGGCTTGAAATTCAATTTTTTGAAGGAGGGGAGTCTCCCTACCAACATTTACAAATGGAGGGGAGTTTAGCTGTTTGGGAGGGAGAAAAAAATGTTTAAAACCCACTATTATTTTATGTTCTATTTAAAGAATAATCCAGAACATAGACATGATAAAATATCACTGAAGCAATTTTTATCAACAACAGGGGTAGGAGTGACCAATTCATAAAATATAGGACATTTTTTATGAAAAATATAGGACATATATAGGACATTTAGAAAATAACGCTATTGGATATATATTGCTATAAAATACATTTTTAAAACATAATCTATGTTAGTTTATAATTTTTCACTAATTAACGATAGTAAATCAAGAAACAATATTAAAAAAATCTGTATAAAATGAATTTTTCCATTGCTATTCTTAAACTATTCTTTCCATTGTTATTCTTCTTGGTATAATGGAAATTTTCCAAACCAACAATGTTAGATTTCAAGAAAATCTTTGATAATCATCACAGATTCTTATAAAATCAAATTTCAAGGAAATCTGTTATGTTTGAGAAAGGCTCACATGTGATCTGATAGATACCCTTGTCAATGCATTGTGAACAACCAACAATGTGTAAATTAAAGATTCAACACTTTGTCAAATTTTCTCATAAATTGTACTTCTCTCTCTGAAATTTTAAAAGCTGATTTATTTACATTAGGACCATTTGATCCAAAAGTGAGCAAATGATTTTTAGATCCAATTTAAAGGCATTCATTTTGCAGTTAAATGATCAAAAAGCTCACTTTCAATATATTTTTCGGTAATACCACCAATTTCCTCACTCCCATACCAAACAAAAATGTTTAATTGTTTTAAGTTCTGGTATGTCTCATCATACATGAGAGTGACAAAAGGCGGATTCTTTGTTGAAATCATCACTGACAGTGATTTGTTTTAAAATATATGAGTCAAGGCCATTGGCACATGGCACTTTCTTTGAATTTAACTGTATATCTTGTGGCAAAGAGGAAACTGCAAACATTTCAAAAATAAATTTTGCATTCCATCTGATGACTGAAATAAATAATTAATTAGGGCCATGTGAATTACCCACAAAATCTTGGAACAGTAGATCTTATCTCCCTTATTTAAAGTCCCAGTATTCATGTATTCAATCCACTTTTTTTTTTTTTATTTGATATTCAAACTCAAGCTTTTTCTGCCACTAAAATGCACAAAACGAGATTGAAACTAATCGCTTCGTTTTTCTGAATTATCTTTGTGCTTCGTTTTTTGGGATGCTGCATTAATTGCAAATAACCACTGTTACTGATGGGAACTGGACATGGTAATGATCTCTACCCTTCACACACCATTCAGCACTTTTTTTCCATGCCCGTCAATCTGATCTATCCAAGCATTACAGAATTTCATCATTCTATGTTCACATTGTGACATTGCATTAATGTAATGCAATAAATATGCCTTTTCTACATTAAAAAATAAAATAAATAAAAACGATGCATTGTAGCTGAATACACGGTAAGAGAAGCTAAAATAATCGCAATGAAACACAGAACCACGTTGAACGTCAGACTAACTCACAAACAAAGCGATGCATGTGAAAACAAGTTATGATTTTAATACCAAATATATGAGAAAGTAGAGAAATATAGGAAATATAGGACAGATAGAAAAATATAGGAAATATAGGACAGATAGAAAAATATAGGAAATATAGGACAGATAGAAAAATATAGGACAATATAGGACATTTTTGAAGGTTATTTTATAAATATAGGATATATCTATACTAATAAAAGAACAAAACGCTCTGTCTGTGTGTGTGTGTGTGTGTCTGCGATGGCTAGCAAAATCTACAGCCCGTACGAAGCTCAAAATTTTTTTGAGAGTAGCTACAAATCTCTCCTGATGCACCTGGGTTTCAGAATTTCGAAATTCCAATTATTAAATGAATAATTAATTAAAATCGAGAGGTCACTCTCATAAAAAAATCATCGTTTTCCCATTTTTTTCTCTTTCATTTGTTTACGGTTGGTTGGTTGTGTAAAAATTTTCGCAAACGTAATAAGAAAGCTGAAACAGAATTAAAGAAATCCATGGATGAATGAGATAAGTGGAGGTGAAGTAAGCCTCAAAAATGGTTTGCAATATGAAACCATTTATCGCTCAAATTTTAATGTGCCAAATAAAAGGACGTGGAAGGGATTTTGTATTATAAGACGAATTGAAAGAAATGAGTTACAATTTTAAGCATATTTTAAGAGGAAATAGCAAATTTTTAAAATGGTCTTTGTTCTATAATTATTTATTAAAATAAATGTTCGTTTTTCAAATGAAGGAAATTGGAAAATTAGCAATAATTAAATATCAAATTAAAATTAAATAAGATATTGAAAACATTTGATACGAACTAAATATTGTATTACTAAAAGTTTCCTTCATTAATGTAATTTTAAATACTTTATAACGTAGATGAAAAATGTTTATAACTTAATAATTGCATGTAAATAAATATTTAAAATATAATGATGAAAACATTCTTTTAAAATCGTGTATGAAAACTTAAGTAATAAATATTAATCTAAAATATAGATTTCTGACTGCAAACGATTTTTATGTACTAACAAAAGAATGTTATATTTTCAAGCAAAACGTTAAAATAACTTTCTATATTGATATTTAAAACACATATGATAAAATAATTAATTTATTTTTACCGGTGAAGCTATAGATTGGTTCTTTTTAAGAAACAAGAGAAAAAAAATTACGGGTTTAAACCTGTTTTAATTGATAGGCGTGTCAAATCACGTGCCTTTGTTGATACTTAATTGGACTTAATGTAGGGTTACATTTTTAGCATCACTTCCAGAGATAATTATTTCCATGGACGTGAATAAAAATAATTTCCAAAATAATTTCCATGGACGTGAATCCGACCAGAACTTTAAAAATCAATTTGGAAAAATCTGAAATCTGAATCGAACCAAATCTGAATCTGACGAAAATATTCCAAATAACTATAACCAGATACGAACAAGGCAATATAATTTCAATGACATAAACCCAATCCGAACCAAAATATTAAAAAAAAAATTCCCAAAATTTGAACCAAACTTTATCTGAACCTAACAAAAATATTTCGGTAAAGTATAACCTCATTGGAACTAGGTAAAATAATTTCCATGCAAGTACAACCCGACCCGAACTTAAAAATCCCATTTGAAGGAAAAAACTCCACGAAATCTGAATTGAACCGAATCTAAACTGAACAAAAATATTCCAAACAACCATAACCGTATCCGAAGAAGACAAAATAATTTCCATTAACATGAATCCAATCCGAACCTAAAATTCAGATGTTCTACAAAACATAATGCGTTTCGTAGCGGTGGCAAGTAAAACTAAGTACTTAGCGCGAGATGGATAAGATATTTCGTTTATAGTTAGAGTTAAATTATAACTTGGTTATGGTTAGGTAACTGTTAGGTTGTAGTTACATTTCGATGAGCCTTATGTTATATTTAATTTCCGGTTAGGTTACAGTTAGATCATGGTTCAGTTCCAGTTAGGTTAAGGTTAAGTTGCGGTTAGATTGTGATTAGATTATGGGTAGGTTATGATAAGGTGACGTGCAGGTTACATTTATGGTCTATTTAAGTTACATTTAGGTTACTGTCAAGATACAGCTAGGTTACAGACAAGTTATGATACAATACAATTAGGTTACAGTTAGGATTTTGTTCACAGAATGAACATTACGCATGTTTGATAAAAAATATACACCTATTTTTGTAAAATGGCTCTGAAATTATAATACTATATACTAACATATTATCTAATCATCGAGAATCGATTTCATTCACGGTATAGTCGGATTTAAGAGTGATATAATTAGTTTGAAATTCAAAATATTTCACTCGGGATATCTGTGTGAAAAAAGTATATTTAGTTAAGTCACTTAACAGTAATTTTAAGGATAAATATCAACACTTTAACACGAAATTCACGCAATCGTTTGACACATATTCCCTCCTGCGTTTCCCATTGCAGTCATTTTGGGTATTTTTGGAGCTAAATATTAGTTTTTTTTAAACCAATTTTTGACACAGTCAGGGGGTACGTATTTAATATAATGTACACTGTAAAAAATTTGACCCTTTTGCTGCATCATCACTCCCCCGCTTTTATAGAATATCTCTCTTTTGACCTATGAGAATGCTCCATAATAAGCTGAAGTAGTCATTTTCTATAAAAGCGGTGGAGTGACGATGCAGCAAAAGGGTCAAATTTTTAACAGTGTATTTACACATATTTCGAGTTAAAGATAAAATCATAAAAATTTCAAATTCGTTTAACATTATTATTACGGACCCGGGCAACGCCGGGCGGGTCAGCTAGTAGGAAATATAGGACAACTCTGACCCCTGCAACAATTCAGAATAATTATGCAAAATGTGTAAAAAAAAAAAAAAAAAAAAAAAAAAAAAAAAACCCTTTATACTATCTAGTTTTTACCAGTGGTAAATCTTTTCTCAGTGCTAATTATTTTTGTTGCAAGTCTAATTATTGTTTTAACAATAATTAATGCTAATTATTGTTTCAAAAATAATTAAAACTTCTAATTTGATAAATTTATAATTGTTATAATTGAAACCAATATTACTTTTCTGTATATTAAATGTACAAGATACAAATTTAATTATAAAATAGTGCTTATTTGAGTGTAGAAGATAAGAAGTATCACTATTGTTCGTATTTCTTTTAAAATGGGGCAAGTCAAATTTATTGAAAAATATTTTTTCTTAAAGAACGTATACTTTCGGTAAGTAAAGGAATGCTTTTTGTTTAATGAATGGCTACTTTCAGGAATTGCATTAACTCAAAAAGATTTGGAGCTGCCAGAAACTGATTTTAGAGCAGCAAAGAAATATATTTTAAAAAAAATTGAAACAAGAAAATTAACTTATTTAACAGAAAAATGCACTCCCAGCAATATTTTTTGGGGGAGGCCGGGGTGAGAAGGTTTCCTTTGTCGGAATTTGCATATTTTAGCTATCTTTTAAAGAAATTTGTCTTTTTTTACGATCATTTCAGGAAAATCTGCCGTTTTTTCGGAATTTTTAACGAGAATTGCCGTTTTTTCCCGAATCTTCTGAGGAAATTTGCCGTTTTTTCGCGATCTTTTGATGAAATCCGCCGTTTTATCGAGATTTTTTGACGAAAGTTGCCGTTTTTCGTGATTTTTTTGGAGAAATTTGTCGTTTATAGTGAATCTTGTCAAAATTTGTTGTTTTTCGCGATTTTTGGATGAAATTTGACGTTTTTCATCGACTTTTCTGCCGAAAACTACCGTTTAACTACCGCCATTTTTCGCGATCTTTTGGAGAAATTTGTCGTTTATAGTGAATCATTTGTCGAAATTTGTTGTTTTTCGTGATTTTTGGACGAAATTTGCCGTTTTTCATCGACTTTTTTAACGAAAACTATCGTTCTTTCGCGAATCTTTTGACGAAATTTGCTGGAAATTAGGCGTTTTTTCAGGATTTTTTAACAATAGTTGCCGTTTTTTCGCAAACCTGTACGAAATCACGCGTCCTGTGGGACGCATAATAGCTGTTTTTTTATGTGCCATCTCTGATTTTTTGCGTAATTTACGCGCTATAGCGCATACGTGGGATCACTGTTTTATAATTTTTTTAATTAAATGCGTTAAAATTAATTTTTTTTAATTTAAATTTTTTATTTATTGAAAATTCTGAACAGAATCACTTTTTTTACGCCACGGAAAATAGAACGAAACTCGTCAATCGATTCCAGGAAAAAAAAAATTCGATCGGTCGCGGAAAAAATCGTGATTTTCAATAATTTTTCGCGGTAAAAAATTAGCAAAATGTGTCGATCAGTAGTACGAAAATATCATAAACTTTGCAAAACGGTCGTGGGAATTGATCAGTTTGAAAATGTAAATTTTTTTGGGCGGGAGCCTCCCGTCCACGTTATTCTTTTGGGCGGGATTTCAAAATTTTGGGCGCGAATCCCGCCATCCCGCCCTGAAATTCAAGCCCTGTAACATCAGTTGCCTAGCAACTGTTTTTTCGCATCTATTTCTTTGGTCAGGGAGGAAATTTCTTCCTTTTTTCTTTTGCAGATTTTCTACAATTGTCCAATTTGATAAATAATTGAATATCTTTAGTTGATTTAGGTTTATCAGCTAATTCATTAACCTTATTTTCTAACTCCAATACTTCTTTTTCAAAAAGCCATATATATATATTTTTTTTTTAAACCTAAGTCATCTTCAATTAATTTCCTTTATTTCCTGCAGAGGAAGGCTGTTGCTATTAACCATGCTACACATATCCAGTCAAATAATAAGACTAAGATCAAACACAGATTAGCAGATGTCGCTGGACTTGAAAAATCCTGGGTCCCGGGGACCTAGGACTTCTAAAATTCTGGAACCTTTTCTGGGGACTTCCTTTTTTACAAAAGCGAGTCCCCACTAATAAGTCATATTTTTAGACACAAACATTGAACTTGTTCATTTTCAAAAGAAAAATTAAATGCAATAATTGTTTTAATAATAATACGTAAATAATTAAAGCAAATATTATTTTTTTTTAAACTATTAAGAGAAATTTTCTTTACTTTTTAAAAAATAAAAGTGCAAGGTATAAATTTAATTATAAAATAATGCTTATTTGATTGTAGAAGATAACAAGTGTCATTAGTGTTTGCATTTATTTTAAAAAGGGGCAAAACTGATTTATTAAAAAAGACATATTTCCTGAAAAAGGAATACTTTTGTTGAGTAAAGGGGTATTTTTTGTTTAATGAATAGGTGTTTTCAGAAGTTACATTCACTCAGAAAGATTTGGAACAATCAAAAACAGATTGTAAAGTAGGAAAATCTGTTTTTGGAGCAGCAAAAAGAAATAATTTTGAAGCAGGAAAGTTAGCTTTTCGAACAGCGATCCTGGCATTATTATTATTATTTTGCGCTTTTGACGAAAATTACGTTTTAAACCGATCTTTTGAAGAAATTTGTCGTTTTTTCTTGATTTTTTTTGTCGAAATTTGGCGTTTTTTTTTGGCAAAATGTGCCGTTTTTTCGCGAACTTTTGACGAAATGTGCCGTTTTTTCGCGATCTTTTGACGAAACTTACCGTTTTATCACAATTTTTTGATGAAAATTGTCGTTTTTCGCAAATCTTTTGACGAAAATTGCCGTTTTTCGCGAATCTTTTGACAAAATTTGCCGTTTTATTGGGATTTTTGGACGAAATTTTCGTTTTTTTGCGAGTTTTTGAGGAAATTTGCCGGAAATTATTCGCTATTTCGCGATTTTTTAACGAAATTTTCTTTTTTTCGATTCTTTGACGAAATGTGCCGTTTTTTCGCGATCCTTTGACAAAATGTGCCGGGTTTTCGCGATCTTTTGATGAAAGTTACCGTTTTAATCACAATTTTTTTTATGAAAATTGCCGCTTTATCGCAATGTTTGGACGAAATTTGTCGTTTTTTCGCGATTTTTTGAGGAAATCCGCCTTCTATCGGAATTTTGTAACAAATTTAGCCATTTTTTTCGCGAATTTTTTGTCAGAATTTGCCGAAAATTATTCGTTATTTTGCGATTTTTTAACAAAATTTGCCTCTATGCGATTTTTTGACGAAAATTACGCGTCCCGTGGGACGCGTAAGCTCCATTTTCTTGCGTCCCGTCGCCGATTTTCTGCGTATTTTACGCGCTATAGCGCGTCTGCGGCACTCCTGGCGGATTATAGAACTGATTGGCGCAATTATTTGGCGAAATATCTTTTCTTTGCTATTCATTTCCCAATTTCAAAGAAAAGGTAATTTTTGATGGTGAATATTTTTTTACGATTGGTTTTTGTAAATACGAGGTTTCTACGTCGCAATCGGGAAACAAAAGAGGCAGCTTTAATGTCCAATCAGAAATAAGAGAATTGTAACAAAGAAACTTGATTTTTTTTTTTTTTTTTTTTTTTTCAGCAGCCATATTTGGCAGATTATGAATGTTTCAGGGGTGATTCTGGGTGAAAATTTTTTTTCGGAAATGCACATCGCATTTTCGGAAATCGGCGGCGCGGGGGGGAGACGGGATTCCGCGAATTGCCCCCCCCCCGGTTTTTCCGCGATCTTTTAACGAAATCGGCGTTATACCCGCAATCTTTAGACTCGAAGTTTTCCCACGATCTTCAGACGAAATCAGCGTTTTATCTGCGATATTTGGTGAAATTGCCGTTTTTCCCGTGATCCGCATAGGAAATTCGCGTTTTTCAGGATCTTTTGACAAAGTTCGTTGACAAAAACATCTACGAAATCGTCGTTTTCCCGCGAAATATTGACGAAACGCGTGCTTTTTCGGCGATCCTTTCATGAAATTTGCATTTCACCGCGATTGTTTTTTCCGCGCGCTAAACCATACAAGTTGACAACTATGCGGAACTGATAAACCAATTTCAAATTTTCGGAAGAGGATGCCTTAAATTTTTGGAAATTTCGGACGAGAATCACTCCTGGAATGTTTGGCGATTTTTTAAAAACATTTTACGGATATCGTTAATATTAAGTTCACGTTATAAAATAAGGACTTTCAATAAAAAATAAGGACTTTAAGGATCCTTATTAAGGACTATCGAAATATAAGGAGTTTATAAGGACTTTTAAGGTCCGTGCGAACCCTGATTGAACACTCGCTGTCAGCGGTTGCAATTTCTACATCTTCAGGTTTTCTTTCTACAGCGATATCTTCTCTATGCGTCATATGCGAAGTGCAAGCTGAATCTAACATCCAGGTTATTTCCCTATTATTTTCAGATTCTTTACACTCATTTTTATGAAATTCATCTGAGTGCAATGCTTGTTCATTTGTAAAACATGTATATTCCTTTATTTTCTTGTTTGAAACATTATTATTCTTGTTAAAATTCTTATTGTTCTGTGAATATTCTCTCATATCCTGAAATGCTTTAACTTTATTACTAGAAAAATTTTGAAAATTTTTGTTTGGTAAATATTCTCTATTATTTCGCGAGTGTGTCATATTCGGTTTATTATAACAATTCCGCGCTACATGATTTGGCTTTCCGCACGCGAAGCAATAAATTCTTTTCTTTTCATTAGCTCTAAATGCTTTAAAATCGCTTTCGTGAAATCTATCATATTTTCTTTCATATCTCAATAAAGTTTCTCGCATCACTTCGTAAGTAATATTTGGGTTTGACGATATCGCAGTTGTTACCTCACTATATTTCTTTGGGAGTCCTTCTATAATAAATCCTATTAATTCGCTTTCATCAATTTCTGTACCCAATTCTAATATTTCATTTGCGATACCTTGAGCTCTTATTAAATATTCTTCAATTGTTTCCCTTTCATTTTTTTCTATTCTCGCCAGATTAATTTTTAATTGAATTTTTCTTTGATTCTCAATTCCAGCATAACGCTTCTTAAGTAGTTCCCATAATTCTTTAGCTTTCTTAACTCCTCTAACTGCCATTGTTTGTTCTGCTGACAACGTTAATATAATTATACCATATACTTCATCATTTTTTTCTAACCATGTTTTATACACTTTTAAACTAGCGGGATCTTTTTCATTTTTTATCGGTTCATCATTTTCGATAACATCAAATAAATGCTTCGACTTAATTAAAGCTTCAACCCTCATACTCCATAACGTATAATTTTTACTTGTTAAGGGTTCTATTCTGGGAATTCCAAACATATTTGACTCAGACATAGTTAAAATACTTTATCTTCCTGAATATTTTAAGTGCGTATAAAATTCTTACCTCTTAAATTTATCCTATTGGCGGTTATTCCAATCGGAGAAATTTTCTTCCATTAGGCCTCATTTCACTCAATTCATATTTTTTATTTCATTTATTTATGCACTCAAAACACAAACATTTTCTCTAAAACCACCGCTCTTCTACCAAAATGTTAATAATTTACGTAATATTTAGATAAATTTATAATATTTTTCACGATGAATATAACTTTTTCTATAAATACATAAAACATTTATTAGACGATCACATCACAGGACATATATAGAAAAAATAATATCGAAAACCAAAAATAATAATAATAACATATCAGCATCATCTCACGTTCATCGCCTGAAAATAAAAAACCTAATACATGGAGTCATGAAATAATGTCTATTGTCCAAAGTTCTTTTAAACAAAAAACAATTTAATTATTGCCATGCGATTTCACTTACAAAATTTACTTTTAGTTAAAATATAATTAAAATTATCCAAATCACACTTCAAACTTAGGAGATCATGTATCCAGTTCTTTGTGTCGCCCTGCATATGGTTTTATTAATATTATACAAATTTTTCTTAGCACAGTGAATATATTAAATGTGATTCAATTTGAAAATGCATAATTTAATTAAAATCTGTCTTTTAAACTATTGCTAGAGAATTCTTTTTTGAAGCTTTGTTTAATGATCTACAGCACTTATACACATCACATACTAAGCAAAAATTTAGTTAAGTGTGCATATCATAAATAAAATCTCATTTCCAGCACCCAAAGCTAATAGACAGTGTAATTCAGATGTAGCACTCTATTCAAATCTTTTGTGTGTCCTTGTAAATAAATGATAAATGCTATTCACATCATGTTATGCAACAATTATCTTCTAGTAAGCCTCAAAAATATACATAATTTTCAGTCTATTTGAAATAGTGTAACAGAACTAAAATATGCTGCAAACACTTCTCCATTTCCAGAGACCATTATTGTAATGGAATTCTTTTGTGTTACCCTGTAAACAAATAGTGAATGCTTTGCAACCTATATTCTACAAAATGCATTTACTCAGTATACTACATAAATGCTTATTAATTCCATTACATTTGAGAATATCTATCATTAAAATGAACATGAAATGATTTTTTTTCGCACAGGCCATAATGTAATGGAAAACTCATAATGTAATTGTCAATCTCTGTTGAATTAAAACTGCTACACACTTCATTTTCAATAATAATCGTGCTATATCAACAACATACAGCAAATTCAGTGTAATCCGAGTATATTTACATGAGATCGAGATTGGGCAGATGGCCATAACAGGCAGTTTAAAAATTATAAATACTTTTTAATTATCTTGGAAAGTGTTAAAAAAAGGCATAAGATGACACCAAGATAACTCCAAATCTGCAAAATGCTTAGTACCAAGATGTGCAGATTAGTGGTCATCTACTCTATTGAAAAATAAATTTGTAAAAGCTGAATTATTAGATTATTTATTTTATATAAATAGGGTTAGTAAATTTTGCCATATATATATATATATATAAAAATGATACCACCCCAGCAAAAATAGGTTTTTGCCAAAGTGGTGGCAAAAATAAACTGTAAAGTTAATTTTTTTTACAAGAGAAAAAAAAAATTAATGAAAGAAAAAAGAAACTTAATACTTAGTTAAAAAATCAGTATTCTAAATTTATATTTGGACTCTTAAGTTGAATAAGTATAATTATGCATTTTGTGAAACATAATGAATGTAACTTTTTGTCCTTTTTTTGGATTGTAAGAGGAGTGAAAAAATAAAAATAAAATCTAGTTTTATAACATGACATAACATAGAATTTTTTCAATATATAGTTTTCAATTTAGTTTGATTACTGTTTTATTTGTGACAGACTAGTTTCATCAGATAAATAATTATAAATTTGTGCCAAAAACTTAAATATTTACATATTTTTGAGATTCATTACGTAAAACAAAAGCGGCAAAGTTACATAAAACCTTTTGAAAATTAAAAAAAAAAAAAAAAAAAACATTAATGGCTGACAATTTACTCAAAGAAAAATAAATAAATAAAAAATAAATATCTGATTTTTAATTTGGTTCTTAAATTTCTAAGAATTAAACTGAATCTCACCTATTTTATAAAGATTTAAAATTTGTCACAATAATTTATTATTAGAGTCGGCAGAATTTAAACCAATCTGTTTTAATCATGGTTCAAACCAATTGGTTTTTATTCTATAATTTTTTTTTTTTTTTTTTTTTTTTTAAAGAAGAAATCTAATGACATTACATATTATTGGATATAAATAATTTCTACTTTTAACACTTTATGTCAGCAATGAGTATTAGATATAATGGGTCTAGGTCATGTTGATATGAACAGGAGGAAAATCAGCAAGTGTTGATGAACTTATCTATTTCTCTAAAAAAAAAGCTTAAAACTTGTAAATTTATCAAAGATAAAATAGATTTAAAATATTCAATATTTAATATAAAATATCTCATTAAAAAAAAAAAAAAAGAAAGAAATACAGATTTTTCAATACTTTTTATCATAACATGCATGGTGATTTTGAATATCAAGTCACATAACTGCACCTAACATAATGATCTGTAAGATTTTGGTTAAACTGTAAAAGATATTTTTTTTGATTGGGGAGATTATCTTTAAGAATTTAAATAAAAAGTTGAATAAGAAATTATTTAAAAATCAGGTTTTAATTACAGCATTTTAACAATATCAATCTTTCTTTCTTGTTACCTACCGAATTTAATGACCAATAATGTTGACTTTGAATTGGCACTCAATAGACAAAACCCCAAAAAGTATTTAAAATTAATTTTTGGAATACCTACAGAAAAGATTGTTTATAAAGATTTTCAAGGTATCAATGTTTCATTCACTACGCAGTTTATTCTTTGAACATAAGACTGTTTATTAATGATGTTTAAATTAAAATATGAATTTTTTAAAAAGTTATTATATAAATTGACAGTAGTTATTTAATTTAAATTATTTTGAAATGAAGTTTTACCATTTAAATATCCAACAATATCTACTTTTACCAATAAATATGCATGTATATGTACTAAAAAAAGATTCTTTTAAAAAAACTTAATTTAACAAAAAACTTTTAAAACAAATAAAGTTAAAATAAAAAAAAATTTGTTTTTTTTCACCTTGTTAATTACATTTATTAATTAGCAAATTAAAAAATAATATATGATATTAAATTCAACTGTTTATACCATTATTATCCTTATTAGCTCATAAATGTTATTACACATTAAAGACACATAAGAATTTGCCATTTTTGCCCTGTTTTTTTAGTTTTTGCCACTGTACTGGAAAAAATACCTTTTTGCCATTAAAAATGCCAACTCAGAATATAAAACAATATATATATATATATATATATATATATATATATATATATATAACAACTTTAATACTTCTAAATATTGTTAAAACCATAAATTGTGGTTGTTACTCATTAGAGCGAAAGACATTACCTTGAGCACAAAATCTGGAGGAGTACCAGGTTTAACCATTTGTCTAATAACACCATCATGATGAGAATGTATCAAAGTCTCATCAAGGTCAAGGACTAGGATTTTGCGTTTGACCAAGCCTAAGAATATAGAAAAATAAATGAAAAGGAACATACTTTAAACATGACAAAATATAAATCAACAATTGTATGAATATCATTTAAAGTAAAGCAATTCAAAGCAATTGAATCTTAAACATAACAAGAAAAATAATTTTTTATTTTCCCTGACAAAATTTTGAAGTGATATAATAAATATAATCAGAGCTTCCCCCAGGTTTAAAAAAGGGCAGGGCACTACTGTTCTGAAAAGGACACTTTTTACATTTTTCAGGGCACTTTTTCATTTTTAAGGGCGCTTTTATAGAGTTGAATCTAGAGGTTCAAAAAGTCGTGAAAAAACAAAAATTTCATAAAAATTTTTTAAAAAAAAGTAAATTTTGTAAAAAAATTGCAAAAAAACGTCAAATTTCGGCAAATTTTATTAAAAGATCGCAAAAAAAAGGCATATTTTGCTAAAAAATCGCGAAAAAACGACAAATCTCGTGAAAATATCGCGAAAAAAAAAACAGAACTTTTCACAGAATTTTCCATTTTATTGTGATTTTTGGACAAAATTTGCCGTTTTTTTGCAAATCTTTTGATGAAATCTGCCGCTTTATCGCTATTTTTTGACGAAAGTTGAAGTTTTTTGCAACTCATCTGACAAAATTTTCTGTTTTATTGCAATTTTTGGAAGAAATTTGTCGTTTTTCCATGATTTTTTGAGGAAATCTGACGTTTTGTGAAATTTTGGGACGAAATTAGCCATTTTTAATGAAATGCCGTTTTTTAGCAGTTTTTTGCGTAATTTACACACTCGTTTGGATCATCACTGGAGGGCTGCGTTTTTTTCAAATGTGGGCAAGAAGGGTGCTATTTTTTTAATGAATGACAAGAGGGGCGCTAGTTTTTGGATGAGGGGCAAGAGGGGCGCTATTTTTTAAACTAAAGGGCAGGAGGGGCGGAGCGAAAAGATCTTTAGACGAAAAATCTTTAGACGAAATTTGCCGTTTTTTCACAAATCTTTAGATGATATTTAACAGTTTGTTAATTGTTATTATTTTTTTTTTTACGAAACTTCATACTTTTACAGGATTTTTTGATGAAAGTTGAAAATTTTGACATAATTTGCCATTTTTTTCCAGGGTTTTTTTAAAAATGAAATTTGCAATTAAAAAAAAATTTTTTTTTGAAGAAATTTGTTGTTTTTATGCAATTTTTCAATGAAATCTATTTTTTAAAATGTTTTTTTCATAAAATTTGCCATATAATCAGGATTTTTGTGATGAAATTTGCTGGTTTTTTGCAATTTTTTAAAAGTTGCCGTTATTTTCATGATTTTTGGATAAAATTGGCCATTTTTGGAGGATATTTTGATGAAACTTGCTGTTTTTTCAGGAATCTTAACAAAATTTGCCTTTTATACCACTTTTTTTGACTAAATTTGCCTTTTTGCGATATTTTGATGAAATTTGTAACCCTGGGTAAATTGATGAAATGCACGATTGTTTCGAAGCCGATTAACAAAATTTTTTGTGTCGGTGACTGATCAACAATATTCGCGTTTTTTTTCATATGATTAACCGAAAAAACATGCACTTTTTTCACAACCAATGAATTTATTTTACAATTTTTTTTTTTTTTTTTTTGAGCAACATCAACAAAACTGATAATTTTTTCTTGCACGATCAACAAAATGGGCAAATTTTCGCGTAAGACCAACAAAATTAACGAATTTTCCACACCTGATCGACAA
The DNA here is from genome assembly GCA_964019185.1 of Maratus speculifer. Taxonomy (NCBI): domain Eukaryota; kingdom Metazoa; phylum Arthropoda; class Arachnida; order Araneae; family Salticidae; genus Maratus; species Maratus speculifer. The sequence continues at coordinate 154,830,352 of OZ025290.1, forward strand.
AACTCTCAATTTTTCCGTGTCCGATCAGGGAAATCTGCTATTTTTTCCGAGCTTCATGGACAAATTTCATGATTTTTCCATAATTAATGAGCGAAATTTGCAATTTTTCCAAGCCTCATTGATAAAATTCGATTTCCTTCTGCACTTAATCAATGAAATTCATGCTTTTTCCATGCTGATCAATGAAATTTGCGATTTTTAAGTGATGAAACTTTATATTTTCCCACGGTAAATTGACGAAATTTACGATTTTTTCTTGTGATAAATGCACAAAAATTGCAATTTTTTCAGTTGTAAATTGGCAAAACTCGCAGGCCACTGCTTGTGTATCCCTATTTTACACTAACTACATAAAGATGTGTTTTAATAAATTTTGTTTGTATATTAGCTATTGTCAAAATTTTTGTTAATACCAATTACTGATTTATTTATTTATTTATTTTTTCAAATAATTTTTAAGTTGTATATTTGTCATGTTGTCCAGCCTGCCACATCTTTGTCACACCCGTCACAGTAGAAAAAAAAAAAAAAAAAAAAAACGCTTATAAATCAAAATTATTAAAATTTATTATGAAAATTATACATTAAATTTAATCTGATACTCTTATTAGAAAAAAAAAAATATTTTAAAAATGAAACATTTCAATATTCACAGAAATTTTAGCAAATGTGTATGAAAGTGAAAACTTATGTCCACAGAGCGTCAAACCTGTCACAAGATTTTAAATAAAAATAAATTAAAAAAGAAAGAAAGAAAATTATTAAAGTTTCATATTTGCTCAACTATTCAAGCATATGCCTGAAAAAATACATTTAAAATACTTTTCAGGGATTTATTAGCTAATTTATTGTCCGAAATATACATACAATCTATAAAAATTCTGTCTAGTTTTTATACCTGTCACAATAAAAAGGCCTTTTCGCCAACCTCACTCAAAGGATATTTTTTAATATTTAAATTTATTTTATAACTAATAAAGATTAAACAGAATATTCAGCATGCTTATTCTTATTTCTATTTTTTTTTTTTAACCAGAAGCAATAAATTCTCCAAGTGTCTGTGACAAATACTTCAGGGACAAAAAATAATTTATAGGTAAAATATTTTTACAATTGAAGTGTAATTAATCAAACTATCACTTAACTGCAGTGTTTTTAGGCATTTTATTAAATTTTTATGAATAAGTTTTCTTAACTTTTTGTATTAAGTAATAAAGAGCTAAACAGAATATGAAGCAAAATAAATGTTCGATGAAAAAGAATATGCAAAAGATAAAAAAAAATCTGTGACACCCGTCTCTAATTTCGAACTTTCTACTACTGAGTAGGGATGGGACGAATATTCGGCCCCTATTCGGTATTCGGCTTATTCGGCCCTTCTGCCAAATATTGAATTCGGTTGGCCGAATATTGAAGGCTTGTTGACGAATACCTGTAGCCGAATATTTAGAGATATCTGGCTGAATATTGGTAAAATCTTGCCGAATAGTGAAAGATATCTTGCCAAATAAATTTAGGATTTAAAGAGTTTCATTTCTTACAATTTTTTTTTTCTCTAATCCAAATTGGCTACTTCATTCATGAAGTCATTCTCATTCTTACTTACAAAATATACAGTTATTTGATTGCTAAAAAACACACAGCCTTTCATTATTTCCTATAAAAGTGAGTGATATTTTAGAAAATGCTGCCCAAGTTGGAGATTTAATTGTATGGGAAATGTCTTCATTAGAGAATGATATATTACAATTCAAAATATAACAACACTTATATATATATATATATATATATATATATATATATATATATATATATATATATATATATATATATATATATATATATAAACACTGCCTTATTCTAAAACACTTGAATATTTATTAATGTCTGCAAATTCCATGCTCATATAAAAAAACTCTTATGAAATTTGTAACTTATTTCCATAAAGCAAGAAATGAAAAAATTCATTCACTAGGTGTATTAACAATGATTCATTTTCAAAATTAGATATCAAATATCACTATTCCAAATACTACAACGGTACATCTGAAAACAGAACTGGTGGCAAACTAGATATGCATTAGATGACACAACTAACTTTATGAAGATAATTTTATAAGTATTTAAATATAAATTCTAAATACTGAGCAAAATAATTTTTTTTATTCTACAGTTTTCAATTTTCAATAATTATTTGGATAATTACTGACTTAAATACGCAACATTATTATGTATATATTTTTAATTTACATATCCCTTAATTCATGCTGTTATCAATTTCTGTTTACCTTTTAATGCTTGTTGAATAAGTGGAATATTGAAGTTGAATACTGTATGTGCCAATTCAAATGTCAAAGATTTTGTTACCATATGCATTCTACTTTAAGCATAATCTTTTGCTTTAACGTAATTTGTAATTTAAAGCTTGGCAACTGATTTCAGAGCAGGCTCATTCTTACAAATTCACTTATCATTAGGGACACAAGCTCTAAATGATCAAATTTACTTCATTAAAGGTTATTTCGGAAAATATCTACTCATGAGTTCTGAGAGAGACAGATTAAGAATATTATTAATTTTGGATGCAAGAAAGGGTAAAAGTACCATTTGATAGTAAAAGTGAAGTACATTCTTCATATTTTAATGAAAATATCTTACCATCCTGACTTACTGAAAAACAATTTGATGTACATTAAGATTAAAGAATATAATGCAATTTCATAATTTTTTTGTGTTAAAATAAATCTTTCAAATTTAAAAATACATTTAAAAGCACATTTAACAGTAATAATTATTAATGAGCTCCTATTTTTTAAATTATATATAATCAAAATTTATTTTCTTTATTGGAAAAAAAGTAGATTATTCGGCCGCCGAATATTCGGTATTCAGCCAAATCACTATTCGTCCCATCCCTACTACTGAGATTTTTTTAATATAAATAGTTTGAATTTGCATCATTCTTAAATGTTATCATTTTTGCATAAATCTCAGAAAGAGCATAAAATTTTTAATTTTATTAATTTTAAACACAGACAACTTATTAAAATCTGCATAATTATACTTACTCAAACGATGTTTCGACAGAGGTGATAAAGGCAAAACATCATACTTTACAGTCTGATGCTGCATTATCTATAAGAAGAAGAAAAAAAATCAATGTAAAATGGTTTCTTAAATAATGATAAAACGTTATTAGATAAAACAAACACTATAGATGCAGTGTCTGAAAATTTTTAAGGAGCTAGTGACTCCCAAACCTAAAAATTCTAGCCACCACCAAGATTTAATTTCTAACAAAAATTAAGATACACCGTGAATTTTGTCCAAAAATCCCAGAAAGAAAGATAATTTTATAAAGGATTGCAAAAAAACCCATGACATTCACCAAAGAGTTGTTGAAAAAACATGACCTTCATTAACAACTTGACTGATTTGCCGTATGCCGTTCGGGCAAAATGAATTTGCTTAATTCATCATTTAAAGCTTTTTGACACAACTAATTTTTTTAAAAGTACGATTTCATACTATTTAATTTCAGAAATGTTTAGACTAAATATTACAAATATTTAAGCTTAAAAAACTGGTGTTAACCCACACTTTCAATTTATTGTGTATGTAAAAAAAAAAAAAAGAATCATTTAAGGGGTTAAAGAATCACTGAAAATCAAGCTTTCATCAAAGGATCAAGGAAAAAATGCTATTTTGGTTAGAGGATTGCGGAAAAACATGCGATTTTCATCAGAGAATAGAATCACAAAAAAAAATGTAGGATTCTTATCAGAGAATTACAAAAAACTTGCGATTTTGTTCAAATGACCGTGAGAAAAAACACAAAATTGACCAATGGACAGCAACTTAGATGCTGAAAATTAGTCGCCAAGTCAAAAAATTTAGTAGCCATGGGGCGACTGATGACCATGAACCTGCAACTATAAGAAAACCCTTTTGCAGTAAGTGGAAATGTTGACATGAAAGTTTAATAAAAACATCATTTGAAAATATTATGAGAAAAATATATGTGAAAACCTGCAAAGCAGAATATTTTGCTAAGATATGCAACTATCCTTCAGCTGATCAAAAATGTTCTGTGGTAACAAAAAGGAAAAACTTTTTTGCATAAATAGGAAAGCAATTTCATCTTTTACGGAAATGCAAATAACACTTCATAATACGCTGACACACACACACACACAAAAAAAAAAAAAATCAACTAATTTCCTTATTTTCCCTGGCAAATATTGTAATACAGTAGAACCTCAGTTATCCAAATCACAATTATCCGAAAATCGGCTTAACAGAAACACCTTAATGAGATCTTAAAGTCTATTTAAATAAGAAAAATTTTATTGTCAATGCTATCTTTACTGATGTCAAATGACATCTTTCAAATATTTTGATTTATGATTACTATTTTATTTGTAATTTTTAGATCAAAACAATTCTGAATATTTTTTGAATAGCTAAAAGATCTTTATGTTAAAAATGTGAATTTATGGAAAATTTTATTTGTAAGTGAAAAATCTGAATTTTTTTACAGACGGATTTCAGAACTCAACAGAATTCTATCACATGATAGCACACACACACACACACACACAAAAGAAATTATCTGACATTTCCAGATTTTAGAAAAAAATTGTCGTTTTTCCTTACTTTTTGAGCATTTGTCATTTCCCTGTTTTCCAGGCTTTAAAGTAGTATAGGAACTGTTTGATGAAATTTATAATTTTATTTGTCGATTGTTAGATGAAAATTGCTATTTTATTCCATTTTTCCATTTCAGCAAAGAATCGCGGAATAACTGCAAATTACATCAAAAGGTGAAGTGAATGCAAAACTCGTCAAAAGATTGCCAAAAATACAAATTTCATCAAAAGATCATAAAAAAAACAAATTTTGTCAAAGTGCCAAAAAAAAAAAAAAAAAAAAAAAAAAAAAAAAAGTGCTGGAAATGGATTTCCCCCACTTTGCTATAACCTTTCAAGAAATTTGTTGTGAATTTAAGAATTTTTTTTTTTTTCCCTTTTAGAATGACCCCTGTCATATCATAGCAAACGCGATAGCGTTTGGTATAATATGTTAAAGAAATGGAAAATGCAAATGTCTTTTTGAAATTTCTTGTAAACCAGTTGACATACGACAGTGATTTTTTTTCTTTTTTTTTTTTCAAAAGATAGAACTCGACGAGACAAATAAAATGATAGCATTCAAAAAATTATCAAAGTTTACTGTAGGCCGAATCCACGTCGATTCAAGCAGGGGGGTTACCTTCATAGTCTCAGAAGTTCTTTGATTGAACATATGTTAAAATTCAGGAAAAAATAAAATTCCTGTAATTTTTGGTTTTCCCCAAAAAAATTTCTGGACCGAGATACAGGGTGACAAAGATGGCATCCCAAGCACCCTTTCCCGTTTGCGATTTTCAAAAAAAGTTTAAAGTGCTTTATCTCTGAAACGATGCAAAATATCTCGTTGCAGTTTATTTTATTTTAAAGATAATACTTTTCTGCTTAAAAAGATATACTCCATTTTGAAATATGTATTTAATTATTTTTACAGCAGCCTTCAAAAAAAAATTTTTTTTAAATCAAAAATAATTTTTTTCTCAAAAATGCCAATCTCAAAAATTTTGATTTTTTTTACTGGAAGTCAATACCATTGAGTACTACCTTCACTGTAAAGAAGAACTTCCACTTTTGAGTTTAACAAGTTTTAGAATCATTTCAAGAATTTAGAGAATTTTACAGGAACTGCATGTCAAAAGTTCCACTTAAAAGTCTCTCAATTTTTGTTTATTTGTATCATATGTAGCCTATTACATATCCTAAACAAGTTAGAAATCACACGTCAAACATGGTAAATGAGGTGCATTCATACTATGACTAGTTTTATAAATATTTAGATCTTGGTGCAAAACTGGCATGAATACAAAATCTATTATGTTTCTATATATTAAATTCAGTAATACGGAAGTAATATGAATCCATCTTAAAAAGAACATAATCACCAGGGCAACCTAGAATCATTACCTATCATGGGATATGTTTGAATTAATTATGCATGATAGAATTTAACAGAATGAATAAAATATTTATGAGTATCTTTTTTTCAAAGTTTTAATTTGACTTTCATAACATTTGACAACCTTTTTCACAACATTTGTTGCTTTTATTTATTTATTTATTTATTTATTTATTTATTTTTTCTTGAAGGTAACATTTTCATGTTCGAAATGATATATTCAATTTTGAAAAAATGCATTCATACTTTCTAATGCAGCCTTTTGATTTTTTTTTAATTATTATTAAAAGAAATCAAAAATACCAATCCTAAATTTATTTATTTATTTATTTATTTATTTATTTTTTGCTGATGATTAATACCATTGAGTACTTACTGCCTTCCTTATTTCGAAAAACTTCCACTTTTGATTTTGACAAGTTATTAAAACACATGTAAAATTTTGCCATATATTTTACCAGTTCCTGAATGACAATCACATACTGGTCTCAGGAAATCAAAATTTTAGTCTTGTTTGACATAGGATTTTATTTCTTAATAAGTATAAGAAACTGGCAGCTTTAAAAATAGCTTACAAAAGAAAAAAAACATACATTAAAGTTTACAAAATATATGTATAAGTTTCAAAACATATTACTTCCAGTGTACTCTGCTTAGAACTTAAATTAGAAATTCATAGACTTTATAATTTGTTGAACAGTATCTGTATCTTCCTTTGATATTTAGTGACGTCTTTCTGTTTAACTAATAGGGTCTGGGGCTTCCATAATCCTTAAAACATTGTGAATAGGAAGTGAACACTGGTGGTGGTGTTACTGTCTTGCAGGTGGAAATCTATATCCAACAGCCGATTCATGTGGGAGCATAAAGTCAACGACAATTTCATAAACAACTGATATCATTTACCTTTGCAATCCACCACTCACAGTTATATACACTACACAGGCAACAAAAATTCCTTTTTATAAATTGTGAATCTGAATATTTTACAATTTTTCAGAGATCTTGATTGGACAAATGAAATTTCTTCTTGCTCGCTGTTCAAAGTTTGTGCAATATAGGTACTATGATATTAATAGATGAATATACCCATCATTATGATATTAATAGATGATTGTTCATTCTATTAAATTCTATCATACATACCGTAAAATACCGCCCACCCAAACGAAACGAAAAATCGTACAATAGTTAGAGGAGGGCGCTTACACGGGATTTTTTTCACGATCGTTCAACAAAATTTACAGGAATGAATCATCATGAAATGAATGAATCATTAATTTTGATACTTGAAAATTTTTTTTTTTTTTTATTTAAAAACAAATTCTGTCGTAAAAACACAGAAAAAAAGAGAAATTAGTAAAGAAAAGCCAAAACAAGCATGAAATCAATTGAAAAATCTTGAAAAAACACACATTTCATCAAATATTCACGATTCATTCATTTCAAAATGATTCATCTCACTCTCAATCGCCTTTAAGAATCGGGAGGGAGAGCGCTTTCTCGGGATTTTTTGAAAATTTTAAATTCTTTATAAAGTGGGGAGGGGGCGTTTGGTCGGGAAGGGCGGATTCACGGGATTTTACGGTAATTAAATATCCCATGATAGATAATGATTCTAGGTTGCCCTGGTGATTGCATTCTTTTTAAGATGGATTCATATTACTTCCGTATTACTGAATTTATTATATAGAAGCATAATAAATTTTGTATTCATGCCAGTTTTCACAAGAGTGTAATACTTATTGCACTAAGATCAAAATATTTATAAAACTAGTCATAGTATGAATGCACCTCATTTACCTTGTTTGACGTGTGATTTCTAACTTGTTTAGGATATGTAATAGGCTACATATGATACAAATAAACAAAAATTGAGAGACTTTTAATGGAACTTTTGACATGCAGTTCCTGGAAAATTTTCTAAATTCTTGAAATGGTTCTAAAATTTGTTAAACTCAAAAGTGGAAGTTCTCCTTTACAGTGAAGGTAGTACTCAATAGTATTAACTAACAGTAAAAAAATCAAAATTTTTGAGATTGGCATTTTTGAGAAAAAAATTATTTTTGATTAAAAAAATTTTTTTTTAGAAGGCTGCTGTAAAAATAATTAAATACAAATTTCAAAATAGAGTATATCTTTTTAAGCAGAAAAATTTTATCTTTAAAATAAAATAAACTGCAACGAGATATCTTGCATCGTTTCAGAGATAAAGCACTTTAAACTTTTTTCAAAAATCGCAAACGGGAAAAGGTGCTCGGGATGCCATCTTTGGCACCCTGTATCTCGGCCCAGAAATTTTTTTGGGGAAAACCAAAAATTACGGGAATTTTATTTTTTCCTGAATTTTAACATATGTTCAATCAAAGAACTTCTGAGACTATGAAGGTAAGATTTTTTCTTTGGCTGCCTGAATTGACATGGACTATGCCTGTAGTTTTCTATTTAACTTTTAACGAAAAAATGAAGACCTAAAATTCAACAAGCGATAGCTAACAATCTTATGGATTTCCATCCATAAGATCGTTAGCTATAGTCCGTAGGTCAGGAGTTGGCGGTTGGTTTCTCCCTCTCCGAAGGAAAGTCCACTTCGAAAAAGGCAGAGTGGGTTGGGAACAAGGGTTACATTAAGACAAAAAAAAAATCGCCAATTACCCCTCCGACATTGCTATGCGAGCTTGCCTCGCCATATACCTGTTTTTTCTTCTACCGATAAGCAGCGTATTGCGTTTCTCTCCTTGATTTATTATTATTAAACTGCTTTTTTCAAAACAAACCGTTATTTGTAAATAACTAACTGTTGTTATTGATCTGATATGCCTCCGAGAGGAAAAACCATTCGTTCGAAGGAAAGAATGATTGTGAGTAATCAATGTCACAAAGTTTTTTGAAATGGAAGCAAACGCACAGAAACTTTTGTTTCCTTTATCACAAGCACAAAAGCGTGCTGCTGCCACTGGAATGTCCCTTCGAACAATACAGCGAATAAAGAAAGAATCCAAATCCAATAGAACTTTTTCGTCACCAGGAAAAATTCGCAAACGAAATGCTGAAAGAAATGCTGTATTAGACTATTTTAATTTGTGCGTCCTAAGACGTATTGTAATCAAATTTTATGCTTCGAACAGAGTGCCATCTCTTGATTCACTTCTCCCTGTGGTAAATGAGAGAATAAAATTCCCATGGAAAAGGGATACATTAAGAAAATTTCTCCACAAAGTTGGCTTTTGTTGGAAAAGATGCGAAAACGAAAGAAGTGCTCTGATCGAAAGAGCAGACATTGTCGCTTGGAGATTTCGATTTCTCAGAGCAATGAAAAAATATAGAGAGAGCCAGCGAAATGTAATATATCTAGATGAAACTTGGATTGACTGTAATCTCACTTTTTCAAAATGCTGGAAGAGTGAAAAGATTGGTACTCGTATGAAAGAAAGAGCCGGACACCGCTTAATCGCACTACATGCTGGGTCTGAATCTGGATTTATTCCAAATGCCGATTTGGTTTTTAAAGCAGGGAGTGCTTCTGGTGATTATCATGGCCAGATGAACTTCGATAATTTTGAAAAGTGGCTGAAAGAGAAATTAATGCCAAACATTCCTCCAAATTCTGTCGTTTGTATGGATAACGCTTCGTACCATATGAAAATTTAAGATCCAGTTCCAAAAAAATATGATACAATAAAAGTGATGATCGAGTGGCTGAAGCAAAAGAATATTAAATTCGATGAAAATATGAGAAAAGCAGAACTTTTTGAAATTATTTCAACCAATGCGTGTCCATCAAAAAAGTATTGTGTCGACGAACTCTTGAAACGACATGGCCATGAAGTCATCAGGCTGCCCCCCTACCATTGTGATCTGAACCCAATAGAGTTAGTTTGGGCAGAAATAAAACGTTACATTCGTGCAAGGAATACGAAAAGCAACCTCAACACAGAGACACTTTTCAAACTTACCCATGATGCAATAAATAGCATAACTGCTGAATCATGGAAGAAATATTGCAATTGCATCGAAGAACTCGAAAAGAAATATTGGGAAAATGATGGCTTGGTTAAAGAAACTGTAGAAAAGTTCCATTTTATCGTAAATTCTGATTCGGAAATGGATTATGAATTCGACGATTCAACCAGTAATAATGATCTTGGATCTTCTTGTTCTGAATCTGATTCAGAGATGAGTGGTGTAGAAGCTTTATAATTTATCAGCTTCTACAGTCCATTTTTCACATTCCATTTCCATTTTTATTTCCCCTTATTAAAACCTTAATTTTAATTTCCGCTCTTTTTTTTTTTTTTTTTTTTTTTTTTTTTAACAAAAATTATTATTGTTAGTTTTTTTTTTTTTTTTTTTTTTTTTTTTTAATAATTATTGAGCTATAGCAAACAAATTTACTGATATAGTCGGGTTGCACTCAGCCCTGTGGTTAGCATGCTGGCCACAAAATGAGAAGCTTGGACTTACGTTCGCAGGTTCAATACCAGCGCGGTCTGAGCGGGGTGACTTTTCAGGGTTTTCCTTGTACGAAAGCGATAATTCGAGTCACTTTCCCCTTGAAAGCCCTCCCTGAAGGCATATGACCCATTCATCTGTGAAAATTAATTAATAATCTTCTATATGTACTATGTAGCCGTTACGTCTAAAGAAACAGCATAGTCTTTATTAAACAAAAACCAGGGGAGGGGGACTTAATTTGAAACTATAAATCAGTATATTATTTCACATTTCTCTCACGAAGTATTTCATATGCATTGTTATTCAATAAATAAATAAATAAAAATTGAATCTTTATAATCTACCCCCCCCCTCTCCAATTGAAATCTGGGACATAAAGATTTATTATATAAGGGGGTTTTGCATCCCCACGAGCAACTCTCATCATACCTGTTACGACGCCACAGAGTCTAAAAAAGGCGCTAATCTCTTTTGTATTAAAAATATTGATATATAATTAAATGACCAGTTGAGATGTTCTGTAATTGGATTGTGATGTGGGCCCTAAGGCGGAGGGGGTTGCCCTTCGTGGAGATCTTTCTAAGGGAATCTAATTCGTATTTACAAAGAAATCCAAGTTAGGAGAAAACCACTGAAAACTCCGAACGATTAGGCCGACGGCTGTCTACAAGTTTCGAGGGAAGAAACTCTTGGCCACTCTTCTGCATTAGGATCATTTAGGAAGTTTTTCGATTAATATATATATAGAATCATTCAACACTGAATTGAGTTTATTTAATATTTAACCCCTTGGGGACGAGTGATACGTATACGCACTGTAAAAAGGCCTTTTTTTACACTCATTATTAAAATTTTATTATAAAATTTGCCTTATTTAAGCGGAGCATTTTTCCGATTTATTAACACACAAATTTCTGTTTGTAAAAACCGATGACAAAACATTAAAAATTTCGTAAAATTTTCCCGTCGTGAAGGGGTTTAGTTATTATCACGGGACGAGGTAACAGCGGGCCGGTCAGCTTGTACGAAATGAATCTCTGCCAAAATAATAACATTTTCGATAAAAATTAAAAGTTAAAAACTAAAAACTCCAAAAATTAGTCACATCTAAAAATGATTGCACACTGCATAGCACAGATTCTCTTCAAATATATGCATACGAACAATTGTTAAATGGCGGTTCACAGTTTTTGATTTTTATTAAACTTAAATGGAAATATCTCTACAAAATTCAAAGATAAATAATAACCCAATTTAAAAAACTGTCTGTTTCGTCATTTTTATCGAACATTTCTGTTTAAAACTAGCATTTTCCATATTTTTGTATGCAAAAGTTTTATTAATATAAACCGAACTAATCACAAAAATAAGCGTTAGGCAAAGAACATGCATTTTTCTTCATCAGTATTCTGAAATTTTTATTTTTTCTATGAAATTAGTTTACAAAAAAAAAATGTTCTTACAATAAAAAAACAAACACAAAATAAAAGAAATATTTTCATCTCTGGTCATTAAAGCAAAATGATAAACAGCTACCACATAATAATTAGAAGAAAAAAAAACGTTCTACCAGAGAGAGAAAAAAAATGCGCCAAAATAGCAAAAGAGCTTTAAATATTGCAAACTACACTTCCCTGCGATAACCGTCTGACCATTCGAAGGCTAATGGACTCGTCCGCTACTATGTCATGAATGATTGACAGGCGCCTTCTCCTGAACGATGAACTATATCGCTTGTTGAATTTCAACTTCATTTTTGGTTTATTTTAATCCTTTTGGTAAAACCTAAAATAGATTTTTTTCCCATCTTTGTATGTTTGACGATCACTGAGAAAATTTAATTTGTGTCTTAAAGCTCGAGTTGTACATTCTTTCTTATTATTGCTGTTGTAGTTTTTTTTATTCATTGCCACCGAATTTAAATAGGTATAATTTTTCTTATGTATGTAACATAATTCATTCAAATTAAATAAATCACGTGAAAAACAATATTATTTGTTTTTATTGCAAAACATTTAGTCTAAATTCTTTGAATAAAGTTGTAAGCATAGCATACTGTAATTATTTTCATTCGACTCCTTGGTGTATTTCTCAGACATCATGCATTTTATATGACAATGCAATAACTTTCTTAATTATTCTAATACAACAATAAAATTTTGGCAGCAAATACTTTGCTTTTCAAGATATAAATAAATATTCAGTTTTTATCAAAAAATTTTAATGCCAAGTATCAAACAATGCTTTGGTGAGCAACAAAAAAGTTTAATATGTTTTTAAGTATGAAAAAGTGTTTGACAAGTGCTTCTAATTGAGCTTGAGAGAGGTCAAGGGGCTCCTTCTTAATTGCAGCTCACTGTCAATGAAAAATTTGAAAAAAAAAAAAAAAAATCATTTGTGCTTTTTCCACATAAAAGAAATTTGCATAAAAATTTCCGTCTTTCTTTTTAGAAAAATTTTCAATCCTACTTTACATGTGAACTGCAATGTTGAATTGCAGGTTGACTCTGCACTGCAAACTGCGCTGTTGATTCTGCATTGCAACTGCATTACAAATCAGTTTTCTGTGCAGTTCTATGCTGCAGGCACGCTTTGTAGCACTAAATGAATATGATATGCTACAGGAACAAATTTTTCTGGTACTATTTTGCCTTACATTCATGTTTAATTATGTTGCGTTTTTTCTGACTATGTCTTTGTGCCAGGGTTGGGTTTCTTCCGGAAGAAACTGGAAAAAACCGGAAGAAACTGGAAGAAATGGAAAAAACTGGAAGAAATGGAAGAAACTACCAGAAACCAAAATAAATGCTCAAAGTTAAAATATATTAACATTAACTATGTAAAAGAATTACAGTATAATTACATGAAATCTAATTTGGAAAATTTAATTATTATTAAAAATATTTTTGCAAAGATAAGTTACTTTTTTAATAACTAACTTCAGGTTCAGCAGACATTTTCACGTGATGGATTTTTGCTAATTTGTTAAAAGGATTTTTTTTTTTTTAATTATTATTAATTACACCATTTATGTATAAAAAGAGGAAAAAAACTACCTATATTTGTTTATTTTTCATGTAAAAATATATTTTATATAAAAATATATCATTTTTATATAAATATATATTTTTTAATATAAAAAAACATTTTAAGCTGTGTAACACAGTAAATAAATTTTTAATTATTTATACTACCATCTAGCATGAATACCTCGATGCTGATTTTAAGATTAGTGTTTTAAAAATATTTATGGGTATGTTGAAATGCTTTTAAAATATCTTGAAGTGTAGGATTTGAAAAAAAAAAAAAAAATCTTCATCTTTTGCATTCATCTAATTTAAATTGAGAAACTGATTGCAGCATCCTACTGCTAAAAAACTTTTTTGCTAAACTTTGCTACATTGTATAAAGAAAAATGAGAATTTTAATGATTTTTTTAGTACTGATAATCAATTTGTACAGGTTTCTAAAGCCAAAACTGAATTTTGGTGACCTTCCTAGTTTCAGCTGAAAATGAAAACGTCCAAAAATTTTTTTAAATAATTAACTATGTTTATATAATTAAACTATTATATGTACATAAATAAACATAATTGTTAATTCAGTGTTTCCCCCAGGTTTAAAAAGGGGCAGAGCGCTACTGTTCTGAAAAGGGCACTTTTTACATTTTCAGGGCACTTTTTTGATTTTTAAGGGTACTTTTAAGAGTTGAATCTAGAATCTAGAGGTTAAAAAATCGTGCAAAAACAGGAACTTGATCAAAAAATTGAGAAAAAATAAAAATTTTTGTAAAAAATGAAAAAACGAAAAAAAAACCCTGGCTGATTTTCCTAAAAAAATCACGAAAAAACGACAAATTTCGTGAAAATATCGCAAAAAATTGCTATTTTTGTTAAAAGACCACAAAAAAATGGCAAATTTCTTCAAAAGATATTGTTCAACTATTGTCGAAAGGCTGTGTTTTTTCAAATGCGGGGCAAGAAGGGTGCTATTTCTTGAATGAGTGACAAGGGGGGGGGGGGGGCGTTATTTTTTGGATGAGAGGCAAGAGGGGTGCTATTTTTTAAACTAAAGGGCAGGAGGGGCGGAGCACCCCCCTTGAACCCCTCTGGGGGAAACTCTGGTTAATTATTTATGTGTATAGTATTTATTAATTATGCACAATTGTTAATTATCCAAAAACTTTATTTTCATATGTAATAAAACATAATGACACAGAAAGATTTTTCTAATTATACAAATTTCATTTAATTAAAAAATATTTTATTTTTAAATATTCACATCTTGATTTTTCTTCTATAATGATTTTTGTAAATGTTCATTTGTTATTCTAGAACTTTCTCAAAAAATATTTGAAATACTAATGCAGTTTAAACTTAAAATTTTCTATGAGATTGATTGATAATTCAATCCTGAATCCTGATAATTATAAACAACGAAGTTCATTACAATACACTTATTTGAGCTGATACAGTTTAAATCAGTGACTAATGTTGAAAATTGAGGCAGAAACAAGATTTTTGGAATATTGAGAATTTTGGTCCGGCCAAATTTTTTGGTAAAATCCTGATTTTGGGCCAAAAACAAAACCATATTTTTCCTCGATCTCTATTTGATACAGTAATTATTGTACACTAAAAACTTATTTAAATGGGTTTCATTCTACCATTAATAAAGGATCTCTACTATTTACAACTAATTTCAGAAATTTAAATAATTAAAAATATGTTGCTTAAATTGAAACGAATAATGTTTAATTGATTGTGTATTTTGGATAAAATTTCTTTTCATTTAGCCAATGGTTCAAGATCTTTACACAGGCATTGTGTGCGCTCTTAGCTAAAAAAACTGATGTAATTATAAATTTAGCATATATACTTAATTAAATTTGTTTTGATCCAATGGAATTAATTTATATAAGATTATAGGAAAAAGATATTTATCATATCTTACAAAATTGAAAATATATGGTAAATTCTGAAAGAAAAACAGTTTCTTCCATTTCTTCCACTTGGAAGAAACCTATTTCTTCCGGCCGGTTTTTTCCACTGTGGAAGAAACTTGCCAACCCTGCTTTGTGCTACACATTTTTATCGTAATTGTGACTAATTTCTTTTACACGAAAAAAAGCACAAGTATGATTTTTTTTCAAATTTGGTGACAGTGAGATGCAACCAAGAAGGGGCCCCTTGTCCTCTCTCATGCTCAATTAGAAGCACTTGTCAAACACTTTTTCATACTTAAAAATATGTTAAACTTTTTTGTTGCTCACCAAAGCATTTTTTGATACTTGTATATATATATTCTATACCTAAGCTAATATAGCATTACCTATAATATATGATAAAATTTTGAGAAAAGTTTCATGTGGATTGGGGGAAATATTAAGTGAGTAGAAACACTTTCTGCACAGTCGGCATTGATTATAAGCAAAATTCATATTTAATTAACATTAAAACAATATTACAGTCGACTCCCTTAAATCCGCACTCCTAAAATTTGCAACTCACTAAAATCCACACATAATTTACAGATGTAAACAATGAAACATTAAGTTCAGGTGCAAAATTTGACTTTTTTTAGTTTTATATCAATTCCATACATTTTTTAATTTGTAATTTTTGTTAAGGTTATTGAATTCATGTTTTTCATGGAGGAAGAATAATTTATTTCAGAAAAAATCAAGATATTGCTGGTATTATTGATAATCACAATCTTACCAAATATATGTATTAATCAAGCTTTTTTAGTTATTAAGTCTGGCTGAATCTGAAATAAAGCTTTGTTATTTTATGATCCTGATGTGAATTAGAAATGTACCTTTATGAGGCAAGTTTCATTGAGTAATTTAAGAAAATCATATTTCATCTCTATAATGAATATTTTATTGTACATTATTGATAATTAACTTGATTTTTGCTTTTAGTATTTTAATCATTAAAATCATCATTTTAAAAATTATCTAAATTTTTATTATTTTAGATAATTATTTATTTTAATATTTTAGTATATTGTAAGCATTCATTATAGTTTGGATTTCATTATTAATTACATTCAAATTATTTTTTAAATATATAAACAAAGTAATGACCAGAAATCTGTAAAATTCTAAAATCTGCAAAACCTCTGGTCCCAAGGTGTGCGGATTTGAGGGAGTCTACTGTATTTATTTAGGATGCTGTGTAGGTAATGGTATAGTTGAAATATTTTTAATTACTCCAGGTATTGTTTTCACTGGCAATAATAAATAATAAATATAAGTATTTTAGATTATATATATTTATTTTACAGATGTATACATTCATAAATAATGTCTAAAATAAATTTAAACATGTGTACATATGTAAGTAATATCTGTATCTGTAGTAAATTTATGGTTTTATTAAATAAATTCTGTGAACTATC
This sequence comes from Maratus speculifer, assembly GCA_964019185.1. Lineage (NCBI taxonomy): Eukaryota > Metazoa > Arthropoda > Arachnida > Araneae > Salticidae > Maratus > Maratus speculifer. The sequence continues at coordinate 154,847,236 of OZ025290.1, forward strand.
ATTGATCAGGATTACCCACAATCTGGAATTGCCCTAGCAAACTGAGGTATAAATCAATATACAGTAGACTCCCTCAAATCCGCACAGCTTGGGACCAGAGGTTTTGCGGATTTCTGGTCATTGCTTTGTTTACATTTTTTAAAAAGTAATTTGAATGTAATTAATAATGGAATCATAAGTATAATGAATGCTTACAATACGTTAAAATATTAAAATAAGTGATAAACTAAAATAATAAAAATTTAGATAGTTTTTTAAAATTATAAAAATATTAAAAGCAAAGGTCAAATTAATAATCAATAATGTACAATTAAATATTCATTATAAAGATGAAATGTGTTTTTCCTAAATTATTTAATGAAACTTGCCTCATAAAGGCACATTACTAATTCACATCAAGATCATAAATTATTGAAGCTTTATTTCAGGTTTAGCAAGACTTAATAACTAAAAAAGATTGATTAATATATAAATATATATGGTAAGGTTGTGATTACCAATAATATCAGCAATATCTTTATTTTTTCAGAAATAAATTATTCTTTCTTCATGAAAAATCATGAATTCAATAACCTCAACAAAAATTACAAATTAAAAAATACACGGAATTCATATAAAACTAAAAAAGTCAAATTTTGCACTTTCATCTGAACTGAACGTTTCATTGTTTACATCCGTAAAATATGTGTGGATTTTAGAAGTGCGGATTTGAGGGAGTATAATCAGTATACAAAATTATAAAAATATAGGTATTTATGAATTAATGCCACCGCAGCAGAAGTTGTGCTAATGCACCAATAAAGAGCAATCTTGTTGTTTGCACGCGCACAAAATAAAGCATTAAAAAAAAAAGATTTTTAAAAAAAAGAGTGGATAGTGTGATTGCGGATCGCACAGAGGGTTTCGTTTAATATCTCTTTCAAAACATTTTATCATTAAATTAACAAACGAAAAGTGGTTTTTCGGTGCCATTTCAGATTTATTTACCAATCGTGCCAAGAACAGAATACTGAATTCTTCCCCTAAATGCTACTTTGATTGCATAGATTTGTTGATTTCTCCACGAGTAGGTATTTACAGATTTAGTGAAGGTATGCAAGTAAATCATAGCAAACGCAGTAGCATTTGGTATAATATGTTTAAAAAAGGAAAATGCAAACATATTTTTGAAATTTCTGGCGTACGATCAGTTGACGTACGATAGTGATTTTTTTTTTTTTTTTTTTTTTTTTTCAAAAGCTAAAAATAAAGACTTAGAATGCAACAAGCGACAGCTAATGATCCTGTGGATGGATTAACTCCATTTTTGGTTTATTTTAATCCTTTTGGTAAAACTTAAAATAGATTTTTTTTTCCATCTTTGCATGTTTGACGATTGCTGAAAAATTGAATTTGTGTCTTAAAGCTCCAGTTGAACATTATTTCTTGTTGCTGTTGTTGCAGTTTTTTTTTATTCCTTGCCACCAAGTTTAAATAAATACAATTTTGGTACTTACGTATTGACACCACCACAGCAGAACTTGCACTAATGAGCCAATAAAGAGCAATTGTGTTGTTTGCATGTGCACAAAAATAATGGCATCAAAAAATGAGCAAAAAATTGCACTAAAAGGCACTTAAAAAGCACTAAAACATGAAAAAATGGCGTCAAAAGTCAGCGAACGACAAGGCAACATGGAATCTAAAAGATAACTGCGGTGGCGTTAATACGTAAGTACCATAATTTTTTTATGTATGTAACATAATTTATTCAAATTAATTTGATTATTTGTTTTTATTGCAAAATATTTAATTTCAGTTCTTCGAATAAAGTTCTGAGTACATTGTAATTTTTTTCGTTTAACTCCTTGGTTTATTTTTCGGACATCATGCATTTTATATGGCAATGCAATAACTTTCTTATTTATTCTAATACAAGAATAAAATTTTGACAGCAGCAAATATTTTATTTTTCAAGATTTAAAAATATCGTCAGTTTTTATCAAAAAATTTAAATGACAAGTATTAAAAAATGCTCTGGTGAGCAACAAAAAAGATTAATATATTTTTAAGTATGAAAAAGTGTTTGACAAGTGCTTTTAATTGAGCATGAGAAAGGACAAGAGGTCTCTTTTTGGCTGCAGCTCACTGTCAATGCCAAGTTTGAAAAAAATCATTTGTGCTTTTTCCATATAAAAGAAATTTGCGTAAAACTTCCAGTCTTTCTTTTTAGTAAATGTTTCAATCCTGCTTTAGATGTGAACTGCACTGTTGACTCTGCAGAGTAACTGCACTACAAAGTGCAGTTCTACCCTGCAGGCAGTGCAATGAGTACTATTTTACCTTACATCCATGTTTAATTATGCTGTATTTTTTCCGGCAACGTCTTTGCACTACACATTTTTATTGTTATTGTGCCTAATTTCTTTTATATGGGAAAAGCACAAATATGATTTTTTCAAATTTGGCATTGACAGTGAGCTGCAGCCAAGAAGGGATCCCTGGTCCTTTCTCCTGCTCAATTAGAAGCACTTGTCAAATACTAAGCGATGCTGTGGATGCACTATAACGCGTAGAATACGCAAAAAATCGACGACAGGATGAAAAAAAAAAGCACTTACGAGTCCTATGGGACACATAATTTTACCAAGATATCGCGAAAAACAGCGACTTTCGTTGAAAAATCATGAGATAGCGATTGTTTTCTCGCAAATTTCATAAAAAGATTTGCGAAAAAATGGCAAATATCCTCAAAAAATGAAAAAACAACAAATTTTGGAAAAAATTTGCAAAAAACGACATTTTGTCAAAAATTGTGATTAAACGGCAAATTTTGTCAAAAAATCATGATTAAAAGGCATATTTTGTCAAACAACTGCTTTAAAAAAGGAAGATTTTGTCAGAAGATTGCAAAAAAAAGGCATATTTCATCAAAAAAAAAAAAAAAAAATCACAAAAAAAAAAAAAAAAAAGGAATATTTTGTCAAAAAAGTTTTGAAAAAACCCTAAATTTTGTCAAATCAAAAAAATTGTTAAAGGGGCATGGAAAAAAAAATTAATGCCAGGAGTGAGTTTTCTTGTTCTAAAAACTAATTTTCTTGCTTCAAAATTGTTTTTCTGCTGCTCCAAAGACGGATTTTGCTGCATCATAATCATAATCAGTTTTTGATTGCTTTAAGTCTTTCTGAGTAAATGTGGCTCCTGAAAGCTCCCATTCATGAAACAAAAAGTACCCTTTACACAACAAAAGTATTCTTTTTTTCAGCAAAAATGTTTTTTCCAATAAATCAGTCTTGTCCTTTTTAAAAAGAAATACTAACAACACTTGTTATCTTCTACATTCAAATAAGCATGATTTTATAATTAAATTTGCATCTTGCACATTTATTTTAAAATAAGTAAAGAAAATGCTAATCATTACTTGTTCTCTTCTGCATTCAAATAAGCATAATCTATAATATATTTAAAAGTAAAGATGAAAATAAGGAATTTTGCTTAGTGGCCACTGGCCGGTAGGTTGATTTTTTTTAGTAGCCAGTTACTGGTTAGTGAGAATAATTTCTTTAATAGTCAGTAAGTACATCTATGTCACTGAATATTTAATTAGAAGATATATACGAGCTTAGAATAAATAAGTCATATATGAACTAAAAATATTTTAATTTGTATTGTTTAGAAAAAATTTGAGATACTAATTTCCAATCTTTTTTAAATTAACATCAAAGTTATATGTAACATGCGAATGTAGTTAGCTACAATTATGCTTAAGCATTTTTGTAACTAATGACATAAAACCCTACCCTCACTTTTTTTTTTATTACTAGGGAGGCCCCGCCTCCCTGCTCGCTATGCTCGCCAACCCCCTGCGTAATCGCTTTGCAATTCCAAATTATTGGCTACCCCTGCTTGCTGCGCTCTCCAATACCCCATGGTATGAATAAGCAGTTGCAGACCTTTGAAATGATGTGTCACACGACTGGTGTTGTAAAGAAATTAAAAATGTGCCCCCCTGGGGGGCAGAGTGGGAGGCAACACAAAAGACATCCATAATATGAATAAACAGCTGCAGACCTCTCAAATGATGACACACGACTGGTGTTGTAAAGAAATTAAAAATGTGCCCCCCTGGGAGGCAGAGTGGGAGGCGACACAAAAGACATCCATAATATGAATAAACAGCTGCAGACCTCTCAAATGATGACACACGACTGGTATTGTAAAGAAATTAAAAATGTGCCCCCCTGGGGGGCAGAGTGGGGGTGACACACAAGACATCCATAAAATGAATAAACAGTTGCAGACCTTTCAAATGATGTGTCACACAATTGGTGTTGTAAAGAAATTACAAAATGCGCCCCCTCTGAGGGCAGAGGGGGGAGGGGGTTACACACAAGATATCTATAATATGAATAAGCAGTTGCAGACCTCTCAAATGATGTGTCACACAATTGGTGTCGTGAAGAAATTAAAAATGTGCCCTCCTGGGGGGCAGAGTGGGGGATGACACACAACACATCCATAATATGAATAAGCAGTTGCAGACCTTTCAAATGATGTGTCACACAACTGGTGTTGTAAAGAAATTAAAAATGTGACCCCCCCTGGGGAGAGCAGAGTGTGGGGGTGACACACAAGACATCCATAATATGAATAAGCAGTTGCAGACCTTTCAAATCTAGTGTAACACGACTGGTGTTGTAAAGAAATTAAAAATGTGTCCCCCCTGGGGAGCAGAAGGGGGTATAACACACAAGACATCCATTATATGAATCAGCAGTTGCAAACCTCTCAAATGATGTATCAGACTGGTGTTGTAAAGAAATTAAAAATTTGGTGAAATATTACAGTTATCGCCAAGTTGGCATCACTTTTGACAACTAATTTTGGTCGCCAAATTTGGTGATATATCGCCAAGTTGGCAACAAACTTGGCGATTGTTGGCGATGGTAACCTTTCCTCGCTTTATGGTAACCCATATGGCGATGCATAGACGGAGCCCATTCCTGATTGGTCTATTCGACTCATGGAAGGAGTGGACAACCCGAATTCGTTAGTTCCGGAAATCTTCCACATCAGCATCATTCCAGGAGTCATTCCTTTTAAGGCTAGTTTTTTTTTTACTATAGAAGGATTTGTTTAGAATTCAGATGTCACAAAGAAAAAATTTTTTTATTTAAGAACTAGCACATTTGATTCAAAATATAAAAACTGAAATTCACAACAGATTTTCTAAAAAATAAAGAGAAATGGGAGTCTCTCCTTAAACTAATATCATACATTTTCTCCACAATCCTTTGATATAATGTGCATTTTTTTTCCTTTTTTGCGATCTTTTGACAAAATTTGAGCTCGTTTTCGCAACTTTTTAATGAAAATCACATTTGTTATCATGTTTTTTTCACGGCATATGTGTTCATTACTGCGATTTTTCGGTGGTATTCGGCTATTCGCAGGTTTCTTTGATAAAATTCATGTGTTTTGAGTTTGTTTTTACATTTTTTAACGATATTTACGTTCGTCAGCGCGATTGTTTGACGATATACGTTTTTTTCACACGTTTCTTTGATAAAATTCGCAATTTTTGTGTTCGTTTTTAAGTTTTTTGACGAAAATCGCGTTTGTTATCACGATTTTTAGACGATAATCGTGATATTTTTACGGATTTCGTCTTTGTTATCACGAATTTTGGTGGTATTCACGTTTACTATGGCGATTTTTTTATGGTTTTCGCATTTGTTATGATTTTTTGACAGTATTCACTTTTTTTCCGCGTGTTTCTTTGATATAATTTGCATTTTTCGCGCTCGGTTTTATGTTTTTACACAAAATTCACGTTTGTTTTTGTAGATTTTATGACAAAATTTGCAATTTTCGCAATTTAGTGACGATAAGTGCATTTTTTGAGATTCTCTGATGCTATTTCCAGTTTTTTCGCGATACTTATACAAGATTAGTGTTTTTTCGTGTTTTTTTTTCATGAAATTTGGGTTTTCTACGATTTTTTGATGAAATTTGCAGAGTTCTTTTTGGCGATTCTTTGACAAAATACCTTTTCGAAAATCCAGCATTTGGCCGGTACTTTCCACATTTTTAGTCGTCAGTTTTTCACATTTAATCGCCGAGTGGCGACTGGCGAGTGCTTATTTTCATCTTTATTTGAAAGACTTGGCTGTTTTTTTTGTCATCAACCCTGAGCTTTCTACTGGCCCGATTTTGATATTTTTTTTTTAATGAAAGCTGTTTATGTGTATATGTGCCCATTCTGGCTAATTTTTAATTTATTTCCATTTTTATATTTTATTTTTAATTTTAAAAGCTTTTTTGTGAATTTCTTCAAAACAGTGGCAACAGGTTAAGCTTTTCTCACAATAATAAAAATTTATTTTGCTTTATTACTTTCCACCAATCAGGTGCTTGATCTCATTAATAAATGTGTAACCTAATCGCATTTCAAATAAAAAAAATAATGGTTTTCGTAAATTTTAATCTTAATAAAACGATCGCACATAATTATTCAATAATCGCAGTACAATACACAGATTATTTACTTAGTAATATTATTAAGTATTATGTAAATAAAATAACAGAAAATATAAACTTTTATAAAATATAATATCTAAAGTGAGATTTTGTCCATGAATATAATATACATCAGGATTGGAAAAAAAACAGGTTTTTTTAAAACATCCTTTCTTATTACATATACATGCATATTTACTGATAAAACAGACATTATTGGTTTATAAGCAGTGTAACTTCATTTAAAATAATTTAAATTTAATAATTATAGTGAATTTATGCTGAAAAAAAAAAAAATCATTTTTCAATTTAAACAGTTATAGCAAACAGTCTTATGTTGAAAGTTTAAACTGTTCTACACAGTGAACCATTGATGCCCTGTAAATCTTTATAAACAATCTTTTGATTACTAATAATAAACATTTGGATATAGTTTGATAAATATTCTTTTCCAAAATTATTCAAATAATAAATTACAATACTTTTTAGGATTTTTTCTTTCTGAGTGATAATTTGACGTTAACATTTTAGTCATTAGTTTCAGCAGATAGCAGAGGGAAAAAAATTATTATTAAAATGCTATAACTAGCAACCAGTCTTTCTTTTAATTCTTCAAGATAATCTCCCAAAAGAAAAATTTCTTTTACAGCTTGTGCAAAATCTTAAAAGATCATTGTGTTGCATTATTAATTGCATTAAATAATCTGCATTATTAAAAAAATTAAAATATTTTATACTAAATATTGAATATTTTATCTTTGATCAATTCACATGTTTGAAGTTTTTCTCTAGAGCGGTAGATATGTTCACCAATGTGTACTGATTTTAATCTTACGCATAAAAAAAATGACGTAAACCCAATATATCTAATGTTTATTGCTAAAATAAAGTGTTAAGAGTAGAAATTATTTATATCCAATAATCTGAAACTCGTAAATTATAAAGAAAGAAAGAAAATGTCATTAGATTTTTTCTAAAAAACAATAGAAATTACTTATATCTAATAATCTGAAACTCATAAGTTATAAAGAAAAAAAGAGAATGTCATTAGATTTCTTCTAAAAAACGAATTGCTTTTTTTATAGAAAAAACCAATTGGTTTAATTCTATGCATAAAAAAAAACCTAAACCCATTATATATAATACTTATTACTGAAATAAAGTGTTAAAAGTAGAAATTATTAATGTCCAATAATTTGAAACACGTAAATTATAAAGAAAAGTCATTAGATTCTTCTAAAAAAGAACCATTTGGTTTTTTTGAGAAATAACCATTTGGTTTAAACTGTGGTTTAAACCATGGTTAAAACCAATTGGTTTAAACCGTGCCAACCCTGATATACATTGTTATAGCTGTGTCAGTGATTGATGTCATATTCACTGACTTTTATTCCAGCATCTAAATAAACTGAACTTCTATTTATTTAAAGCTGTGCACAAATGAAAATATTTCTACAAATTGCGCCCTTTTTATTTAATTATAATAAATATTTTATGAAACTAAAGAATCTTTAAATAATTGCATAAATCACGCTTTTATTTTTGAAAAGGGTACTAGTTGGTTATCCCGTTGACCGTTTACGCCAAATTATAAAAATCGCTAAACTAACAGCCAAGTTATACATGTTGACATAATTTTTAGATTAAATAACGAAAGAACTAATAAATTAGTAAAACATAAATAAAAATACAAAATTAAAAGTGAAATTAAAAATCATTTCATGAGGTTTATACATGTATACCATATTTAATGTTATTGAATGTGACATTCACAATCATCGATTATAAGCATTTAATCTTATAATTTGGCAATCAGGGCTGGCAAGTTTCTGCCAGAGTGGTTAAAACCGGTAAAAACTGGCATGGCAGAAACTAGTTTCTGCCAGTAAGTGGCAAAAACTGGCAGAAACTCAGAGATAATACTAATAAATGCCATTATTCATAAATAACAGATGTATTTAATTAAAATAAATATTTTGATTAGTAAATTAAAATAAATATTTTGAATGTTATTCAAAGTAGCAAAAATTTTCAAATGGATCATACAAACATATTTTGTTAATATAATTTTTTGCCACTTAAAAAACAGAAATTTTCATAATGGCAATCCGATTACTGTTTACGGTTGAATTTCTAATTAAAAAAAAAAAGAGAAATTTACAAAAAATTCTATAATCTTTACTACATATACAAAGAGAAATGTTTTTGTAAAAACATATAAGTAAATAATTGTAGCGCAAAAATAAAATAAAATAAATGGATGGAATATTTTATACTGTTATTTTAAAATATTGAAAGAACAAATTTGTTTTTCTGGAAAAATTAATATATTAAGAACAATCTATATAATATTAATTTTGCTAATCTTTCTTAACCTAGACAGCTTTTCAATTTGTTTTGAATGAAAAAAAAAGTTTGAAAATAATCTTTCAAGACCAGCATTACTTGCGGGTAATGTCATTATTGATGATGTAAATTTTGAAAAATTCTCATTTTCACTCTTATTTGTTTCTAAAATTGACTACCCATAGAAGGCAAGACATTTTCTAAGACTTCCTCGTGAAATATGTTTATGAAAAAAAAGTATTTTCTTGCCCTTTCTTTATGCTTAAATATCAATTTTGATCCCAAATATTTAGGATGAAGTCGATAAGCTAGCATAAAAGCTAACGCTGCAATAAATATGATTTGAATCTTGCATTTGTAAGTTTCCATGATATTTCCATCATTATGTATAAGGTAAGGTTAAGCAAATTTTATGAGCAGCTGCAATAGAACAGTCATGTTTTTTTACTTTTATCTAAAACAATAGCAATAGATTTTAGCATTTGTAACAAGTATTTAACATTTTTATAAATCATGATATTTATTTACAATTTTAACAATTGCAGTATCCTTAATGTTTTTTTCATAATTTTCTGCAAATAATATGGTTGATTCTATCTTCTTGAAAGATTCAAAACTATCAAATTTTAATACAAATTTATTTATATTTTAATTTAAACTATTTACAATATTTTATTTGCAATTTATTCTGAATAAAATGTATATAAGCAATTTAATACTACTAAAAAGTCTCAGATTATGTCATGAAATTAGTTAATGCCAGTTTCTGCTGGTTATAAATCACTTTCTGCCACTGGTAGGGCAGAAACTATTTTCTGCTGGCAAAAACCCAGCCCTGTTGGCGATAGTTTTTTGGTCAACGGGATAACCAAGTAGTACCCTGAAAAGATGTGCGTTTCTGAAGGTGTAAATGATGTCATATTAGAAAATAAAATAAAAGAATAAAACGTGTGATATGCCGGTATTATGATATTTCTATTTTACACAATATCAAAAATTAATTAAAATCATTTCATTGTAGTAAGTTATTATTTATAATAAAAATAAATAAAATGTTTTCTGTATATCAGCAACAAACTCAAAAATTTTATTCTTTTAATAACAAAGATATCGTTTTTCTTTTTGTTGCCATAACAATAAAATAAATTTTGACAAGTTCATGGAGGCTACAAATTGATAAATAAATTTTTTGCAAGTGCTGTAAATGTGTAGTGGGTTGGTTATGCAATTTAGTAACTCCATGTTTCTATTATATAGTAGACTTCCTCAAATTCGCACTCCTAAAATCTGCAACTCTCTAAAATCTGCAACTCTCTAAAATCCGCAACTCTCTAAAATTCGTGCATAATTTATGGATGTAAACAATGAAACATTCAGTTCAGTTATAGGTGCAAAATTTTACTCTTTTTTAGTTTTATATCAATTCCATACATTTTTTAATTTGTAATTTTTGTTAAGGTTATTGAATTCATGTATTTTCATGAAGAAAGAATAATTTATTTCTGAAAAAAAATCAAGATATTGCTGATAGCATTGGTAATCACAATCTTACCAAGTATCTTTATGTATATTAATCAAGCATTTTTAGTTACTAAGTCTGGCTAAACCTGAAATAAAGTTTCGTTATTTTATGATCCTGATGTGAATTAATAATGTACCTATATGGGGCAAGTTTCATTGAAAAATTTAGAACACATTTCATCTTTATAATGAATATTTAATTGTACATTATTGATCTTGACAACTTGACCTTTGCTTTTAATGTTTTAATTATTTAAAAAATTATCTAAATTTTTGTTATTTTATTTTATGACTAATTTTAATATTTTAGAATATTATAAGAATTCATTATATTTTTGATTTCATTATTAATTACATTCAAATTACTTTTTTAAAATTATAAACAAAGCAATGACCAGAAATCAGCAAAATTCTAAAATCCGCACAACCTTTGGTCCCAAGCTTTGCGGATTTGAGGGAGTCTAATTAAAATGTTTTATTGATATTATGATTATTGTACCGTACCGTTATTAAACGATGTTTAAATGGAGAAAAAATAAACTGTGTAGATATTTTTTAATTTGTCTTCTGAGGTATTACATTTAACTTACTAAATAATTTGGCATTTAAATAATATTTAAGGTTTAGAAACCGCATTAAAAAGATTTGTAGCTGAAGTTAAGTCCAACATAATAATTTATGAGTTGTTTTCCTTATTTTTTGTTATTTTCTGAAATTTGTGTACCTTTATCATGAAAAGTTATGTTATCTCTGGGTCATTCCATGCCAAATCAACCAGTGACTCAACCTGACCATTTCCAATTTCAGTGAAACTGCTAGGGATCATTCTCTATGATGATATAAATTAGAGCATATTTTTATTTTTTGTTTATCGCTTTAAATTTTTATACAATTAATTATTTAAATTTTAAAAAATCGTCATTTTTTGACTTGCATAAACATTTTCAATTTTGAATTTCTCAAGTTCTATCAAACAAAGAAAATTTTATGACCACTCATTTCAAAGAGGAGTTTATAAGGATTAATTTGATATGCAAGTCGACAATGTATAGTTTAAATAAATAAAATTTAAAATTTTTTTAAATTTTAAATTTGAAAATTTTTTAGATAGTCATTTTTAAAATTTTTGAAAAAAATTTATGTTTGTTGTAATATTTATAAGCTTTAAATTCTGAAATTTTTAGAGTGGGATCTCAATGGGATCAGGAGTTATTAAATAAAAGCAAAAATTACCATTAAAATAGCAATTTAATTCTGTCTATTTTGTTATTTATTTATGATTTGTATGGTAATTTTCAGCTTTTATTTCATAACTCCTGATCCCATTGAGAGCCCACTCTAAAAATTTCAGAATTTAAAGCTTATAATATTACAACAAACATACAATTTTTTCAAAATTTTTAAAAATGACTATCTAAAAAATTTTCAAATTTAAAATTTAAATTTAAATTTTATTTATTTTAATTATACATAGTTGACTTGCAAGTCAAATTAAACCTTATAAACTCCTCTTTGTAATGAGTGGTCATAAAATTTTCTATGTTTGATAGAACTTGAGAAAATCTAAATTGAAAATGTTTATGCAAGTCAAAAAATGATGATTTTTCAAAATTTAAATAATTAATTGTATAAAAATTTAAAGCGATAAACAAAAAATAAAAATATGCTCTAATTTATATCATCATAGAGAATGATCCCTAGCAGTTTCATTGAAATCGGAAATGGCCAGGTTGAATATTGAATTTTTTTGGTTGATTTGACATGGAATGACCCCTCTATTTTAAGAGATGACAATTGTTTATTTCGCTCAATTCTTATAGTGTATATAAGACTGATATATATAATATCTAATATATATTCTTTTCTGTTGAATTTCAACGGGTGCAGCTAGTTTTATAATTAAATTTGCATCCTGCACATTTATTTTTTAAAAAGTAAAGAAAATTTCTCTTAATAGTAAAAAAAAAAAAAAATAAATAAATAAAAAATAATAATATTATTGGTTTTAATTATTTATTCATTATTATTAAAACAATAACTATTGTATTTCACTTTTCTTTTGCAAATGAACAAGTTCAATCTTTGTGTCTAAAAATATGATTTATTATTAGTGGGGCCTGCTTTTATAGAAAAGGGACCCAGAATTTTAGAAGTCCTGGGTCCCAAGGACCCAGGATTTTTCAAGTCCAGTAGCATCACTGAACACTTTTTCATACTTAAAAACATATTAACTTTTTTTTGTTGCTCACCAGAGCATTTTTTAATACTTGTAAAATTATGTATAAAAGTAAATGTTACAAAGCTTAACATAAATTTAAGGGAGACCAAATGGGTGACCACAGGTGGCTAGTAATTTAAATGAATAGAAGTTTAATAAATTAAAAAAAAATGTTTCACTTTGCATGTCAAAATGGAGGATAAAGAAGATGTAATATGATGAAATAAAAATGTTTTTCATGTGATTTATTTAATCCATTAATTTATGTTACATATACATACATAATAATTTTATTTAGACTTGCATGCAACAATTAGAAGAAATGAAATTTAAATTTTGAAATTTACACTATTACAAATTTTTAAACTTATAAATATCGTATATTTTCAATTTTTACACCATTGTATAGGAAAAAAAATGTACTTTTAAATGCAATGTGTTTAAAAGCCGTATCTTGATTTATTTTTGAGATATTAAATATTTTGCAGTTTTTAATACCAATTTTGTAATTGTGGCAAAAGAAGTACTCCATTTCATTTTAAGGCGTATAAAAGAAATAATTTTTAAATGTATTTAAACTTGCGTACAATAATTAGAAGAAAAAACTTTTAAAAAAAATGGACTGATGATAGTAAAAAATATATATTTCAATTAAGATAGTCTTTTCAAAAATTTTATGATTTATTGTGACAAGAGGTATTCAGCTATAAGTACACAAAATTTGAACGCTCTGACTTGTATAGTTTTTGTGTACGGACTCTGTGACAGATGAACAAAACCCTAAAAAGCACTAGAAAATGGCATCAAAATTCAGGAAACAACAAGGCAACAAGGAATCCAAAAGATAACTGCGTGCACGTGCGAATCACAAGGTTGTTCTTTATTGATGCATTAGTACAACTTCTACTGCGGTGGTGTTAATATGCAAGCACAGAAATATATTATTAATATAATTTAAACAGCTTGTATACTTTATATAGTTGTAAAATAATATAAAACAAATACAAATGTTGTACCATGAAGGATCTAAAGATAAGGAGAAATCTAAAATGTGTGATTTCCAAAATCAATCTTTTTTTCAAGATGCTTTTGTAGCAGTTTACACTTTTTTTTTTTTTTTTTTATTATTATTATTATTATTATTATTATTATTATTATTATTTATTATTATTATTATTATTATATATTAATTTCTAGCAGAGATGGAGAATTTTTTTAATTTTGTATATTAAACTACAATACTCATGGATGGTTAACAACATTTTTAAATTTTTGTTTAAGCATATTATTATGATATAAAGTGGGTGACTATTAATTATTCCGGAAACATTTAAGACAGAGAAAAGACCATTAATAGCTTTTGTAACTATAACTGTTTTAAATGGGAAGATATTAAGCTCTATGAACCTCTCTTTGACTGTGTTCTTAAATAATATTTTTTGCTTCCTGACTGGTTTGATTGCCAGATTATAAAATATGCAAGGCAAAGTTATATTCATTCAATTAAAAAAAAAAAAATAATAATAATAAATATTGAAGTTTTACTAACCACAAAATAACTTAAAAACATATATATATAATAAATAAATTAAAATAATGATGATATTACATTTTGGAAAGTGCAATTTAAAAATTAAATTTGATTATTTAGTTTTTCAGTTAAGTCAAAATATTTTATACACTATAAACATTACTGAAATTACATTTTTAGCAATGTCTAAATGGGGTGTCCATTACTGAAAAATGACCAATTAACCATTCCAGTAATGGACCCCCCCCCCCCCCCCATCACTTAAAACCTTAAAAATAAATTTTACAAATGTCTATTAGTATATAAAATTCAAATTCAAAGTTTTTTATTGCTACTCAAGCAAAAACATTCAAATTTTGCAAGAAAATAAAGAATATATAAATTTATAAAATGAAGCCAGCTTTCGGCATCTTCATTAAGATTTTCACTGGAAAAAAAAAAAAAAAAAAAGAGCAGAAACTTTGAAACATTATTTTCTGATCCTGACTGATTTGATTAAAAGGGTCAACTAAACCCACATTTACAAAACATGCAAGGGGAATTTTAATAATAATAATAATACTAATTAAAGCTAAATGTTTATTAGTTTTTTTTATGAACCAAAAACATCAAGAGGCACATTGCTGGCACATCTACCCTACAAGAAAATATAACAATATTTTACACAAAAAATAATCCATCCTATAGCATGTGAAATGGTTTAGATGAGTATAATAATTTAAAAATATCGCATGAAGTTTGTGCATCATTGGCTACACTGAGGTTAGTACTTACTCAAACTGAATTCGATAATTACTATTATTAATCATATTTGATTAATGACTTTATAAAATTATACAAATTTAACAAATCATCAAATATTTCCAGTAATAAATATAAATACAGAATAACATAACAAACAAATTACATCAAAATGATTGAGATAAGAAAATTATAAATAAAATCTATAAACAATAAATTAAATATAATAGATTGCTAAGATAAATTTGTTTTGATTATATATCTTAGGCTTACCGCTCGAACCTGCTTTCGAAATATAAAACACACAAAATTCCATATCTTTGAGGCTAATAAAAGAAAAGCACGAATGCCCATTTGTAACTGCTTCAACATTTGTAAACAAATGTTAAAACGGTTATAAAAAAGTCAAAATTTTATAGTCAGAAACTAAAACCACATTAGTTATCAACAACATACAATTTTCGCAAAGACAACATTAGCAACCGCTTCGCCATAGGTTAATAATAGTAAAACTGAAAGTTGTAGTGTTTAAAGAAGTGACAGTTTCATTAATAGTGTTTCATTTTTCTTCAATTTTTCTTTGTTTTATGAGTGTCACGAAGTAAAATTACATGTTAAAATCAAGATTTAATTTTGTATTGATTTATTTATGTGGTTTGTATTAATTTTGTTTCTGGTAAGCTTAGCCCATGTGCATTGATCGAGGCATTGATTTGTTGCTTTGTGAACATAAAATTGCTGGTTGCTCAAAATCTGTCAAAAAGTAATCTCAAAGTGTGGATACGTCGGTAGATACAAGTTTAATTTTAAACGTGTTGCTGTCTTAGAAACTATAAATGCATGGTGTCCTTATTTTTGAATTTTAAGATTTTTCCATTTGAGGGGGGGGGGGGGTGAATCCAGGTTTTGTTTTCACAGCTTTTGTTGTAATAGAATGTGTAACGATCTCATCTCACATGATCACTATAAGGCAAATTACTAGTTTTAAGTAACTAGCTTGGCCTTCTGCTCGACGCTAATATTTTCGGTTCCTGATCATATTCGCCCCTGGTTCAAATCCCACCGGTGCCAATCCACGCTCTTTCTTCATTGGTTGGTGACTCGGATAAACATGCAACTTCAACAGCAATAATCTCATCTCATAGCCAACAGATGACAGCAATAACAAATCATCCCTTGCAGCCAAAGCCTGTGGAACGCTCACTGCAGAAAGCCTCTCATCTATGCATCACACATGCGTACGACAGCAACATTCACGAATACATATCGATGAGGAGAGTGAATGGATAGGCACCGGTTGTATTCGAACTAAGGATCTCATGATCAGGAGGCGAGAACGTTAATGTCGAGCAAAAAGCCAAGCCAGTTACTCTAAACTAGTAACTCACTTCATACTGATCAAGCGAGATGACATCGCTACACACTCTATCCTCAGTGAGAAAGATGTATTTCTGACGTTTGAAGAGAGAAATGCACTCGTGGGTGATGCTGTTTTACCCACGTGTGATGCATGGGTGACAGGCTTTGTGCTGTGAGCGTTTCACAGGCTTTGGGTGCAAGGGACGATTTTTTAGTGCTGCCATCTGTTGGTTATGGTATGAGTTGATTGCTATTGAATGTTGTTGAAGTTGTGTGTTTGACCGGGTGACCAATGAGGAGAGAGAGTGAACTGGCGTCGGGTAGTATTCGAACCAAGGATCTCATCATCAGTGGGTGAGAACATTAGCGTCGAGCAAACGGTCAAGCCAGTTACGCTAAATTAGTAATTCGCTTTATACTGATTAAACGAGATGAGATCGTTACATTGCTAATCAGACATTAGCAATACGTCCTTCGCACTGGGGATGGAGTGTGTAGCGATCTCATCTCACTTGATCACTATAAAGTGAGTTACTAGCGGGGGCGTACGAATAGAAAACTGCGTCTGGGGCAAGGTTACAATTTGGCGCACCCCCCCCCCCTCAACTTTTTCTTATGACAGGCCAAAAAGTGGCGTTGATAGTATAAATTTGGCACTCCCTAAATTTCCGCGACGGGGCAACCGCCCCCTTTCGCACGGCGCTGATTACTAGCTTATAATAGCTGGCTAGCCTTTTGCTCGATGCAAACGTCTTCATCTGCTTATTAAGAGATCCTTGGCTCCAGGGCCGTGCTTAGGACTTTGGCGGCCCTGGGCGAAACATATTTTAGCGGCCCTTTTTTTCTGAAATTTTTTAAGCGGATATAAAATGTTATAAACTGTACAAAATGTATCACAAGAGTGAAATTAGTATGAACTTTTTAATACAAAAAATTGCAAAAAAGAGATCATAAAAATTATTACAAAAAGTATCAAATTTCTCTTGCACATCATTATTTATAATAATCATTTTAGTTTACTATTTTTTGGCTTGTCATGATAAATTACAGTTCATTTTAATTTATAGATTTTAGCCTCATAAATCGCATGTAATCTTTACCTACATTATAAAGAGGTAAAGTTTGTTTATATGTAGGGACTAATCTCTGTAACTACAGAACGGATTTCAAAAGTAATGGTATTAAAATGATGGTGTTCTTCCCTGTTCAAACATAGGCTATATGCTATATCTTATGCCGAAGCCACAAACCCAGGGGGTACAGGTACAAAAAATGTTCTAAAAATGCAATTTTTGTGTTACTGAAAAGCATTCTAAAATCGTTCAAAATAGAGATTTTTAAACAATCTTTGGAAATAACGGACCAATTAAAAATAATGATGTCAAGATGATGGTGACAGTCCTTGGTTCCAACATTAGCTATATTTTATGTTGGCGTCATTATCCCATAGGAGACAAAAACGTTCTAAAGATGCAACTTTTGTATTACTGAAGGACTTAGAAACATAAAATTTGGTTTGTTAGTTATTTATAAGATACTAGCGGCCCGCTCTCGCTTTGCTTCGGTAGAGCAAATCGCCCAGTCCTGTGTCACTACTGACAACGCAAATTGTTACTACCACTTCATCCTATTAAATTCAACTACTAAAAACATTACCGTCCTTTTAGGTAGTCGGATAAAAAGTAGCCTAAATTTTAATCTAAGGTCTCAGATACCTCCATACAGATTCATAATATTTCATAAAAATCGATTCATCCGTTCTTGAGTTATAAATGGTGTAACTAACACGACTTTGTTTTATGTATATAGATTATAATCAATAGTATTTGCAGCGCACGCGGTGTAAGGATTTTTTAAGGTCATTTTTCTACACCTTGGGTTACATTATTAGCATTTTAGTAATGATCCCTAATTTTTTTGAAAATATAATATAGCCTATGTTCACCGGAAATAATGTAACTTTCCAACGGTGAAAGAATTTTTCAAATCCGTCAAGTAGTTTTGGAGCCTATTCAATTCAAACAAACAATCAAATCTTTTCTCTTTATAATATTAGTACAGATAATCAATAGTATTCGCAGCGCACGCGATGTAAGGATTTTTTAAGGTCATTTTTCCACACCTTGGGTTACATTAGCATTTTAGTAATGATCCCTAATTTTTAAAAAATATATAATATAGCCTATGTTCACCAGAAATAGTGTAGCTTTCCAACGGTGGAAGAATTTTTAAAATCCGTCAAGTAGTTTCGGAGCCTATCCAATTCAAACAAACAAACAATCAAATATTTCCTCTTATAGATAAATAATCTCTAAAAGCGTTTTTTTTTTTTTTAATTACGATATTAAAAAGGGGTGAAAATGCGCGAAAAGTGGTCTAAATTGCAATTTTTAATCCATCTTGGAAGTACAGACAGACTAAAAAAATAATGATGTCAAATGATAGTGATAGTCCTTGCTCCAACATAGGCTATATCGTATGTCGGTATCACTACACTGTTAAAAATTTGAAACTTTTGCTGCTTCGTCACTCCACTGTTTTTATAAAATATATCTATTTTGTCCAATGAGAATGCTTCATAAATAGTGAAGTAATCGTTTTTAATAAAAGTGCTGGAGTGACGATGCAGTAAATGTTTC
The DNA here is from genome assembly GCA_964019185.1 of Maratus speculifer. Taxonomy (NCBI): domain Eukaryota; kingdom Metazoa; phylum Arthropoda; class Arachnida; order Araneae; family Salticidae; genus Maratus; species Maratus speculifer. Next base: position 154,866,089 of record OZ025290.1, read on the forward strand.
AAATTTTTAAAAGTGTACTCAAAACGGGTGCAGGAGCAAAAAACATTCTAAAAAAGTGACTTTTGTGCTAGGGTAAGTGTACCAGTAGTGGGCCACGTACCAATAGTTCGCCACCAGTTTTCAAAGTTGAAAAACAAGTTTTCTAGTCACCCCTGTCAGATAACAAACTAATTGCTCGAACCCTTATCTGTTATCAGGCCAAGGGACAACTTCAGTATTCTCATAGTTTTTGAGCTGGATGGTGTTTTTACAGACTATACGAAAAAACTAAAGAGAAGCTAAAATTATTTTACATAATCATCAAAACTTCTAAATATGATTTCATTATTGTGTATATTTAAGTGTAGAAATGTAAAAAAAATTATAACTTCTGTGCAGTACGCATCAAACTCAAGAATGGTGAGGCCCACTTCTAGGGGGCCCCTACTGGAGCATCAAAAGTTTACTTGGTGCACTACTAGAGCATAGAGGAAGGTAAACATTTTTATTTTTCATTTTTTCTAGAGAAAATATTTTAAATATTTTAATGTTTATTCTGATACATAAAGGTAAGGACTAGGCTAAAAAAATATTTTTTTTTAAATTCACTAATATTTTAATAATAATTAGATAAATGTCCTTAAGTGGCCCACTACTAGTGCATTTACCTTACTGACGGATCTAGAAACATAAATTTTGGGATGTTAATTATAAAATCTAAGTGATTTCCAAGAACAGTTTCTAAAAACTATGAAATTTAAAGAGGGTAAAAATGCGCGAGATGCGATATAAAAACTTTCTAAATCGAGATTTTAAAGCAATCTCGGGAAGTAACGAACCGATTTAAAAAAATAATGATACCAAAATGATGGTGACAGTCCTTTCTCTAACAAAGGCTATATCTTATGTCGATGTCGCTACGCCATGCAGGATGCAAAAGAGGGCAGAAGCAAAAAAAAAAAAAAAAAAAAAAAAAAAAATCTAAAAATTCAATTTGTGTGTTACTTAAGTGCCTAGAAACATGAAATTTAAAATGGTAGTTAACTATAAGATATAAATGGTCTCAAAAACATTTCCTAAAAAATTCGAAATTTAAAAGATTTGAAAATGAGCGAAAAGCGTCCTAAAAACGTTCTAAATGACGATTTGTAAACAATCTCAACAAGCATCAAACCGAATCCAAAAGTAAATTGTTGGTGATAGAACCTGTTAAAACTTAACAAACATAAGCTATATTTTATGTTCGGGATGCTATCAACAGAGAGTTTCAGTAGCAAAAGATTTTCGAAATGTCTATTTTTCTAAATTGTAAAAAGGTCAAATAAATAAAGTGTAATAAATTAAATTAAAAACTATAAACCAGAGGTTGTATTAGGTTTGGTTTATGTCGAGCTCAGTAGAGTGAAAAAGATTAAAGACTTGATGCTTGAATCTTAATCTTGTGCTAATTTTACCATTTTCTAAAGGAACAGTAAAAATGCTTTATACAGAAAATATCTCAGAAAATTTCTTTTAATTATAATAACGATCAACAGCGCCTAGATAGTATTAACAATGAACAAGGATTACTGAAAGAATCATAATAGCTAAAAATATATGAATTGATTTTGAATTGATTTATTCTACTTTCAATTGATTATTATGACTATTATTATTCTACTTTGAATTCTAACATTTTTATTTTGCTCATTTTCATTTTTTGAATTTATATACTAATTTAATGAATTAAAAAGTAACTTATTTTCTGCACCTGTAACTAGTCATGTCAGAAAACTGTGTCTCACTTGCCACAAATTAAATCGATGTTCTCAACAAAATCGCTCAGACAATCCCTTTGAGGGAAGTGCTAGTTAAAAATATATTTACAAGTTGACATTAAAATAGAAAGAAAACATTAAACCAAATAATACGTGTGAAACGCATTTAATGGCGAACATTACAGCATATTTAAAACAATATATTTAAAGCGTTATGTTGAAAATGATTTCGAAAAAGTCTCTTTTTTAATACATTCCAGCAAAAGTTAAAAAATGTTTATGATTTCGGTTTGCATGTCCGTGCTCTAACTTCCGTAAATAACTTGAATTCACCTGAAAATTTTCGACGTTATTGACATTTACCCTAGTACGAGCCTTATTTTAAATGAAGGTTCTAGCATGATTAGTTTATTTACAGGAACAGTCAAAGGTTTACAGTTACGTTACGGCCTATGGGGAAAAATCGTTTCAAATGAATTTTAAAGATGTTACACCCTGTCAAATATATTACAAATTCCACGCATTTACGACGTGCACTAAAATATGCTTTCTGTAAAATATGTGGTGAAAAAATGGCTATTATTCATTTACAAGGCCACGCAAAAGAATTCCATTACATAGTGGTGAAGAGCGAAATTGTGTGCGACATATTTTAACTATATTAAATTATTTCATACATAATAAAATTTATATATGTCGCTGAGACTTAACATAACTTATACGGTATAATACGAAGTCCACAGCATTTACAGGAACACACAAAAGATTTCGAATAGTTTATTCTTTCCGAAGTACTGTATATGTATATCGATGATGGCTGATGGATGGATAAAATACATTTTAATTATATGTGCTTTTAAGTTTCTCTAAATCTATGCATATTATATGGAGTGTATAAATGCTATTGTTGATATACAGGGCTATACAAAAGAGATCGCAAACGTTACTGAATATAAGCATAAATTACTTAAAAATAAGTTTTAAATAAGTTGTGCATTTTTATGCTGAACTGTATCCGGTTTACTAAGAAAGAGTTGTAGAATATAGATAAAATGATATACAGGGCCACGCAAAGAATTGAATACGACGCCTATGAATGATAATTTCTGAGAATGTGATTTCAGGAGTTTTACGAATGTTTTAGTTTAAAATAAATTTTAGCTAAATAGTGGCATGAATAAAGGTACTAGGTAAACTACTGGACTAAACAAAAGTATTCAAGTTTGTTTCCATCTATTAGTATAAATTTTTGAAAGAGAAATTTCAAGCTGCTAGGCATTTTCTTGCTAAATTAATTTTTCCCATTATATAATAAATATATTACCGACAGATCAAAAACAGGGCTGTTCAAAAGTATTGGAATACATATTTGGCTATGGACAGTAACCTTATCTCTTAAAATAACGAAGTTTCGTTAAAGATTTCAGGGAGTGTTTGAAAGTGTTTTATAATCTATGCTTAACGCATGATTTTCCTTACTTGTTATTTATTGTTGCCGGTTTTTTAAAAGAAGAGCAAATAATATTTTCACCTTTAATTAAAAATATATCTAGAAGTTGACTTTAAAATAGGAAAAAACGATTAAAGTCGGAATGTTTCAAAATTTTTGTAGGTGATTAAATCTAGTCTATTGGGATATTCTGAAAATTTTTTATTAAAACACGGACGCTTAGTTTCATTTAGCGAAGAAAAGATATAGTCTCTGTGATTACTAGTACATTAGAAAGGGTTAAAATTAGTTAAAAAAAAAAAAAAAAAAAAAACCAAAATCAATTATTACGTGTGAAACGCATTTAATGGCGACCATTATGGCATAATTAAAACAATACTTTTAGAACGTTGCTTTTAAAATGATTTCTTATACAGTCTAAAAGAAAACTTTTCTTCATTTGAAAAGTGATTATAAAGGCTCAATAGACAACAATAATTTTCACATAGCTGTTTTGAACAAACTAATTTTCAAATGAATGATAGGTCTTATATAATCAATCATGAAAACAGCCGCCAGGTATCGCGACATCATTGAATGCGGCAGAAAAATCTTCCTCGAACTGAAAAATCTCTCAGTAAATAGTCGACAAAAAATGAATGGAAATCCGATTACAGAAAATCGCTACTGCTCGAGATTATATAATTCAATCTTTGATAATCAGGCCCTTTGTTTTAAAATAATGCAAATTAGCGTGTTTTTAGAGCCTACAATATCAGCACGGCAGTTGCGAGCATAATCTAATAGGACTGTAAAAAATATCCGTTAATATACACAAACTTTTCCCTAAAAATTACGGAATAGTTTCATTTTTCCGAAAAAAAAAAGGAAGAATTTCCGTATTTGACATTTTAGAATCACTAATCCCGTTAAATAAAGGAAGTGTTCTGTTATTTTTGTCAATTTTCCGAAAACAGTAGAGTTTAGTGGTGCCATCTACCAGGAAAATAAAAAACCTTTCACTGAGTTGATGTTTTTTAAACAATTTGCTAGACTATTTCTCTATTTCATTCTGTTTTATTAATAAAAAGCTAACGTATTTTTAAAATATTAAGAAAATGATAATTAAAAAAATTATTAATTCTTTTTAAGTTTGAAATAGCTGAAAGGGAAAGTTGATTGTGATTTTAAAATAATTTTTAATTTATTTTTATCATATATATATATATATTAAGTGCGTTGGATATTTTGAAAAAAAGTGGGAAAAAATTCTTCTTTTAACTTTAATTTTTTTTATATATTTTTTAATTTATTCAAATTAAGAAGTTCACACATAAAATTAAAAATATATCGAAATATACTACCGAAATTCTTATAATTTTGGCGATTACGTAAGTTATAAAAAATCAATAACTGAAATTTATTTTATAACCCTTTGTAATTATCTTTATTGAGTTTACCTTAGATCGTCATAAAATAATTTGTTAAAATGCACGTTTTTTTCCTTTCTTTTAGCATGTTAGTATTTTTTAAAATAAATAAATAAATATCAATAATATTACAATAGAATTTTAAAACTTTTTTAAAAAAGTAGGAAACAAAAATCTTAATAAATTCTTTCATACATGTAATATTTTAAAGACTAATTTTTATACATATAAAGCTGAAATTAATAAGCTAAATATTCGAAGTTATGGAAAGAAAATCGAAACTATGGAAAGAAATTATGGAAATTAAGAAAGGTAATTTTGGGGATTACATATGTTATAAAAAATCAATAACTGATTTTTTTTTTTATATATAACCCATTGTATTGAGTTTACCTTCGATCGTCATAAAATAATTTGTTAAAATGCACGGTTTTTTTTCTTTCTTTTAGCATGTTAGTATTTTTTTTTTAAATAAATAAATAAATATCAATAATATTACAATAGAATTTTAAAACTTTTCCAAAAAGAAGGAAACAAAACTCTTAATAAATTCTTTCAGGCATGTAATATTTTAAAGACTAATTTTTATATATATAAAGCCAAAATTAATAAGCTAAATATTCGAAATTATGCAAAGAAAATCTGTAAAACATTTAGAATTATCCATTCAATAGAAAAATATTATCTCTACAAAAAAAAAAAAAAAAAAAAAAAAAAAAAAAAAAAAAAAAAAAAAAACTTGCGTTCAAAATTTTATTTTTACTTTACGAAATGTATCCGAAATAACTAAAGATATTTGAAAGGGCCGTTTGAATAATTCTGGTGTAACGGAATTACACTGCAAGCTACGACACAAAAGGCCCCGGGTTCGAACCCCATGGAAGGTATGTAACATTTCTTCACTGTTGTTTAAATTAATTGTGTATAATGTGTCCCTGATATTAACGTGTCTTTGAAAAGTAAAGAATAAAAATCACAAAGATGCTAGTTAGTCCTTGAAAAATTCTTTTAACTTTTCAAACAAAAATTTTTATATAAGGAAAAAATTAAAAAAAACGGAAATATTTTGTGAAAAAACGGAACTATTTCTGGAATTTACGGAATTTTTTTCCGTTAAAAAACGGAAGTAGTACTGGCGTCTAGATTACCAGTACTATTTCCGTTTTTTTAACGGAATTTTTTTTTACAGTGGGACATAATTCTACAGTTGATTTCCCCCCATATTAATCCAAAATGCAGAAGAACATTGACCAGAGAAAGAAACCCATATGTCGTGTAATTTTATCTTTACTTCAGAAATGGTTCTCATTGTCTCTATCTTATTTTGGCTCCATAATCCTAAGAGGTGCAAGTCTCCTACACCCCACATTCAAGCTTCAGTCGGGAAATTTAGCATAGATAAATTGGCAATTAAACTGGGAAAATCTTGAAAATTGTTTGTAAAATATTTACAGTTAGCGAGAAGAAAAAACTTAAATCTGGAAAAACGATGGATTCGGCCTATTCTTTATCAAGTGAAGAAAGTAAATTTCTAATCAGTTCAAAATTCCAAGTTCTTTAGATTAGTAAGTAGTTCTCACTATTCCTTATGTACAGTGGCGTAGCTATGTTTTTTGGCGCCCGGGGCGAGCAAGAAATTTTGCGCCCGTACTCCAATATAGATATATAACAATTTCTCTCAATTTGGCGCCCCTAGGCCTCGGCGCCCGGGGCGGACGCCCCCCTTGCCCCCCCCCCTTAGCTACGCCACTGCTTATGTAGTCCTTATATATTAATAAAACAAAGTTTAACTCTGTCTGCGTGCGTGTATGTCTGTCTGTATGCGATGGCTAGCAGAAATAAGCATGTACGAGGATGAAATGAAGATTCTTCATAAAAACTGGTGAAATGTAAAAACAACATCAATTTTTTTGCGGCCCCCAAATTTGGCGGCCCTGGGCAAATGTCCGGCTCGCCCCCCCTTAAGCACGGCCCTGCTTGGCTCAATCCCACCGATGCCAATCCGCTCTCTCCACAAATCTAATCTTTTCAGAAGTGTACTGTACGATGAATGAGTTTTAACACTTTTAAAGAATAACTTTTAAAATCAACTTATTAATAACTGTCTTACTCAGAAAATAAATCACAGTTCTGGTGAAAGAAAGACCGTTTAAATAATACATATTCTATGACGAAAAATCAGTCTTTGGAATTTTGTCTTAGAAATTTGAGCTATTTTATTTATTTATTTACAGATTAAAATCTTTGAATTCGAAAGACCAGTTTAAACGATTTGAAAATAATCTAAAGGAAATAGAAGATAATCTCTTGCAAATAGACGGTATTATCGCGCTCCGCCAATCTGGCAACCCTTTGACCGACGGCAAAGGTTTCGGGTGAGCTCATAAATCGCGAAAGATCAAACAGGTAGGACTTCTGAGCGAAGCGGTAAAGACTTTTAAAAGTGTGAAGCTGCCATGAGCAGATCAAGAGCACCCTAGAACCCAAGAGCCCCACTGTCGTTCAAGGCGTGAAAATCACCCAACGCGCATCACTCAGCCTCAGTCTTAAGGTACCATATGACGTTGAGTTGTCATGAACGATAAAACACCCAGCTCTAAAAGGTTTCCCATCGTTCAATTCAGGGTTCGTTCCAAGATCCAAGTAAAATCGGATCTCCACAGGGAGATCGGGTTTGAGCCGTATACGGAAGAACGCAGCGCTGTGCGAAAGGGGGCGGCCTCCCCGGGCACGGAGTTTTAGGGGTCGCAAAATTTATAATACTAACGTCATTTTTGGCCTATTACAAGAAAAATTTGAGAGTTGGGGGGGGGGGGGCAAATTTTAAGTTTGCCCCAAATTTTCTCTTCGCACGCCCTTGGAAGAACGGCATACGGAAGAATGTAATAACTTTTTTTAGGTCCTTGAGAAAGACCTTTTTCAAGGGCTCGTATTCACCGTGTTACCTTAAACCTAGAAAACATCGGTCAAACGCTCAAATGAAATTCATGACAACATTTGATTAAACATTATTAAGGAGAGGTCCAATCAGGATAAAAGATGAATACCGTTTGAGCGTTAGACCAAAGTTTTCGGTTTTATTTAGGGCCGAAGAAGGTGACTACTAGCTAGGGATTACAATCCCGGGTTCCCGCATCCCGGGATTCCTGGATCCCTGTGTATTTTTAATCCCGAAAATCCCCGGGATTTGTCAGAAAAAATCCCGGGATTTACGGTATTATCTGGTTTTTTTAGTGGAATAATTATATTTAGCTGAAATTAAAAAAGATATTTATAAACTTTCGCTTTTGGGGCGAAAAATCAATTTTCATGAAGTTTATATATGATTGAAAAAGAATATATACCCCAAATATTTTTTACATATTACATATATTTCTAAGCGATTAAATCTTTTACAGTGGAAATCTTTTGACTTGCAAACAGATGTAACGCACATAGCTATTAGTCAGGAAAATGAATTCGTTTGTATATTCTTGCGTTTGTAGAAATTATTTTCCATTCGTAGGTCATTTTTGAATTAGTTTTTGCTAATAAGCGTCCCATTTGTGTATGATAGTCATTATGTGCTAACTTCTTTGCTCTTTGTACGTTCATACTTATTTTGCTTTAAGTATGTCGAATGAAAAAGATTTCGTAACTCATCGGAAAGATAATGATACATCTTGAGTATGGTACTACCACTTAACGTCAAAAGATGGAAAAAGCGCTGAATGTAAAAGATGTAGCGCAGTGCTTAAAACATTTGGTGGATCGTCTAAGAGATTTCATATACATTTATTTATAAAACACGGTCTTAAAGTTCAGAAAGAATTTATTACATCCTCTCTTCCTTCTACAAGTCAAGATTGCACACTGGATTTGATTTTATCGAGAATGATTGCTAAAGATGGTTTTTCATTTAACATTTTCATCACTTCAACTGATTTAAAAAGTTTACTGATAGCTAAAGGCTATAATGATTGGCCAAAATCTGCAGTATCAATTCGAAATCGTGTAGTGAACTATAGTTTCACAATAAAGGAGTTAATTACAAGAGAAATACTAACTTTTAAAACTTCGTTGAAAAAAAATTAGTTTGACTTTTGACGAATGGACATCTACTGCAAACAAGCGATTTATGAATATTAATGTCCATTCAAGAGATGTAAATTTAAAAAAATTCTGAAATTTAAGGCTTATGCGCATAGATGGATCATTTACTGCAAAAAAGTGTATTGAAATGCTAACACTGCTGCGTCTAAAACATGCCATTTCAATAAAAAAAAAAGACGTTGTTGCTATTGTAACTGATAGACCAAATGTAATGCTGAAAGTCGGAAAAGAAATTGAAGCTGATCAACAGCTTTGTTTCGCTCACGGCATTCATTTAGCAGTTTGTGATGCTTTATATTGTAATCAGCGAAATACAAGAATCAGAAACTTCTTCCAGTAAAACAGTAGCTGAGTCATGCAGCGGAAGCGAAAATTTAGCCTTAGAAGATGATGATAAAGATGAAGATATTGAATCTTCCAAAAGTTTAGAATCTTAGTTTATTTTAATTTCCGAAGACGAATAGGGCTTTTTATACATTGATGAATATATCAATAAGCTTATTTAAAAAGTTCGAAAATTAGTAATTTATCTTAAACGATCTGCAACAAGGAATGAAGTTCTTCAAAACTATGTTAAACCTGAAAAAGAGAAAGAACTTTCCTTTCTTTTAGATTGCAAGACTAGATGGAATAGCCTAGTAAATATGCTTGAACGATTTTATTTCTTGAAAAATAGCATACAGACAGCTTTAATCGAATTAGAGCATGAAATTTGCATTGACAATTTCGATTTCCTACTCTTAAACGAAATTGTTGAAGTCCTCAAACCGATACAAATCACAGTAGAAGCAATCTATCGCAGGGATTCTAATTTGTTAACCGTAGGCGCAGCCTTAAAAATTCTTTTAAACGAATTGTCGGAGAAAAAATCAAAACTTGCATACAAAATGATAGACACGCTAAAACTACGCATTAGAGAACGGCGATGTATGGAAATATCGGGTATTTTAAACTACAGTCGTCCCCGTTTAAACGAATATTGATGGTTCCAGAAAAATTATTCGATTAAGCGGGTTATTTGATTAAACGGGGGCCACAGAAATGTAATATTTAATGCGTAATAAAAAGGTAAAACAACCATCTACAGCAAAAATAATTAATAGCTTTATAAAATCGTTAATATAATAACGTAAATTAGTAAAATAAATACAAATCTATACTAATAAAAGAACAAAACGCTCTGTCTCTGTGTGTGTCTGCGATAGCTAGCAAAATCTACAGCACGTACAAAGCTCAAAATTTTTTTGAGAGTAGCCCAATATCTCTCCTGATGCACCTGAGCTTCAGAATTTCAAAATTCCAATTATTAACTGAGTAATTAATTAAAATCAAGAGGTCACTCTCATAAAAAATCATCTTTTTCCCAATTTTTTTCTCTTTCATTTGTTTACGGTTGGTTGGTTGTGTAAAAATTTTCGCAGAAGTAATAAGAAAGCTGAGACAGAATTAAAGAAACCCATGGAGGAATAAGATAAGTGGAGGTGAAGTAAGCTCAAAAAAGGTTTGCGATATGAAACCATTTATCGCTCAAATTTAATGTGGCAAACAAAAGGACGTGGAAGAGATTTTGTATTATAAGACGAATTGAAAGAAATGAATTACAGTTGAAGCATATTTCAAGAGGAAATAGCAAATTTTTAAAATGGTCTTCGTTCTATTATTATTTATTAGAATAAATATTCGCTTTTAAAATGAAGGAAATTGGAAAATTAGCAATAATTAAATATCAAATTAAAATTAAATAAGATATTGAAAACATTTAATACGAATTAAAAATTGTATAACTAAAAGTTTCCTTCATTAATGTAATTTTCAATACTTTATAACGTAGATGAAAAATGTTTATGACTTAATAATTGCATGTAAATAAATATTTAAAATATAATGATGAAAACATTCTTTTAAAATCATGTATGAAAACTTAAGTAATAAATATTAATCTAAAATATAAATTTCTGACTGCAGACGATTTTAATGTACTAACAAAATAATGTTATATTTTCAAGCAAAACGTTAAAATAATTTTCTATATTGATATTTAAAACACATATGATAAAATAATTAATAAATTTTTACCGGTGAAGCGATAAATTAGTTCTTTTTTTAAAAACGAGAGAAAAAAAAATACAGGTTTAAACCTGTTTCAATTGATAGCGAAATTTTAAAATGGAGGGCCAAAATCACAGTCCGGTGAAATCCAAACACCTCATTGGTCATTGAGCCGCGTCCTTTTCAGGGAACAATCTCTTAGCAGTTGGGTAAATGTTGTCATACTCCTTTTTCCGAGAAAAAATCGTAGCGGCAGTTTTGAAGTAAATCTTATCTCTTTTCATTTATAATCTAAATTTTTCACTCTCATTTTATAAAATGGCATCAAAATATCTTAAATGAGTTAATTTCGATGGTTTATCTTAAATAAGAACAGACGGTAACAATCGCTTAAAAAATACTTTCCCCCTCACCTTTTTCAAATGGAGAAACAAGTTCGTGATTTTCACCCTTACCACTCGACCAATGGGGTGGCTGGATTTCACTTGACTGTGATTTTTGCCAATTGATAGGCGTGTCAAAGCACGTGCTTTTGTTGGTACTTAATTGGACTTAATGTAGGGTTACATCTTAAGCATCATCTCCAGAGATAATACCTCCACTCTATTAATTTCTTTTTATGAAAGAAACCAATTTGAAATTTTGACATTTCAAATGTGACAGTTTTTTTCCCAAAGACCTTTAAAATTCATAGACTGGCAAAATGTCAGTTTAACTTAGGATTTTTGAACATAGCTATTACGTCAGATCGTTGGTACTTCGTACATTAGAATGTATTTGTGGTTGGCTATGTTGCAGTTAATATATGTATATGTATATATGAGGCTTTTTTAACAGTTTTTTTAAATCATTGATTAAATTTGAATGCATTTATTTAAGTTAAAATTTTATTAAGACTTTAATTTGTTTTTAAAACAAAAATGAAATGGCTCTTTGACGTACAATTTTTCGAATAGGCAGACGATTCATACACAGTAATAAATTATCAAATAGCAAAATAAATTATATATAAAAAATAGTCACTAAAAGAATAGTAGCAAAACATAATGTTTAGGCGTATTAACACATAACCCGATCCCAACCAGAAAAAAAACAGACTATACTCCGATCCAAGCAAGACAAAAATTTCATGAGCATAAACGCGACCCGAACCTAAAAATTCCATTTGAAAAAAAAACTATGGATTTGATATTTGACCCGAATCAAATCTGAATCCCACAAAAATATTCAAATGAAGCATACCCCAATTCGATCAAAGAAAAATAATGTTCGTGTATATGCAACCCGACCCGAACCTAAAATTTTTCTCTGAAAAAACCCAAAAAATGACAAGAACGAAACCTGAAATCGATAAAAATATTCCAAAGAACTATAACCTGATAAGAGCAAGACAAAAAAACTTCCATGAACATAAACCTGACTCGAACCTAAAAAATTCCATTTGAAAAAAAAGCCTGAAGTTTTATGCAAACTACATCTGAATCCGATCAAAATATTCGAAAGAACCATAACCGGATTCGAATAAGAGAAAATAATTTTCGTGGACATGAAACCGATCGGAACCTAAAATTCCATTTGAAAAAAATACCTGAAATTTGAATCGACAAAAATATTCCACAGAACCATACCCGGACCTGAACAAGACAAAAAAATTTCCATGAACATGAACCCGATCCGAACCTAAAAAATGAACTAAATCTGAATCTGACAAAAATATTCCAGAGAAGCATATCCTTATTCGAACAATGCAGAATAATTTCCGTTGATGCGCAACCCAACCTGAACCTAAAAATTCCATTAAAAAGACGAAATCTGAATTGAACGACATCTGAACCCGAAAAAAATATTCCAAAGAACCAAAACCCGATCCGAGCAAGACAAAATAATTTCCCTGGACATGAATCCAACCAGAACCTTAAAAATCAATTTAAAAAAAAAAATACCTGAAATCTGAATCGAACCAAATCTGAATCCGACGAAAATAGTCCAAATAACTATAACCAGATACGAACAAGGCAATACAATTTCCATGGACATAATCCCCATTCCAAACCAAAAAATTTGTAAAAAAAAGAAAAAAAAAATCCCGAAATTTGAACCAAACTTAATCTGAACCTAACAAAAATATTTCAGTGAAGTATAACCTCATTGGAACTAGGTAAAATAATTTCCATATAAGTACAACCCGACCCGAACTTAAAAATCCCATTTGAAGGGAAAAAAACCCCCACGAAATCTGAATTGAACCGAATCTAAACTGAACACAAATATTCCACACAATCATAACCGTATCCGAAGAAGACAAAATAATTTCCATGAACATGAATCCAATCCGAACCTAAAATTCGGATGTTCTACAAAACATAATGCGCTCCGTAGCGGTGGAAAGTGAAACTAAGTACTTAGCGTGAGATGGTTAAAATATTTTGTTTATAGTTAATGTTAAATTAGAACTAGGTTACGGTTAGATAACAGTTAGGTTGCAATTACGTTCCGGTGACCCTTTTGTTATTTTATTTTCCGGTTAGGTTACAGTTAGGTCATGGTTAAGTTACAGTTAGGTTAAGGTTAATTTGCGGTTAGGTTGTGGTTAGATTATGGGTAGGTTATGATTAGGTGACGGCCAAGTTACATTTATGGTATATTTAACTTGCAGTTAGGTTACTGTTAAGATACAGCTAAGTTACAGACAAGTTATGATTCCGATACAATTAGGTTACGGTTAGGATTTTGTTCATAGAATGAACATTACGCATGTTTGATAAAAAATATACACCTATTTTTGTAAAATGGCTCTGAATTTATAATATTATATACTAACCTTTTAGCGAATCATCGAGAATCGATTTCATTCACGGTATAGTCAGATTTAAGAGTGATATATAATTAGTTTGAAATTCAAAATATTTCACTTGGGATATCTATGTGAAAAAAGTATTTAGTTAAGTCACTTAACAGTAATTTTAAGGATAAATATCAACACGAAATCGTTGGGCACATATTCCCTCCTGCGTTTCCCATTGCAGTCATTTTAGGTATTTTTGCAGCTAAATATTAGTTTTTTAAAAAACCAATTTTTGACACAGTCAGGGGGCACGTATTTAATATAATGTACACTGTAAAAAATTTGACCCTTTTGCTGTATCATCACTCCCCCGCTTTTATAGAATATATCTCTTTTGACCTATGACAATGCTCCAAAATAGGCTGAAGTAATCATTTTCTATAAAAGCGGTGGAGTGACGATGCAGCAAAAGGGTCAAATTCTTAACAGTGTATTAACACATATTTTGAGTTGAAGATAAAATCATAAAAATTTCAAGTTCGTTTAACATTATTATAACGGACCCGGGCAACGCCGGGCGGGTCAGCTAGTACTAATATAAAGTAAGTACGTAATAACTTAATAGCAGTTCATATAACTGTATGATTTACAGTATACTTAATGTAGTTCATTGGAATTTGGTTAAAACTTTGCTATTTGTTATTTACGTTATTTACACAGGTTTAAAAACGTCGTTTAACCCTTTCAGGGGCGGTGTTTGCAGTCTGCAAACACTTAGTATTACTGTTCCAATTTCGAACTGGCACCAGTAAAATTTTAGTACAATTTCGATTTTATAATATGCGCGAAAAACAGCTCTTGATTATTTTCAAATAAGTCTGTTCTTAAATTGTGGTGTGAATCGATTATTTGAACATTTTCAAATATACCTTGGAATACCTTGCCCCTGAAAGGGTTAAAGTGGTTTGTTTTCGTGGAATTTACGCGTTTACTGGAATTACGCACCAAAAATGTGGAAACGTTTTTGTGCGTTAGCACACGCTTTCTGCATAATCACAGCGCCATTTATTAACGAAAATTTTGCTTTTTTCGCTAAACCCATTCCAGCGCATATTGACCATTGTTATGAAAACTGGGATCATGTTCCTTCTTTCAATCCCAATTTCCATTTTATCTCTCTTCTTTTTGAATTTTTTTGGGATTACGTTTTATATTGGAAACTTGCGTCTGCGACCTGGACTTCAGTTATTTTATTTAATGCTTCAAAAACTGTAGTTTTTCAGAAAGTTTTAAAACTTTCCATTTAAAATTAATAGCAACGCCTTTTTCCTAACAAAAACGCGACTAAACTTAGAAAACGCAAAAATAATCCACATTGGCCAACTTATTTCACCCATTCGCAGAAGGAGGGGAGATCATTTGACCTGTCCATTACACACCTGCCGGCCGAAATTGTTGTAGGACGAACTGATAATTTGTCTTCAGTGTAAATGAGCCGAAAATGACAAAAGGTGAAGAAAATTTCAAGGTGAAATGTGTTTTTCGCGCCTGTTTTCAAACATATGTCACCCAGATGGTATTCGAATAAGCGGGGAGGTTGGCGAAATTTATTCGGTTTAAGCGGGGAAAAATAACATAGATTCAATGGGGATAAATTCGGTTCCGGAGAGTTCTATTCGAATAAGCGGGGTATTCGATTATCCGTTACCCGATTAAGTGGGGAGGACTGTATTTGCATCATCCTAAACGATATGACTGAGTGCAGAAAATAGTAGTATGTTTCCAATTCCTAACAAAACTGTTATTAAGAAGCAAGTGAAATCGATAATTGAAAGGCTAAACAATGTTGACAATGGCTGGTTGGTTGGTTGTATCAGTTTTAATGGCACAAAATCCCTTGAGGGACATGCTGCGCCAAAACAAAGAGTATGTTGACAATGGCAATTCTGAAGATAGGGCATGAAGAATTCTGACAATGGCAATTCAATGGCAATTCGCATTGAGCCCACTGCGAAATGGCAAACGGATAACCGAACATATAAGGAAAAATTACAAGAAGAAATAGAAAAAAAGCACGCGAACTGTCGAATCTGAATCATAAAAACAAAAGGATTCATCAATACAAATTAGAAATGAGATGTCTATTTTTGAAAATGGAGGAGTACGCGGTCATCATTTAGAATTAGCTTATAAATACACTAACGGGAAAAAAAAATCCCAACACAAAGAAAAACTTACTGTAGAGTAATGAAATTTGAACAGTGCATTTGTCTAGTTAACATGTTTAATTGATTAGATTTTCAAGATCATAGGATAATTTAAGCTCAATAAAATGCATTTCAAATGTGAAATGCGGTTACATTAATAGTCCCTATAACCTCCAGAATTTTGAATGCAAACCTGCACATGTGCATGCATTGTGCCATACAGGTACCGAATGTCAATTTGTGGTATGGAGTTCCATGCTTGTTGTACTTGTTGTATCAATACTGTGACGGTCAGTGCTGGCTGGGAATGAAGCTGGAGTTGCCGTCCAGTGATATCCCATAACTGCACAATGGGAGAGAGATCTGGTGATCTCGCTAACCAAGTTAACATGTCGACACTCTGTAAAGCACGTTGCGTTACAATAGTTGTTTGAGGATGAGCGCTATCCTGTTGGAAAACTCCCCTTTGAATGCTGTGCATGAATGGCAGCATGGCAGGTTGAATTACCAGACTGGCGTACAAATTTGCAGTCAGTGAACTTGGGATAACGACGGGAGTGCTTCTGCTGTCATAGAAAATTGCTCCCAAGACCATGACTCCAGGTGTAGGTGCAGTGTTTCTAGGCCGCAGACACTTTGGTTGCAGGCGTTTCCCTGGCTTCCTTCTGACCAGCACACGGCTTTAACTGGCGCCAAGGCAGAACCTGCTTTCATCAATAAACACAACAGATCTCTACTCCATCCTCCAATGAGCTCTGACTTGACATTATTGGCGTCGAAAATGGCAATGACTTGAAGTCAGTGGAATGTATGCGACAGGGCGCCTTGCTCGGAGCTGTGCTTTCAGTAACCGATTTTTAACGGTTCGTTGTGTCACTGTGATACCAACTGCAGCTCGAATTTCGGTCGCAGATGCAGTTCGATGCGCCACAGCCGAACGCCGAATACGACGGTCTTCATCAGTAGTGCCACATGGTCATCCGGAACCTAGTCTTCTTGAGGCAGTACCATCCCATGACCACTGCTCTCAACAATCATGCACAGTGGATACATTCCGTCCAAGTCTTTCTGCAAAATCGCAGAAAGAAAATCCACTTTCTCGTTGCCCTATTATACGACCTCTTTTCAACTCGGGGAGCTGGTGATAATAGCTTCTTCGTCTTCTTAAAGGCATTCTTGGTCAACCTCAACTCAATTCGTCAAATTTTAAAGATAAATAATCCTCACGAACTTTACAGCACGCATTTAAAGCAAACCTGACTTGAAAGTTGTGAGTGGCGCTACTAGCGCCACACTTATGCGCGAAGCGTAAAATTTGAAACGATGTCATCTTTCAGATGTATAAACACACCTACAAAATTTCGTTTATCTAACACAAATTTTTTTCGGCGTTGGGATTTTTTTTTTCCGTCAGTGTATTTGCTGACAATTCCTCCCGCGAAGTACGAGCATTTTCAGCAGCAGGATTTATTGCAAAAAAAAAAAAAAAAAAAAAAAAATTAGAAGTCGACTTGGCGATGATACTTTAGATGCTTTGATATTTCTTACAAGGAAGGTCTCCATACTGGGCATACTCAGAATTTTATGAAAAAAATGCTAATTAAAGTACTTATGTAGGTAATAAAGGATCAGTCAAAATTAATGGCGGAATCGCTGAAGAAAGTATGCAAAAAAATAAAATATTTTTGAATATTTGGCGTGAAAAGACGAAAGAGTCACTCGATTTGGCGAGCAGCTCTTTTCCTCGCCAAAAACAAACAATTATAATGCAACTCAAAACTGTTGGATATTCAGAATGCGTGTAAATGGTATTTAATGAATTTAAACATAAACAAGGAGAGACTTTAATACAGTGGCGTAGCTAAGAGGGGGCAAGGGGGGCGTCCGCCCCGGGCGCCGAGGCCTAGGGGCGCCAAATTGAGAGAAATTGTTATATATCTATATTGGGGTGGGGGCGCAAAATTTCTTGCTGGCCCCGGGCGCCAAAAAACATGACAGTAGGTGGCTACGCCACTGCATATACATACAGGTAAATCATATAAAAGGTTACTCAAAATAATTTTTAAGGTATGGAATACTGAGTATAAACGAAAATAGCTTAAAAGTGGTTTTAAAATAAATTATGCATTTTTATGCTGAAATACATTTTGTATATTGTGAGATACAGTGTGTCCAGCAAATAACACCCTGATTTCAAAATTAAATTTCTCAAAAACAAAGATCGATAGTAATATGCAGTAAACGGTTTTTTCATTAGGTAAGCTGTAAAAATCTTATACAGAAATTTCGAACAGTGAATATTTTGAAAAAATTGCGTTCTGATTGCATTTTTATTGTTTTAGATTGCCTGCAGAGAAATAAATTTTCAGCTTACAGTGCAATATTTTAAAGATTTTTCGAAGTAAATTTTTAGAATTTCGAAATTTCAAAAATTTAATTTCAAAATACTATGAAATATGGCACTTTAAGCCGAAAAACACATTCTCTGGCAGCAATCTAAAGCAAGAAAAATGTCAAATCAAAGCATTCTTTGCAATCAGAACACAATCTTTTCAAAATATTTACCGTTCGAAACTTTTGTATAAGATTTTTACAGCTTACCTGATAAACAAACCGTTTATTGCATAATTCTATTGGTCTTTGTTTTTGAGAAATTTAATTTTGAAATCAGGGTGTTATTTGCTGGACACCCTGTATATATACATATTGTATTGCATATATATATATTACTTGTTGAAGTAGTTATTTAATTAATCACTGGAAAAAATGTTTTCATAGATTAAAAAATCATATTGAGAAAAAATATCTTCATACATTTAAGCGTATTCAAAAATAAAAGCCAGACGTTTCCATAGCAACGAAATCTAATCGGGAATTTTCATTTGGACTTTGAGCTTCATACAAATTTAATTAATTTAATTAGTTACGAATTTCGTTTTAAATCTCAAATTTTGATGATTAAATTTGAATATAAATACCTATAAATATCGATATAAAAAATTATACTTAAAACAAACTAAAATTTACAAAACTAAAGGTAAATAAATGAATCAAAACAAGTTCAAATTGAAACTTTTTTTCTTGAAGTGTAATTGACATAAAGTATTTTTTGAAATTATCATACATTCCATCGCCAACCGACGATAAATCGCCAAATAACGTAATTTTCATTATTTTTTTACGGATACTGAATGGAGGTTCCGCCGAAAATTCTTTTATAAAAGTATATATTCACACTAGAAGAACATTCTGTAATTTTTTCAGATTTTTCGGGGCATGCCCGTATGGAGATCTTCCTTGTTAGATCATATTTTCAAAGTAAAACCGATTAGTTAAGAAGCACTGAGCTATTCAAACTAATCATCTTTTTTATCTTGGTATATAATAATTTTTTGTGTTATGCAACGTTTCCAAATTTTAACAACTATCACAACAACTATTTTAACAATTCAATTAGAAATTTAAATAATACATCTATTTATTTTTTTTATTGTTATATGTGTGTATGTGTTAAGTACTTTTATTTCAATATATATATATATATATATATATATATATGTGACAATTTAAAGTTAGGGGGGCAGAAACATCATCGCCAGGTTTCCTTTTCTCCGTACAGAAGTCATGGCCAGCGAGAAAAAAAAAAACAAAATAAATAAATATAGAAGGTCCAAATAATCATTTCTTGGCTGCTGCAAGTTCATTTTATTAAACTGTAGCTATAATAGAGGGAAAAGCTCCTGTTGCAGACGATATTTTACCGAAAATTCCATCATTATTTCAGCGAGCCGTACTCATGCAAGAGAGCACCCAAGAAATCCTCCTTCTCTTCTCCCTTACCACCTCTCGAGCTTCCTCTTTTAAATCTAAAAAGAAAATTCTAGAACATTCTCTAACCTCAAACCATCATTCTTTTATGTAAACAGAATTCTTGTCCAGCTTCGAGATTAAACACTTCATTCAGACGATAATTTTATTTAAAAAAGAAATGTATTATTTAACCAATTTATAATCGACTCAGGATTTTAAATATCTCAGGCAGACGATTTTTATAGACTATTAATTTTAAGAGAAAAAGAAAAGAAATGAATTTATTGATATGCACACTATCAAAGGTTGACTGAGGGAAAATAAATAAATAGATAAAATAAAATAATGATATTTTTTGAAAGGTATGGTTTTGGAATAAATTTAATAAGACTTTCTTAAAAAGGGTTGATAAAAACATAGAAAAAATTAGTTTTATTTGGAATATTAAGAAATAAAGTTTAATTAAGAATACTTTTAATTTAAAGCCATCTTTTTAAATTTACGCATACTGGAATAAATGATTTTTAAGGCGAATTAAGAATTTATATCGTCTCCATAAAGATTAACAGATTAGGTCTAGAAACAAGATTTTAATTTAATAAGTTGAAGTAAGTACGGAATATTATTATAAGGAAATTAATATAGTGTAAAGGTTAGTTTTGGCGGAAAAAAAATTCAAAATTTGTAATATTATCCCCCCTTTCCAAAACTTTGTATGAAATTGATAGTTAAATAAAACTACAAGTTCAGACAACAGAAATATAATAATGTAGAAAAGTTAAATTTTGGAATAAAACTGTCAAACTGAGAAAGCCAAGTGATGAAAGCAAAGAAAATTAACGCAATATAAAAAATATTAGCGATTTAAAAAAATAGTTAAGAGAAAATTAAATTGAATTAAATTTAGGTAGGAGCATTTCCCTGAAAGAAATACAATAATGTTACAATATCACTTACTATTTATAAGTG
This sequence comes from Maratus speculifer, assembly GCA_964019185.1. Classification (NCBI taxonomy): domain Eukaryota; kingdom Metazoa; phylum Arthropoda; class Arachnida; order Araneae; family Salticidae; genus Maratus; species Maratus speculifer. The sequence continues at coordinate 154,886,596 of OZ025290.1, forward strand.
CATAGGAGATAATACATACAATTAAAGTAAATAAGTTATAAATATTAATAAGCAAGAAATATTAAAAATATAATAAAAACAATAAGAAATCTCCTTCATGAGAGTTTATAGAATTTCAATAATTTCATCAATAGTCTACTAAGAAAGTTCCCTGAATAAAAGTCCTCCGGATCCAGTCTATTAAACAGTATCTCTTCAATAGTCAACTAATTTTTTTCAGTGATATAGTTCATTAAATAAGTCTTTCATTGGATTCCAACATCTTTTCATAATGTACCAAATTTTCAATAATAAATAGTATCACTTCAAAACATTAATAATAAATAATGTAGAAAAATTTAAATAATAATTATAACAATAATAATAAGTAGCATAATAAGACTCCATATCCTAATATTTCTCAATAAGAGTATAATTAATACTAAACTTCATTATAGAAATCATAATAATAATAATAGTAAAACAAGAGTATAATCAAAAGAAAATATCACAATTTGTTTATTATTGATAGGGAAAATATTGGTTGAGAAAAAAAAATAATTACATAGCAACTAAATAATTTTCTTATCTTCTAATAGCATAAGAAAGCATTTTTTGCTAGTCGAAAGTATACATAAAAAAACAACAATAATTGCAAAATCCAAATTAAATTAAATCTAACTATTTAGAAAAGGGACTCTCAACCAGTATTTCCTTACAATAATTCCTCTCTGATACTCTTTTACAAACTTGTCAAATTTGGTTATAAGTTTTCAAATGCCAAATGTAGAATAATATTTTATCTACACATGGTTTATAAACTTTAAAAATAAAAACAAATAGAAATAAAAGTTGTCATTCTTAATTGAGAAATGGAAATAAAAATAGTTTGCTTTTTTGAAAAACTTTTAATATCTGTAGTTTTCACAATCACTGAGTGAAAATCACATATTATGTTATAGGTTTGAGTAGAATCATCAGATTTTATAATTGTTATCACATAAATATCTGCTGAATAAATAGAATAATACTAATGTCAAATAAATGAGTAAATATAGTTAGAACTTAAATACACTTAAAATTAATTTACCAACATCAATTTGAAAGCTTTTACAATCAAAGTGTACACCTTATGCCTGCATAAGGAGCCCACTTTAACCCCAAAAACTCCCAAAAACAAGTAATATTCTTGTTGGCCACCAAGAACATACCTGCTAATGTTGAAAATTATGGTGATAAAATATTTAAAGAATAAGAATTAAAATTTAATCTACGGTCTTGACTTTAGTTTGATCTAGTGATTGTGATTGTATCTGATGTTTTGTTTGTTTTTTGGGTTGCTCATAAAACAATTTAAAATCTTCTGGTGAAAAATAGGGTCTTAATTTAGAAACATGCACAATAACGGAATTCTGTCCTGTCTCATAATTAAATTTATCTATTTCATAAGTTACATCAGAAAGTTTATTTATAATTTTGTATGGTCCAGAGAAAGTAGGTTCTAATTTTCGAGTGTTAGGGTATTTAAATTCTTCATAAATTACAGAGTCTTGTATTTTTAATGGGGATTCGACAAAATTATTTTGAGGGCTTTGTCTACTGGTGTTGTATACATTTTAACTGCCTCTCACAGAACCATTACTCACTTTTTTTTTTTTTTTTAATCTGAATCAGAATTATCGTGAAATCGCGACTATATATAGCTGTTAACTTTAACCAGAAATTTTATCTAATAAAATAGAAATTATAAATATCATAGTTATACCTTAAATTGGGATCAACTTTTTAATTCTATTATTTTATAAATCATAAACAGATTCAAAAAATTTAATTATAGTTAATTTCTTACTTAAAATCACAAAATTTACTGAAAAAATTAATCATATTTAGCAGTCAAAACTCTAGCAACAGCTTTGTACAGTTCCATCTTTCTTACTGAATTTAAATAAATTATAAGAATCCGGGAACCAAAGCTCACTGTCACCAGAAATTCTAACAAATAAAGGAGAAAACGTAAATGCTAACTTAGTTTTCTAGCTCAAATGTTTAGTAATAGGAACATCATCATAAAAATACTGCATTCTGAGAATAGTTCTTGATAACAAACAAATATCAATAAATTAGAAAATGTACTTTTATATTTCATTATTATTACAAACTTATCTTTAAAAATGCATAAAAATATCATAATAGTCTTTTATATGCAACAGTAATTATCTTAAGAACATCCTACTCCTCAATTAAATCCTTAAGAACAAAAATGTTTCAATCTCCAACAAATAATAATGATAATAATAATACTCATAAATAGATTAATAAATAAGACTCAAAGAAAAACAAATTGATAATAAATAAATAAACCTCACAAACAGAGAATAAATAATCTACACAAATACATAAAAAGGATACAAATAACACTTAATTAATTCTGAAAAAAACTCACTGATAAGAAGAAATTCTCAAGATGATTCTAGGGGGGACAAGAACCCAAGGGCGGATCTGGAGAGTCCTCAAGGGGAGGGCGATTTTAGAAATTTGGAGACTCGACTTTAATGCGTGCGTCGGGGCTAATTTTTTCACTGCGGGACATGTTACTTTTATTTTTTGCTGCGGGTCGGGTCTGGGTCCGGTCGACTTCTAGTTTTTGCTGTGGGTCGGGTCTGGGTCCGGTTGACTTCTAGTTTTTGCTGTGGGTCGGGTTTGGATCCGGTTGACTTCTTTTCTTTTGCTGCTGGTCGGGTTAACTAATGTTTATGTTGTGTATCACATTAGCAGGATTAGCAGGTGTTTTTATTCAGAAACTATGGCGTAATCCATTTTTTGATAAGCAGTTTAAGAAAATACTGTGAAAATTATCGTTTTGAATAGAATTTCTGGAAGCGACAGCATGAGAAGGTAGAAAAATCCGCAATCATTTGACGTGCGAAGAGAAAACTGCGCTCGGGGCAAAGCAAAATGTGGCGCCCCCCCCCCCCTCCGATCCAACTTTTTCTTATAACAGGCCAAAAATTACGCTGGTAGCATCAATTTGGCGCCCCCTAAATTTCCACGCCCGGGCCGACCGCATCCTTCGTCCCCCCCCTTTCGCAAGGCATTGTATATTGTCTGTCCTACACATCTTGAGAACAATTAAGTCTAGTTCCAACCCGGCTCGTCTATATGTAGAAAAACAATGCAAGCCTGATCTCGGGCCGGTACAAGCCTGCTATATATATATATATATATATATATATATATATATATATATATATTAAACCCGGGTTACACACAATATAATTCTCCGATGCTAATCTCTACACTGTAAAAGTTAGATTTCTGTATTGGTGCTGCCAAACTAGTTTCGACTGATGACGAACATTTATACTTATTCTCATTAAACCCATATAATTGAAAATAGCTCATATTTTAACGTTCCTGCTTACATCTTTACAAAGGGCCAGTGAGCCCGCAGTTTTTTTTTTTTGGGGGGGGGAGGGGGGATCCAGTGGCGTAGCTAAGGGGGGGGCAAGGGGGGCGGTCGCCCCGGGCACCGAGGCCAAGGGGCGCCAAATTAAAAGAGGTTTAAATTGAAATTATCTCACATACTTTGACAATAAATAAAAAAAATTCTTTTTTATTTCGTTTTTGCATGTGTTTATGAATGTTCTCTTTAGTAAGATACTTTGTTATATGCAAATAATAAAGAAAAAAATGTTTCTAAAGGGATGGCTCAATGCACTTTGTATTTAAGATACGTAAATGAATTGAGGCGCAAAAGGATCAATGGGGAGCCAAATTGAGGAGCTTTAGACCGAAATTCTTTCACATACTTTGACGATAAATAAGAATTGTTGACTTTTTTTTGTGAGTATGCGTGTGTGTATGAATGTTTTAAAGGAATTTGGTGAAGGTGGGAAAAATGGAGAGATCCATGATTGTCAATCACTGATGGATATTTTTAACTGTTTATCCTCCAGTTTATATATCAAAAGGCCTGTTGGTGACTCGTAGTCATATTTTTTTCATGAAAAGAACATTTTTCCTTTGCATACTGATCACCCAGCCGATGATTTTTCCAAACGAACCGCGAATGTTTAAAGCCTCTATTCATAAAAAAAACCTTCATATATAAAAAACCCTCTCAGAAATGAATCCCTGGTATGTATCTCCGCTGTCTTCGGCAGCGTAGACTGTAAGAAAAAAAAAACCCGGACGATTTTACCGAAATTGCATTGGTAATCTTGACACCAGTACATTTTACTGCTTTATAACGGAATTTTTGAGAATCTTTTCCAGAAATTTTTTCGGTTTTTTGGGGGGAGAGGGGGAGATTTCGAATTTATGGAAATGCTTCCATTAAAAACAGTAAATTGTACTGGCATCCCGATTACCAGCACAATTTTCGTAAAATTGTCCGTTTTTTTCACCCGGTGTAGACCTGGCGTGCTACGCACGCATTTGTAACCATTTAAAAATCCATTGATGTTTACCTCTTTCAAAATAAATCTCTTGCACGGGTCCTTGCTGTTTACGTTAGAGGTCTGCACGGGTCGGAATTTCCATTCTCGAGCCCGGCCCGGTCTGAAAGAAAGTTATTTTGACTTGGCCCGATGCAGTTTCTTACTATTTCGGAAAATTTCAGATTTTTATTATATAATTAAGATTTTAAAAAATATTGCAAGCATATTTATAGGATGATTTTACAGTATATTTTACAAGAAATACACTACAGAATTACTAATGATTACTTACTTAGATTCTTAGATTTTCAACAACCAAATAAAGATTCATTAAAAATGTACTGTGTTTAATAAAAAAAAAAAAAAAATAAATAAGGAAAGTTAAAAACACTATAATTCTTGAAGCTGTATAATAAACAGTAGGAAGATTTATGAAAATATTTCCAGATCATTTATTAAAAATTTTCTCAAATCCAAAGCAGTTACTTTCGGATACATTTCTGAAATCATTTCTCTTCGGAAACGCATAAGATTAGCAAGTGTTTTTATGCAGAAACTATCAAATCGAATGACATCGAATGACTTGTTTTTTTTATACAAGCAATTTAAGAAATTTAACGTTTTGAATTGAATTTCCGGAAGTGACAGCATGGGAAAAGAAAAAAATCTGCAACCACATTACAAGAGTCTCTTATATTTCTACAAGTATATACAAGTATCTTATTTACCAAAAAAGGAAAACGCTATATTATTCCAAATCCTTTCAATAGTCAGGTTTGTCAATTTTATTATACCTATACAGTTAAAAATTAGTCAGAAAATGTGCCAAACTTTCACGTTGTTGAACAACGAATTTAAGAACCACCTATAAGTACATTCCCAAAGATTACGGTAACATAAATTCTTTATCACTTATAGTACTTTTACAAATCATGTTGTCTGCACAACACAATTTGTGAACAATTAAGTCTAATTATGGCCTGGCTCGACTATACGTAGAAAAATAATGTAAGCGTGATCTCGGACCGTCACGAGTCTGCTAAAAGGATATTAAGTCCGAGTTAGAGAAAAAGTAACAGTCCAATGTCGATCTCTACACTGTACAAGTTTCATTTCTGTTTTGGTGTTTAGGATTGGCTCGTGACGCAGACTTATACTTATTCTCGTTAAAGCCATATTCGTGGAAAATAGCTCATATTTCATCGTCTTTGCTGAAATCTTTATAAAGAGCCGGTAGGCCCGCTAACTTTTCTTATCAGTTCGGGCCGGCCCGCTAGAAAATTCGGAACGGGCCTCGGTCCAGGGCCGGGCTCGTGCAGATCTCTAGCCTACCCCATAGATTTCTAGCGTTCCCATATAGTATAGGTGTGCAGCACACGCTCTGAAAATTTGTAAAGAATCGTAAGATGAGTTGATAGATAAAAATTCTGCAGAAACAATGTTGCCAGCGGGCTACATTTTGTAATTCGGATTTTTTTATTGCCACAACTTTTTTGAAATTGTAAAATTCGTCTTATTTAATGACATTTATTAAGGCGAAAACAAGGGAAATTTTGCCATTTAAAAAAAATGGTGCCAATGAAGAAATCGGAATTTTTAAAAAAATAGCCCATTGGCAATTCTGCCCAGAAATCGGGTACTTGAAACTTCAGATAAAAATATTCCCTGGCGGTGAAGGTAAAATTAAAAATTGTAAAGACAATTGAAAACCAAGTTGGATGAACAAAACCCACTTGAAATTGGGTTTGAGAATATGCCTTTCGCATTGGAAGGTGGAGCTAAAGCTGTAATAAAATCATATGCTAATTTGCATGAATCAATCTCCGTTGAAATCTGGCCCACAAAATGCGAGAAAAGAATTCGATGTTAATTTTGACTAACATAAATATAATTCGTTGTTAACAGAACACACTGATAATCTTCGATTAAGCTGATAAAATGTTTTTATATATAATTTATAAATTAATTTATAAATCAAAAGGCCGGTTTGGCGACTTGGAGTCACGTTTCTGGTATCAAAAGAACATCTTTTATTTGTATACTAGCTGACCCGTCCGTCGATTTTTCCAAACGAAATGATCAAATAGGGGGTGCCAAATTTAGGGAAGCTTTAAACCGAAGTTATTTTATATATTTTGACATAAATAAGAATTGTTGAACTTTTCTTTTGTATTTGTGCAAAGTTTAATAATTAAGTCGATTGCCTATATGTCATATAGTCTCTGATCCACCAATTTTTGGAAATTAGACGGAGGTGTCGGCAAGAAAATGATCTCTTTTTAGTTTAGTTATTAATGAATATTCATCTTTTGGTTCTGGAAAAATATTTTAAAAAAATTATCGATCAATTTTCAGAAAATTTATGTACAGGTTTAAAATATTTTTTTACGTGTGCTCTGAAATTTTCGAATCGATATCTTAATTATTTTTCTTAATTTTAGCTGATTAGTGAAAATTCTTAATTTATTCCGTTTCAGCTATGGAATCAAGTTCATATGGGCATTCGGTTTTTGTGAAAAGAAATCGCTTTTTTGATGAGTTTTTTTATTAATATTATCTATTAATTACCAAAAATTAAAAAATCTGAGTCTCATGAGAATCAGGATCTGCTTTTGACTACCCTCACTCAAGTTTTCACATTTGCACGTACGCTGAACATTTCAAGCCATTTCTGTCAAATTTTTTTACCGATGACTTTGATTAGTCTCTTGCTCATTGAATCTATCAAATCACGCAAAGTACTCAATGAAGCAAAGATCAATACAGTTCCAGCAGTTTACAATAGTATTCATGAAATCTAACTTCGAATTGAATTGTCGTTCATTTCTGTAAATATTTCAGGCTAAAATTCCCTAAAGATTTTCTGTTACATTCAGATCGGGGATACCAGCTGGCCTTTGAAGGCATTTCACCTGATTAGCTTCCAATCAAGATTTAGTTAACTTTGTAACATGAAGGGAAGCATTATCCTGATGAAATGTCCAGTCTCCTAAGTTATAAGAGGAGCAATGGGTAATAAATTATCTTCTAACATGTCTTGATACATAACTGAATTAATTTTGTTATGTATGAAAACAACTGGTGAGTGGTTCCACAGGCAGCAAATGCAGCCCCAACCATTACCGAGCCACCTCAAAATTGACGCTTTAAAAATAATTGAGGTTCTGTCGTAAGTCATGCCAAAAATATTTATAGACGTCGAGTCCATTGAAATTAATATTTGTGGTGCTTAGAGAGAGGGAGTTTTCCTTTATTTATATTTTTTTCTATCTTAGCGTATATGCATTAGAAAAGACTATGCCTACATCTATCTATGTGAGGAATAACTGGGAAAATAATGGAAAAAAAATAATTTGACTCGATAAGCTCTATATTGACCTATCGCGTTTATTCCGTTGCTGCATCTTACAGTCATCTCTGCAAGTTCGATCGGGGGTCCTAGGAGCCATTTACGTGAATCTCAGGACTTACATGATAGTCGTAGGTTGTGCATTGTGCATGCATCTCAGATGGGAAAATCTAATCTTTTTTCATGCGAGTTCTTGTTAATAAGTTCGGGATTGTAATATTTTTCTATCAGGGGGCGAATCTGTCAGTTTTGGAGAAATGTTTAGTTTAATTAATTAATTAGCTCTTGATTGACATTTGGTCAAGAATCGCTCAATTTCCAGGATCTTTGATGTACAAGGTTTACCGATTGAATATTCGTCGCATAAATTAATATAATTTCGTATGCAGCGTTTTCTGCAGTTTATATATTAACCATCGATTTATTCTGTTGAGCTGATCCAAAGTGTCAGACCAGATTGTGTGATCGTCGAGGTTAATTGGGCGAATTAGTCCTCCAGTATTCGTCCGGGATGGTTCGGTTGGAAGAGCATTCGCGGTTTCAGCCAATACACCCCTGGTTCGAATCCTGGACCGGACTTTTTTCACCCACTAGGAAAATTTACATTCTGTGAAAACTATAAATCTTTAATAATCGGGTTCCACACATTTTAGTTTCATATGTTTATGTAATCAGCTAAATCCTTAAAAACAAGGAAAAGTGATGGCTTCTTTTTCTCCCGGTACAAGCCAAAGTAAGGCATTTTCTTCTCTCGAGGGAAATTATTGTAGTTATTTTCTTATTTTTCGGGGGGGGGGGGGGGGCGCAAAATTTCTCCCTGCCCCGGGCGCCAAAATACCTAGCTACGCCACTGGGGGGATCGGCCCATATGGCCCTTCAATTTTTTTGCCGGCTCGTCCCGTTTATTTTGTTGATTGGCCCGGCCTGTTGGAAAAATTATTCTAATTTTGCTGGCCCGTTAGAAAATTCGTAACCATTTCGCCGACTCGGACAGGCCCGGGCACATGCATACGTCTAGGCTGGGTCGGACACGGACCGAAATTTAACTTCTATTCCGAGCTGAACCCCGACCAGGGAAATTTTGGTCGGTGCGGACTAGAGATAAATTTGGGCTATTATTCCACAGCCCGGTCCCGCGTGAGGCAGAAACATTTTGCGGCATCAAGAGCAAAATCCGATAATGAAAATATACAGTAGAAAAAATTGCATAATACTTAAAAAAAATGTTCCAAAAGTAATTATAATTTTAAAGCTATTTTTTTATATTAAAAAAAGGCTGTTAAACGAAAAATTAAATTTAATATTATCAAAAGAATAGTTTGATGTAAAATGAAAATATACTTTACGCATAAAAGGATTCTCATATGTTGTCTCTGTTTTAGTAAAAAAATATTATGGACAATGGACATGTTAATGAAGTGTGTTTCATGAATAAATGCATGGAACCTGTAGAAAATACTGTCTACTATCGGTCAAATCGAACAACATTTTTAAATTTTCTGTAAAAAATGCACATTTTTAACTATAACCATTTCATTCTTCATAACAAGCCTTCGTTATAGCATGACCCAAAAAATAACCTCAAATTAAAATTTTTAAAGTTCAACACTTTTTTAGTAACAGAGGAAACACTACTCGATCGCAAGAATATGGTAAATACATTTACTTACCGCTACGGCATCAGCAGAGATCCCAAAAGAAATGATAATTACTACAGTTATTTCTATATGAAAAGCGATTACGACTTGTATACATTGCATACACTACAAATTTAAATTATTCGGTAACCGCAAAATAAAATCAAAAGAAAATATTCTTTTCGCGTTACATGTCTAAATAATAATAATAATAATAAAAGATCCAATTGCAAAATAATCTCTGCCACAAACAAAAATCGAACTAAACACAAATTCATTATTCCCGCCTTTTTTCGTAGGCGCCAGATCGGCGGTCGTCGGCAATGCTTGAACATAAATCTACAGATGTAGATATGACTAATTATTTTTTTTGTTTTGTTTTTTTAATAGCATTCAAATACTAAAAAAAAAAAATTGTGCCTCTTTTTCATTTTTATCAAAATAGCAAGACATTGATTTGAAAAGGAATAAGTACTAATTTTTAAGAGGAAAAAAAGTTTTTTACATTTTTCTATTCATCGATAAATAAAATTTTCAGATTTCAGAAAAAATGAGTCCGAATCAATAGACCAACATAAAAACAGAGCACGATCTCGTATCGGACATGGGCTAAGTCTGAACCTGTGACATCTCTAAAGCAGACATCTAAGAAGAATGACTCCAGGCCAGACTCGATCTGGAAGAAAAATAAGTCAGACCCAATCCAAATCAGCAGAAAAATAATGATCATGATAGTATCAAATAAATGACGGGCGAGTTCTGAATGCGGTAAGACCAGACACAGTCCGAGCCTCGCGAACTTAAAAAGGCGCGGTCCGGGGGGGGGGGGGCGCTGAATTCTAGTTAGGATCTAACTCATTTCTTGCAAGGATGCATGTATTTTTGGGAAACTTTTATTGCCAAAGAAGTGAAGACGATCGCCTCCTCAGACCCGCCATTGGGCCCGACCCAAATCTGCAGAAAAATAATTATCACGATACTGCCCGGTTCTGAAAGCGAGAAGACCTGACCCAGCCCGAGCCTCGCGAAATTAAAAAGGCGCGGCCCGCCCCGGACTCGAGTTAGGCTTCATTTCCTGGGAGGATGCATGTCTTTTTAGGAAACTGTTATTAGCCCAAGGGGGGGGGGGAGATCGCCCTTTCGCCTTGAAAAATGCCAAGGCGCATTTTCATTGAATCTGCCAATGGCGGATCTAAGGATTGCGATCGTCCTATCGTCCCCCCCGCCCCTAGATCCGCCATTGGTTCTCCTCCCTTAGGCGCGGCGCACATTGAGATGCAGCTGCCACGCGCAGTTGAAGCGACATTGCTCGGGAAAAAACTACGCGGGGCAGGGTGTGCGCATATTACGACTCAGTTTTCCGTCACGTTCGCTTGCTGACGTACGCGTGTGAAACAAGTTTCGTTTTGCATTTTATATACAAGAAACAACTATTTCTTTCTTGGGATTTTTTAAATATTATTTTGTGAATTGTTACCTTCAATACAATTTTTAATTCTAAAAATATACTTAAAGTGTAATTTACCTTTCTTTGATGTAATAATTTTCTTTTAAAGTATTAAAAATGTATTCATTATTTATTCTCATACTGAGAAAAAAATGAAACTATTCATGATAGATAAAATAACAAATATTAAATATGCTATTAATGGATCCCTCCAAAATTTTTAGTTTATAAAAAAATAACCAATAAAAAGTATTTTTTTTTTCTTTAACACTCTTTTTCATGTTTCATATAGAAAATAATGTTTCACACCATTACTGTTTCCGTTGAAAATTTTAATAAATGAGCTAAATTGGTGGTTTTATTTAATTTATATCTTATTTATTTTCTTGCAAAAAATGCATGTTTTAATTCTGATCTGCTGCGTTATAATTTATTTAATATGAGTAATAAAATATTTAATATTAAGTCAGATTTTTTTTATCATTACTTTGAAAAATAGAATATAAAATTTAATTTCATGTAATAAAAACCATTTGCAAAGTTTCGTTTAATTTTAAAGTTTTAGAACCAGTTTCCATTACAGGAATGTTGGTCAACTTTCAGTAATGTTTATAGTACTTATTGATTTAACTGATATGCTAATAATAAAATTTAATATTTTAATCATACTTACCATAATGTATTAAGGATAATTTTTTAGGTTTTTTCTTTTTTTCTTTTCTTTTTCTTTTCTTTTCTTTTTTTTTTTTTTTTGTTAGCCAGGTTCCAGTGATATAATCATATACATATCACTGGCACCCAAGTAACCATAAAGTACCCCCTCCCCCCTCCCTATAGTTAGTTATTTTCAATAAATTTCATGTTATTCTTAAATTTTTATATTGAACAAGATTTTTTGAAAATAATTATTACTCTAAAATATAAAACAGAAAACTTAATTTTATATAATAGCCATTTTACAAAATTTCATAGTATTTTTCTCGGGTAAATGAAAAGAACTCCCCCCCCCTCCCTATAATTAGTTATTTTCAATAAATTTCATGTTATTCCTAAACTTTTATTTTGAACAAGATTTTTTAAAATAATTATTACACTAAAAAAATAAAACAGAAAAATTAATTTTATATAATAGTCATTTACAAAATTTCATAGTATTTTTCTCGTGTAAATGAAAAGAACTCCCCCCCCCCCAACCTATAAATAGCTATTTTTAATAAACTTCTTGTTATCCATAGAAATTTTTACTCGACAAAATTAATCTACAATTTTTTTTTTTTTTTTTTTTTTTTTTTTTTTTTTTTTTATTTAACAAGATTTTTTGAAAATAATTATTACTCTGAAAAAAAAAAAAAAAAAAACAACAGAAAACGTAATTTTATGTAATATTAGCCATTTACAAAATTTGGCCCTGAAATAATCTTCATGGTATTATATAAAACGGGAAAAGCGCGAACAGCTTTCAATAATTTTTTCTTCCATTTTCATCAAACACGCGAGACACTCGCACTCGAAATGCTGGAAACTGTGTTCGAAATACAAGTGGCAGGCAGGACCTGCGTCAGAAAAACTGCGCGTGACTCAATATGCGCTCTTCTATTCATTTCAATGCTTTACAAAATCGCGTGACGTGGGAACCTGCCCCGCGCTTGTTGACTGCGTCTCAATGTGCGCCTTGGTTTATGGTCTGGTTCGATCTTAGACCGAGCGTTTACCTCAAGGAAGAACGAAATCCACGCCAGGCTCGCCCTGAAAAGAAAAGTGTGGCTCGATCCGCTCTACAGGAAAAAGTAAGACTCGATCCGCCCCGGTTCTTAAAGTGTAAAGACCTGACCCAGTTTCGTGACTTAAAAATGGCGCGGCCCGACTCGGGCAGCGCCGGTCTCGAGTTTAAGTCCAATCCTTTTTCCTTGCGGGCATCTTTTTTAGACTCTTTACTGGGCTCAAAGGGGGGGGGGCGATCGCCCCATCGCCCCCCCCCCCCTTAGATCCGCCATTGCAAGAACACTGAAATTATCCAAGTAATCAGCAACCGATGTTCAGTTGTCCCTGTAAGTTTTTTTTTTTTCTTTTTCTTGTCATCACTATGAGTAATACCTAAAATCATTGATCCAATATTTAGGCGGCAACAAGATGAATGTCAATCATCGTGGAACTTCTTTAATAAAGCTAACAAAATCTTTTAGAGTAGTGTCTTTCCAAGCATAGATTTGAAGCACTTTAGAAAGAACATTTTCTTTTACTTTAATTAAGTAAGACATTACGGCGATTTTGGCACAAGAACATTCACGAGAAGTCGATTTTCGGCGATTCGCAAAGCTATCATCATTTCGTTCCACAGCAGACTCGATTAGCAAGCTGAAAATACCATATAGAATGTCCTTCAGAACATTCGAACTTCGGCGATTGCATGTTCTTCTTCGTTCCATAGCAAATTTCTTTAAAATCCGAAAAAGGCAGCACAGACATTAGCGATCCACAGTTTTTATAATCGCTTCATTCCATAGCAAATTTCTTAAAAATCCGAAAAGACAGCACAGGCATAAGCTATCCTGTCGGACTTTTGAATAGATTGTGACAATTTAAAGTAAGGGGGGCAGAAACATCATCGCCAGGTTTCCCTTTCTCCGCACAGAAGTCATAACCAGCGAGAAAAAAAAAAATAAATAAATAAATGTAGAAGGTCCAAATAATCATTCCTTGGCTGCTGCAAGTTCATTTTATTAAACTTAAGCTAAAATAGAGGGAAAAGCTCCTGTTGCAGACGATATTTTACCGAAAATTCCATCATTATTTCACCGAGCCGTACTCATGCAAGAGAGCACCCAAGAAATCCCCCTTTTCTTCTCCCTTACCACCTCTCGAGCTTCCTCTTTTAAATCTAAAAAGAAAATTCTAGAACATCTCTAACCTCAAACAATCATTCTTTTATGTAAACAGAATTCTTGTCCAGCTTCGAGATTAAACTCTTCATTCAAACGATAATTTTATTTAAAAAAAATATTATTTAACCAATTTATAATCGACTCAGGATTTTAAATATCTCAGGCAGACGATTTTTATAGACTATTAATTTTAAGAGAAAAAGAAAAGAAATGAATTTATTGATATGCACACTATCAAAGGTTGACTGAGGGAAAATAAATAAATAGATAAAATAAAATAATGATATTTTTTGAAAGGTATGGTTTTGGAATAAATTTAATAAGACTTTCTTAAAAAGGGTTGATAAAAACATAGAAAAAATGAGTTTTATTTGGAATATTAAGAAATGAAGTTTAATTAAGATTACTTTCATTTAAAGCCATCTTTTTAAATTTACGCATACTGGAATAAATGATTTTTAAGGCGAATTAAGAATTTATATTGTCTCCATAAAGATTAACAGATTAGGTCTAGAAACAAGATTTTAATTTAATAAGTTGAAGTAAGTACGGAATATTATTATAAGGAAATAATTATAGTATAAATGTTAGTTTTGGCGAAATTTTTTTTTTTAAATTTGTAATATATATATACAGGGTGTCCCTAAACTCATGGTATATACGCTAGGGGGTGATAGAACACATCAAGACAAGTAATAGTAAATAGGAAACAAAGGTTCCCAAACGTTTTCCAAAAGAGATAGCCGTCATTAAAGTTTGGGGTCCAAAATTTCAAATACACATAAAAAACGGAAAAATTGGTCGATTGATTTGCGATTTTCACTAAAACTATTCTTTATGTTGGTATTTTCTTAAAAATAAATTATAAAGATACATTTCGAAAAATGCCGATAGAGGGCGCTTTAGACTTTGAAGTAATAAAAAACTATTTTTTTCCGTGTTTTTTTGCATCTCATTAAATGGTTTCGTAAGCTTAGACTTAAACTTAAATTTTGAGCTCAAAATCTGAATAGTTGGGAGTCGTTAAGTAGCACAAACTGAACTTTGTTCAGACGGTTCAAATTTCAAATGATTATAAAAAACGGAAAAATTGGTCGATTCGTTTGCGGTTTAAATTAAAACTATTCTTTAAGTCAGTACCTTCTTGAAAATAAATTTTAAAGATAAATTTCAAAAAATTCCGTTAGAGGGCGCCTTAAACTTCAGAGTACCCAACAATTAATTTTAACCATTATTTTTTTGTATCTAATTAAATGCTTTCCAAAACTTATTAAATGTTTTCGAAATCTTAGATTTAACTTAAATTTTGAACTCAAATTCTGAATTGTTGGGAGGAGTTAAGAAGCGAAAACTGAAGTGTGTTCAGGAGTTGAAATTTAACCCCCCCCCCCCCTCGAACAGAGTTCACTTTTGCGCTAATTAAACACTCGCAACGATTCAGAATTTGATCTCAAATTTTAAATCTAAGCATTTGAAAGCATTTAATGAGATTTAAAAAAAAATAAAGGTTAAAAATAGTTGTACGCTACTCCAATGTCTAAGGCGCCCTCTATCGGCATTTGTTGAAATTTATCTTTAAAATTTATTTTCAAGAAAACACTGATTTAAAGAGTAGTTTCAGCAAAAACCGCAAACGAATCGACTAATTTTTCCGTTTTTTATAATCGTTTGAAATTTAAACCTTCTGAACACAGTTCAGTTTGTGCTACTTAAGCACTTCCAACTATTCAGATCTTGAGCTCAAAATTTAAGTTTAAGTCTAAGTTTACGAAAACATCTAATCAGACGCAAAAAAAAAAAAAAAAAAAAAAAAAAAAAAAACGTATAAAATAGTTGTTCGTTACTCCAAAATCTAAAGCGCCCTCTATCGGCATTTTTTCAAATTTATCTTTATAATTCATTTTCAATAAAATGCCGACATAAAGAATAGTTTTAATGAAAACCGCAAATCAATCAACCAATTTTTCTGTTTTTTATAATCATTTAAAATTTAAACCCTCTGAACACTGTTAAGTTTGTGCTACTTAACCACTCCCAACTATTCAGATTTTGAGCTCAAAATTTAAGTTTAAGTCTAAGCTTACGAAACCATTTAATGAGATGCGAAAAATCACGGCAAAATTTTTTTTTCATTAGTTCAAAGTCTAAAGCGCCGTCTATCGGCATTTTTCAAAATTTATCTTTATAATTTATTTTCAAGAAAATACCAACATAAAGAAGAGTTTTAGTGAAAACCGCAAATCAATCGTCCGATTTTCCCGTTTTTTGTGTGTATTTGAAATTTTGGACCCCAAACTTTAATGGCGGCTATCTCCTTTGGAAAACGTTTGGGACCCTTGGTTTCCTATTTACTATTACTCGTCTTGATGTGTTCAATCACCCCCTAGCGTATATATCATGAGTTTAGGGACACCCTGTATATAGGGAAAAATCTTGTGTTTTCGATATCCCAAATTCACGATATTCCCAAATTTCGATATCCCATCTACATTGAATCGAGCGCCCCCGCATTAGTCGGCGAGGGCGAGTCTCATAACCGAAAGTAACGAGAGAGCAGAGGGGGCAGGTACCCTGAATTCCAGGCGAGGGGTATATTAAATAAAAATTTTCTTTGTTGTTTTTTCCTTTTTTTCCGATTCTGTTTTCAAGATTTAAATGAATTTATATTTGACAAAGCTGATAACGTAGTTCAGTATAATATATTTTATGATTATATTTTTAAAATACGTCAGCTATTTAAAACTTAATAAAATTATCTTTGCAAATTTAATTTGCGCAACAGGAGGAGGGGGGACCAAAATCCATGTTTGCCCCGGTGCAAAAAAGACTAGCTTCGGCCTGGCGAGTCTCCGATCTGCGGAAAAATGATCCAGAAAGTTTTCCAGAATTAGGAATAGATTATGGAATGATTGGTCTGCCTCCGCATTTCTTGATACGATATGAGCAGTGGCGGGTTCCCACTCGTCATTTTGGCATCACTATCACGTCATCGAGTAAAGAGATGAAATTGGTTCCAAATTAAAGGTAAAACTATGAGGTTTCCCGATCCAGAGCCGAGAGGCTCCATGAGTCCAACAGGGAGGTCACGAAACCTCCGATTCAGGAGGAACCAAGTGACGTCCGGCCACTACGACAGAGTCGCTGTCGGCCAGGAACAACATGCAGGGACACCAGGTACACGACCCAAGTGTCGTAGCTCGGCGGATTACCAACCACAGCCACCGAAACAACACCACCCTCGCCCCACCAGCTGACACCGATGCCAATGTAGCAAGCGATGTAGCGAAAGCTGCCTGAGCACACCGCTGATCAACGGACCAGCCTTCAGGGAGGACTTACAGGAAAGCTACTCGAGTTCTCGTTACGTACAAGAAAACCCTGAAAAACCTTGTATAGTCGCTTCGTCCGAATCGCGCCCACAAATGGCCTCGGACTCCTCTTATAGAATAGTGCGTTTGAACGATTTGGAAATCTTGCGTTCTAAAAATCTTCGGAACAAGACGGCCGAGAGCTCAATTGCCCCGGCGACCCACTCGATCCAATGTCTGTCAAGAGATCGCTGACTATCTCAACGATGCCCTTCCTGCTGTCATGATCAAAGCAAAGATCAGTAAGCGTTCGAGTGTGGAAGTTTGATGGGAAACTCTTTTCCCTGATGGACCTCCACAGGTAGGGGCATCCTGGAGGGGGGGGGTATAGGGGGTGCGGTACCCCCCCTCGAAAAAATCAGTCGGAAAATTTCGCTTTTAAACGGTAAAACAATACACTTAATTGAAAAAAAAAAGGTATTTATATATAAAATCTTATATATTGAAAAAAACGAAAAAAATCAGTCGAGAAAAGGCACGTTTAGTCCGAAAAATGTTATTTACTATAAGACTTAGAATTTAGAAAAACAAAAAAATCAGTCGGAAAAATGATATTTACCTATAAGGACTTACAAATTGGAAAAATGTTCGTTTAGTCGAAAAAAAGTGATTTACTAATTGGAAAAGCAAAAAAATCAGTCGGAAAAATTCCCGTTCGATAGGAAAAATGGGTTAAAACGTTTAATCGGGAAAATGGTATTTACCTATAAGGACTTACAAATTTGAAAAGTGAAAAAGGCAGTTGGAAAAGTTCCCGTTTGATCGGAAAAATGTACGTTTAGTCGAAAACATATAATATTAAATCACAAAAACTTATGAATTGGAGACATTTTTTTTTTATTATAGTTTTTAATAATAAGAAAAAAAGTTAATTTTGAACAAAGAAAACTTATATAAATTTGTTCTTAGTCGGAAATATTTCAGATTTTCTTTTTTTGATAAAACTATACAGATAAACTTTGATTTGTCGAATATTGTGAACTCAAAAACCTCGATTTGACAAAAAAAAAAAAAAAAAAAAAAAAAAAAGAAAAAAGAAAAAAAACTTAGATACATATCTCATACATACCATATTAATATTATATAAAACCTTTATATTTTGATCTAAAACCTTGATAATCCGATTTTGTTTTCGTGCACTTTAACTTCAAAAATCGAGATTCTGCTGTATTCCCTGAAAATTTTTTCTTTAGTGCGGAAATTTTAAGATATGCTGATTGAAGTGATGAAACTTCTACTTTTTCTCCAACTTTAAATTTAGTTCGAAATGTGTATCACTGAATTTAGATGATATCCAATGAAAATTAAAAAATGAATTGCAAATATTTAGAGTTTTTCCTTATCAGTCTTTATATTTTCCAAGCTACACGAATTTAATTTTTAATCGAAAATAATTATGGTTTATTTTTTCTACTAATAATTCTTTTAATGTGAATTTTGTTTACTTTGCGTAATTTTAATGAAAATTGATTCATAAAAATTGAAAACACCCAAATACTTTGAATTTTTACCGCGAATTAATCTGGATATTTTTCAATCTATATGACTTTACTTCTATAAGACATAATTCGTTCGTTTTCTTTTTGTTTAATCAATTATATTCTATTGTTTTCTTCATACAACTACATTTTTCTTAGTCGAAAAAAAAACAGAGATGACACCAAATTTTTTGTCAGATTTAAAGTATGTCATTAGAAAGAATTATAAACTTAAATAAATAAATAAAACGCATCTTTGACAAATTTTTGTCTTTAAAATAGTCCTCGAGCAACCAAATTTCATTTTTACTCATAAAAGAAATGCTAAAAGGATTTTAAATGATTGCTAAAATTATTAAATTGATTTTTAAAAAAGATTGAACATTATTTTCTCTGCCAGATAATGCTTTGCCACCCTCAGACGATTGAACCCCTTCCCATGTATCAGTTACAAAATAAAACTACGCTTGCGCCACAATGGGCATACCTACGAATCCCTTTTACAACAGGTCTTCTTAATATCTAACTTCATTCTACTTAAATCATTAGTATTCTAGCTCAT
Organism: Maratus speculifer; assembly: GCA_964019185.1. Lineage (NCBI taxonomy): Eukaryota > Metazoa > Arthropoda > Arachnida > Araneae > Salticidae > Maratus > Maratus speculifer. The sequence goes on from OZ025290.1 coordinate 154,905,737, forward strand.
CATCATATAGCACGAAATTGTTAAGGACGTTAATTGTTATATGTTGCTACTGCTGAGAATATTTTTGTATATATTTAATAATTCAATATTTTCTGTATCAATTATTCCACCACCTAAATGAAAAGAACAAAAAATGCAATGCAAGTTGCGTAGTTCGATTTTGTTGAGGCATCGTTTTATAGATCAACTGGCCATACTTCAGCAGTCGTTTTAGGTAAGAACGTGAAATTCAAGAAAATATATCTGCTAAACAAATAATTAATAACGTATCTTAGTATATTAGAAATTCTCCCCCTAAAGAGGTGAAGGACGTCGAAATTTTTTGAATATTTGGTATATCTCATACCTCGTTTTAAGTAGAAGTGTGGAATTAATGAAAACAAAATTACTAAAAAATAAACGCGTATTTCAGGACTTTAGAAATTGTCCTCTAAGTGAGTTAAAGGGAGTCAAAAATTTAAAAACATTTGGGCATATCCGGGCAGCAGTTTAGTAGGAGCATGAAATTCAAGATAACAAGCTAATTTAAAAGTAATTTAACATGCATTTGAGAGATTTTAGGAATTCTTCTGCATTTAAGAGGATTAAAGAGGGAGGGGATATTGAAACTCTTAGATCATTTTGCAATATTTCTGTTTTAGATTAATGATGAGTTCAGAATAACTAATCTACTGAAACATACTTAAAGGTATATTTTATTGATTATGGAAATTCTCAAGTAGTGAGGTTTAATGGGATGGTAGTAAGTTATAGGCCGTTTCAACATTTCTAAGCACAAATTTTAGGTAGGAGCGGAAAATTCAGTGTAACAAAGCTACGATTTTAAGAAAATTATTGTCTAGAATCGCAAAATATTTAAACAAATAAATAAACAGTAGTTGTTTGTTTAATAAAACAACATTTAATACATGCATTTAAAATTAAACTTATTCCAAATATATAATGAAATGCGTTTTAAATTAAAAGAATGAAATGTTTGCATGTTAAATAATAAAAGTGCGATACAACCAAGAAAACTTTGGATCTTATCGTCTGCAATCGGTAAATGAAAAAAATGAACTAAAATTGAATATTTTATTTAGTATTGTATTCTACACATATTCTAAACATTGATAAATGTTATATTCTCATAAGATATACAACGGTGTATACAATTTTGTATAACTTAGTTATCGATAATTTAGTAAAATGTGACACTACTACAAAATTCTACCTTTACGTATTAATTACTTACTAATTTTTATGAGTCATCTTTCGTTACATTAAAAACACAATTAAAATCGAACATATTTAAATCAGCGATATTTGTATTGCATAATTAAATGATATTTCATCTTAATATATTTTATGTTAATATTTAGTCGTACTACACATATTTATTCTATATTTATTTACAATATTTCAAACCTAAAATTTATTCTACGCAACATTTTATAGAAACAGAAAAGTTTCGTTGCCATTCACACAAAAGAAACTGCAATCTACTATTTAATAATCCTGTTGTTGTTCAACCTGTCCGAAAGGGGGCGCATGATATGACCTTGCCTTTAACCCTTTGAGCTCTGATGGTAGAATTTTCTACCACATAATTTTAATTCCGAAAAGTCACAACGGCACCAAAAAATTTGACGAGATTTATTTGAAAAAGGTTTTAATGCATTTTTTTTTTGTGTATATCGTTAACCGGTTTTTTTCTTTGAAAAATACTGGTGCCAATGTCACATTTGGAATTTTGAAGAAATTTGACTACCAGAGCTCAAAGGGTTAATCTTACGGACACCTCTCCCATTCATCATATTACGCTTTACTACAGCTTTGAGCCGCCGCCCGCTGCAGCTTATATTATACCAAGAAATGCCGAGGCAGACCAGACATTCCTTAATCTATTCCTAAATATCTTGTCCTGCATCATGATTTGATTTCGTAACATAGATGACGTAGTCATTCGTGTCGTTGCAACTCGGTCTGCAAGGAAAGGAGTGCTGATGGGGCTAAAATCATCAAATCTGGAAGCAGGGCCGTAGCTAAGGGGGTGCTATGGGCGGCTCAGCCCCCCCTAAAATATTTTGAGTCCCCCCTGGAAAAGATTCCAAGGTCACTCAATGAATTTCTGTTCCGAAAATTCAAATGAAATTTTGTTCAAAAATCTAATTTAGTTTTGAGACCCTTTTACAAATTTGCAGAATTACTAAATTGCATTTAAAATAAGTAATTCAATCCTCCCTCATCCTATTTGTACATAGGAAGCTAACATGATGTTTAATTTTGCAACAGTTATACATGCAAAATTTTCATCATCATATACTTTTCTTAACTTAAAATGAAGTTATGACAACAGTTTAATAAGAAACATAGTATCTACAATACAATGTGAATATGCACTAATTTTCTTTCTGTGTCAGAATGAGAAAAAAATTATGAGCTCCCCCTACAATCTCATGAGCCCCCCCTACAATCTCTTGAGCCTCCCCTATCGATCACTTCTAGCTACGGCCCTGTCTGGAAAGATCATTGGCATCGTCGTATATTCTTACTTGAGAAAACATTTAGTTTTGATGGCTCAGACAGCCTTGCTTTCTATTTGCATGGTGGGGAAAGAAGATGAAATTTTTTACGAAAACCAAAAAAAGTGGAAGCTTATTAATGATATTGGGATGCTTTGACTATAGTATTAACTTAACCTGGCTTTTCCCTCAGGCAGCATGCATACTTTAAAATAGCAAATAAAGCCTTTGTGCACAAATGTTTAAAGATAGAAAACCAACGAATATAAATGAACAAATAAAGTATGAGAAGGTAGCAAATAGCTATTTCGAATCTACTAACGAGATTCTTCATCAGTGCAAAACTCAGCGAGCTAAAAGTAGCAAAACTGAGCAAAGAGACAGGGAGACGCAGGCTTATATACCAGCTATGGGAACAATCCCGCCTAAAGAAATGCAACCAATGAGAAGAAAGCAGCCAAAACCAACTGAGTGGACAAGTAGCGACATCTATCGGAGAACAAACAAAACAAAAACTGAAAAGCGAGAAAAAAAAATTAAATTAAAGATTTCCAAATACTTGGAAAATAAGGAGTACTAGATAAGTCATTGACTAAGGAGTGAGAATTTTTTATGATGTGGTAAGCTTCCCAAAAATCAAGATCAAGAATAGAAGGACATTTATGGATGATGGTGTCTGAAGAAAAGTTAAACTTATGTTGAGAAGACCAACAATGTTGAGCAAAAAAATCGCCAGAAAATTGCTCATATAGAGCGCGAGTTATATCACTTACATATCTCTCTTGGTAATTCTTTTCCTGATTTTGATTCTATAGACAGAATTTCATGGAATAGAGTCCTCAAAGCTTCTTCGATTAATTGCGCAGTTCTAAAAAGGAAATTTAATACGCTTTGTAATAATTCTTTCGCCAACAACTCTATAAATTTACCTACTGTTAACAAAAATGCTGTTCTCAATCTTTCTAGTGTCGCTTTAAGTAATAATCAGCTAAATGCTCTAAAATTAAACAACAATTTCTCTGTTTCTGCCCCTCCTTCGTTACCCCGTCTGATTGCTCCTGTAGAAAGAGCCTTTAAGCATAGCGCTATTTCTCCTTCTCAAAAAGAGTCTATTAGGCATCTCATTGCCAATACTGTAGATTTCAATTCGAATGTTTATAAGCCAAATCTTAATAGTTCAGTTAAACGTTGTCTTAAAAGTTTGTGTTCTGATCCGAATTTGATCATAACTAAGGCTGACAAAGGTGGTCAGATTGTTGTTCTTGACAAGTCTTCATATTTAGAAAAATCCCATAAATTAATTAATGATGGTCCCTATATGGATATCCAGAAAGACCCTTCCTCCAATGAAATTGATACTATCAAATCTGCCATTAAGTCTTCTCACATTATTCCTGCAAAATTACAGAGGTCTCTTATTCCTTCAATTGCTCATTATGCCAGGTTTTATACTTTACCTAAGGTCCATAAACCTGACATTCCTTTTAGACCCATTGTCTCCAGTATTGGTACGGCTTCTTATAAACTCGCAAAATATCTTGTTTCCATATTTTCTCCTCTCTCAAGCAGTAATTCTTTCACTGTTAAGAATTCTTTTGAATTTGCTAAGAAACTTCACAGCTTTAAGCCACAAGGCCACTTGATGGTTTCTTTTGATGTTAAATCATTATTTACCAATGTTCCTGCCGAAGGTGCTTTAGATTGCATCAAGAAGAGGCTCTGTGAATTTCATTTTTCCTTTTTCGAAATTGAGGAGCTTATTCATCTAACTCGTGCTTGCTTATCTCAAAATACTTTTGTTTTTAACGGGAATTTCTTTCGTATGATTGACGGTTTGGCTATGGGTAATCCTCTTAGTCCGACTTTATGCGATTTGTACATGCATTACTTTGAAATAAAATTATTTGAAGTCTTAAAATTTCCGTTCTATGTTCGTTATGTAGATGATATCTATGCTTTAGTTGAAGTGAATTCTGATATAAATCATATTATCTCTGTCATGAATTCTATTGATTCTTGCATTCAATTTACTTTTGAAACTGAATCGGACAATTGTCTTCCTTTTCTGGATGTTCTTGTTATTCGCAATGAAGATAATTTTCAGACTACTGTCTTTCGCAAACCTTTTGCGGTCAGCCTTCCACCTCACAGATATTCTTCTCATCCTCCTAACCAGAAAGTTGCGGCTTTTAAAACTTTTGTTTTCCGGGTTTCCAATATTTGTTCAACTCCTCAGTTACTCAGTGATGAACTTAATTACCTAAAAGCTATTGCTGTTGATCGTGGTTATTCTGCTAATATTATAGATTCTATTCATAGAAAATTGACAAAATCCACACAATCTGAAAGTAAGAACTTTAATTCGAACTCCAATGCTTTGGTTGTTTTGCCTTTTTTCCCCAAAATCAGTCAGCAAATTGCTAAAATTTTAAAAAGGTTCGATTTCAATGTTATTTTTTCTCCTGTTAATAAAATTGCTTTTTCAAATCTTAAGCACCCCATTGATCACTTAGATAACTGGGGTATTTACCAAATTTCTTGCCAATGTGGTCTTTCTTATATTGGTCAGACTAAACGTGCTCTCAGATTTCGTTTAATGGAACATAAAAGGTATGTCAAAAATCAGGAGCTTAAACGTTCCTCTATTGCTCAACATTGTTGGTCTTCTCAACATAAGTTTAACTTTTCTTCAGCCACCATCATCCATAAATGTCCTTCTATTCTTGATCTTGATTTTTGGGAAGCTTACCACATCATAAAAAATTCTCACTCCTTAGTCAATGACTTATCTAGTACTCCTTATTTTCCAAGTATTTGGAAATCTTTAATTTAATTTTTTTTCTCGCTTTTTAGTTTTTGTTTTGTTTGTTCTCCGATAGATGTCGCTACTTGTCCACTCAGTTGGTTTTGGCTGCTTTCTTCTCATTGGTTGCTTTTCTTTAGGCGGGATTGTTCCCATAGCTGGTATATAAGCCTGCGTCTCCCTGTCTCTTTGCTCAGTTTTGCTACTTTTAGCTCGCTGAGTTTTGCACTGATGAAGAATCTCGTTAGTAGATTTGAAATAGCTATTTTCTACCTTCTCATACTTTATTTGTGCATTTATATTCGTTGGTTTTCTATCTTTAAGCATGCATACTGTTAAAAATCTGTTGCTATATCGTCACTCCACCTCTTTTATAGAATATCTCTATTCTGACCAATGAGAATGCTCCATAATACAGTGAAGTATCCGTTTTCTATGAAAGCGAGAGAGTGACTATTCAGCAAATGATACAGATTTTTAGCATAGGCTACCGATTACCAAGAAATGCTAAAAACCCATTTAGTTCCATTTGTAGAGAGAATTGCTTGCCTAGGTTAGATTTTCCAGAAGGACAACGCTCTCATTCCATAACCTTTGCAAAATCCTCCTAGGAATAATTTTTGGAAAATTGGGTGCTTGTCATACACTCATGTCCAAAATTAAGGTCACAAATATAAAGTCTGGGAAAACTGATGAACTGTTCATTGTATTGCCACGAAATTTGGCACAGATGTATATTACAATGGGAGAAAGGCTATAGCAGCGCAACAATATGCAAAAGATTTTAATTGTGAATTAAGAAACAGGGTATATCAAAAAGTGTTAAATCATGTATCTAAGATAAAGCATTTATCTAGTAAAAAATCTGGCTAATATGGCGTGTGACCATCGTGCACTGCTATAGAGGTCTCACAACGAGCTCCAATGTTGTTTATCAGGATGTTAATAAATGTTTGTGGCAACAAAGCCCATGCTTCCAAAAGCGTATCTTTCAACCTCTGGCGAGTCCTAGGAGGTGTCTAGTCTGTTCAGTGGCTCTTCCTAGACCAAACGAGACTAAAGAAAAGGACAGGCTAACACAGTGCATTCCACGGTTTTTTTAAGCACTTTCTAACAAAGTTGAAAAGTGCTTAGGCATTCGGTTAGTCTGTCCGCCTGTCCGTCTGTTCGCGCTCTAACTCTCGTAAATATACTCGGATTGTCATGAAATTTTTAACATTAATGAAGTTAATTAAAACACGAACCCTATTGAAAATGAAAATTCTGCCATTTTAGTTTATTTACAGGGGCAGTCAAAAGCTTTCCATTACATTACGGCCTATGGGGAAAAATCGTTTCAAATGAACTTTAAAGATGTTACACCCTGTTAAACCTCTTCAAATTTATATGCTTCTACAAAGTGCACTAAAATATGCATTTTCTAAAGTATGCCGCGAAAAGAATAGTTATTATTCATTTACAGGGTCATACAAAATAACTCCAATACATAATAATAAAAGGGGGAATTGTTTGCGACATATTTTAATTATGGTAAACGATTTTATACATAATCAAATTGATATACATTGCTGAGGATTAATATGAGTTATTTCATGCATAATACTAGTGCATAGCATTTATAGGGACACACAAAAGATTTCAAATAGTATATTCTATCCGAAATCCTGTAAATTATGGAAGATGACTGTTAGATGGATGAAATGCATTTTTAATTATGATATACGCTTTTAAGTTTCACTACTAGATGCATGTATATTATATGGTTTATATAAATGCTAATTGTTACACAATTTAGATATACAGGGTTACACAAAAGATCTCGGAAAGGTTACTGAATATGAGCGTAATTTACTTAAAGGTGGATTTTTAATATGTTATGCCCTTTTACGATAAACTGCATTTAGTTTACTAAGAAATGTTTGTAGAATATAGATAAAATGATATACAGGGTCACGCAAAGAACTGGATACATGGTCGGGTTTGGATGATAATTTTTAGATATTTGATTTAAGTAGTTTAAAGATAATTTATTTTTAAACTAAACTTTAGCAAAATACTTTCATGTATTAAAGGTACTATGTATTTTACAGGGATAAACAAAAGTATTCAAGAATGTTTTCTCTATTAGTATAAATTGCTGAAATGAAAATTTCAACCAGTTCGGTGTTTTCTTGCAAAATTAAATTTTAACATTATATAGTCTATATATATTAATCGTGAGATCAAATGCAGGGCTGTACAAAAGTATTGGTATACATATTTGGATATGAACAATAATACGTTATTTCTCTGGATAACGAAGTTTTGTTAAAGATTTCAATAAGTGTTGGAAAGTGCTTCATAATCTATGCTTAACGCATGACTTTTCTTACTTGTTTAGAGACCGTTAGAATGACGTAATGCTCTTTTCGTACGCCTGCATCGGTGCATTCCAGCATCACGGGATTCCAGCAGTCTGTAAAAAAATATAAGCGTAATGCATCGCGGTAGCCTGTGTTTTTCGTTAGTCTCGATCCCGAACTTGTTCAATAGGATTAAGTTACGAAGATCTCCAGAGTCAATTCATACGATGAATATTCCCTTCTTTAAGAAAATCATCAACATTGTGAACTCTGTGTGGCTTTTCATTATCGTCTATGATCATGAAGCTGAGATTACAGCATCCCGGAACGAACTCATATAGCCTTCAAGGAACTCATCCCTATAGCGATGTGCATTGATAGTACCAGCATCATAGACGTGCAGTGATGTACAACTGCCCAACATTATGTTGCCGCAGATAAGGATTCCTTTGCAACCATACCTGTCGATTTCGTTTACGTAGGAGGGGTTATAGCGATCTCCACGTTTTCTTCAGATAAAGATTCGATGAGAATCATTCTGTGTGATGAATCTCGACTCATCACTGAAAATAACACGGTCTCATTCTTGTTATATTCAAGACTGGTGTCGTCTGTTTCACAACAACCAGACTCTTCTGTTGGATACAGTGAAAGAGAGACACACTACTGGATGTCAAGCGTTAGGGTCGCGGTCTTTGAAGCCTATGTGAGGTTTTTAGGCGTACTGTAGGCCCGGATTTTATTTTATGGACGAAAATGCAAAGTCATACAGAGCTCACATTGATGATGATTTTTTTGAAGAAGGGCATATATGCCGTATGAATTGGTCCTCGAAGTCAGCGAGCCTGAATCTTATTGAACATGTTTGGGATGGTCTAGGAATAGCCATTGCACAGCGTGCCTCCTCTCCCAGGACCCACCAGGAGTTAAAAACCGCGCTTTAAGAGGAATGGGTTTTGTTGCCACAAATATTTATTTGCACCCTCATAAACAGTATGAGAGTTCGTTGTGAAACTTGTATTTGTATAGCAGTGCATGGTGATAACACTCCATATTAGATAGAGATTTAAATTTTAGATTTTTTTTCAGAGATAAATTCTTTATCTCTCATTCATGATTAAACACTTTTTGATATAACCTGTTTCTTCATTTACAATTAAAATATATTCAGTGTTTTTATGTTTGTATATTCTTTCTCACATTGTAATTTACCTCTGTGTCAAATTTCGAGGTAGCATAGCGATTAATTTCCCCAGCTTTACAGATTTTATGTTTGTGACCTTAATTTTGGACATGAGTGTAGAACGGCCTGTCCTATACTTTCATTTCAATCGCCAAGAAAATGTGTGATGTATCTTCAGTAGAGCTGTATTTTTCAATGTCAGATCGTTTAAGTCTGTAGCAGAACTGATGGCCGCCATAATTAAGACCTGGGATAATATTTATGCTACTGTCTTTCAGGGATTGGTAAATGGGACGATATGTCGTATGTTCCAAGTCATATATGAGCTTGGCAGATATATTGGCTTTCAACAGACGTGGCTTTATTTCGGTGGGTCAATTTTCCCGCTCTTTTTTTATACATTTATTTTTTTTCCTGCTTAGGTGGCGCAGGGAGGGAGTTACTCCTTGTAAATATATATTTATATATAGACTTTCCTAATGTATTTCTTTCCTTCTCATTGGCTTGTTCGTTCCGTGTCCAATTACGATACAAAATCAAGGTGACTCTATATTGGTGGGACACACCTTAAGTAAGAAAAATTAAAATATCGCAAATAATTTGTTAATTAGATCGTCGATAAATAGAAAAAGAAGTACAGATGAGTGACTTATCTTCCCTGACATGAATATAAACTTCAGCTCTATTCTTCGAATTAGCGAATGTGAACAAGAAGAAAGTGGACAAAACTAAAAGAAATCAATGCAAAAATACAATATAAGTCGTTAAAAAATTAATATAGCATATATCTGAATAAGTATAGAAAAAAAGGTCGAAATACCGGCTACCATTTTTGTTTTCAATCTAAATTCTACAGTTTTCAAAATTTGTAAAAGAAAAAGTGACAGCAGGATATCTTGAGATATTTCACATCTGTTTCGAGATATATAAGAAAAAAAGTCAGTTTGAAAGGCGCTTTCTGTTTATAAAACGCAAAATTCAGAAAATCTGTAAATTTTAAGTTATGAAAATGGGATCCAAATACCAGCTAATTGCGGTTTTTCTGAAAAAAAAATCACACAAATAATGCTAATTTTAACTATTTAGCAATAAAAACATTATTTAAATAAATTTTATTGATTAATAACATTTCTCATGTACAGAAAAAATATGTAATTTTTAATTAACAAGCGTTTTTGTCAAACTTATAAAAATCTTAACGGCTATCTCTAATCTAACAATATTCTTTACATTATGTTTCTAGTTTTGTTTTTAACGTAAAAAAGAGTCTGTTTTAAATTATAATAATTTTATCTGAAAAAAAATCACAAACTTAATAATATCAGCGTAGGTGCTGTCGCTATGGGCCCATATATCGCATTCTTAACACTGAACTTAGAGTCACCTCTCGTATTCTTGTCCACTGAGAAAGCATCCTCTCAGAATCAAAAGACAGAAATTGCATAATTTCACTTTTTAAAAATCAAATTTCTGTCCTTATTTTTTCCTTCTATTTACTTCATTGTTAAAAATTATCATTTGCTGCACCGTCACTTCACCGCTTTTATAGAATATCTCTATTCTGCCCAATGAGGATGCTTCATAATCAGGCCCGTTGCCAGAATTTCCCTTCGGAGGGGGCTTAACCTTGGAATTTTTTCTGGTCTAAAAACAGTCATTTGCATAAATAAAAAATAAACAAGACTTAACCTAAGGTATATTTTTGCATAGAATACTTGATGCCCTTGTCAAAAATTGTTATTTCGTAATTTTCGATTTCTTTTACAATTTATAGTTTTAAAGAGCACTTTCAGTTTCCAAACCGGTTCGAAAACCGCAAGTATTTTTAGGGAAAAAATTGCAACGAAAATAAAAAAGGACAAAATAATTTTTTTTTTTTTAGATGAGATGAGCCTCATGTATCCTATGGGGCCGTCCATAAATGATGTCACGCGTTTTTTTTCGATATTTTTGACTCCATTCCTCCCTCCCTCTTTGTCACAAAGTGTCACACTTCACCTCCCCCCCTCTTGTCACATGTCACGCTGTTTTACGCAAACATATATTTGCAGTTCAGTAACAAAGCACTACGCTTTTAGATCGCATTTCAGATTTTATTTTTAAACTTTAATTGTGTGTTTTGATTACAGTTGTAAGCTGAACAATAAAAATTATTTGTATTTTGTATGAAATAAGATTTGCCCCCCCCCCCCCAAAAAAAAATAATATAAAATATTAATAAAATATTAATATGAAAGATGAATTAAAAACAGTAGTGTTTTGGAATTAGGAATATAATTTAACATATTTGACTTTAAATCTTATTTTTATAGACACAAAATATTTTAATTTAAAAATAACTTCATGTTTCATAATTTAATCTACTGAATTTTAATGCTTTTATTTTAACCAAAATGTGTGGTCACATTTCTTCTGACCCCCTCCCACTCCCTTGTTACAAACTGTCACAATTTTATGACCCCTCCCCTTCAAGCGTGACCTCATTTATGGATGGCCCCTATGAGAAAAACGTTAAAACATATTGAAATGCAAATAAGTAAATAAAATCGATTTTAAACACAGTACTTTAACAAGATTACCACCCGGATTAATATTACAGTTATATGTAAACATAAAATCTATATATTTAAAACGCTAAGCATTACCTTTCGACAGTCCGTGAGAGCAAACTACTGCATCAAATCACATCATTCTTTTTTTAAACGAAAGGTATTTGGCCACAGATTTGTTATCGTACATTTGTTTGTTAAAATCTATATATTTAAAACGCTAAGCATTACCTTTCGACAGTCCGTGAGAGCAAACTACTGCATCAAATCACATCATTCTTTTTTTAAACGAAAGGTATTTGGCCACAGATTTGTTATCGTACATTTGTTTGTTCAAAAATTTTATTAATTAGCGACAATTTTCAATTAAAATATCACGTATGCGCATGCGTAGTACATAAGTACAAGTCTGCATTGAAGTGAGTCACTGCACATGCGTAGAGATCCTCGCTCAGTTGAACTATCATTTAACAGCTAGAAGTTTAGTTTTAAATGCGTTTGCATATCAAACATAATTTATTCGATCTTATTGTAAACAAGCTCTTCTTTTTATCTCTATTATTTTTTGTCTCTTTCAGTGTTATTAACAATTCAAAAATATTGTTTATTTCGGAAGGTGTCGTACTACACATAGAAGGTTGGAAATGTTAGTATTATCAATATATATATATATATAAATAAGTTATCATAAACATTAAAACACAAAACAGTTTCTGTAAAATCAAAATCCAAATTCCAGACAATTGCGCATGTGTCAACTGATTCTAGAACTTCTCCGTGATAGAAGCTTACTCACAAGGAAGGTCTCCATACGGGCATACTCAGAAAAATCTGAAAAAATTACAGAATGTTCTTCTCATATAGTTATATATGTTTATAAAAAAATTTCGGCGTAACCTCCTTATAACGTCCGTAAAAAAATAATAAAAATTTCGTTTATTTGGCGATTTATCTCCGGTTGGCGAAAAAACGAAATTTTGAAAAATACGCCTTTACGCTTCGAATACTTTTTCAAGAAAACACTTTCTATGTTCAATTTATTTAAATAAGTTTAGTTTAAGTAATTTTAGTTTTGCATTTTTACTTTACTTTAAGTGTAATTTTGTCATATACGTTTTTATGTACTTATAACAAAATGAAATTAATATATTTTATCATTTAAAACACAATTTAAATTGATTAAAATTGTTCCAAATTGAAAAATACACTGTTAAAAATCTGCTGCATTTTGTTGCAACGCACTAACTTGCTTGTACAGAATACGGTTACTTGGCCGTGAAATGGAGCTTTCTCATTGGTTGTAATAGAGATATTATATACAAGCGGTGGAGTGCGTTGCAACAAAATGCAGCAGATTTTTAACAGCGTATGACACGGTCAATTCACCGTGCTATGGAGCATTCTCATTGGTCAGAAGAGAGATATTCTATAAAAGTAGTGGAGTGACGTTGCAGTAAATGCTGCAGATTTTTAACAGTGAAGTCAATTAAAATCAATTTTCAGATTCGTTAAAATCGTCTGCTTTTGGCGAGGAAATGCACTGCTCGCCAAATCCCGCGTCGCTTTCAGCTTTTCACGCCAATTATTCCAAACTATTTTATTTTTTTACATATCTAATAATGTAATTCCGCCGCTAATTTTCACTGATCCTTTATTACCTACATGAGTAGTTTAATTCGTATTTTTTTCAAAAAATTCTGAGTATGCCCCCAATGGAGACCTTCCTTGTCAGTGTGTTCCTGGTAGCGTAGTGGGGTAATGCAACTGTTTTAAGCTTTGCGTTTTTGTAGAGGATGCAGATTCGAATCCAAACCCGGCAAAATGATTTGTGTAGAATTTTTGTCGATAATTTATTTCAATAATAACATATTTTATTAGTAAGAAAAATTTTAAGATTTTTATTATTATTATTATTTGAATGCTTTATAATGAACAAAATTTAATATTGAACAATTTCTTGAAAAAATAATTATTTTATATTTAAAATACTTAACCTAAAATATTTTATATGCAATTATTAATTACATAAATTGAACTGATCTACAATTTTCGTTACATTTTTTCTACTATTATCAAGAATATAAATGTCTGTAAGAAAGAAAGAAAAGTTTGGCATTCATTTAAAAAAAAGGAAATAAATAAAAATATTAGTATAACAGTTATAAAATAAATTACATTGATACCCATGATTTAATATTTGAAAAGATGTATAAAAATGTATAAGAAAATTTAAGTGATAAAAAAATTATAAATAGTTAGCTGCTTCAAATTTCAAATTTAGGATTTTAGAGAATGAGACATAAAAATAAAAGTCATCGTAGCTTTGAACGTTTGCGTAAATATTGTTACTTCAGAAGGAGGCAGAAAGAAAATAGGTCGTAGTAAGCAAAAATAAATACCTAACACAGTATTTTTAGTTAAATTTCTGATAAAATACAAACATAATTAGTTGTAAATTATAAACTTAAAACTATTTTACTTCATCGAATAGATTAGACCATCTATCGTCTTTAAAAAAAAAAAAAAAAAAAAAAAAAAAAAAAAAAAAAAAAAAAAATAGAAATTAATTGTGTAATATAATAATTCATCACAATTTGAATAGACAAATTTAAAAACAAATAATTAAAAATTCAAGAATTTTTCTGATGAAGCATTCAAGTTATTTACCATCAAATCTTGACGGGCATTATCTAGTGTATATTTATATTTCACATACCCTGATTAGAGTAATTATAAATGCAGCACTTTTGGTACACATTTAACAGTGCTGTAAAAGAAATCTTCACGACTTCTTCTTACCTATGACCATGAGCCCGATTACCTTATCAGGATCTACTGTAATATCCCACTGAATGGAAATTCTCTGCAAAGCAGCCTCTCATTGGTCATAACTTTTCGAGGCAAAAATTTGATTCTATTCATTGTCGAAAAAAACTTTTCAGCAGAGGCTGTTGTTACCAGAATTGTAGCCAAGTCTGTTAGCAAATGATTGATCATATTGTAATAAGTCACATCACAATACTACTCTAAAAAACTTGAAACCTCTGTGTTTGTGTCAACATCAGCAATTTTCTGGCACTATAATTCATATTCAACTTTCACTAGTGACTTTATCATTTAGCCATAAAAATATTCAGAGAAATTTTCTAATATGCTTGTTTTTTTTTTTTTTTTAACAAATCTTTGCGAAAGTACTTGTAATGTCTTCATTCCAAATGGATTTATCACTCAAATTTTGAGTAAGACTTTCTACACAGATAATAAAGACTGTGACCATGTGATATTCTTCGGGGATGCAACTTGACGGTTTGCACGTGTTGTCTGCCTAAACGTTAGTTTAAGGATGTTGATTTCAGTTTGGAAGATGTCATCAACAATTCCAGTTTTGAACAGTTTTGAATGGCAGAAATCAGCATGTTGTATGACAATGCAAAAATGGCTTCAACAATGAGCGTATCTATTTTTTAGACACTTCTGATGAAATCTAGACAGAATCCACAGACTTCTTATATAAGAATTCTTATATGAGAAATCTGTGACAGGACCCTACTAACATAAACAGCCATATTGATCGCTTCCTCATACGCCCGCGTGACGCATTTAGACATATCAAGATGTAGCTCATAATAACATTGTAATATTACGTCTGTCAAATTTTTGGAGCATAAGTCATTTGTTGGAACTAAACCTTAAAAATGTTCCCGAAATATGGGATTTGTGAACATTATAAATAAAGCCACACATCTAATAAAAAAGGCAAGTTGCTATGTGCTTAAAATGTTCGTAGTTTGATGAATAATCAAGCTAACACAAATACCATTACTTATTTTGGTAATTAGTTCTTCTGTAACTATATCCGAGCATACTTGAATATAATTTCATTCCGAATTTTTGGACTGAAATATAAGTAAATTTATACGGCTGTTCATAATATCATAATATGTCGTTTCAACTCATCATGTACAGATTTGCTCCAATTCTTAAAAGCACACTTAGCTCACAGTCTTTTTTTAACGGTCTCTCTAATGTTAGAGGAGGCTATTATGATATATCATTTAAGTAGCATTTCTGGCTCCGCACAAAATAAGATTGCTAGAACGTTAGATATTAGCTCCAAGAAAACTCTCTAAGGAGCGCTGTTTAAAACTGCCAAAAAATCCCTGTGTATTAATCCCTATAATTGCTAATTCCTGAAAAGACAAGGAACATTTCCCAGAAAAACAGACTACGCAGAACATATTTTCTTTTTATTAAATATTCATATGCAAATAGAGAATGCTGCCAACCGTTGCATTTCAGAAGATTTCTCGATACTTTATCGTTTTCTTCAAACCATTCTTTTTTATAATTCCTGAAACCAATTTTTTTTCCTTTTAAGACTTTTACAGTTTTACGCATCATTTCTAAAGATACTTTCATTAAAATCATGAATTTTCGCATTTTACATTATAGGCGTGTATTAAATTTTAGGTAGATTTCGTAAGAAATACTACCTATTGCAATCGCACCAGTTTATCTATCTATCTATCTATCTATCTATATATATATCTCACTTTTTTATGGACACGATAACTTCTATAATTCTTCACCAATCTCCACCAAACTGGTACATAAAATCAAAGGGGATAAAATCTTGGCTAAGTTCGTTAATGGGCAAAATCGGACCAAGGGGGTCGGAATAGGGGGGCATTTTTGTGAAAACCGAAAAAACGCTATGACTTCTTAATTAAAGTAGATATAGAATAGGTTTAAAGTTTATATTACTTCTTAAAAATGAGCCAAAAGTATATGCATGACAGATTTTTGATAAATTTAGAAGTGGGCTCATGGAGCGAAAAAAACAGGGATTTTGAGAGAAAAAAATTCATAACTTCGTCAGTTTTCAAGATATCAAGTCCAACTAAATTTTTTGTTAATGTTCTTAAAATTATCTAAAACTTTTGTACTTACAAATGTTTGATAGGACCAACTTTTACCGATGAAAAAAATTAAAAAAGAAAAGAAAAAGGGCGCTGGAAAAAGAGAAAAATCCATAACTCCGTCAATTTTTAAGATATCAAATCTGATTAAATTTATTTTACATCTTCTCAAAAATATCTACAACTTTTATACTGACAAGTTTTTCATAGGACCAATTCGTATGGCAAAAATAAATTAAACAAAAATAGGAGTTGGAGAAAAAACCTCAAATCCAAACTGCTTATATTCTGACTCATGTTTAAATTCATTTTTGATTTTAAACGCATCCAAATGGTAGACCCTCTTATTTAGAAACTGTATACAGTGGCGCATTGGTCAATTTTCTGATAAAGACAGAATATATTTAAAAAAAGGCTACCAAAAAAGGTATTTTGAACAGAATTTCCGAAAGTCATCGGGACTGAAAATTGAAGGAAGTATTCAAATAAGAAATTGCGTTTTTTTCTGACTCGTTTTTAAATCCATTTTTGTTCTCAAACGCATCCATTTTACAGATCCTCTTATTTAGGAACTATATAATGTGATGTATTGGTCAGTTTTTTTATAAACACGGAATATATTTCAAAAAAGGCTACCAAAAAGGATATTTTGAACAGAATTTTCCGAAATTATCGTGACTGAAAATTTAAGGAAGTGTTCAAATAAGAAATTGTGTTTTTTTCTGACTCGTTTTTAAATCCATTTTTGCTCTCAAATGCATCCAATTTACAGATCCTCTTATTTAGGGATTATATAATGTGATGCATTGATCGGTTTTTTGATAAAGACAGAATATATTCTGAAAAAGGCTACCAAAAAGGGTATTTTGAACAGAATTTCCTGAAGTCTTCGTGATTTGAAAATTTAAGAAAGTTTTCACATAGCAAATTGCATTTTTTATGACTCGTTTTAAAATCCATTTTCGCTCTCAAACGCATCCAATTTACAGATCCTCTTATTTAGGAACTATAAACTGTGACGCATTGGCCAGTTTTTTGATAAAGATAGAATATATTTTTAAAAATGCTGTCAAAGTGAGTATTTCGCACAAATTTTTCCGAAGCAATCATGATTAAAGAATTAAGGATGTATTCAAACAACAAATCGGTTATTTTATGAGTCATTTTTAAATTCAATTTTTTTCTCAAATGCATTCAACTGACAGTTTTTTGTTATTTAGGAACTGTATAATGTTCTGTTTTCGTCGATTTTTTAATAAATTCAGAATCTATTTCAAAATATGTTGTCAAAATGGGCATTTGAGGTGAATTTTTCTTAAGATGATTCTGATAAAACCAGTTTTTGCAGAAAAATGAAATAATTTTTTTTTCATAAACGGCCAAATGAAGTTATTAAACTGGGTTTATCTCTAATCATATATATTTTTGTTTGTTGAAATGAGCACTCTTCGAAATCTACCTCCGCCTATAGGCCCAGCCGACAGGGGATTTTTTGGCTCCTTTCGCCACAAAACATTTGAACATTGACTGTTCTTAAGTTCTCATTATACGCTCATCATAAATCATAATGAGGATAGTAAAAACTAAGGAAGATCATAATATGCCAGCAATTGTTTATATTTAACTCCTAAAGTTAACTTATAAATAAGCCACACGTGTATTAACAACACTTACTTGATCTTAGCCCAATTAATGATATGGAATCATTCTTACCAAATTTTACTTAATATTAAGACGTATTTTAATAAAGATTATTAAAATTGCGTTTTAAGAAGAATTTATATTTTTAGTGGTATAGATATATGAATGAAAACAATATATTTGAATGAGTGATAAAACGAGGGATCGCTATAACTGTATTTGTAAAAATTTTCATTTTTACAATTAGAAACGTTCATATTTTTGATACAATGTACAGCTCATATTCAAAATATTAGAATAATTACCTTTTTTTTAGAAATTGAAAATATCGTTTGGTAATTTAATGTCTTTTAATGAAAATATGCAAACGATATTTTTATTAAGAACTTATTGTTGATTAAACTTACTTGTTATCTTAAATTTAATATCATTTTTGAAAAGATTAATTCCAAAAAATTTTTTTTTGAAAAGTCAAAATATTAGAATATTTATTCAAGTGGTTCAAAATATTAGAATATTTCACATTAATTCTCCTTTAATTATTACCAATTCTTAACTGGTGGCATCATTGATTAAATTCAGACTATTTTATTTAAAATCAGTATTCTTTTTTGCAGTTTGTTTCTTTTTCGTCTTAAAATGGGCCGTGTGAGTGATATTCCTGAATCTACTAAACTTCGTATGGTTGATTGTATCGGCACGGTAAAAATCAAGGTTTTATAGCGAATTATTTACATTGTTCGCAATCGAGCGTTAGTAAAATACTAACACAATATTCAAAAATTGGAAAATTTCAAAATAATCGCCGAAATGGTGGCCGAAAACCAAAAACATCTGCTAGAGATGACAGGAAACTGAAGCGTATAGTTAAGAAAAACCGTTTTAAAAGTGTGCGATTCTTGCACCGAAAATGGAAAGAAGAAGGAGTTGAAGTTTCTACGTCGACAACATTAATACGTCTCCATAAATTTAAATTTGAATCTCGTGTACCGAAAACAAAACCTCTCATGACTGCAAGACAAAAGCGTATAAGATTGAATTGGTGTAAATCAAGACGTTTAAGGAGCAATGAAGATTGGAAAAATATATTATTTAGTGATGAAAGTATGTTTTGTGTTTCATATGGTAATCAAGGTATTCGAGTTTGGAGAATGAAGCAAGAAGCATTTGATAAAGAATGCCTTAAACGTTCCGTAAAATTTGCTGATAGTGTTATGGTTTGGGGTTGTATGAGTGCAGAAGGACCTGGAAAGTTATGCATCGTCTACGAAAAGGTTAACTCTCTGATATACCAAGAAATTTTAGAATATTACATGATTCCATCATCAGAAGATTTATTTGAACATGATTTCATCTTTCAACAAGATTTAGCGTCCCCGCATACCTCGGTGTCAACTAAGAATTGGTTCCGCCAACGCAACATTAAGGTACTTCCTTGGCCACCAAATTCACCAGATCTTAATCCCATCGAAAACTTATGGTGTATAATGAAGAAAAAACTTCAAGAAAATCCTCCTTCAAGTAAAACTGAGTTAGTGGCACGTATAAAGTCTATTTGGGCTAATATTGATAGAAATGTTTGTAAACACCTTGTATATAGTATGCAAGATCGATTGTACGCTGTTATGAAAGCTAAAGGGGATGCTACAAAATATTAACTACCATTTACTTCATATTCATAAGGTAATATTGTTGCGTAAAATAAAATATTCTAATATTTTGAACCAATCTAATTTTTTTTTTTTTTTTTTTTTTTTTTTCATTCACGTATAAAAACATTTCATATTTATTTACTTAGAAGGTGTCACAAATAAAAATTAAATTAAAGAGTTGACATGTTTCGGTTCATTAATAAGAACCGTATTCATAACATATAAAATCAGTAGAAAATTAAATGACACTGAATATAAATATAATTTAAAAATCAAAACAAAACATTGCGCCCGCTATGATCGTGAATATAGCCATTGCCAACGCGGCATATAAATATAATAAATTTTTACCAAATATTAAATTTAAAATGTATAAAATTAAAATTAAAAAAGTAGAAAAACTAAATGACTCTGGAAATAAAGGTAATTTAAAACCCCCAAAACATAAAATATTGCGCCCTCTATGATCGTGAATAGCCAATGCCATCGCGGTTCCTCCTATTAGACGCATCCTTTAAATATTTATTAAGTAATTCTAACCACAAACTCGGAATGTCATAAGAATAAGAATCATTACAAACTCTATCCCTCCTAGAATACATCTCTATCGATTCACGGATGATTAATTTTCGGAATAAACTGGAAATGAACACTAATCTACTATCTTTAAAACAAATTTTAACCCCCCTCTTTAAAAACAATCTTGATAACGCAGTCTTATCCCTACCAAATTTTATGTCACATTCATGCTCTTTCTTTCTAACCCCAAACTTTCTACCTGTCATACCGATATAAAAATTAATATCCCCCTCTTCATTCTCATATGGAATTTAAAAAAAAAAAAAAAAAAAAAAAAAAAAAAAAAAAGGTGAAGTGATTTTGTTTTAGTTTTTGAAAAAACGAAAGCTAACAACAGTTTTAACAATCTAAATTTTATTCTAATATTCTGGTGTGTTTAAGGAAGCTGTATACCTAATTTATTGTGCTGTATTTTATATTTTATAAATGTTAAAATCTTATCTAAACATTCCAGATTTAATTTATAAGAAATTTAATTGCATTTACTTAGTATAAAAAATAAATAAATGACAAATAATTTTTTCTTATTACTTTTTCTCAATTATTCTAATATTTTGAATATGAGCTGTAAGATAGAAATAAGAAAACATTGTCAGATTTTATTATCGTTAGAGATAATTTAAGTGCAAAGTCCTTTAAAACTTTCGGGAGGGGCTTCAGCCCCCTTAGCCCCCTCTTTGGCTACGTGCCTGTACCATAATACAATGAAGTAACTTTTTTTTTTATCAAAGCAGTGGACTGACGATGCAGCAAATTTTACAGCGTTTTTAATAGTGTTTTATAATTTTTCTTCTTTTACTTCACATTTATTACGTGTAATTTTGGAGTGTCCAACAGTGCTTTTTCGTGAAATAATCCGGTAACCAGTGTCACTCTTAAAGATTTGCGGTTACGGTTTATTTTTAGGTAGATTTCGTATGAAATACTACCTATTGCATTGTCTCCCATGTTGGAATTTCTGAAAAATTTTTGCGGATCTACACGAATCATGACTCCTAGACCCCAAAACTACCATCAGTAAAAAAGTTTATATATCTATCTATCTATCTATCTATCTATCTATCTATCTATCTATCGGTGTATATCACTTTCTTCTAGACACGATAACTTCCATAATTATGCTCAGATCTTCATCAAACTTTTACATAAAATCAAGGGACATAAAATCTCGGTTAAGTTCGTTAATGGGCAAAATCGGACCAAGGGGGTGGAAGTTAGGAGGGTTTTTGTGAAAACAGAAAAAACGCGATAACTTTTTAATTAAAATAGATATCGAATCAGTTTAAAGTTTATATTACTTCTAAAAAATGAGGAAAAAGTTTATGCGTGACAGATTTTTGATAAAGTTAAAAATGGGCTCAAGGGGCGAAAAAAACTTGGTTTTTGGGAGAAAAAAATTCATAACTTCGTCAATTCTCAAGATATCAAATCCAACTAAATTTTATATAAATGTACTCAATATTATCTAAAACTTTTGTATTTACAAGTTTTTGATAGGACCAATTTTTACCGATGAAAAAAATTAAAAACGAAAAGAAAAAGGGGGGAGGAAAAAGAAAAAAACCATAACTTACTCAATTCTTAAGCAATTAAATCTAATTAAATTTATTTTACATCTTCACAATAATATCTACAACTTTTATACTGACAAGTTTTTCATAGAACCAATTCTTATAGCAAAAATAAATTAAACAAAAATAGGAGTTGGAGAAAAAACCTCAAATCCAAACTGCTTATATTCTGACTCATTTTAAAATTCATTTTTGATTTTAAACGCATCCAAATGACAGATCCTCTTATTTAGCAACTATATAATGCGACTTATTGGCCAATTTTTTGATAAAGGCAGAATATATTTTTAAAAAGGCTGCCAAAAAAGGTATTTTGAACAGATTTCCCGAAGTTTTCATCATTAAAAAATTCATTAAGTATAACAAATTGCGTTTTTCATGAGTCATTTTTAAATTCATTTTTGTTCTCAAACCCATCCAATTTACAGGTCCTATTATTTAGGAACTATATAACTTGACGTATTGGCCAGTTTTTTGATAAAGGCAGAATATATTTTTTTTAAAGGCTGCCAAAAAGGGTATTTTGAACAGAATTTCACGAAGTTATTGTGATTAAAATTTGAGGAAATTTAAGAAATTGCGTTTTTACCGAGTCATTTTTAAATCTTTTTTTGTTCTCAAACGCATCCAATTTACAGGTTCTCTTATTTAGGAACTATATAATGTGACGGAGTGGCCAGTTGTTTGATAAAGGCAGAATATATTTCAAAAAAGGCTGCCAAAATAGGCACTTCATACAAAATTTCCCAAGGCGAGATGATTAATGAACTGTAGGTATTCAAATAACAAATTGGTTATTTTATGACTCATTTTTAAATCCAATTTTTCTCTGATACGCATTCAATTGACAGTTTTTTGTTATTTAGGAACTATATAATGTGCGTATTCGTCGATTTTTTGATAAAGGGTGAATATGTATATTTTAAAAGCTGTCAAAGTAAGCACTTCGCAAAAAAAATTCCCAAAGCGATCGTGATAAAAGAATTGAGGTTGTATTCAAATAATAAATTGTTTATTTTATGACTCATTTTTAAATTCAATTTTGCTCTCAAACGCATTCAATTGACAGTTATTTGTTATTTAGGAACTGTGTAATGTGCCGTATTGGTCAGATTTTTGATAAATGCTAAATATATATTTAAAAAAATCTGTCAAAGTGGGCACTTCGCACAAAATTTCTCAAAGCGATCTTGATTAAAGAATTGTGGATGTATTAAAATAATAAATTGGTTATTTTATGACTCATTTTTAAATTCAATTTTGCTGTCAAACGAATTTAATTAACAGTTTTTTGTTATTTAGAAACTATATAATGAGCATATTGGTCAATTTTTTAAATAACATAATTCAAAATATATTTCCAAAATGGGCATTTAAATAGAGATAGGCATTTTTTTTTTTTTTTTTTTTTTTTTTTTGAGATGAAAACTTTTCGAAATCTACCTCCGCCTATAGGCCATGCCGAAAGGGATTTTTTTTAATGCAAAATGAGACTGCAACAGTTTCTGAACCGCATAAATTAATTTATTAACTATAGAACTATCTAAATTATTTTAATTTCCTAACCTTTAAGCAGAATAAACTTAGAAAAGTCTAAATATAGGCTAGCCAATATTTAGACCACTTTAGGTAGCCGGTATTTGGACCATTGCTATGTTTAAGTTAAAACCGATATTACTCATTCATACAGTAAAGTACAAATAACGTGCGTGCGGCAATTGAGAGCTAAATATGTCTAGAAAATAACTTAATCATCAATTTGAACCAATATACGATCAGTATTTTTTTTTAAAGTGAGAAACACATGTCAAAAAAACTTTTGGTGTCCCAAATTTCGTCACTATTGTACTATTTATAAATGAGACAGGTTTCAGCGACGTATTTCTCGTAGCTTTTTTCTTTCAACTAAAGGTATAAACTCTATCAGTTGCTGGATGGCTGCGCCGCTCTCAGTTCTCTGAACTTCTAGTAGTCAGTATTTGGACTTTTTCCTGTATATACTCGATAAAGTGCCTGAGTAAAACAAAATTCTCAAAGACCTGCAAAACTGCATTGCAGATCGTCTAAATTCGTTGTAATCTAAAGGGAAAAGGAATAACAATGACCTCCAGACAAGATCATTGCTATATTTTAAAACGATTTCAGTACAGTAGAGCCTCGATTATCCGAAGCAATTGGGACCGACCCTACTTCGGATAATCGAGAATTCATCAATAATCATCTAGTTTAATATGTAGTATCATCATTGAACTGCTATTAAGACTTATTTTAACTGTTAAATACTAAATTAAAATTATAAATGAAAATAAATTTGTTTCTGAAAAAAAAAAAAAAAAAACTTATAATTGTTTTAATTTTTTCGGGTTTCTTTTCATCTCACTGACAATTGACACGTTAACGTGAAACTCCTTTGCAAGTTTTGTCACAGCTTCTCATGATTCTAGTCGCTTAACAATATCATATTTTTTGTGTATGGTTAGTACGATTCTTTTTCTCTTAATGGAAGCCATGATAAAAAAGAAAACTTGAGTATAAAAAAATAAAAAAGGCAATGCGTAAGTTCTATATGATAGCACTCAAAAAATTCTGATCGGAAACAGCAGAAAAAGAGAACAAACAGGAAATTATGGCCAGCTGTCAAAAGTGACCAAACCTAAAAGATCGTCCTATTAGAGATAGAAAGAGAATAGCAAACGAGTTTTTCCTTCCTTTCTTCCTTTTCTGTTTTCTGGAATAGAATTGTCCACAAAGAATAAGTCACACAAAGTGACTCCTCTCCCTTTTCGAATTCTGCTGCAATGAAAATTGCTCTGTTCTTGAAATGACAAAAGAGGTTAGCTTCTTTGCACTTGCTTTCAATCAGAGGGTGCAATAACATTCGATTGTTTTGGGACTCGGCAATATGACCTTCCAAATGGGATGTGTTTTTCTTTAGAACAGGGACGTTTGAAAGTGAAGAAGGGTACAAACAGAAGGAATTCTAAAAAAAGGGAATTCCAAAACATTTATCTGTACTGGTAGTTTGGAAAGGACGGCTTTCATACAAAATGAATGTGGAAAAAAACCCCTTAAACATACATGTTCGTTAAGAGAGAATTTTGATAATAGTAGAAAGTGAAAAAAAAAGTGCTAAAGAAACCGACTTCGGTTAACGGAGAATTTCGGTTAATAGAGGTTCGGATAATCAAGGTTATAAAGTATTACCATTTTTGTCATAAAATTTGCGCGTAAAGCCCTGATGGCCGGTTATATTTCAAAATATGGAAATAGTCAATAGCCTTTCCTGTCTCCTCTTGCCAACCCAACGCCTATGCTAAAGTTGTTAATATCAGAATGAAAATATTCTTTCAATCATCTTACAATTAAATGACTTAAGCTAGCGTACAAAACTACCATAAGACAAAATAATAAAATTTTATTCAGGTCATTAGTTACATTCCAGTACATTGAATAAATAATGTTTTTCATTACATTTTCTAAAAAGAAAAGGTTATTAAATATGAAAAATATGGACAGAAATAAGACATATCCAGGGCTTAATCTGAGAAAACATACAATCTGTTTCATCCATTTACAATAGTGTAGAAAATTACATTCTAAAAATTTATCCCTTCTTTAACAATTACATTATAATTATTTTTAAAATATATAATGTTTATTACATTAAATTCAAAACAGAAAATCCATATAAATATATCTTCAATTCTTATTTTCAGTAAAATCACAATTTAATCACCAGTCATCATTTCCATAAATTCTACAAAGAAAAGAAAAGAACAGATTAATAATTTGCCAGTGTATGATTCACTATATATTTTTTATAGAAAATAAATTAAAAGAAGAGATTCTATTAAGAAAAGGAATTAATTCTTCAGAAACTGTCTTTATATAACATACTGATTTAATGAAAATATATATACAGTCGATTCTCGTTCATTCGAAATCGGATAAATCGAATCTTCGCTTAATTCGAACTAAACAAGACTTTCAGGATTTTTCAATGGAAGAATAACATTACAAATTTTCAATTATTCGAACTCATTTTTTCTTGACTTAGTTTAATTCGAATTAACGAGAATTCCCATTTTTCATTTTTCTTTAATTCTCATGGAATTCAGATCCTTTGAATAACTTTCTTTGTTTGATTTTTGTGAAAATTGTTCCGAACGAGTATACATGTAATCCCACGCATTTGATATCCACTTTCTTAGTGCTCCGTCTGTCTATCTGTGACACTTCAATTTTTTCTTAAATTGTGCTTGTTTCTAAATCCTTTATTAGTTTATGTATTTATATATTTTAATTTAATATTAAGTCATTTCCAATGATAACAGGCGAAATAAATTAAAAGACACTATAACAATAATTTCTTTGTAATAGTACCATTTTAAGCATGTTTACCTCTTATACTTTCCATAATTCAAACTTTGGATAATTCGAACATTTCTTGTGGTCCCGATGAGTTCAAATTAACGAGAGCCGACTGTATATACATCTACTTATAATAAAAAGCGACTTCAGAGACTGTAGGAACGGTTCCGGCATAAACCACTCCAATTCGGATATCGAATGTAGCTAAACGTCACGTTAGGCTTAGCTGAAAACAAATGTTAAAATGATTGTTTTAAAATTTCTTCCATTTGAAATAATTTTTGTTCAGCATATTTTCATATAAAACCCAATTATAATACATAAAGATAACAGCGGAAGTGTGAACTGATAAGTTTTTAATCATTTAAAAGTATTGATTGTATAGTATCGGCTCAAAGCACCGTTTTTTTCTGATCTCACAAAACTTTAATGCTACCATTTTCGAACTAACAAAGGACTCGCAAACCTGTTTTTAAACCATTGTTCTACTTAGCTATTGCGGACTTTTTAAATTTAGTTTTATTAATTTTTTTCAGATGCTAGCATAAGACGTTTATTTTTTTAAATTTTGTTTCCTATTATAAATAAAGTAAGCTCTTTTCCCCCTTCAAGTTGTAATGGATATATCACATATTACCATAACTGCATTAGTGTACTTGAAAATTATTTTTTCACATCCTCTTAAATCAAAATTTTATCTGCTTTGATGTAATTAATATATTTAGTGCATGATATGGAACAGATGACTTATAGATGTGCACCATAAACTTAGCGATTATTTTTTGCGGCAAAAAGCCGTTTTCGAAAACGATCGGCAAACAGAAACTGCATGAGAAACCCGTTTTCAAATACAGTGATCACTTCCAAAACTCCTGAAAATTTGCATTTTTGTAAATATAAAAAATGAAAAATTTAGATTATGTCATGGGGGGGGGGCGGAGCCCCCTAAAGCCCCCCTCCTTTTTTCAGGAGGAACAATTTAAAATATTTAAGTGATCGTCATAAAAAAAAGGTTTTATTTTTTGTAATTGTAGAAATTTATTGCTATCTTAAAAATGTGCTTTTCTACAATACAAACTCTTCAATAATAAAATCTTCATTTTGTTTCTTTGTATGAAGTATTGTGAAAATGCAAGTGAAAATTTCGTCATTTTTGACGGGGTTATAAACAGTAGAATCGCTCAAATCCGCACAGCTTGGAACCAGAGGTTGTGCTTATTTTACAATTTTGTGGATTTCTAGTCATTGCTTTGTTTACATTTTTTGAACAATAATTTGAATGTAATTAGTAATGCAGTTGAAACTACAATAAGTGCTTGCAATATAATAAAATATTGATAAAATAATTGAGTAAAGTAATAAACTAAAATAATAAAAATTGAGATAACTTTTAAAAAGATGAAAATATTAAATGCAAAGGTCAAGTTAATAATCAATAATGTATAATCAAATACTCATTATAAAGATGAGATGCATTTTTCTTAAATTATTCAGTGAAACTTGGCTCTTAAAGATACATTACTAATTCACATCAAAATTATAAAATAAGGAAGCTTTATTTCAGGTTTACCCAGATGTAGTAATCAAAAAAAGCTTGATTAGTACTTAAATATATTTGGTAAAAAGATTGTGATTACCAGTGATATCAGCAATATTTTGAAATTTTTCAGAAATAAATTTATTCTTCCTTCATGAAAAAACGTAAATTCAGTAATATTAACAAAAATTAAAAATAAAAGATATATGGAATTTATATAAAAAAAGTAAAATTTTGTCCCTACATCTGAACTGAATATTTCATTGTTTACAACGTTATTTGATGTAAAACACTTTTAAAACACTTTCTACATGGTGCCTTTAAAGTTACTATAAATTTTAAAAATGAAATAGTAAACAATTTGCTTTACAGAAAAAAAAATGTAGGAGGTTATTAAGAGAGTTGATGAATTTTTACCAATAAATATCAAGAACTACCAGATAAATAAATACCAATGAATATCAATAATTACCAGAAATGCAATAACTGAATTTCTGGAAAAATTATGAAATTTGGTTTTTAGACATTATCTATATTCACATCATTAAGAGTGTTCTTAAATCAAAAAAGGCTACTTTGTGACACATGCTTTAATTTATTTTTGTTCGGAAAGTCATGAAAATAGTAAATGTTGTTATTCAGGAACTGCCTAATTGCACTCTTGTCTAAATTTCTTTCTTTTCTTTTCTTTTTTTTTTTTTTTTTTTTTTTTTTTTTTTTTTTAACAATAGATTTTTTTATAACAAGTCTTCAAAATTAACGTTTGTTAACACATTTCCCGACGAAAGCAGAAAAACCGGTAGAAAAGTAGAAGAAAAACGGGTGATCACGTGATCGAAATAGCTTAGATCTAGATAGGTAATTTAATTATCATAAAATGAAAAACTATGTTTGATTAAAAATCGCTTCCATAGTCAGGCATTCCAATTTTATAACTTTCTGTTAAAATTGCACTTGTTGAACGGACCAGTTAAGAACATTCTACAACAATTTTTTGTACAATCTTATTTCTGGCATAACAGATTCATAACACAATCGAAAACGATTTTAGTTAGAAGTGTTAATTATTATGTTCAGTAACTGTTACAGAAGTGTTTCCCGAATTTGCAGGGTAGGAACGATTATTTTACGGACCAAATAAAAAGGTATATTTATATTAATCTACATATAAACCATATAATTTGATTTTATCAAACTAAGTAAGCAATACACTATATTGCCATTGATTATGGGACACTTGCGATTTTAGACATTTTACTAAATATCTAGAAAAATACATGAGGAATCATCTCGAAACTCTTAGTGTATAAATATAACTAGCAGGGGAGACCGAGCTTAGCTCGGTCAAAATTAACTTTGTGTTCAACTCGATATAGTATTTTCACTGTATCATTAACTCTGTATTATTACTCTAAAACATGTTTATAATAGTATTACTTAGAAAAACAATCAATAAGAAAACTATGTTTTTATGCGCATGTTTATAAATTTTACTTTATTTTAAAATTTACAACGAAAGGACATCGATCTAAATCACTTTTTTAGCTCGACTCTGATTGGTTTAACCATGCATCTCGAATCCTCTTAAGAATGTATAAAAAAATTCTTTACATTCTGAAAGACAATATTTTTTGCTAGATATAGCCAGATTTGGAGGCATTCTTTCATTTGGCTTCAAATATGTGTTTTGGTTTTCGTAATTTTTATAGTCGATTTTTTGGCCATATGTCGCCAATATTTTGTCAAATATCACCAAGTTATTGGCTTTTGAAATGTTCTCGTGACCCTGACCCATATTACCCAAAATAAGCCACTAATCAAATTTGATCAAGCATGTGACATACCTCAATCGTCTTCAGGTAAACAAAAACAGTAGAATATAAAATTGAATCAAAACCGTTTAAGCCATTTTTTAGGTAAAATTAGCTTGGAAGCATTCAGCAATGAAGCGAAATGACCCACTAATATAATTTTGTTTAACATGCGACTCAGCCCAATAGTCTTCTCGTGACAAAAAACGTTTTGTTTCAAAATTTAGGTAAAATTGATTGAGTCGTTGTTATACATAATTAGAATGACCCTAGCTCATTAAGACCGAAAATGACCCACTAATCTAATTTTCGCGAGCATGTGTGCAAGCTAAATGGTTTTCTCTTGCTCAAAAATGACATAATACAAAGTATAGTCAAAATGGTGAGTACCGTTTTCTATATAAAATTAGCATGACCCATCATGACCAACAAATGACCCTTATAATCGAAATCTCTCGAACGTGTGGCCTAGCTCATCCGTTTTAGCATGTCGAAAAACATTAGATACAAAATTTAGATAAAATCGATTGAGCCATTTTTTAGATATAGTTAGTTTGACCCTGACCCCTTATGATCCAAAATGACCCATTGATCGAATTTTCTCAAAAATCTGTCATAACCCAATGATTTTCTTGTGCCCGAAAACGATAAAATACAAAATTTAGTCAAAATTGCGCGAAACGTTGTCTAGATAAAATTATAATGACCCAAAAGTGACCCACTAATCGAAATTTCTCGAAGATGTGACCTACCCCCAATGATTTTCTCATGCCAAAAATATGTTGTATACAAAATTTCGTTAAAATCGACCCACCCATTCTTTAGATATAGCTTGACCTTGACCCATTAAGACCCACAAATGACCCTTATAATCGAAAGCTCTCGAATATGTGACTTAGTCCATTAGTTTTCTCGTTTCTAAGAATTGTTACATACAGAATTTCGTTAAAATTGATCCTGCCGTTCTTTAATTATATATAGCTTGACCCAGACCCTTTATGATCCAAAATGACCCATTAATCGAAATTTTTCGAACATGTAACATAGTCCAATGATTTTATCTTGCCGAAAAAATGTTGCATACAAAATTTCATGAAAATCGATCCACCTGTTCTTTTGATATAGTTTGACCATGACCCATTATGACCCATCATGACCCACAAATGACTCTCATAGTCGAAATCTCTCAAACATGTGATTTAGCCCATTAGTTTTCTTCTGTCAAAAAACTGTTACATACAAAATTTCGTTATAATCCATCACGCCGTTCTTTAAATATAAATAGCTTGACCCAGACTCTTAATGACCCAAAATGACCCATTAATCGAAATTTTTCGAACATGTAACCTAGTCCAATTATTTTATCGTGCCAAAAAATATGTTGCATACAAAATTTCGTTAAAATCGATCCACTTGTTCTTTAGATATAGTTTGACCATGACCCATTATGACCCACAAATGACCCTCATAGTCGAAATCTCTCAAACATGTGATTTAGCCCATTAGTTTTCTCATGTCAAAACACTGTTACATAAAAAATTTTGTTATAATCCACCATGCCGTTCTTTAAATATAAATAGCTTGACCCAGACTCTTAATGACCCAATATGACCCATTAAAATTTTTTCTCGAACATGTAACCTAGCCCAATGTTTTTCTCGTGCCCGAAAACCATAGAATGCAATTTTTAGTCAAAATTGCGTGAGAAAATCTCTAGATAAAAATAGCATGACCCACAATGACCCCAAAAATGACCCACTAACCGAATTTTCTCGAACATGTTACCTAACCCAATGGTTTTCTTGTAATCCAAAACGATACGACATAAAATTTGGCGAAAATCGTTAGAGCCGTTTTTTAGATAAAAATGGCTTGACCCATAATGACCCAAAAATGACCCACTAATCGAAATTTTTGGAACATGTGACCCAGCCCAATAGTTTTCTCGTGCCAAAAAACGATTGGATACAAAATTTTCTTAAAATCGATCCAGCCGTTCGCTAGATATAAATACCTCGATCCTGACCCATTATGACCCAAAATGACCCAATAATCGAATTTTCTCGAACATGTGACCTAGCCCAATGGTCTTCTAGTGCCCAAAAATGGTAAAATCCAAATTTTTGCGAAAATCGTTAGAGCCGTTTTTGAGATAAAATTTACCCACACACACACACAATTTTTGCTCGCATTATAGTATAAGATAGTACTAGCAGGGGAGACCGAGCTTAGCTCGGTCAAAATTAATTTTGTGTTCAACTCGATATAGTATTTTCACTGCATCATTAACTCTGTATTATTACTGTAAAACATGTTTATAATAAAATTATTTAGAAAAACAATCAATAAGAAAACTATGTTTTTATGTGCATGTTTATAAATTTTACTTTATTTTAAAATTTACAACGAAAGGACATCGATCTAAATAACTTTTTTAGCTCAACTCTGATTGGTTCAACCATGCATCTCGAATCCTCTTAAGAATGTATAAAAAAATTCTTTTCATTCTGAAAGACAATATTTTTTGCTAGATATAGCCAAATTTTGAGGCATTCTTTCATTTGACTCCAAATACGTGTTTTGGTTTTCGTAATTTTTATAGTCGATTTTTTGGCCATATGTCGCCAATATTTTGTCAAATATCACCAAGATATTGGCTTTTGCCATATTCTCGTGACCCTGATCCGTATTACCCAAAATGAGCCACTAATCAAATTTGATCAAGCATGTGACATAGCTCAGTCGTCTTCAGGTAATCAAAAACAGTTGTATAATAAATTGAATCAAAATCGTTTAAGCCATTTTTTTGGTAAAATTAGCTTTGCAGCATTCAGCAATGAAGCGAAATGACCCACTAATATAATTTTGTTTAACATGCGACTCAGCCCAATAGTCTTCTCGTGACAAAAAACGTTTTGTTTCAAAATTTAGGTAAAATTGATTGAGTCGTTGTTATATATAATTAGAATGACCCTCGCTCATTAAGACCCAAAATGACCCACTAATCGAATTTTCGCGAGCATGTGTCCAAGCCAAATGGTTTTCTCTTGCTCAAAAACGATATAATACAAAGTATAGTCAAAATGGAGAGTACCATTTTCTATATAAAATTAGCATGACCCATCATGACCAACGAATGACCCTTATAATCGAAATCTCTCGAACGTGTGGCCTAGCTCATTAGTTTTAGCATGCCGAAAAACATTAGATACAAAATTTAGATAAAATCGATTGAGCCGCTTTTTAGATATAGTTAGTTTGACCCTGACCCCTTATGATCTAAAATGACCCATTGATCGAATTTTCTCAAAAATCTGTCATAACACAATGATTTTCTTCTGCCCGAAAACGATAAAATACAAAATTTAGTCAAAATTGCGCGAAACGTTATTTGGATAAAATTAGAATGACCCAAAAGTGGCCCACTAATCGAAATTTCTCGAACATGTGGCCTACCCCAATGATTTTCTCATGCCAAAAATATGTTGTATACAAAATTTCGTTAAAATCGACCCACCCATTCTTTAGATATAGCTTGACCTTGACCCATTAAGACCCACAAATGACCCTTATAATGGAAAACTCTCGAATATAAGACTTAGTTCATTAGTTTTCTCGTTTCTAAAAATTGTTACATACAGAATTTCGTTAAAATTGATCCTGCCGTTGTTTAGTTATATATAGCTTGACCCAGACTCTTTATGATCCAAAATGACCCATTAATCGAAATTTTTCGAACATGTAACCTAGTCCAATGATTTTATCGTGCCAAAAAAATGTTGCATACAAAATTTCATTAAAATCGATCCACCTGTTCTTTAGATATAGCTTGACCATGACCCATTATGACCCATCATGACCCACAAATGACCCTCATAGTCGAAATCTCTCAAACATGTGATTTAGCCCATTAGTTTTCTCATGTCAAAAAACTGTTACATACAAAATTTCGTTAAAATCCATCATGCCATTCTTTAAATATAAATAGCTTGACCCAGACTCTTAATGACCCAAAATGACCCATTAATCGAAATTTTTCGAACATGTAACCTAGTCCAATGATTTTATCGTGCCAAAAAATGTTGCATACAAAATTTCGTTAAAATCGATCCACCTGTTCTTTAGATATAGCTTGACCATGAGTCATTATGACCCATTATGACCCACAAATGACCCTCATAGTCGAAATCTCACAAACATATGATTTAGCCCATTAGTTTTCTCATGTCAAAAAACTGTTACATACAAAACTTCGTTATAATCGATCACGCCGTTCTTTAAATATAAATAGCTTGACCCAGACCCTTAATGACCCAATATGACCCATTAAATTTTTTTCTCGAACATGTAACCTAGCCCAATGTTTTTCTTGTGCCCGAAAACCATAGAATGTAATTTTTAGTCAAAATTGCGTCAGAAGATCTCTAGATAAAAATAGCATGACCCACAATGACCCCAAAAATGACCCACTAACCGAATTTTCTCGAACATGTTACCTAACCCAATGGTCTTCTTGTAATCCAAAGCGATACAATATAAAATTTGGTCAAAATCGTTAGAGCCGTTTTTTAGATAAAAATGTCTTGACCCATAGTGACCCCAAAATGACCCACTAATCGAAATTTTTCGAACATGTGACCCAGCCCAATAGTTTTCTCGTGCCAAAAAACGATTGGATACAAAATTGCCTTAAAATCCATCCAGCCGTTCTCTAAATATAAATAGCTTGATCCTGACCCATTGTGACCCAAAATGACCCAGTAATCGAATTTTCCCGAAGATGGGACCTAGCCCAATTGTCTTCTCGTGCCCGAAAATGTTAAAATCCAAATTTTTCCGAAAATCGTTAGAGCCGTTTTTGAGATAAAATTTACCCACACACACACACACACACACACACACAATTTTTGCTCGCATTATAGTATAAGATACGTCATACATCTCCGTGAAGATTTTTTACCGAAACGCCATAGGGGACCGTCAACAAATTAAAAAAGAATGAATATCTTTTGAATAACCCTGTCAAAACTAATGTAGCAAAAGCGCTCAAACTCTAGATTATGATTGAATGCATTATTGTAATACACTGTGTTCATTTTTATGCAAATAGCATGCACACTCGCAGAGTAATTAAGGTTTTTATAAAAATGGTCCCAAATTTTTCCAAGTTTTTCCATTATAACTTTCAGAGTTCTTAATATAAAATAATATTTTTTTCAGAAAATATGACAAACAACATTGCACACAGTACCCTGCAATCAGAATTAAAAAAAATAAAAATTGTATGAAAAATGAGTAGGTTTACTATATAATGTGTTATTGCGCATGCGTCAAAGATATCAAAATTTCATTTGCATATTTTGTTAGCTAAATGTATAGAGCAACTTTTGTAAAAGTTTAAAAATCATAGCCTGAAAATTCTGAAAGTAATCGTCTATAGAAAAAGGACAAAATCCGTTGTTTCCAAAATGAAGCAAAAAAATGAGGGATTTTATCCAAATGCAGTAGTACATCCCATATTGTGTATTCTATATTGACACTAATCAATGAATATATGGATACAACCCCTCTTGTTTTTGCTTCATTTTGAAAATAACGGATTTTCGACTTATTCAATTGACGATTATTGTCAGAATTTTCACGTTATGGTTTTGTGACTTTCACAAAAGTTGCTCTATACATTTAGCTAACATAATATGCAAATGAAATTTTGATATCGTTGACGCATGCGCAGTAAAAAATTATTAGTAAACCAACTCATTTTTTATACAATTTTCATTATTTTTTAATTCTGATTACAGGGTACTGTGTGCAATGTTGTTTGTCATATTTTCTGAAAAAAAAATAATATTTTATATTAAGAACTCTGAAAATTATAAGGAAAAAACTTGGAAAAATTTGGGATCATTTTTATCAAAACCTTAATTACTCTGCGAGTATGCATGCTATTTGCATAAAAATGAACAAGGCTTATTAAAATAAGGCATTCAATCACAATCTAGAGTTTGAGCGCTTTTGCTACATTAGTTTTGACAGGGTTATTCAAAAGATATTCATTCTTTTTTAATTTGTTGACGGTCCCCTTTGGAGTTTAGGGAAAAAATCTTCACGGAGATGTATGACTTATACTATTATATTTATACACTAAGAGTTTCGAGATGATTCCTCATGTATTTTTCTAGATATTTAGTAAAATGTCTAAGATCGCAAGTGTCCCATAATCAATGGCAATATAGTGTATAAACATAAGGAAAATATTGTAAAATAACGGTTATTATTAATGTGTAATAAATTACATTTTCTCTGGATAAGTAATGAAAGCAAAATTACATAAACGGATAGATTTTTTTTTTTTTTTTTAAATACAACCTATGTCGTGCTCGATTTAGTAAAACAAAACCATCAGCGCTGCCTAAGGGATTATCCTTTCTTGCGACAGGGTGGTAGTCAGAAGTGAATAATGAGGTGGGGGGGGGGAGGTCACATTTTTCTCTTTTTCTGACGCAGAAAGATAAATTATTGCATATTCACAATTGTAGGTACTATGTTCTTATTAAACTATTCTAATAACTTCATTTTATGCTAAGAAAATAATTTGATGATGAAAAATTCGAGAGTATAATTAGTGCAAAATGAGATTATCATCATGTTAAACATCATGTAAGCTTCATATGTGTAAATAGGATGTGCAAGTGTTGAAACACTTATTATAGCTACAATATAGTATTTCTGCAAAATTGTGAATAGGTCACAAAACTTAATTAGATATTTGAACAGAATTTCATTTAGATTTTCAGAACAGAAATTCATTTAGTGACCTTAGAATCTTTTCCAGCGGGGATCAAAATGTTTAAGGGGGGTCTGTAGCCCCCCCCCCATCCCTAGCACCCGCTTAGCTACGGCCCTACATTGCCATCATTTATTGTGACTAATAATATTGGCGAGAATTCAGATTATAGTAGATTAAATAAATAACAACAACAATATTAAAAAAACTTAAACCTATCTAAACAAATTTTTCGCGAAGTCGAGACTTAGATGGCTTTCTCATACTGAAAAAAAATTCCTTTCAGAAATATCTCGAAACTGTTTTTGATTATAATTTGATCATTTTGGCAGGCGAATTTGTTTGTTTCATCACTATAAAACGACTTTTTCTGAATTAGACGTCTACTACATGAGTTTCTCGTACTCGCAATAGTATAGGAATGGTGTGGTATATGAAATATTATATGAAAATCGTTAGAGCTACTTTTGATACGGCATAGAATTTTTAGTACTGAGTTTTTTTTTTAACCTGTCAAAACGAACTTTTCCAAATTCCAGAACTTACTTAATTTTCTCGTCAGTAAGGAATGTTTCGTGTAAGTCGCATGGTCACTTTTTTTTTATTTTAGAGAATCAGGGATAGATTTTAAAATAATTTTTATTTATTGAGTTAAAATTTTGTATTTTTTTGTGATGCTTAACCATATTATTTGTAAACAAAATCACATGATGAAACTTCTCATAATTTTTTTTAAAAAAAGTGTTAAATTAAAAATTTATTAAAAAGGGTGGGTAGTTTAAAGTCGTTATAACTCAAAATATTATTTATAGAATTTCAGTTTTTTTAACATTTAAATGAACAGAAATATCTAAATTTTAATTCTGATTCAACGTTTTAAAAAATATAATTTTTTTAAATAAAAATATTTAAAGTAAAAATTTAAAAAAAAATTATGTAACTTTTATTAAAAGAATATCATATTTTCAAAAGTAAATATTTTTTCAAATTCGCTGAATTAAAATTAAAGTAAAATGATAAAAAAATACATGTTTCAAGTTCGAAGCATTTATCTTTAACAATTCTTGAATTAAAACAATTTACATCTCAACAATTGTGAAAAAATCCATCATGAAGAAAACTGCTTTATCACAAGTAGAAGGTAACCATTGCTTCAAAGCTGGATTTTAAAACAAACCCAAAACGAAAAAAAACAAAACAATATTTTCTCTTCTAATCAAGGTAGAAACATGATTTAAACGCTATTTTAAACAAACAAACAAACAAAAAACATTTTTAATACAGTTTTTTTTTCTTAAAGAAAATTTGAAGATTTTTGTGTTTTGGACCTCCTTTTAGTGACCAGAACTTTTAGCGCTGAATTTGTTTTAACCTGTCAAAATGATTTTTCTTGAATTTGGGACCTAAGTAGATATTTTTTTCGAGCTCTATTTAATATAGGAGGCAAAAATCTTCCTAAAACAGATTATAATACTCTATATCACCATTAATAACCGGACCGTTTTAATTTTACACATTTTATTGAATATTTAAAAGCATACTTGTCGAATTTTTCTAGCTCTTCAAGATTATGAAGTGACTTCATATTTACCAACGGCAATTTCATCAGAAGGCCAATTAGGGGAAAAATAAGAATGTTTGGGATCACCAGGTAAAATAAAATGTACGAAAAGATTTATCACTATAATTTACGAATATATGAATATTGTAAAAAATATGTATTTATTTGTGGAAGACTAGCACTTAAATTCAATAAAACACAACTCAATAAATGGTCAAGTGCGAGTATTACTCGCGCTCAGAGGATTCCGTACAAAAAATATATGAATTACTGCATTACTAAAACTTTATATAAATACTGCATTATTAAAAAAAATATTAAAATTCGAAAAAGATATTAAAATTCAAAATTTGATACTGACAGTAAAAGTAGTGCAGATTTAAACTTTATTTGGAATTTCATAAAAATAAATTCAGCGTTGTAATCCAGCTTTTCTTTTTACAGTGTAACTAAAACAAAACACTTGTTTAAAGTTAAATTTGGAATTACGAAAACCGCGGAAATTTATAACGCGAGCAAAATAAGAGAAATGAAAATGGCATTTTCAAATATTTGTTAACAATACAGAAATAGGAATTTTGTCAAATTTTAAACAAAAAAACTAAATACATTTTATCGATACTGATTCTAAAATACAATTATCAGATAGATACAGATACATGCGTAATTCAATGAAAAAACTGTTAATTTTGTAATTTATTTATCTTTTTTTTCTTGTATTTATTCATTCATGAAGCTTTAATTTCGTTATGGAATTTTAGAAGGAAACTAACACCGAACTGATACTGAATTAGGTTATACTACATCTGATTTCATTATAATATGTCATGAGATTGCGATTATTTTTACACAAGTATTCAATACCACCGTTTTGTATTATATCTAGGAGAGTGGCCTTTATGGGTTGTTCTAATATAATGGTATATTTTAGCTTTTATTTTTTTAATCTAAATTTTCTCTTTTAATTCGTAGTTTTTAGTCAAGACCATCATTTCAGATTTTACTAGGAGAGACTAAACTTATTGTTTGACGTAGGATGTCTGTTGTTTGATATAGAAAATCGTACTGTTTGATATAGTAAATGAAGATTTTCTGTTAATTTTTCATTCATAATTTCTAAGGGATATTTTTATTTTTATAATTTATTACATAAAATTACTAATATACTGATGAAAAAAATGTAAAATATTGAAAAATAGCATGAAATTAAGGAAAATGTAATTATATATATAAAAAAAAATATCTGATTAAAAAAATTAGAAGGGCAAGAATTGCTCTATGCTGCCGGACCTAAATACTTCCTCTGTTTTCAGTTCAAATTATTCCACTTGTATAAAACAATATCAATATTTTTTAGGAATAAAAATAATTTTTTTTAAATATCTAAAAAGTGTCTTACTTTATTATTTTTCTAAAAACTTAATGACCATACGGATAATATTTTTAAGTTAAAACTATTTTTAAAGATACAAACAATAACGATTGAGAGCTTTATGGGATACTTATTCCAAAAGTCTCAAGCCAGTCTCAAGACTTTCTTATAATTCATTCAACATTAAATACGTCATAATAAATATGCATACTTAGTAAATATGTATTTCAGCAATAATAAACTTTGTAATAATTCAAGTTTTGGTAATGCCAAACATTTTTCTTTCTTTTAAATACTAATTTTTTTTTTCAAATTTAAACTTATGTATAATTTAGTGCTTAAAAACAAATGTTGAAAAAAGTTCTAAATTCCTAATCATCCATTAAAGTTCCAATCCTTTCTTTTAATTCATTCAGCAACATTATAACAAATATGTATTTCAGTAATAACAAACTTGGTAATAATTCAAGCCTTGGTATTGTCAATTACAACTTTTCTTTTTCTTTAAAATACAGATTTTTTCCCATACTTAAATTGGTTTAAATAAATGCTTTAAAATAAATATTAAAAAGAAAAGTTAAAAATTCATCCATTAAAATCTCAAGCTTTTCTTTTAATTCATAAGCAACATTAAATTAGTAAATATGTATTTCAGCAATAACAAACTTGATAATGATTCAAACCTTGGTAATATCAATTACAACTTTTCTCTTTTTTTAAAAATAATTTTTTTATACTTAATCTTGTTTATAAATTAGTGCTTTTAAACAAATATTAAAAAAAAAGTTAAAAATCCATCCATTAAAATCTCAAGCCTTTCTTTTAATTCATTTAGCAACATTAAATTAGTAAATATGTATTTCAGCAATAACAAACTTGGTAATGATTCAAACCATGGTAATGTCAATTAACAACTTTTCTCTCTTTATTTTTTTTAAATACTTTATTTTCATATTTACCCGTTTCAGTTCAGATTTTTTTTTCCATTTTGAGAACGAAATTACTTTTATTTTAATAACGTTAACCGTAGCTATCCAAATGCATTTACTGAAGTTTAAAGATTAACTCATTGTTAGAATCTAACGAATGTACTTATTTTGTGTACTATTCGATGTATTTTAATATGCAAATGAGCTAAGGAAGATTTTTTTGGAGATAATGTAACGTATTACAACAGGATTTGAGAGGTTATTAAAACTTTCTATTTTTTTTTTCTTTGTGTTTTATCACACATAATTCGTTTAGAAAATTAACTTGCATTTTAAATTTAAAGAGTGAAATATATGTATAAAATAAAGGAATCACCAACTATGCAAAGATAATTAAGAAAACATTTATTATTTTTATTATTACTAAATGTCAAAACATAAATGAAGTCATAATAAAACTAGTCGTTGAGAGCCACCGTAATACTTACCCATCATGGATATGCATATGAAAATAAAACACGTGAAAACTATTTATACAATGCATTGCAATTCCAAAACAAAATATAAATATTGTTAATATACAAAATAATGATTTATTAATGGATTGCTGATGTACAAATTTCAACAAATTATATAAAACTCCAAACTACTTAAGTAGTACCGACTGCGCAAAAGAAACATCCTTATAACTCCAAAAGTAATAATCATATTGACTAACAGTTTACTGTGTCGGATTAAGCATTTCATTTTCAATTAAAATATACCTGTGAATTAAAATTTGAATGAAATACAGGGTCATGAAAAATCGAAGAGTGGGGGAAAACAGGATTACAAATATCCCGGCAACTAATAATCCTATCGATTTCATTCTTTATGCAAAATTTCTGTTATTTTATTGTCTTTTATGTCCATTTTTTTAAAAATAAAAAAAATCGAAAATTTTTATATAACTTTCATCAGAACGAATTTTTTGAGAGTCCGAAAAAAATAGTTCCGGATAATCGAGGTTACTAATATTCAATAGGCTTCGTCCCATTCTTACATACTAAGTACATACAAAGTTTCAAGTCTCTATCTCAATTCGTTCGTAAAATAGGGCGTTTACAGACAGACAAACAAACAGACGGACGGCAAATTTTTTTCTAAAAATATGTTTTTTAGACTCTCCACTATCTGAAACATGTAAATCCGTCAATTTTTTTTTTTTCAATTTTCAAAACGATTGCAAGACTTACTACGTATGATGGGTAAGTAAAAGGAATAGCCATGTATTATCATTTCTATATATAAAAAGTAACAAAAATAATTGTTAGGACAAAATAATAATTGATGAAAAAATATGTATTACACTGTAAAAAAAGCGGACAATTTTACGGAAATAGTACAGATAACCGGACCGCCAGTACAATTTACAATTTTTAACGGGAAAATTCCCGTAAATTACAGGAGAAAAATGAATTTTCCCGTTCAGTGAATGTACTAGCGTCCCGATTACCAGTACAATCTTCGTAAAATCGTCCGTTTTATTTATTTATTTATTTATTTATTTTACAATGTATCAAACAGGACGGCCGTTCTGCCAAGCCAAGCTAGAAAAAAAATAATATGCCCGCCAAACGAACAAACGCCAAGAACATAACGGCCACTTAACTGCTTAATATACTCGACACAACTTCTCCATGTTAAATCCACCAAACGTGGCATTTTAAAATTGAAGATTTTTAAGAAATAAACTATCACAGAGAAATAAAACGAAAACTAAAAGAATCTAATGAAGAAAAGCTTTAATTTGAGATCAAACTCATCTTTGTAAAATAATTATAAAGAAAGATACAAGATTTTTAAAAAAACGTCGAGATACTGAAAATAATCACTTTTTTCTTCTTCAAACATTTTTTTTTTCAATCAAGGTACAGACTTAAATAAGGGACAGAAAGAAGTATAGAATGCATTTTCAGAGAGGTAATTATTCAAGCTACGTGCTTTTGTAAAATTTAGTTAAAAAAAAATCTATCCTTAATAAGCAAAAAACTGCTAATTAAGAAATTATGCTAAAATGCAATAACCCGCCAATCGTGTACTAGCTACATTATAGTAAAGCAAATCCTTTTAGATGCTGCCACTTCAAGTTTTATTTGCCAATCAGATATTTTCTTCAAAATTATTTTTTCGAATAAAACATTGAAAAGTTCATTTTTAGAAAGATCCTTAAAATGAAATTAATTTTTGAAGGAAGAGATATCTTCTAAAGTGTAGTTATCTAAAATTATTAGCATTTAAAGTTTCATTCCTAATGTAAACAAAACTTTTGAAAAAAATTGAGTCGAGAGGGATTTTTATATAAAAAGAGTACCATGGTAAACGATATTCGCTTCGTGTGTGAGTAGAGAATCAACATAGATAACAACTTTGACTTCACTGTATGATGAAATACGATTTTACAATAAAATGTTTATTTAAAGAGGGTAATCTACCGAACCATTTGTACCAACTGAACCAGTTTTGTACAATTATATTAACCAATAGTATTTTATATCATATCGATTTACAGCTATCTTTCCATATTTTACAAAATTTCTAACCAATATTTAACCCGTTACCATCCAACGATACCATATAGATTACCTATAACTGGACAAAACTTTTAAATTTCATCACCAGCATTTAAA
This sequence comes from Maratus speculifer, assembly GCA_964019185.1. Classification (NCBI taxonomy): domain Eukaryota; kingdom Metazoa; phylum Arthropoda; class Arachnida; order Araneae; family Salticidae; genus Maratus; species Maratus speculifer. Next base: position 154,948,517 of record OZ025290.1, read on the forward strand.
TACGGAAGTGTCTGCTATATAAATGTCTGAATAAGTAACGATTTTGGATTCTAACAACGAATTTGGGTACATTAGAATTTAATGTCAAATACGAAAAGATGGCCTCCAGACCAATATTAACCAACTATAATCATCAATAATAAACTACAGGATTTTGTTTGCAGGAAGACAAACAAATCAGAAAATATCTTTGGCTTAATTTTCCTACGAATAAATGAATTCGTGTTTTCAAATTAGTTATGCATTTTTCATGTTGAATTAAATTTAGCATGCTAAAAAATGTTTACTGAATACAGATAAAACGATTTACAGGACCATGCAAAAAATAGATACAGTCGAGCCTCTATATAACGAAATCCACCGTTCCAGTAAAAAATTCGTTATATAGAGAAATTCGATGTATAGAGTATGATGTTAAAAATAGTATTTAATGTGTAAATTTTGAACAAATATTATTTTTGATCTTTTTAATTAAGAATTTGAAATGTTTAAAAGTATATATTAACCTAACATTTTATTTCTTACTTATTTAAGCAGTTTCAAAAAAGAGAAAAGACATTTATTTGAAAGCTTAATGAAAATCAAATGAGGAAGACTTACATAAATTTCAGAGGAAGAAATCTGTAATTTTTTCTTGTTTTGATTTTAAAATTACAATTGTTACGCTCTCAAAAAAAATTCTCAAATTTTAGCAAGGAATGAAAAATTGTAGTTGATATTTTCCTCCATTTGAAGGTCTCTCTTATGTGCTCTCATTGATTCCTCTCTTATATGTGTAACAATTCAACTGACTGTGTTTTGAGAAGGATGTTGAAAGGTGTGTGGGAGGTGGGGTGAACTTGTTAGATTTAAAGAATAAGGAACGAAGTAATATTTATTAAAAAAAAAAAAAAAAAAACCTCTCCACTGAACGATAAATCAAAAATAAGTGATGGAAAATTGATTCCATATGATTTCGAAGCTTTTTTAAAACTGAATAAATTAAGATCAATTTATGAAAAAATTCGTTATATGGAGATAGATATTTCGCTATATAGAGTCTGTTTTTAATGTAATCATGCGAAAAGGGGACCGTTCTTACTAAAAATTCGTTATATGGAGAAATTCGATGTATGGAGTTTCGTTATATAGAGGTTCGACTGTATATGGCCTTCAACAAATGACAATTTCTGGAAGTGTGATTTAACTAGTTTTAAGAGTATTTTAGTCTGAGTTAAATTTTAGTTAAATAGTAAAAAATAGGCATTTCATTCGCGAACAGACAAACAAATCAAAAAGCATCTTTATTTTCCTAGGAATAAATGATTTTGTGATTTTAAATTAGTTATGCACTTTTATGCTGAAGTACATTTAGCGTACTAAAAGATGTTTACTGAATACAGATAAAACATTTTACAGGACCACGCAAAATACTAAATGAGTTAAATATGTTATATATATTGTAAATCACAGGCTTTTCGTTCACGGGCAGACAAACAAATCAGAAAATATCTTTGGCTCCATTTTCCGAGGAATAAATGAATTCGTGTTTTTAAATTAGTTATGCATTTTATGCTGAATTACATTTAGCATACTAAAAGATGTTTACTGAATACAGATAAAACGATTTACAGGACCACGCAAAAAATTAGATATATGACCGTCAATGGATGATAATTTCTGGAAGTATGATTTTATTAGTTTTAAGAGTATTTTAGTCTGAAATAAATTTAAGCTAAATAGTAGTGTGAATGTAAAGGTAGCAGATAAAATACAGGGCTGCACAAATGAATTCAACTAAGTGACCGCGTGTATTGGCATAAATTCCTGAAAGGGAAATTTCAATTTATTATTCGTTTGCTTGCTAAATTAGATTTTCGTATCATATCTAACTAAAATAACAACTATAGATCTATATTTTATTTCGATTCAATCAGTTTTTTAGAAAATTTTCATTCTTTATCAAAATTAAATACCGTATAAATTGAAAAAGCACGATACTTTAAGAAAAGAAGTTGATTCTCGATCTTTTAAACGATAAATTACTCTAAGAAATAAATGATATTTGAAACATTGGAAAACATTTGAATTTTTAAAACACGTTTACGATGTATTTAGTACAAGAGAAAAGGATTTCTATCAATATATGCAAAGGCATTGCCTTACAAATAGTAATTTTTTTAATGGAAAATGTTAAATAAATACCATAATATAAGCTTGGAAATTTGATATCAGACTATTTTTTAGCTACAACTTTAAACCTTTTTTTTTTTTTTTTTTTTTTTTAAACTTTTGAAAAGTGTTTTTTAGTAGATTAATAGTACACAAGACCCGAAAGAGTTAGACCCGTGCATAAACTAGTGCTTAAAAAATAAATGTTTAGGATAATTTTAAAATTCTTGATTGATATTGGATATAAATAGAAGAAAATTCTTAGCTCCGTCAATTCTAAATTAAATATCTTAACAAAAGTACACCCCTTTTTTTCCCCTTCAGTTTAGAACAAAACTCTTTAAGGGTAAAGTGGACCCTCAAAACTATTTTTTTTTAATTTTCAATGAATTTTTTAAAAAATTTCTGGAAATAGTCATAGTATATATATCTCTTATTTCACATTTTTTTTAAAAAATATATTCAATAGTTTTTGAGATACAGATTTTTCTTTTTTTAAATTAACGAAAAATGACAATATTTCAAAATGCTCCATGCGAAATTCTTTATGCCCAATTTTTCTGATTTCTTGTTTAAAATACTCTCTATGTATGTGTTAACAAATGTTACTAAGCATTTTTAGCATGTTACTTGTAAAACGTTAAAAAAAATGATTTTAAGTTAATTCTTTTGTAATTTTCATTAAAAAATCATTAAAAATTCCATATAACTGAAATTTCAAAAAATTCAATGCATCTAAAAAAGTTTATTTTTAATAACATTTGTTAACACATACATACAGAGTATTTTAAACAAAAAAACAGAAAAATTGGGCATAAAGAATTTCGCATGGAACATTTTGAAATCATGAAAACGACGAAAATATTCATTCTGAGAAAAACAACTTTTAGTAACTACAATGGTTATAATTGCTTAATATTTTCTTACTGACACAGTTTCAGCTATATATAAGAGATATAATATCATTTCTAGCTTATATGTATGTGTTTTATGTTTTTATGGTAAATTTACGTAAAATATGTGGCTTCGACAGTAATTCATGCAAAGGAGGTGAAGTATCTGAATTTTAAAAAATCTTCTCAAAAATAACTTTTTGTATTTTCTAATGATTTTTTTTAATTTTTCTAGAAATATTCATGGTATAAATACCTCTTATTGTGCAAAGTTTTGTTAAATACATTAAATATTTTTAATATATTAAATATATTAATATTTTTTTATTTTACGCTGAAAAGATTGGGGACAAAAAGCAATTCCTCTAAATACATTGTAAACAAATGCTAAAAGAAACAGTTAAAATTACAGTTAAAGTATGGTTTTGAGAAATAACAAAATTAATAGGTATTCAGTGCAACATAATAACATTTTGTAAGGTAAAACTAAAAACTAGGCTAAATTTTACGAATGCGAATCGCCAAAAAAGTAAACAAAGGAGCGTGGCAGAATCAGCTGTTTGGACAAAAATGCTTGTAACTCCAGTAAAAATAGTCGAAACTGAAAAATTCTTTTCGTGTTCAATAGCAGGGAGTTCATGTAATGTTATTATGCTAAAAATAAAAATTCGACAATTTGATGATTTTTTGCGATTTTGAAAGTCCACTGTACCCTTAATATAACTTTAGCAATGTGTTATATTACTTCAAGATGAATTTAATAATTTCAACATATGTAAGACTTGGAATTGGAAAAAGAAAGTAAATATTTTATAATTTAATGTATGGATTTCGGGGGGCTTTTAAAGTCCGGGATCCATGGACAAACTCCCTGTTTGCCCATGCGGTAATAAGGGCCTGGAAGGACCCTGATAAAGGATCGATAGACTCACCATCAAAATCCACAGTCCCGCTGCCATCTGTGTCGATTTCTGCGATCATCTCGTCCAGTTCATCTTCGGTGAGTTTATCGTCGAGTGCTCTCAGGATTTCCCTGAGGTCTGAGACGTTGATGTAGCCATTGCCTTCTTTATCGTACATGCGGAAAGCTTCCCGTAGTTCTTCCTGAATGGCCTCCGAATCCTCGTCCACCAGATAGCGAGCTGTCAGCGCTAGGAACTCATCAAACTCCAGTTCGCCGCTGCCTGGAAAAAAATGCGACATTGAATGAAGACCAGTTCAAAACACTGCCACAGCGTGATTCTTTCAAAATGCGAAATTAATAAGCAACATTTTTCAAAAAGTTTTTGTGAAATTTCTTACAATAAAATTCGATTGCAACATCTGGAATATATTTACGAGTTCATGAAATTTTTGATTGACATTGATGAGAACAATCTTATGTTTGATGTAGGAAGGTGATGTGTAGATTGAAAAACGGAAATTTGTTTTTAGAAACATGTTAGTTTATTTTTATTTGTGATATTTTTTAGATTTTTTTAAAATCTGAGATCACAATTTTAAATCCATTTTAAGATTTTAATAAAAAGCAATTCTAAATTCTATTAGGATTAGTAATTTTCGATAATATGATTTATGACATTTATGTCGTAAATATGCTTGGATTACGATATAATTATTATATGTTATACTGGTTTCCCATGCCATGTTCGGTATTCAAAATGAAGTGTGTAGCATTTACAGGGACCAGTGGCGCCCACTTATATGGGCCCATGGGGCTCGAGCCCACCCAATAATTTGATATCTCTATGCAGTTATTAATGACTGAGCCCATCCAATATATTTACATTTGTTCAAAATTTTTTGAACCCACACAATGTTTTTCAAAAGTTGGCGCCACTGACAGGGACAATCAAAAGAATTTACGCCATTGCATCCGGTATAGGAAAAAATCATCTGCTGTGTATTTTAATGTTGTTACACCATTTCAAAAACATTGAAATTTATATATATATCACTGAGGTGTACCACAAGGCACTGACAGTAGAATCTGGTCTCTGGTGACACATTATTTAGCGTTCATTTACAGAGAAACGCAAAAAAAAATTTGGCTACAGTACTGCCAATGAATAATAATTACTGGGATTGAGTTTTGAGTTGTGTTGCGGGTTTTAAATTTTTTTTATTATTATTTTTGAACATTACGTGGTGTGTATAAAATGTCTAAATCATATATAGAGCTGAAAAAAAAATAGCTCAAGTATATTTCTGTTCAATGACGGATATTGCTCAATGGAAATTTTCAACTCTGTATTATGAGTTTTATAGAATTAATTTTTTTTCATGCCAGATAGTAAAGATACATAGTTGAAAAAAAGGGATATTCATCCGAATATTGATAGAAATTAGGGTTTCGAAAATTATGCATATTCTAAATTGTTTATTTAGGCATCAACTTTTACCCTAATAGACTGTAAAAATTTGTTATAGTACTTTGAATGCATTGGAAAGTGTTTTATCATCTATGCTGGACAAATGATCTTACGTTCTTGCTTTAAAAATAGAGAGAGATACTTTGTTATAAATTGAAATAGCCTTCTTGCGTAATATTGCACTCTTGTAATTATTGCTCTCTCCCGCTATGTTTAGCCCAGAATTAACTGCTTTACGCATTGAAGGTTGAGAGGCATTTAGGATTGAAGTTTGTTTCTCAAAGCACGCCGGAAGACAAAGCATTTTAGAGCCGTTGAGCAGTTTTTAATTAGAGCTTTTACTTTGCTATGCGAATACATTTCTTCTTTATGTTACTGCATAGTTTTGTTTATAATCCTTTGCGCAAAATTGCACTTTCTTAAGTCTGAGTTATGTTAATAATCCAAGAGCTGACAGCACAAAAATCTAAGGTATTGAGCACAAGAAAAAAATCCTTTACTTTATGGAAGAGATGTAATAGAGGAATCTAATGATCCATGTCTGCCGTAAGTGAAGTGGCACTTAAGCTAAAAATTAATAACGCTAGTGGTTCACTCGTAGGTTTAACATTGTGTTTGCCGTACAATCAAAGGTATGAAATTATTGTACAGCAAACACAATGATAAACCAACGAATAAACCACTAGTGATATTAAGTTCTAGTTTATGCACTTCCGGTGGACATGAATCATTAGATTCTCCTATTACTGCTCTTCCATAAAATAAAGGTTTATTTCTTGTGTTCGATAACATAAGTTTTTGTGCTGTCAGATCTTAGACTATACGAGACCTATAACAAAGAAGAACCCACAATTCTTTTACTGTATACAAAGTGTCCAATAAATGAAACAGAAATTAATCTCGAATGGTTCTTACGATTACCAAAATAAAACTACCATCGATATCTATCTCTTCAATGAGTTCTTTTAGATCTTTTTCTTCAAACTGTTGTCCCAGTGTTCTCAAAATAGTGGCCACCATGTTGGTATGAATGCATCCTTTCTTCTCTCGGTCAAACATGTCGAAAGCTTTTTTGAGCACTAAATAGAAAAAGAATCAAAAATATCTAAATAAAACAGTAAAAAAAAAAAAAAAAAAAAAAAAAAAAATCATATATACATTTTCTAAATTAACTTAACACATTTAACAATTATTAGCTCAACTACATTGAGATTGGTACATCCGACTAATTAACAACACTTTTTTTTCTATACCATACATATTAATATCCTTAAAAAATCGCTACTATAGGGCCGAATAAATATTGGCAATATATGCCCATCACAAAAATTCTAAAAATATGGAATTCTATACATTAGTTCTTGATATATGACTACCAATAAAATCGTCCTGAAAAATGCAGCACAACAATTTCATCTGTTGGGTGATTAAAACTAAAACCAAATTCACTACAACTTATGTCAACGTCTAACCGAATCTGAAATTTGATTAAAATTCGTGCATTAGTTCTCGAAATCGAGCTATAGCAAAATTCGTGAAAAATGCAGCATTGCAGCTCCAGCTGTTGTGCGATTTATACCAAAAACTAATCAGCACCAATTTAATATCTTAAATTTTAGTTGTTTAAAAGGCACACAAGCAACAGAGTGAAAAAGTATCCAATCCCAACGTATCCGACTCTGTTCGCTGTGCGCCTTTTAAGCAACTGAAATTTTTAATATTATAGAATGCAAGGCGTGAGAAATTTTCTAAAGAAAAATTTCCAAGAATTATATAGAGCATCAATTTATATTAGGGACTACTTATTTTGTGGATACAAGTAAAAGTAACTACATCAAATCCCTGTTTTTGACATGTTTATAATTATTGTACATATGAAGCTTAATTTCATACTTAATACGAGTTAAGAATAAGTAAGTAAATAATACGTACTTTGAACTTGTTCTTCTGTCAACTCTTCAACCTACAGATAAAAAAAAAAAAAAAGAAATCATCAGAGGTCCTAGGTGTAAAATAAGTTAATATACAGAATTATTATTATTATTATTATTATTATTATTATTATTACAATTTTTGTGAAATAAAAATTTAATTTAAAAAAAGTATAAAAACAACTTTTAACGCTTTTACAGATTGTTGTTTATACGGACCGTTATATACTATCGATAGTTATTCCATGTTTAAACTCCTATAGAATTTATTCTTATAAAAATAACACTGTACATTCCGAAAGTGGCACGGCATACTAAGAAAATAATAGGGCTCACTTAGGTATAGCACGATACTAAAAAGAAAACCTGACATTCTGTCGAAATTAGTTTCACCCTTTGGACTCAAAAGTGTAAGCCAAGTCCCGTTTGTTGTCATCTTTCTTTCTGTCGGAAATTCGCACAGTGCACATGAAAGACAACACGACACTGGACCCTTCTAATTATATCTAGAATAGTACTACTTCGATTCAAAATATTAGAATAATGATTAAAAAAAGAATATTGCCCAGTTAAACTGGTGGCATTGAGCTCACAGGCTAAGCATACTAATTGTATATTACAGCCTTCTATTTTCAAGGGTTAATGCCCTTCGAAAAACAAATTAAAGATAAAAATAGCTTCCCCCATTTCCTTTTTTCATACTTAACCATTGAACCCCCTAAACTAATCAAGGATATGTTTTATCATACAAAAAAACCTAAATCCAAAATTCAGAGCAAATCAGATAATTCTTAATAAAAATGCATTTATATAATTTAAGATGAGTTATCCCACTTCTTTATACTCACCATTAAATTTTCAAAACTATTCATTGATTCGCCTTAACGGAACCTTATCGCCTTATAAGAACCTACATTGAAAATTTATAGCAAATTGGATAATTCTGCATAAAAACGCATTTATCAAATTTGAGAGGGGAGGGATAATCGCCCGTACCCCCTTTATATTTAACAAAAGAAACCCACAGATAATTAAGGAAGCATCTTATCAGTATGAGCCGGTATCCAAAAATTGAAGCAAATCGTTAATTCTGAAAGAAACACTATTTGCTTAAATTAAGATGGGTAATTACACCGATCCCTCATTTATACTTATCCAATGAATTCCCAAAACAAATCAGGGAAATGCCTTATCAAAACGAACCTATATCCAAAATTTGAAGCAAATCGGTAAATTCTGCGTGAAAAACTCATTAATCTAAATTAAGGGAGTTTACTCCCCATTTCCGCCCTCTTAGATTTATTCAATGAACTCGCTTAACTAATCATGAAGGTTTCCTCATCAGAACGATCCTATGTTTAACATTTGAATAAAATCTGATAATTTTGCATGAAAATCCCATTTATCTAAATTAAAGGCGGGGGATTAGCCCCTCGTTTATAGGTGTATTTATTATTTATAGGGGTACATATTATGCATTTATATATGTATATCACTATGTATGTTTACATATATAAAAATATATCTAAAGTGTGTATACATAAAGGTATTTATATAAACATCGTATATTATTTTAACATATGACATATATAACATTTATTAAATAAATATATCTTTATAAATTATTTAGGTAGTATTTGGTTATTCCGTCAACCAAAAACTATTGCCACACTATAAGATTACATGTTAATAACGGATGATTGTAACACATTCATTTGACATTAACTACGATACACGTGTTTATTACGTCATCAAGGGATTTTTAATTCAACTTTTATTTGTTTTTTTTTTATTGTGTTTTAACAATTTATTTGTTTTTCGTTACTCAAAATACAAGTTATGTCAATTTATATAATTTAGCGAAATTGATCGACGGGATAACCAAATACTACCGTTATTTAAAAATCATGTTTTTCCACCATTTCTAACATTACGTATTAATTACTTACTAATTTTTATGAGTCATCTTTCATTACATTAAAAAACATAATTAAAATCGAACATATTTAAATCAGCGACATTGGTACTACATAATTAAATAATATTTCATCCTAATATAATTCCTGTTAATATTTAATCGTACTAAACTTATTATTCAATACTTATTTACTATATTTCAAACCTAAATTTTACTCTACGCAATTTTCTAAAGTAACATTTTATAGAAACAAAACAGTTTCGTTGCCATTCACACAAAAGAAATTGCAATCTACTTAATAATTCTCTTGTAGTTCATTCCTTCCATTAGGTTATATTGACCTTGATTGACGAATGGAAATGGATTTTACCGATTTCAAATCCTGATGACCGCGCCTTTAATCTTGCGGACACCTCTCTCCCATTTATCTTAGAACGCTTACTTACACAACATTGTTTCTAAGATTATTCAGTTAAAAAAAAAGTGCAAATACATAGATTATAATTTATTTTTATGTTTAATTTCAAGTCAAAATACCAAATAGTTTTTTTTTTGTTAAGTATACGACAAAATGTAATTTGTGTAGCCTAGTAGAGGATTCGCTTCGCTCATCCTAATAAAAAGTTATTATTATTAGGATGGATTAATGATGTAAATAATGTAAAATATAGTTGAATAATATCAATAATAAATTAAATTTATACATATTTTATCCAGCATAATGAAGTTATGTAATTGAGCGTTTCCTTTTGCTGGATTTTTAAATCAAGTGATTATAAAAATCTTTGGAACATAAAATGAAAGCACTTAGCAGAATTACTCTTTATAGAAAAATTATATCTGTATGTGAAATACATTTCAAACTTAATATTTTTTATAACTTTTATGGTCCACATTATTTTTCAGATTATTGTAAAATCAATGACACTATTACATAGAAATAAATTTTATTTTCTTAAATAATTTTATATTGAGATACGTACATAACAATGGAATAAATAATCATCCGAATAATGGCTATCAAAAGTAACGTAAATATTCAGATACATTAGTAATTGTAGATTTTTAATGAGAAGTGATAAATAATTTCTCTATTCTAAAAAGAAAGTAACTAAACGCTGTCGCCGCCGCTAACAATGAGATTTTGTGACCGGAGGTCTTTCTTCATTAATATTAAGAGAGCTGTTGCATACAAAAATATGAAAATTGGTACTATTATAGAGAAATGTTTGATAAACACGATGGTGTAGATAGTTTTTAATTCGAACAATCATTTTAAGAGTTTTTACTTCGAATAATCATTTTAAGAGATATTTATTGTTAAATTTCTTCAAAATCGTTGCATTAAGAAAGTTTTATAGAAGCAAAAGCTATACATAGGAATTTAATAATTTTTAAATCATTTTATACATTAGAAATTTTCGATGAGCAGACTGCATTTATTTTTTTAATCTCATTCATTTATGAGAATATATTTCCATTTGTAATTCAAATTTTCAGCATTTCGAGAAATATTTTTTATACATTTTAGAAAAGAAAGTTATTTTAAATTGTTGCCAACTATTAAAACAGAGTAAAGAATAGAAGTTCCTTCAAATAATTTAAAAAAAGTGACATGTGACTATTGTAAATAAAAAAAAACTTCCAAATTAAAATTAAATGAATATTGTATATTAAAAGCAGAAAAAATATTGAAAATTCCGGCATAAAAACTAATTTACACGTGAATTTCAAAAGAGAAAGAAAATTGTAAAATTATAAATTCATTAATAAGTGTTTAAATTCGTAAATAGAAAAAAAAATTACGTCAGATTTAAAACACAAAATAAGACAGTGCAAATAATAGAAGTGCTTCTTTTATATTGATAAAAATATTTTCGTGTAAATATTGAAAAAAAAAAGTTTGAGGACAATTACACCAGAGTTAAAACGTTATATTTAAGCTTACATTTTATCACTCATTTAAATCCATTACTTTATAGTATTGTTAAAAAATATCGGGAAGCTAAGACTCCGTTGACTAAGCTAATTTTATATTAGATGATTCTGAAATGTTTAAATCATCTTATTTAATCAAACGCGGAAACAGCCATTGACAGGAGCTCATTCGGCCTTAAACCCCTTCCGTAAAACAGAAAATAATAAATACCCATTTATAGGGAGATCTCAACATTAAAAAAACACATTAATACAACCTTTCGTAAAAATTTTAAAACCGATCAAGTTAACTGATTGTTAGAGGGGAAACGGGGGTTGACGAGCGTAGCTCATAGGGGTCAAAATTCCCTAGTAATTAAAAAAATAATAATAGTTTTCTATTCTCTTTCAGAAAGAGAGAAAAGATTCAATAAAGATTTTTTAAAAACTTTAATACAGAAATCACAACAAAAGGTATATTAGCATGCATTTCAAAGATTTCAACACTTACTGATTCATTTACAGAAAACAAAAAGAAAATGATTACTAATTTAGTGAATTTCTTCCTTGAAATTTTAAATTCCATGCAATAAGTGCATCTATTAAAGCATCGAAAATTAATGATGATGATAATTCTACTACTAATAAGAATAATTATAAATGATATTTTAGAGATTTCAGATAATTTTTTTAAAAATCTGAATAGAATTTAATTTCTCGTTCTAACAGTTTAATTATTGCTTACTGATAATTAGATGGTTATTGTAACACGAGTTGTTATCGTTCCAAATGACAAGGGAACATCTGAAACTGTCAGTTCTGGATTATGACGACAGTGGTAGCGTTCGAAAGCTCTTGTTACGCGGATAAAGAGACATATAGGAGCTACAGGGTAATCAATTTTATAAAAAATATACTCGTTGGATTTTCTTATTACATTTAAATTTGGCGGATGTAGTAACTATTCAAACCTGTTCCGAAAATAAAAGGATCCTCACTAAAAAAATAAATAAAATAAAATAAAATAAAATAAAATAAAATAAAATAAAATGTAAACTAAATTGAAAAAGTAAAAAACTATCTTTGTACAGATTTATCTCAACTATAAATGCAAAAAAAAAAAAAAAAGTAAAAAAATAAAAACATTGAAATGCAACCAAAATATCTTTACATCTTTCCCCATAGGAATACAATTCCATTCCATAGCATTAGTCAATGGATCTTTTCATTTTTCTCTTGAAGACCTGCTATGTACGAAATTCACTCAATCCAAGCAACAAATCTAAAGCAAATTATCGTTAACGAAATAAAGCGAAATAAAAGAAATCGCAATGATGGAAATTAAAGATTTTTTTTAAAGTACTAGCAGCCTCCGCCCGCTACGCTGGTCAGTTTCTCTAAAATAATCTTGAATCAAACGAAATATATTTAAATAAACAATCTTAATATCGAATCAAATACCCACAATTTTTATCTGATTTATGTAATCTTACATTGCTCAGTTCAAAGTTCGTTTTGGCGACAAAATACCTCTAAAATGATTAAATAACTGACAAATTACAAAAGTACCAAAGTAATTAAGAATTTTTTAGTAGGTTTTTTATCTTGAATTCCACTTCAATTTCTCTATCTGAATTTGCTTCTGAGATATGGTGAAACATGTTATTATTTTGGACCATCCGATGAACTTCCTAAAGGAGAGATTTTTATATATATATAGATAAGGATTCGAAATTTCAGGTTTTTGCGCTGAAGACATCGCCAAATTAGGAAAATGTGAAGTATCTCACCAAGTACTGGATTTAAAAGAATTTGCTTAGTACCATTCAATTAAGCATAAAAAAATGCACTAAAAAAAAATAATTAGTAAAATATTAAGAAAAATATTAAGAAAAAGTCGAAATAAAAATCATTTAATGACTTTTTAAACACGTGAATCGTATTTAATGTCATCGAATACGACATTCATGATCATCCATTATTAGCATTTAATCTGATAGTTTGACGATAATTTTTTGGTCGACGGGTTAACCTAGTAGTACCGTTTTTTTTATTAGAATGAATGATAAATTAATTGCAAATATTTTTTCATGATAATGATTTTTTCTCCACATTCAAATTATTTCTTTTTTAGTGATGGTAAAATAACTGCAGATGAAAAAAATATAATAGTAAGGCTAAAACACAGATTTACTGACTGCTTGGCATATGACTTGGCGGAGACTCGATAAGTACGCTAATTCTATCAACCTAAATATCCAGATAGAGTGTAAACAAACAATTGGTACCATTTGATTATTCCGCCGATCAATTTCGCCAAATTATACAAATGGATATAATTTAGATTTTAAATAACCAAAGAATTAATAAATTACTAAAATGTTAATAGAAATAGAGATAAAACATCGAATTAAAATTAGTTGACGACGTAACAATTATGCAAAACATATTTAATGTTAAAAGAATGTGACATTTACGATCATCCATTATTGACACTAGTACACGGAACCCGGGGTTTTCGGGTTACAGAATAAAGGTGAAAACTTTTTTTAATTGAAAAGTCTAATAAATTTTTCTTACGTAATATGCTTTTTAAACTGCCAACTAACTCCAAACAGCAATTTTATATGAAACATAATAATTATGTAATCATAAAAAGCTTTGAAAATTATCGGTACTTCCGTATTAGACGCAAGATAGAAATTATTAGTCAAAGTTATTACCCAAAGAATAAAATTGAATTCTTTCAGTTTTTAAAACCAACTAAGAAAATATGACACACAGGTAATCTTTAAAATACATTTTTGTAAAAGTTAATTGATGTATCTTTTGTAAAGTAAGTTTGCAACGAACTAAAAGTCCAATAAATTGATAGATAAAAACGAAATGAAACCAACAACATTCACGGGGTTTTATAGCCGACGATATTTTACATAGCAGGTTTTTAATTATTACTATTTTTTTCAGTTGCTATGAAAAAATGGCAACAAATTATACAGTGATCTGTTATTTTCCATGGAGAAAAGAGATAGACAGAGGTGCAGTATGCGATTAAAACGGTTTGATGGGCGTTATTCTTCCAATTTAAATCTCTTATTCGGCTCAAACAAAACAATTACGTGGAACAGAGACCGAATTCTTCAAAATAATTTTTTCTCTAAATGAAAAAGATCTTTCAGAAGTTATTTTAGCATTCTAAAATAGCATTTCATTGTATTATGAATTAAAACTGTATTGCTAAAAGTTTTCCTTTTTTGCGAAAGCACACGATTGTGTTTGATGCAATGCCGCGAATGTTAGGGTTACATTTTTGGCGTCACCTTAAGCCACCAAACTGCATTTCTATTCTTTTTTTAATCTATGGCTATTTTTTATTTATTTCCCACATAAATGAAATACTCAAGTTGCCACCATTAGAGAAATTAAAGTAAGAACTACAAAAAAATTAATATCTCAAAAATAAATTGAGATACAGTTTTCTAACAAACTGCATTTTAAAGTGCATTTTTTTCTGTATAAGATGGTATAAAGGTTGAAAACCTGCTATGTCTAGAAGTTAAAAAATTTTTAATAGCGAAAATCGTAAAACCAAAATTTCATCGGAAAGTATTGCCATTCAAAACATGACGTATGCGTTACGCACAGATACGTTTGGCCTTTATTATATAGATTTAACCTTATACTTTGGCGACAGTTTTTTGGTCGATGTGAGATAAAGTATTGCCAAATAATGTAAACAAATTATATAAACAATAATATTGCCAATAATATTTAGATGCAGATATCATCTACGGATCACGTTGACACGATTACAACAAAATTGCGATTTTATGCCTCACGTGGTAATCCAGTAATAGTCGTTTATTTATCGGTAAATTATTTCATTATTTTTCTTTTCTATTTTAAAATTATACAAATTATTTTGTTCCATAATTACTAATTGAATTAATTTATTTATTATTAATATTATTCCAAATTACATTTTCTTGGCAACGGGAAGGAAAAATGGTTATTTTTTATCGGAAAAATTTTAATTGATTCTGTATGAAAAATAATGAAATATTGAATTATTAAGAAAAATATTTGAATAAATCAATTAAAAATTAGCCTATGTTCAGCGGAAATAGTGTAGCTTTCCAACAGTGAAAGAATTTTTCAAATCCGTCTAGTAGTTTCGGAGCCTATTCAATTCAAACAAACAAACAATCAAATCTTTCCTCTTTATAATATTAGTATAGATTACTTCTTGAGATAGGAAATACGCTCTGTTATCTAATAACATGTAGCCTTCGCTCGTCACGCTGGTCGGTTTCTTTAAAAAAATCTTGAATCAAACGAAATGCATCAAGTAAAAAAAAAAAAAAATAATAATAATAATAATACTTAATTAAATATCCATAATTGTTCTCTTATTCGTATAATTACATATCATCCGACTCAGAATCTATGTTGACTGCATAGTTGAATATAAAAAAACCCTCTAAAATCACAATGATTTACTATTTTTCAGTAGATTTGCTATCTGGAATTTTGCACTTCAACCTAACACTGCTGCAGTAATATTCCAAAATGTACTAAAAGTACGTCTCATTAAGCTCTCAAGTAGGAATTTCTAACAGATAAAAGCTTGTTTAGTTAAAGTTGTTTAAGCTTGTTTAGTATATTAGTTGTCCTCAAACTCATACTTTTTTTTTTTTTAAACAGCTGCAGAGGTATGGTGGAATGACCTAAAAGTTTCGTACCTTAAGTTATTCTTTTTGGTGGGGGGAGGGGGGAATTTCTAAAATCGATGATGTTAAAATCGATGATAAATGTTTAATAAATGTTTAAAGGTTTGATATTATGAATTTCACTCTTCTACCTAAAGTTGCTACCGGGATATGGCTTGTAATGGGCGATTTTCGAAAATTTACAAATAGGAAAAAAAAGTCATCATTAAAAACACAAGTGATACAATCATCGATTACTTATGAGAATTTACAATCGAGATATTCTACAACCGTTTATAAAAATCATTGGTTTTAGATGCATATGAAATCTATTTTAGTAACTGAAAATAGAGGGAATTGAAAAACAACAAATTAAAGGGAGGCTACAAGGGAGCTACTATAGTGGAAAGTCGTGTGACGGCGTTTCCTGGTTGAAAAAAGTAGAAAAAATGCGAGTAAGTATAAAAAAGATTTGGGAGTTTAAGTATCAAAAAATAGAATTTTTTTGACAAATAGCAACAAAATAGTCAAAGAAATAAGAATTAAAAGCATCACTTGTGGCTAAAACAAAAACTAAATTAATAGTGAATGGGATCAATATTTTTTTACCGATTTTGTCTACATTATTTAAGAACAGTTCTGTATTTTTTCCATTATTAGAAGGCGTTTTACTAGGATTCGTTAAATGTACTCCCTAGAAGGGCAAAAGGGGGGGGGGGCAAAGGAAGTTCATAAGAATAAGTGGTCACAGGGCTCACCAACGATGTATCCCACGAAGGGTGTCGGCTAAATTATAAAAAAATGCCTCTCGCGGGACAAAGTGGAAGGATGGGCTCGGGAAGTATAAAATGAGACAGTGATCACAGAGCTTTCCATTGATATGTCTCATGAAGGATGTCGGCAAAAGTTGAAAAACCGCATGTGAGAATTCCAACTACTGTGAGCCACGGAAAACAACCTTCTCCTTCTCTTTAAAATTTTCATATATTATAATAATACTTATTGGATGCCTCCATAAAAAAATCCAACTTAAAATGATAAAAAAGCTGCAATTTCAAAAACAGTTCTAAAATTGCCGCCTTTCGTGAACCAAATTCGTTAGAATGGAAGAAGGTCCATAATCTGAAAGAGTGCTTCGAGGGCGTTAAGATGATATGTCACATAACGGGTCCAAAAAAAGTTTTAAAATTTTTGACCCCCCTCAGGGGTGAAAATTTTCAAATCGCTGAAAGACATATTCAATTTTTTTAATAGATTTATTTTCTGCAATTTCACGTTTCTGTTTAAAGGGCTTTTGAGATGTGTCAAATGTTCTGAAATTTTCGACCCCTTTTTAACCCCTTTAGGGAAGGGATTCATAAAATTGCTGAAATATGTGTTTGATTATTTTTTTAGTATATATATATATTTTGAAATTTCATGTTCCTACCTAAAACGGCTGCTGAGATATAAAAAGTTCTTCTATAATTTTCGATCCAACCATTTAACCCTTTTATGGATATGGTAGGTTCAAAAATCCCATTTTAGTGTACGCTTACAATATAAGATGTATATTTTCCCCAATTTTCACGCTTTTAGGTTCAGTAGTTTGGGCTGTGCCTTGGTTATCTGTGAGCCAGGACAAACTATTTTATGTATGTATAGATAATTGGAGAAATATTATTTAAATCTCGGAGAAATACTTTGAATGATTATCCTATTTTCATGCGAATTCAAAGCGTCTCTTTACATATTATTAAAAACAGAAATTTTAAATGTATTGTACTTTAAAATTTGAGCATTAACAAAAGGTTATCAAGGCAATTTGTGCCGGTCGGTTGCGGTTCAAGTAATTCAGTAGGAAGAACATTGGCAAATTTAAAAGTCTACTTCAGTCGAGCGAAAAGACCCGTTCCGTAATTCTAATATTATGGAAGAAATTTATAAAGTTGCATTTTAATATTTTGAATGACTTTTTTTTTTTTTTTTCGCATTCGATAGATAAGACTGATTTATACAAAGGCCGCTTTTACTTTTTCGATTTTAATAGCCGATTGTTTTAAAGAAAATGCTTTCATTTTCGAAATCGTTTCTGAAAATCAAAGTGTCCTCATAAAAAATATCTGTAAGCAAAATCGAAAAAAGAAAAAACCGGCCAGCATATCGATCGACCTCAGCTATCAAATGAAAAAAAATCCTTAAAAAATGTTAATATGCAACCGAGATATCTTTATAAATGACTTACATATAGGATTAGAATTACGGAGCGGGTCCTTTCTTTTGGCTGAAGTACCCTCTAAAGGGTCCAGCCCCTGCTCGCGCAGAAACTCGGGAGCTAATGCTATTCCTATGGGGAGGCACTTTTCTAATAACTCTTTCGCATTTTGACATTTAATTGACCAAAATAAAAAAAATAACCAAGGAGCAATCTTGAGAGGGGCCTCAGCTATCCCAATATATATACATATATATATACAGTCGAGTCTCTATATAACGAAATCCACCGTTCCAGTAAAAAAATCGTTATATAGAGAAATTCGATGTATAGAGAATGATGTTGAAAATCGTATTTAATATGTGATATTTGAACAAATATTATTTTTTATCTTTTGAATTAAGTATTTGAAATATTTAAAAGTAAATATTAACCTAACATTTTATTTCTTAATTATTTAAGTTGTTTCAAAAAAGAGAACAGACATTTATTTGAAAGCTTAATGAAAATCAAATGAGGAAGACTTGCATTAATTTCAGACGAAGAAATCTATAATTTTTTGTTGTTTTGATTTTAAAGTTGTTACGCTCCCCCCCCCCCCCCAAAAAAAGGCTCAACATTTAGCAAGGAATGAAAAATTGTCATTAACATTTCCCTCCATTTGAAGGCCTCTCTTATGTGCTTCCCATTGATTCCTCTCTTACGTGTGTATCAATCCAATTGATTCTGTTTAGAGAAGGATGTGGAAAGGTGTGTGGGAGGTGGGATGAATTCGTTGGATTTAAAGAACAAAGAGAGAAGTAAAAAAAAAAAAAAAAAAAAAAAAAAAAAAAAAAAAAAAAAAAAAACCTCAGCACTGACGATAAATCAAAAATAAGTGATGGAAAATTGATTCCATATGATTTAGAAGCTTTTTAAAACTGAATAAATTAAGACAATTTATGAAAAAATTCGTTATATGGAGATAGATATTTCGCTATATAGATAATGTTTTTAATGTAATCATGAGAAAAGGGGACCGTTCCTGCTAAAAATTCGTTATATAGAGAAATTCGATGTATGGAGTTTCGTTATAGAGAGACTCGACTTATACATATTAAATGTCAAAGTGCGATAGAATTATTGGAAAAATGTCTCCCCATCAGTGGCGCAGCCAAGGGGGTGGTTTTGGGGTTAAAACCCCTCCCAGAGCTAAGAAAGAGCCCTGTAACTGCCGCTTATATGAATCAAAATCAAACTTAATATTTAAATGTTTTGGTACATTTTGGAATCCGCCGCTTTATTGAATCAGATTTCATTTAATAAACTGATACAATTACATGGTGAAAATTCTACTTAAAATTGTACAAGTGCATATTACCTGGATTAGTTAAGCAAAAACTCGTTATTTGAACTAAATCCCTTTACTGGGACGTATTATTCTAAAAGAATGATGATTTCCTGCCACGCAGATGCTCTTTGAGTTTAAATATTATACAGTGAATATTCTAATTAATACTGATTCTATCAACCGACAATCACCTTTATCAGACGCTCAAAATCCCCCTCTAGGACCGAATTCTGGCTGCGCCACTGCTCCCCAAGCAATAGTATTAGTCGTGAGCGTCTTCGCGGGCAGGGACAAGACCCTTAAGCCTGAAATTTTCGGTTCGACTCCCGGTTATAGGTGCAGTTTCCGAAAATTTTTAAGGAACCAATGGTTCTTAAACTCAAAGAAACAACATGAATTTCGTCAAAAGATCGCAGAAGAAAAAGCAAACTTTATTAAAGGATCACAAAAAACGCCGAGAGTTTTTTCAAAGAATAGTTGAAAATGCAATTTTGGTCAAATGATCACGGAAAAAAAGCCATTTTAACCCTTTAATTCCAATGATAGAACACGAAAAGATAGAACATAGTAGTTTAGAAAATCTGATTTTACACAAGAAAAATTCAATCGCTAATTTCATTTTATTTAAATACTGAATGTTCTGTTATTAATTAAAGCAAATATTGCTGTTTTAATTTTCTGGTGGGAATTAAGATATACAAATTAAAATATCTCAAAATATCTCGGGCGGTTTGGGATCCAGGGGTTTAAATAGAGGATTGCCAAAATACGAATGTTTTCGTCAGAGGATCGTTAGGAAATGTGGGTATCTCATCAAAAAAAAAAAAAAAAAAAAAAAAAAAACTGCGATTTTTGCTAAAAATTTACAATTAAAAAAAATCTTGCAAAATTTATCAAAGAATGGTGTTTTAGACGCCGAAACTTACAAGGAAGGTCTCCATTGGGGGCATACTCAGAATTTTTTGAAAAAAATACGAATTAAACTACTCATGTAGGTAATAAAGGATCAGTGAAAATTAGCGGCGGAATTACAATATTAGATATGTAAAAAAATAAAATAGTTTGGAATGATTGGCGTGAAAAGCTGAAAGCGACGCGGGATTTGGCGAGCAGTGCATTTCCTCGCCAAAAGCAGACGATTTTAACGAATCTGAAAATTGATTTTAATTGACTTCACTGTTAAAAATCTGCAGCATTTACTGCAACGTCACTCCACTTCTTTTATTGAATATCTCTCTTCTGACCAATGAGAATGCTCCATAGATACGGTGAATTGACCGTTTTCTATAAAAGCTGTGGAGTGACTCTGCAACAAATGGGTCAAATTTTTAACAGTGCACTGTTAAAAATCTGCTGCATTTTGCTGCAACGCCCTCCACCACTTGTATATAATATCTCTATTCCAACCAATGAGAAACCTTCATTTCAAGGCCAAGTAACCGTTTTCTATACAAGCAAGGGAGTGCGTTGCAACAAAATGCAGCAGATTTTTAACAGTGTATTTTTGAATTTGGAACAATTTTAATCAATTTAAATTGTGTTTTAAATGATAAAATATATTAATTTCATTTTGTTATAAGTACATATAAACGTATATGACAAAATTACACTTAAAGTAAAGTAAAAATGCAAAACTAAAATTATTTAAACTAAACTTATTTAAATAAATTGAACATAGAAAGTTTTTCTTTAAAAAGAATTCGAAGCGTAAAAGCGTATTTTTCAAAATTTCGTTTTTCCGCCAACCGGAGATAAATCGCCAAATAAACGAAATTTTTATTATTTTTTTACGGACGTTATAAGGAGGTTCCGCCGAAATTTTTTTTATAAACATATATAACTATATGAGAAGAACATTCTGTAATTTTTTCAGATTTTTCTGAGTATGCCCGTATGGAGACCTTCCTTGTTAGTCGACAAGACAAAAATTTAGTCCTCACGTGGTGACTGGCGACCGTGGATCCACACCTATACTCCTGACCAAAAAAATTCTTTCATTCAATAAAAAATAAAAAATAAAATTGTTAATAATTGGAAATCAGTTGTTTGTTTCCAAGATTCAACATGGAAATTACAAAGGTTAAAGAAAAAGTTTTTCATTTCCGGAATTTATGACTCTTTGGATTACTAACAAGGAAGGTCTCCATTGGGGGCATACTCAGAATTTTTTGAAAAAAAATACGAATTAAACTACTCATGTAGGTAATAAAGGATCAGTGAAAATTAGCGGCGGAATTACATTATTAGATATGTAAAAAAATAAAATAGTTTGGAATAATTGGCGTGAAAAGCTGAAAGCGACGCGGGATTTGGGGAGCAGTGCATTTCCTCGCCAAAAGCAGACGATTTTAACGAATTTGAAAATTGATTTTAATTGACTTCGCTGTTAAAAATCTGCAGCATTTACTGCAACGTCACTCCATTACTTTTATAGAATATCTCTCTTCTGACCAATGAGAATGCTCCATAGCACTGTGAATTGACCGTGTCATACACTGTTAAAAATCTGCTGCATTTTATTGCAACGCACTCCACCACTTGTATATAATATATCTATTCCAACCAATGAGAAAGCTCCATTTCACGGCCAAGTAACCGTTTTCTATACAAGCAAGGGAGTGCCTTGCTACAAAATGCAGCAGATTTTTAACAGTGTATTTTTCAATTTGGAACAATTTTAATCAATTTAAATTGTGTTTTAAATGATAAAATATATTAATTTCATTTTGTTATAAGTACATATAAACGTATATGACAAAATTACACTTAAAGTAAAGTAAAAATGCAAAACTAAAATTACTTAAACTAAACTTATTTCAATAAATTGAACATAGAAAGTTTTTTCTTTAAAAAGTATTCGAAGCGTAAAAGCGTATTTTTCAAAATTTCGTTTTTTCGCCAACCGGAGATAAATCTCCAAATAAACGAATTTTTTATTATTTTTTTACGGACGTTATAAGGAGATTCCGCCGAAATTTTTTTATAAACATATATAACTATATGAGAAGAACATTCTGTAATTTTTTCAGATTTTTCTGAATATGCCCGTATGGAGACCTTCCTTGTAAGATTGCTTTTTGGATTGCTATTTGTTACTACGGAAAATTAATCGAAATTTTCATTAACTCGAAAATAAAAAATTCGTTGTTGCAGTAAATATGCCCTTGAGAAAGATTAAAAAAAAAAAAAAAAAAAAAAAAAAAAAAAAAAAAAAAAAAAACATGCATGGTGGGTGACGACAAAGGGCGATAGTGTAAAACGAATTCGTAAGTCGGAGTGGGGATGAAACAAACCTTCTTTGTTTGAATGAGATGTTTTTAAATGTTAGTAGTTGCATGGAAAACTTTCAATCAATTTAAGACAGTCAGGATATCTGTAGCTGTAAAAATATGAATGTATGAATTACAAACCAAACCAAGC
This sequence comes from Maratus speculifer, assembly GCA_964019185.1. Lineage (NCBI taxonomy): Eukaryota > Metazoa > Arthropoda > Arachnida > Araneae > Salticidae > Maratus > Maratus speculifer. Next base: position 154,971,352 of record OZ025290.1, read on the forward strand.
TTAGGAAAGTAAACACCTCACACCTCACACCTTGCAAAACTCTTCCCATTCAAAATAAAACATTTTTTTTCCTTAAGCCACATGAGATTATCCAAAACTATTTTTTCCTTTTCTGTTTTCAGCGTTTGATTATCATCTCTGAAAACACAATTTTATCTAGAAAGAAACACTACAAATAATGAGGATATTCAAAATAGTAGAACAGTAAATCAGGGTCTCAATGTTAGTCAGTTTTGCAAGTGGAATTTTCATTCGTATTTTTAATCTCGTTTAATAATCAATAAAATTTTTCTGTTAAAATCATATTTTTTTTATTTTATAAGCAGTTTAACTTTCTGAAATTGCAATATTGAAAACCACTTATATAAGACTATTAACATAATTAAAAAAAAAAAAGAAAAAAGAAAAGAAAAGCATTCAAAAGTAGAGATTAGTCAAAAATAAAAGTAAAATATTGAAAAAAAGTTTAAAAATTCCTTCAATAACCTACGAATTTGATTTTAAAAAATTGCAACATTTTATTCGCATTTTTGGCTGGGAAAAAGGCGTTTTTTTTTTTTTTTTGAGAAGTAGAGCTTTCTGACAACCCTAGCCGAATGTCATAGCTGCCTGTCGCGTGGAGTAATGGTATAGACTTCACTAGAAATATAATGTCTGGCATAATTAGGCACAATTTTTCTAAATTATACAAAAATATTAATTTACTTTATGATTATTTTTATCAAAAGAGACAACACTTAAAATAAAAACGATATTACATTTTATTGAAAATATATTTACTATTTATACGTTTACTGTCTAGAAAAAAAAACCCAATTCTGATTTCTTATGCTATCAATTATTATCAAACAAACTGAAATCTGATTTGCCATTTATTTCGTACATATACTCCAGGGATAAAGCGGGCAAAAATTTTGTAGCGCCATTTGTAGAACTAATTATTTGATCAACCTCATTCTTTATGCAAAATTTGTGTTATTTTATTGTCTTTTACATCCACTCCTTAAAATAAAAAATTAGAAAATTTTTATATACTTTTCATCAGAACGAATATTTCGAGAGTCCGAAAAAAAAATTTCCGGATAATCGAGGTAGCTGATATTCAATAGGCTTCTTTCCATCATGACATACTAAATACACACCAAATTTCAAATCTCTATCTCCATTTGTTCGGGAGATAGAACGTTTACAGACACACAGACAGACAGACGGCATTTTTTTTTTTTTCTAAAAATATGTTTTTCGGATTTTCCAGTGTCAGAAGAGTGTAGTCTGCAGTGTCTGATTTTTAAAGCGATCTCAAGACTTACCCTATACTACGTATGATAGGTAAGGAGAGAAGTAAAAAAAAAAAAAAAAAAAAAAAAAAAAAAACTCAGCACTGACTATAAATCAAAAATAAGTGATGGAAAATTGATTCCATATGAAAGTATAAAAAAATAGTTAAAATATAATTTTATTAGAGAAATTTTATCGGTTCTCTAAATTTTGTGCATATGGCTAGAAAATGCACTAGACCTCGATGCTGGGTGCGAGCAGCACCAAAAAGTGGTTCCGTTGTCAGAAGAAGAAAAAAATTTTTAGAGAATCGCGTATAGATTAAAATCAGCATAAATGATCCCGTCACTTTTGTGTGCGGAAAGAAAGAAAAAAAAAAAAAAAAAAAAAACCGATTTAAGAGATGTATTACTGGTAATCTGGACACCAGTATAATTTACTGTTTTTTAACGGAAAAACTTCCGTAAAATAGTCCGTCTTTTCGATTTTTCTCGGGAATTTACGGAAGTTTTACAGTTAAAAAACAGTGTATTGTACTGGCGTCCAGATTACCAGTAATGCTTCCGTTAAATCGTCCGTTATTTTTTTTATTTATTTATTTTTTTTTTTTACAGTGAGGGTAAATTGTGTAATCTTTTTGAAAATCGAAAGACATTTTTTGACGGATTTACATGTTTCAGATACTGGAGATTCCGAAAAAAATATTTTGAGAAGAAAAATTTGCCATCCGTCCGTCGGTGTGTCTATGTCTGTGTGTCTGTAAACGCTATATCTTCCGAATAAATTGAGATAGAGACTTGGAATTTTGTATGTACTTAGTATGTAACAATGGGACGATGCCTATTTAATATCAGTAACATCAATTATCCGGAACTATTTTTTTCGGGCTCTCAAAAATTTCGTTCTGATGAAAGGTATATAAAAATTTTCGAAATTTTTTATTTTAAGGAATGGACGTAAAAGGCAATAAAATAACACAAATTTTGAATGTATAACGAAGTCGATATTAACGAGATATTTGTAATCCTGTTTTCCACATTCTTCGATTTTTCATGACCTTGTATTTCATTCAAATTTCAATTCAAAGATATGTTTTAATTGGAAACGAGACGCATAATCCGACGCAGTAAACTGTTAGTTAATATGACCATTATTTTTGGAGTTATAAGGATGTTTCTTTTACGCAATTCGATACTACTTGCGTAGTTTAGCGTTTTATATTATTTGTCGAAATTGGTTCATCAGCAATTCCTTAATAGTGCATTACTATGCATGTTAAAAATATTTAAATACACGTTTAAATTTTGTTTTGTAATTGCAATGCAGTGTATAAATAGTTTACACATGTTTTATTTTCACATATTATAGTATGCATATCCATGATGAATAAGTATTATGGTGGCCTCCAACGACTAGTTTACTACTAATTCTCCAACAAATATACATTACCTCTTAAAAGTGTATTTAAGTATATCTATTCAAAATTAAGAGAGAAAGGAGATAAATAAAAACACATTCAAACTTCACATTTATACTTTAGCTATAAAATGGATTTGCCAGACAAGCATCGATAGTTATAAAACAGCGATCATTGCTTTAAACAACACCTAATTAGACAATATTATGGAGTTGCAATGTAGAAAAAAGGTTTGGTTTGGTTTGTTTGTATGTCGGCCAATTATCTACGCTGTGGGATATAGGCCCTAAGTGGTGGGGTGCCCTCCGTGGGGGTCTTTCTAAGGGGACCTAACCCGTATTTACGCAAGGTTCGAAGAAAACCACGGAAAACTCCGAACGGCTAGGCCGACGGTCGCGATTGGGTTCGAACCCAGCATCTACCGTCTACCAGTTTGAGGTCAGAACCTCTCGGCCACTGGTGAGGCGTAGATAAAAGGGAAATGTAATTAATATTACAGTTGCTATTCTTTATGCGATGCATTTACCTGGCACGGATAATACGTGAGTAAATCATTTGAAAACTAAAATTATTAAACAAAAATATAATTTGCAGAGCAAATTAAAAAAAACAAAATTTATTTCCTACACTATTTAAGCCCGAGAAGGGACAGATATTAAGATAATTTATTTAGTTATTTCGACATTTAATATTAATTTTTGGTAACAAATAAGTTAAACCAAGTGAACATTAAAAATTAAAAATGAAATTCAAACAATATGATACTTAACCACCCTAAATCTTAGATTCCGTTCAAATGAAATCGAAATAAATCTCAGACTTTTTCTGAACATTTGGTTTTTAGATTGCCTATTCATTTTGTTTACACCTACCGAAAAGATAATACAAAATCTGAAATACAAATATTTGCAAGTTGAGTTTGGAAAAAAAAGTCTTAGATTTATTTCGATTTCATTTGAACGGTATCTAAGATTTAGGGTGGTTAAGTATCATATTGTTTGAATTTAATTTTTAATGTTCACTTGGTTTAACTTATTTGTTACCAAAAATTAATATTAAATGTCGAAATAACTAAATAAATTATCTTAATATCTGTCCCTTCTCGGGCTTAAATAGTGTAGGAAATAAATTTTGTTTTTTTAATTTGTTCTGCAAATTATGTTTTTGTTTAATATCTCAAGTTTTTTTAATAACTATTGCATTCAGATGAACTCATTTCAAAATTAACTGAGGTATCATCTTCTGGACTTCCTTTATGCGATATCGTATCACAATTACCGATGTAGTTTACCCAGCGACGTTGGAAATGAGTACTGGTGCTTGTATATGGTTTTCGAATCTGATAACAGGAACTTGGCTGTCTTCATATGAGAGTGGCAACATTCTATAATGTTAAAAATTTGGAACTTTTGCTGCATCATCACTCCATAGTTTTTATAAAATACATCTATTTTGACCAATGAGAATGCTCCATAATGCAGTGAAATAATCTTTTTTTATAAAAGTGGTACACTGTAAAAAATTCGACCCTTTTGCTGCATCGTTACTCCACGACTTCTATAGAATATCTCTCTTTTGACCCGACGAGAAAGCTCCATAACAGGCTGAAGTAATCGTTTTCTATAAAAGTGGTGGAGTGACAATGCAGCAAAAGGGTCAAATTTTTTACAGTGTAGAGCGACGATGAGGTAAAAGTTTCAGATTTTTAAAAGTGTATGTTCAGACTGTGAATTGACAGACACTGTTTTCCAAACTACACAAAATGTGGAAATTTTCTATTTCAAAACTTGGCGATAGTCGCCTGAACGAGTACACTGTTAAAAATTTGACCCATTTGCTGCAGCGTCACTCCACAGTTTTAATAGAATATCTATTTTATGACCAATGAGAATGCTTTATAATAACACAGTAAAGTAACTGCTTTCTATAAAAGCGTTGGAGTGATGTTGCAGCAAATGGATCAAATTTTGAACAGTGAACTATTATACGAGTGCAAGAAGTTAATTGGCTTCACTTTAATGGCATGCTTATAAAAATATTTCGTCATTTTTTTCTCTAGACTCGTCTTAACCTATCAAATATCCCCGCACAATATTACTTTAATATCGAGGAATTCCGCCAGAAAAAAAGTGAAAGCATTCCTATATTTAACTCGATAACTGAGCCTGAATCTCAAGACTGTATCGATACACATAGCAATGCACGTTAATTTCTTTGCGCATCCGGCATAGAAAGGTCCCTGATACACACACAGTAAAAAATATGACCCTTTTGCTGCATCGTCACTCCACGGCTTTTATAGGATATGTCTTTTTTGACAATGAGAATGCTCCATAATAGGGTGAAGTAACCCTTTTCTATAAAAGCAATGAAGTGACGATGCAGCAAAAGGGTAATATCAGGGCTACACTAGATACCGGGCTTGCTCATTCCTTATCACGACGTCACAAAAGGTGGCTGGCCGCTATCTGCTATTGGTACAAACAGGGCTCTAAGTGACGCACCCATCGTTTTGTACCTATCGCTGGATGTCATTCAGCCACCTTTCGTGACGTCATGAAAGGAATGAGCAAGCCCGGTATCTAGTGTTGCCTTGGTAATATTTTTTACAGTGCAGACACTTGTGCTCTGGCATATAAGGGTACTTTAAATGTGGATTTTCAGCTTTTTACTACCTATTTCCGATGTCGGTAACAATCGATGCAAATTTCCCATTTTGGTGTACACAATAATTTATCTAGTTAAGATTTTGCACTTTGGAAAAAACTCGCATCTCTGCAACAGTGGCTATGATCCATATTTTTTTTTTCACTGTTTAGCAAAACGAGATTGACCAATCAGAACCCTGCATTTTTGCAAACTTTTCACTGTTTGAAGCGAGGCTAACGAGAAAGACAAGCAACCGCGGCGCATTAAAGGTATTTTTTTTTTTTTTTTTTTTTTTTTTTTTTTTTTTACAGACCGCTGGAGTCACGTGATGCTCGAATACACCAATGTGGGCGCACGAATAGAGCACTACGTCATTCTAGCGATCTGTAAAAAAAGATACTTGGGATGCACCGCGGTAGTCTGTCTTTTTCGTTAGCCTCGGTTTGAAGTAAACAACGAAGCGTTCGCAAAAATGCAGGCTTTTAATTGGCCAATATCATTTCGGTAACAGCGAAAGTGAACTTGGATGAGATCCAATAGATTTTGTGCTACACACTGTTAAAAATTTGACCTTTTTGCTGCATCATCACTCCATTGCTTTTATAGAAAACGATTACTTCATCCTGTCATGGAGCATTCTCATGGGTCAAAAGAGAGATATTCTATAAAAGCAGGAGAGTGACGATGCAGCAAAAGGTTCAAATTTTTTACAGTGCACAGTTAAAAATTTTACCCATTTGCTGCAGCGTCACTTCACCGCTTTTATAGAAAACGGTTACTTTACAGTGTTATGGAGCTTTTTCATTGGTCATAAAAAAAGGTATTCTATAAAAGCAGAGGAGTGACGTTGCAGTAAATTGGTCAAATTTTTAACAGTGTATTCACGTGAAATCAGATTGTGAAAACAGATCGACCAATTAGAAGCCTGAATTTTTTGCGAAATTGTCGTTAATAATTTTTGATTGGACGAAATTAATTTTTACACAATTAGTATTTTCGAAGAAAATTTGTGGAAGCGCGTACAAAATGTGGGAAAATGTCTAGTAAATAACTCGTCCCTGGAGTTTCGAGACAAAAGCCTCCCTAACGGGTAGTAGCATACGTCTCACAAGGAAGGTCTCCATACGGGCATACTCAGAAAAATCTGAAAAAATTACAGAATGTTCTTCTCATATAGTTATATATGTTTATAAAAAAAATTTCGGCGGAACCTCCTTATAACGTCCGTAAAAAAATAATAAAAAATTCGTTTATTTGGCGATTTATCTCCGGTTGGCGAAAAAACGAAATTTTGAAAAATACGCTTTTACGCTTCGAATACTTTTTAAAGAAAAAACTTTCTATGTTCAATTTATTTAAATAAGTTTAGTTTAAGTAATTTTAGTTTTGCATTTTTACTTTACTTTAAGTGTAATTTTGTCATATACGTTTATATGTACTTATAACAAAATGAAATTAATATATTTTATCATTTAAAACACAATTTAAATTGATTAAAATTGTTCCAAATTGAAAAATACACTGTTAAAAATCTGCTGCATTTTGTTGCAATGCACTCCCTTGCTTGTATAAAAAACGGTTACTTGGCCGTGAGATGGAGCTTTCTCATTGGTTGGAATAGAGATATTATATACAAGAGGTGGAGTGCGTTGCAACAAAATGCAGCAGATTTTTAACAGTCTATGACACGGTCAATTCACAGTGCTATGGAGCATTCTCATTGGTCAGAAGAGAGATATTCTATAAAAGTAGTGGAGTGACGTTGCAGTAAATGCTGCAGATTTTTAACAGTGAAGTCAATTAAAATCAATTTTCAGATTCGTTAAAATCATCTGCTTTTGGCGAGGAAACGCACTGCTCGCCAAATCCCGCGTCGCTTTCAGCTTTTCAAGCCAATTATTCCAAACTATTTTATTTTTTTACATATCTAATAATGTAATTCCGCCGCTAATTTTCACTGATCCTTTATTACCTACATGAGTAGTTTAATTCGTATTTTTTTCAAAAAATTCTGAGTATGCCCCCAATGGAGACCTTCCTTGTCAGTATTTGCCAACCAACCAACCAAAAATAACTCGTTTAATGTTAAATTTCGTATTAAAATAACATTACGGACTCGCACTGGGAATAAATAAAGCATAGCACTGCCGTGCTATGCTTTAAATTAGAATCACGTTAAACTTTAGGTGCCAGTCGAGTCTCTCAAAAGACACGGATGATAATGTTAAGTCTATGGGGGCGTTATTTCCAAATATATCGCTTAAATTTTAAAATTTTTACATGATTTTTTTTTCTTGCATAGGATAGCTGAAGACGATTTAACTGGGTTAGTTTTTATATTTTCGATTTCGGTTATATATTATAATAGTTTCAATTTCAAAACCAGCTCCAACCGGTTCCGAAAATTAAAGCAATTTTTAAAGAAAATTCTGAGACCAAAATTGAAAAAGTAAAAACAAGCTCGGTTATAGATCGTCCTCAGTTATACCATGCAAAAAAAAATCAAAAATATTAAAATTTGTGTAAAAATATTAAAATTTGAGCGAGATATTTGAAAATAATGCTCCTCTCCATAGACTTAACATTATCATCCGGGTCTTTTTTAGTAACTAGTGTGTGCTTTTAAAATGTCAAAATATTTTATCTTTTTAATTAATAGAAGTACAATAACAGTAATAAAGCGAAGAAATTGAAATATGTAATGACGTAAAATGTTTTGTAAATAATTACAATACAAACTGAATGGCTATGCTAATCAATAAACATTCTTCTATATCATATATTTAGGGATGTATTCGAAAAAACGCTTTTCCATCTTCAAAAGCTCGAAATTTTCTGATACAATTTCAGATATATTTTTAAAAGAAGAAACATGAAACTTGCTGAGGGGATTTTTGAAGAGACGCATAAGGTACCGTATGATGTCATTTTACGCTAAATTCATTAGAATTTGATTTATAAGTAATTATCTTCTCAGTATGACCTTTTTTTCGTTCAGAGATCTCCCGCTTCGGAAAAATCGGTTCAAAATGCCATTTTTGATTGCTTTTTTGCAATATTTTTTGCATTTATCAAAGAATCGGCAATCACGGCACCGTGTGTACTTTCTAAATAAGACAATTTGCCAGTTTGATGCATATGAGAGCAAAAATGAATTTAAAAATAAATCGGAAAATAAGCAGTTTGAATCGAAATACACCCTTAATGCTTCAAAATTTGTTATCACAGTGCCAAAATTAAATGACAATATATGCTCATCATGTGGATGTAACGATATAGTTTCATTAAATTGTGTGCATTTAAAAAGAAAATGCATCTAATTTTTCAAATGAATAATTTAATTACGGCTTCCAGATCTCCACAACCAAAATTCACAACTTAAAAAGCATCAAATTGTCCCCTGTTGGGTATTACATATCCGAGCTTAACAAGGATCTATTTATGTAAAAATATAATAGAACATGAATATTGATTAAATTTCGTGCGTTTTTAAGGCATAGCTTATCGCAAAAATCGTAAAAAACAGCAGCGTGAACAGTAATGATTTGCCCGAGTTTATGTCAAGGTCTAACACAATATTAGGTTTGTTGAAATTCTGTACATTAGTTCTTGAGATATTGTACTAAAATTGTACAAATCCTGAAAAAGTCAGCATAGCAATGCTACCTGTTGAGAGCTTTATATCAAAATATATTTATGAACAACTTAAGTTAACGACTAAATCTAAAGTATGATGAAAATCTGTGCATTAGTTTTTGAGATAGAACTATTGCAAAAATCGTGAAAACTTCAAAGCAGTACAACTTGTTGAGCGATCTACATCAAAAATTAATCAGCATTAATATACATCAAGAGCTAACTCAATTTAAAATTTTATTAAATTTTGTGCATTAATTCTTTAAACAGAGAGCTACCCACAATATTTTGTTGTATTTACAAATAGACACATGGACAACATTTTCTAAAAACTTTGAAATCCTGTTCAGAACCTTCTAAAATCTGTTACTCCATCCAAATTTGGAAGTGGATATTTTTAGTCAATTCAATATTTTCTTCTTATTATTAAACACAGAAGAAAGTAAAATTTGGTGACGGACTTAGAAATCCTTTTCAAATACACTGGGCAGTTAGAATGACTAATTAAATTTTTTATAAGAATAACTAGCCATATAAAATCTTTACAAATGCTATTAACAGGAAATCAGTATTTTAATTATTTTAAATTTAGAATTCTCCCTCCTTGAGAAATATGATTATCAAATCAATGAATTAATGGCGTTTTCAGAGGAGAAAAATTCTTCTTCTTTGAAATAAAAAATATTTGATACGATAAAAGAATTTCGCAGGTGAATAAATAAAATAAGGTACCCTGGGGTAATAACGCCACGTTAAGATTCTACCAATTTTCACGGCTTAGTTTTAGATTGTATTTTTCAAACAAATATAGGATCTGATACAGCAACTCATTGACTATCTATATAAAATAAAATAATTTAACAGATATGTATTCATAAAATATAATGGCGTTTTTTCTTGACTAATGCTATTTGGCGTCATTACCCACCTATATGGGTAATAACGCCATGCAAACAAAACTATGAAATAAGATGGAATAATTGCATGTAGATAGCCCAATTCTAAAAATATAAACTCTACAAACTTAGAAATTGACAAATTGCATTCTAAGCTATTGAAAATGTTCAATTTTTGTGAAAGCGTAAGAAAAATAAAGGTGTGGTGTGGGAGGGTGGGATGAGGCAAAAGAATATCAGACCGTGAGCTCCCTTTTGCTTAATAAAGACCGCTTAAATTGAAATATGAGATACATTGTACAGTTTTAACTGTGTTCATTTGAATCAGTATTTAGGATAGCTCGGCCACTGTAGGGAATCAACCGGGGTATTAATGTCAAGGATTGGCGTTATTACACCGGTATACTTATTGTGCAGTACATTTTAAATTACAAATTATCTCGATAAGATATTCAAAATCTTCAACTGCATTTTTAAAGTACATGAAATGCACTACAAATTTATGTAATTAGCAAAGTATTTCCGAATAAAACGACAGTCGTCACATCACAAAACGTATCTCGCAAATTTTAGATCAAGCGTTAATTTTAGCTGTTTGTAAAAACAATAAGACCTAAAAATGAAACAAATTAACTTGAAGCTGTTTTTTGCGATTTTTATGACTCAAAACCCTTCTGCGCAGAGCACATGGGTGTCATTTACCTGATTATTTCATAAGTATGCAAAATATAAGCACTTGGCGTTATTACCCCAGGGTACCTTATATCTTTAAAAAATAAATATTAGCCGACTACAAAAAAGATCTCGTATCTGTGTAAGTATAATAGCCTGAAAAATGAATGCTTTTAATTGGACGATTGCTTCAAAAATAATTTGAATTTTTAAAGTTATTATTCTTAAAAAGTTCTAATCATCAGGATTTAATGAAATTAAGATGGAACCACATAAGTATCTTATACTTAAAACGAAAAAATTAAAATCGGTTCGTATTTAAGGAAGTTATGTAAACAATAAATACACACAGGTCGAATTCATAACCTCCTGCTTTAAAGTCTGTTAAAAATCATTTCAATTTCAGTGCATTTAATAATATTTTTCATTATAATACATGAGTTTAATTTCTCAAAATTAGTGGAAGTTTTCTTGGAGTAATTCTAACATGAATGAAAAAAAGAAAAACTAGCCTGAAGTGGCAATCAAAAAACTTTCACATACATGTTAATACATTCTGAAAAATGCAGTTCAGGTAGCCGGTTAGGTAATTTACACTAAAATGTAATTAGCAACAACTTAGGTCAATTTCTAACTGAATCTGAAGTTTAATGAAAAATTCTTTCATTAGTTTCTCAGATAAAGCTATATTGCAAAATCTGAAAAAAAATCTACATAATAGCGCTTTGAGTGATATACACTAAAGACTAACCAAAATAAGTTTTCACGGGTACTAACTGAATCTGAAGTTTGATGAAAATTCGTGCATTAGTTTTTGAGCTAGATTATATGAGATAGATACTATTGTGATAATTATGAATGATGAATTGTGAATTATTTTGTGATATTCTGCCCTTTAGTTCTTGATATAGAGCGCCCACAGAATTTGAGTAACATATAAACAGAGTCACATACTTACAGACAGACACTTTGTAAAAACATGTTTTTGGGGATCTCTGACCCATAAAACGTATAAATCCGACGAATACCGGAAATCAGAAATTTTTACGATTGAAGCCAATACTTTCTTACTGTGCAGATAGAACTAAACAAAAATGAGAGTTTCAAATACTAAATTACCCCTTTGCAGGGCAAAGCGCTCTCACTCTTAAATGTTGAAATGAAGGAAGGACACAATAGGCAGATTTATTTTCAAGTAAGAAAAAACTATATATCGCCTATAAAATTTAACGATTTTTTAAACCAAAATTCTGGTGCTAATTTTGAATTTGGAAATTAAAATTAAGTGGTTTTCGTGAACGTATCACCGACCTTGAAAGGGTTAAATGAATAGCATAATAAAAGTGCGACTTAGCTAATATTTAGGCTCCTTGTTCTGCATATTTACTAGTCAGATGTTTGTTTGTTATAAATACTATTTACAATGCTTCTTCATGTACAGTTTTTTTCCCCAAGAGAGGAGTTATCAAATATTAAGGGAACCGTCGATTTTTATTTGAGCAAAAATCGATCCAAAAATTGAAAATTATTTTTGCGCTTATTATTATTTTCCAATTTGTTCTGAGCCATTTGAGAAAAATCACTCGCAGAAACGATTATTTTTCACAAAATTACAAGTGTATGAATTTTTTACACAAGCATTTTTTTGGCTTTTTATAGTCCAAGAGCCGACAGCACAAAAACATGTGTTATCAAGCACAAGAAAAAAAAAAAAATCCTTTATTTTATGGAAGAGTAGTAATAGGGAATCTAATGATCCATGTCTATCTGAAGTGAAGTGGTGCATAAGCCAAAAATTCACACCACTAGTGGTTCATTCGTAGGTTTAACATTATGTTTTCCTGCTCCCAGTTTTCCATGTTTTCAAACCTTTGATTGTAATATTACAATGTTAAACCTACGAGTTAGCCACTGGTGGTATTAATTTTTGGCTTATGCACCGCTTCATTTCTGGCAGATATTGATCATTAGATTCCTCTATGACTACTTTTCCGTAAAACAAAGGGTTTTTTTCTTGTGCTCGATAACATAGGCTTTTGTGCTGTCGGCTCTTGGACTATTACTATACTTTAAATACTTTTTCTCAAAAATGATTTTTTAACGTTTTTTTCAAATACTCTATGCAACTTACTTTCTGATCAAAATTCCTGAGTATAATAATGACGAATATTGATATTGCTTACAAACAAACTGTGTATGTCTATTATAAAATTCGATTACATCAAGATTATTAAATTTGATTATTAACTTATTGAACGACTAAAATTTGATGAAAATAGTTATGAAAATCAGAAAAAAATTCTAAGACAAGTGGGTAAGTGTGATCGGAGGATTTCGTTAAATATCTCCCTCAAAACAAATTTTTTCATTAAATTAACAAATGAAAATCGGTTTTTCGGTTCTATTCTGGGATCTTTTTCGCCAATCGCGCCAACCAGAACAGATAATATTAACAGAATCTTCCCCTAAATGTTGCCTTGATCGCATAGATTTGTTTATTTCTCTATCAGAATTTGTAGATTTAGTGAAGGTACGCAAGTAAATAAAATTATGAACAGAAGTAAAATATTGCAAAACTTAGCATAAATTCAAGGGAGACCAAACTGGTCACCAGAGGCGGCTCCTAATTTAAATGAATAATAATTTTAAAAATATAAAAAATACTTCACGTGCCAAAATAGATGATAAATATGATTTAATATGATGAAATAAAAACAAATAAGCACGTTTTTATGTGATCAATTTAATTTGTTAATTTATGTTACATACATAATTATTTTATTTAAACTTGCATGCAACAATTAAAAGAAATGAAATTGCAATTTTGAAATTTACGTTATTGAAAAATTTTAAGCTTCTAAATATCGCATGTTTACAATTTTTACACCATCGTATTAGGGGGAAAATGTACTTTCAAATGCATTTTTTTAAAAGCTCAACATTTTGTTTAAATCTCCATTTATTTTTGAGATATTAATTTTTTTTGTAGTTTGTAATACACATTTTGTAATTGTGGCAACAGAAGTACTCCATCTCTTTTAAAAGTAAAGGGTAAAAAATGAAATAATTTTTATACCTATTTAAACCTTCATGGCAACAATTAGAAGAGAAAAAACAACAGAAAAATTAACTGATGATTTAAAAAATATTAATTAAAATAAAATAATAATCTTTTTCGAAATTTTATGATTTGCTGAGTGACAAGAGGTATTCAGCTATAAGTACCCAAAATTTGAACACTCTGCCTTGCATAGTTTTTGTGTACGGACTCTGTGACAAACAGACAGAAGTCAGAGACGAATAGGGCTTTCGTCAGATGAACGAAACCCTAAACAATCAACTATTCAAGGGATAAATAAATCGATACACAGATTTTTTTGTAATATAGTCTGAAGTGATTCAAACGCAAAATCGAAGAAATGCCTCAAAAATTAAGACGCACAGAGCCGTTTTAAAATTTAAAACTAAAAAAATTAAAATATAATAAGATTGCAAAATTTTTTCAAGGTTTTCTATAAGCTTATGGTAAATGTATTTTCCCAAAGTTTTTTAATACCTCGGAATGCTTGGTAAAAGTAACGATCCAGTAACACAAACTTATTGATTAATTTTTCTTCAGAAAGATTTATTCCTGTTTTATCGAAACCGTTAGCAATTTTCCCCTCGTCATGTATACTCGTCATACTAACTATTTTAATGATGCGAGAATTTCAATTTTTAAAATACTAACTATTTTAATGAAGCAAGGATTTCAATTTTTACTTTCTTTCTTATGTCAACGTTAGTTATGTTCGTTTGAGAATGTGCTAGATCTTTGGAAAACTATTATTATTTTTATAATGAGAACGAATACAATAGTTATTTATAAAGAATGCATAAACATAAGATATACGTTAATAATAAGTAATTTTTTTCTTATATTTTATAGTATTAATCATTATTTTCCAACGCACGATAATGTTATTCTGTTTTGATAAACTTTTTTTTTTAGAGAAAAAAAATCTTATTTCAAATGTAATTTTTTAGGCAAAAATTATAATTTTTTTTCTGTCCCCCCCCTCCCTTTTTTAGCACTTTCCAGCAAAAGTGAAAAGTGCTTATATATTTGGTTTGTCAGTCCGTCTGTCCGCGCTCTAACTCCTGTAAATATACTCGGATTTTCATGAAATTGATAAAGCTTATTTAAGGTCACTAAAGAATGATCGGCATTGCATATAAAGTATGTACGATTAATGGTTCATTTATAGGGACACTCAAAAGAATTCAATTACGTTACGGTAAATAGGGGAAAATCGTTTGGATAGTATTTTAATGACATTACTCTATTTCGAATATATTGAAACTGATATAAATCATTGAATTTCACTACGATCACGTTAAAACAGAGCATTCATAGCACTTTATTAATTTACAGTGACGCACAAAATAAATCGATTAGAGTACTGTTTTTGCCTAATAAATGCTGGAGAGTACATTTTAAAATCCGCTTTTAAGTTTTTTGTATATTACTCTTTATATATATATAAATTCTATACCTTATTTAGAGGACTGCACAAAAGTATTCGCATATCATTCTCCTTATTAGAGGAAATTGCTGAAGGAGAATTTTCAACTGAAATAAATGTTTCGCTTAAATGAACTAACTTTTGGAATATAGGGGAAGATAGGGATACTTGAGCCACTTTTTAAATTTAAATTTTTTTTTTATAATTTTTTAGAACAAAATAAAACATTGAAAATGAAAATTTGGTATTTTTTCTTTAATTCAAAGCCACTTTCAATTAATTTTGAGCTATTTTTATACGTTTAATATATTTTTACTTTTTATTTTACATCATGGCTCAAGTATCCACATGAGAGAGATACTTGAGCCATGGTGAAGGGATACTTGAGCCAGTACGGAAAAATACTTATAAAAGTAATGTTTTTCGCTTTATTTTTGCACAAACATTTTACATAATGATAAATTAAGATACATAAAGTCCTTCAAAACCAATTGTGAAAACAAAACTAATGACACAATCATTTTTTGTAGTAATAATTGGTGATCGAAGGATCATTTCAACTTGGGTTTCATTGATAGTAGCAACATAATCAGTTGGTGGCCCTTTAAATTTGGAATCTGCAATTCTTCGAACAAATTTCATGTTCAATCAGTAACAGAGGTTACAATTTCAATATACCATATTTAATCTTAATATAATATGGTAAAAAATAAATATTTTAATATGTTGGAGCTAAAATATTAAAGATTATAACCTGTAAAACAGTTTAAAAAAGTTATTTTAATGCAATAAGTTAAAAGTTAAATTGAAAACTATGCCTTTATCTAGACAGGCTATATTTTGTAGGTCAAAATGAAAAATAAAATTGATATTTTCATTAAAAAATATTACATTTTTAAACATTTTTTTCCCCTAAGTCATTATTTTTTTAAGAAATTTTTTTCTCCCTTTTGTTCAGAAAAAAAAAAAATATTAAATAGAAAATAAATCTATCTGTGAATATGATAAGGATGTCATTTTTGTTTGTTTGTTTGTTTGTTTCGTCCATATGTCTAATTTCCTAATGGGGACGGTTGAGCTATGGCTCATGTATCCCCAATCTCAGTGACTCAAGTATCCCCATTACCACCATTTTTGCTTAACAGAGTTTTACTAAGTAGGGGAGAGTGGGGATACTTGATCATAGGGGATGCTTGAGCCACCCCTATTATCTCTACAGTTAGTTATTTTTTCTTTCTAAAACAGACAACATGGTAAAATTTTTATAATTCTGAAGATGTAAAAAAGAAATCACATACCTTGGTACCCTTTTGAATGTATGGTGATTAATAGTTGTTTTTCCTTATCTGAAGTAAATATTTTGGTGCATGTTTTTTTTTTTTTTTTTTTTTTTTGTAATCAAAGTTTTGTGTAAAACTGGAACAATATAGATAGATTTAATAAGTATAATTTCACTTGTATTTTGAGTCTAAAAAAGTTCAAATAGCTGCCTGCTTTACTTAGTAAAACTCCGATAAACAAAAATGGTGGAGCCACTGAGCCACTCAGATTGGGGATACATGAGCCATGGCTCAACCGTCCCCACTACGAAATTAGACATATGGGCGAAATAAACAAACAAACAAAATAACGTCCTTATCATATTCACAGATAGACTTTTTTTTTCTAGACAAAAGGGAGAAAAAAAAAGTTTTCTTAAAAATTAATGATTTAGGAAAAAAAAAATGTTTAAAAATGTACATATTTTTTAATGTGTTGGAGCTAAAATATTAAAGATTATAACCTGTAAAACAGTTTAAAAAAGTTATTTTAATGCAATAAGTTAAAAGTTAAATTGAAAACTATGCCTTTATCTAGACAGGCTATATTTTGTAGGTCAAAATGAAAAATAAAATTGATATTTTCATTAAAAAATATTACATTTAAAAAAAAATTTTTTCCCTAAGTCATTATTTTTTTAAGAAATTTTTTTCTCTCTTTTGTTCAGAAAAAAAAATATTAAATAGAAAATAAATCTATCTGTGAATATGATAAGGATGTCATTTTTGTTTGTTTGTTTGTTTGTTTCGTCCATATGTCTAATTTCCTAATGGGGACGGTTGAGCTATGGCTCATGTATCCCCAATCTCAGTGGCTCAAGTATCCCCATTACCACCATTTTTGCTTAACAGAGTTTTACTAAGTAGGGGAGAGTGGGGATACTTGATCATAGGGGATGCTTGAGCCACCCCTATTATCTCTACAGTTAGTTATTTTTTCTTTCTAAAACAGACAACATGGTAAAATTTTTATAATTCTGAAGATGTAAAAAAGAAATCACATACCTTGGTACCCTTTTGAATGTATGGTGATTAATAGTTGTTTTTCCTTATCTGAAGTAAATATTTTGGTGCATGTTTTTTTTTTTTTTTTTTTTGTAATCAAAGTTTTGTGTAAAACTGGAACAATATAGATAGATTTAATAAGTATAATTTCACTTGTATTTTGAGTCTAAAAAAGTTCAAATAGCTGCCTGCTTTACTTAGTAAAACTCCGATAAACAAAAATGGTGGAGCCACTGAGCCACTCAGATTGGGGATACATGAGCCATGGCTCAACCGTCCCCACTACGAAATTAGACATATGGGCGAAATAAACAAACAAACAAAATAACGTCCTTATCATATTCACAGATAGACTTTTTTTTTCTAGACAAAAGGGAGAAAAAAAAAGTTTTCTTAAAAAATAATGATTTAGGAAAAAAAAAATGTTTAAAAATGTACATATTTTTAAATGGAAATATCAATTTTATTTTTTATTTTGACTAACAAAATGTAGCCTGTCTAGATAAATGTAGGCATAGTTTTCAATTTAACTTTTAACTTATTACATTAAAATAACTTTTTAAAACTATTTTACAGGTTATAATCTTTAATATTTTAGCTCCAACATATTAAAATGTTTATTTTTTAACATATTATATTAAGATTAAATATGGTATATTGAAATTGTAACTTCCGTTACTGATTGAACATGAAATTTGTTCGAAGAATTGCAGATTCCAAATTTAAATGGCCACCAACTGATTATGTTGCTACTATATAAACCCAAGTTGAAATGATCCTTCGACCATCAATTATTACTACAAAAAATGATTGTGTCATTAGTTTTGTTTTCACAATTGGTTTTGAAGGACTTTATGTATCTTAATTTATTATTAAGTAAAATATTTGTGCAAAAATAAAGCGAAAAACATTACTTTTATAGGTATTTTTCCGCACTGGTTCAAAGCATCCCTTCATCATGGCTCAAGTATCTCTCTCATGGGGATACTTGAGCCATGATGTAAAATAAAAAGTAAAAATTTATTAAACGTATAAAAATAGCTCATAATTAATTGAAAGTGACTTTGAGTTAAAGAAAAAATACCAAATTTTCATTTTCAATATTTTATTTTGTTCTAAAAAATTATATATAAAAAAAAAAAAAAATTAAAAAAATAAAATTTAAAAAGTGGCTGAAGAATCCCTATCTTCCCCTAAAGCAGGCAGCTATTTAAACTATTTTAGACTCAAAATACAAGTGAAATTATACTTATTAAATCTATCTATATTGTTGCAGTTTTACACAAAACTTTGATTACAAAAAAAAAAAAAAAAAAAAAAAAAAAAAAAAAAAAAAAACATGCACCAAAATATTTACTTTAGGGAGGGAAAAAACAACTATTAATCACCATACATTCAAAGGGGTACCAAGGTATGTGATTTCTTTTTTACATGTTCAGAATTATAAATATGTTACCATGTTGTATGTTTTAGAAAGAAAAAATAACCAACTGTAGAGATAATAAGGGTGGCTCAAGTATCCCCCATGATCAAGTATCCCCACTCTCCCCTATACAAATTTCTATATCAGACACAGGACTGCCTAAAATTTCAGATAATTTTCCGATTGTAGATGAGAACAGCTTTTAAGAAATTCGCTTTTGAAGTGCGTTATATATTTCCATATGGTGAAATGAGACGTAATATTTTATTTTTATAAGTGGTGCAGTTTTGTTACATTAGTCTGAATGTCTTGGAAAGGGCTTCATAATCTATGTTTGACGCATGATTCTGTCTTTCTTGTTTTACAATAAACACGTGGCCAGCATTAAAAAATGTAATTAATCACCGTGAGTCTTTTTTTCGGCTTATAGTTTATTTCGAATTTAATAATCCAAGATCTGCGCTTTAAAAGACTGTCCCTCCCCACGCACGCGCACCACAAAATATTTTATCCTTTGTAACACCGTCTATAACATAGTTGAAAAGTGTTTATGAATTTGGTTTGCCTGTCCGTGTTCTAACGTGCGTAAATATAGTCGTAAATGCCAGTGCGTAAATGCCATGAAACTTATCTATGTTATTAGGATTTGCTATGGCATGTTCGGCATTGAAAATTAAATGTGTAGCATTTACTTTTTGATTTACTCAAATGAATACTCTAAAAAGAATTACTCAAAAGACTAAATTTCGAAATTCAAAAGACTAAATTTCAATTCAAAAACAGTATTTCCGTATTAACCGCATGCTAAGAGTTACGTATTAGACCTACATTTTGCTTCTTACGGATTTCTTTTGATTCTGATCATTTCAGTGCTTTAAGCGCATAGCTCAAGTTATGTGTATATTAAATTTATGTTTTATCAATATTATTTTACTTATTTATTTACAAACGAAGAATCATTATTATTATTTTTTAAGTAAAAAATACTGAACTTTTTATATTGTTTTAAAGGCAAACGGATTAATTTTTCATAATCGCTCTCCATGCGACAGAGATAAATTAAAAAATATTTCATGCTTGAAAATTGTTTTTAAAACCATAGAATATCCGTAAACTGAGATGCATTTTGCAAATAAATTTCGTTTGAAAGTTTCTTTTTCTTATTTTGCGGTGAAAAAAATAAACTATTCAATTGTATATATCTTAAATTTGTGCGTTTTTTTAAATATTATTCTTTCATTTATTTATAGAGGAATCTTTAATTTTGCTATGGAAATTTTAAAAATTTAAATTAGTCAGAAAAAAATTTTGAAAAAATGTTGTAGTTTTACGTGCGAATAGTTTATTATCAGTATGTAATGGAGTCGGCATGTGATATAGATAAATTACAAAAATTCATACTTGAAAATTATTTTTATAAATGTAATGAATCAGTCAATTAAAATATGGTTTTTAAACAAATCGTATTCGAAAGCAAATTTTTTCACCTGCAACGGTGTAAACATCTAAAATGTACGGGACTTAGAAGATTAAAAAATTGCAGTAACAAAAAATTGGAGAACCAAAATTTCATGTATTACCTACCAAAAAGTGTTGCCATTCGCAAAATAATGTCAGCTTTACGTATAGACACTTTTGCCTTTTATAATATAAATAAATACACTGAAAAAAAAAAAAAAAAAAAAAAAAAAACCTCCGTTAAATTTACGGCAAAAACTGCTGGCAATATTGCTGCCAACAGTTTCTGCCGTAAATTTAACGGAATATTTTTACAGTGTAGTCAGTCCTGTGACAGTGACTTTTGGGCATCTCAATAAAAGAACAATAAACATTATGCACTCTCTTATCAACAGAAAACATGTTGTAGTGCGCATCAGTGATCCTTCTTAATTTCATTATATTTGAAGTATCATAATTTCAGTAAAATGCACTGAAAACGATTTTTCCCAGTAGACCACAATAAAATTGAATTACCTTGTATGTCTCGGTAAACAATCTATATCCATGCTACACATTTCCTTTTCAATACCGAAAAAATAATTTTCAATAACATATAAAATTGCATGTCAATCCCAACATATTATTTATGAGGTTAGAGAATGTCCAGACGCCTCGACAAACAGACAAATTGAATTTATAAATACTTTTCAACTATACTGAAAAGTGTTAAAAAGAAAGAATAAGCAAAAAGTTTTTTTTGTTTGTTTCTTTACCTGAGCCCCTTTAAGGAGAATTCGAGCCCTACTTACTGCACTGTCTTTAGAGGGGGACACTTCATAAAACATACGCATTAAAACAATTGAAATAAGTACAAAAAGTATCAAAACGTACCATTTTGTCGCCCATAAGAATAGATTTCTGCAACAGTATCCAAAAAATAAAGTTTAAGATCGCTTGATATTCCAAAATCAGCCGCCCGTCTTTTTAACTAAAGCATTCCTCTCGGTTCGAACTAGAAAAAGATTGCAAAAGGAGGCTTCAGCATCATAGTCAAAGAAGCCATCTGGATTCCTTGAGCAGTGTGACGTCAGAGTTTTTCTTAAGTGGTCCTCTTTGCAGCCTACCGCCTAAAAAAGCCTTTTCACAAGTGCCACGCACATCTAAGGTTACTTCTTGCAGTCCACGATCTAGCGTCTAAAAATATGGACATAACAGCCCGCAAGAAAAACAAACATTGAGAAACTCACTCCGTGAAAAACGCGCTAAGGAAGAACCCAGTTTCCGTTTTTTACAAGAAAATTTGTGGGCTCTTTCTGTTTAGGGCGCCAGCAAAATATATTCGGAGAAACGCATTTTGCAGAGAAGGGGGGAAAAAAGAGCTTCTTCAAAAGAGAAATAAAGACGAATTTCAAACGCTCATTGGAATTATTTACGTTTTATTTAACTCAAAATTCTGGCGTACAACATTCTTTTTAAAAAAGAAGAATTCAAAAAACAAATATAGTATACATTATCAATTGCTTTTAAATTTTTTGCTAAAAATCGAATTGTTCCACTTTATTAATTTCCGGGTCACTCGAAAAAATCATTTTACTGGACAACATTTGTTGTCAAATCTCTTCTACTTTTCATAAATAAGGGGTTTCAGCACAAATTTTCCGGAGAGATAAATACACCTAGTCGATGGAACCACATAGCAACGCATGATTGGAAACATTTTCTTGGCGTGGTATTGACGATACAAAGCACAAGAAAGGAAGGACACGAACATGGTAAAAAAATATGTTTACTATTGTTAATGCAGCAAAAAAATTAAAAAATAGAACAAAAATAAAGACAACGATCGTCATCGAGAAAACGTTCAAAGGTATGGCCCCGAGCCATGATTCAGGTTTTACATTTCTGGCTGGGAGATCTAATGTTATCGGTAATACCGGGCGCACTCTGGACTTCCCCAGTAGCTATCACGATGCGTACAACAAATTCCAGCATTATTTCAACATTTTTGGGGTACTAAGAACAATAATCATGTTTTCTCTCCCTGTTCCTGTCCTTCTTTCTTTTGCTTTGTGCCTCCACTATCACGCCGGGAAAGCGTTTCCGACCATGCATCGCTATGTGATTTCCCGTCGTCCATTTATCCTGAAACTTTGTAAACGCTGTGCTGAAACACCCAGCACATGATCTCATTTCTTTCATTTGTATGCTTTTTATCAATTAACTAGCTTTTGCAAGCAACACCGTTCATGTAGAATGTAAGTTTTATAATTCAAAATGAAATTTCACATGTTTTTTGTTTTTTCCCCCTTACATAATTTATTTAACTAATACTCCAACTCTCATCAAAATCCGTTCAGTAGAACTTTACTAAAGGATAGCATTTCATAATCGGGTTGATCACATTATAGAATTTTCTCCCATAACTCCATAACTAAGCAATGGACAATTTCCCCACTAGTCATTCATGTTTTTTTTGTCCTTGGCTTATTCACAATATTACTTATTGTGACATTAGATGTACAAAAATCACGCGTTTCACAGCGTTTTTTAATAATTGAATATGAATAATTAATTATCTTCGAAAAAAGCAGAAATCTAGCTTTTTATCCATCGCTTCTCTAAAAGAACCACTTTACATGTGAATAAAAAATTCTGTTGCCAGACGTGAATTTATACTTTCAAAAACATATGAGGTATGAAAAATAATTTCTCTGTGCAAGCGATTAAAAAAAAAAAAAAAAAAAACTCCTTTAACAATTATGCGAAACGTGTTTGTATGCTAAATTTTTAAACACATCTCCATATTAATTATCTTTGTTAAATAAATTGCAAGATGGAACCCGTCGAATTTCGACGGATGAAAATATTTAAGAAGGAATTGTTTCATTATTTTCTTAGTAAACCAACAAAATTAGTTACAATAAAAAATTCATCGAATAATACTTATTTTGACTCCCAAAACAAATATTACTTTAACGTTACCAAAATCTTATTTCCTTATTCGAATACGCAATTAGAAAAACATCTCAAGATAACTAAATATGATGAAATTATTAAGGAATATACTTATACTACTTATACTTATACTACTCTTATACTACGTAATAAAAAATCAATAGAAAAAGTTACGGAATAAAAAATCAACAAAAAATATTTTACACTGACACAATCATGAGATTTTTTTTTCCTGCATGAAATCTAAATCTTGCGTCACTTTCACATTCTCAAGATTTATATACGGACCTCTCATATTCGTATTCATAATTTAAAAAATATTTTTATGTGAAACAGGCTATTAATAAGTACTTTTCCAAATTTAAAGTCACATTTGTAAGCTACAACAACATTCACACTATTAACTTCAGGTTTTAATCAGAGTACTGCCGAGTAAAAATTCCACAATTTTATGCCTTCTTAGATGCATTTGTAATAAAAAATTTTTAGTTTTATAGTCAGTTTTCTTTTAAATATGATGTAATTTTTTCTCATATTTCTCTCATTTCAAGGATGCATTTCGTCTAGCGTCTCATCAATATCAACGGAATGAAAAAGTATGAAAATGTAATAAATTTATGAGGTAAATAGTACTTTTTCTGTTCAAATTTTAAAAGTTATTTTTAATTGTAATGAGAAAAAGAAAATGGTTTAAATAAGATATAACCAATAAAAATACATATGCAGTCATTTCTTTTATTGCCGAAACGTCAGTTGAAGGCTTACTTTGGAGACACGAAATTTTTTGGATTCTGTCTGTCTGTCAGTCTGTCAGTCTGTCTGTCTGTTCCGCGATAACTGACGTAAAAAGCATTCGATTGGCTTGAAATTAAGTGGGTATGTTAGTGAGATACTGGGATTAAGCTGTATAGTTTTTTGTAAGATTTGATTCATTCGTTCGGAAGATATACGTAGAATATTTTATTTCGCGCAATAATGCTTTTCTATGGCAAATCCAATGATTTTCAATTTTTTTCCCCGAGTGAAAATGACACATTTGATTAAGGGAATTCAATGATAAATGGATACTAAAATTTACCAGTTAAATTATTCGTATTGTTTTGAAATTTTGTCAACGCATTTGTCAGATTTTTAAAATTATTACTGTAAATTTTGGAAATTTTTTATAAATGTGTTCCAATAGTATAAACTAATTTGTTTTAGAGATTTACTTATTTCAAATGTATTTATTTTATTTTCTTTATTTTCTCTTAATCGTTGCTAAGTAACCTTTCATCTAAATCCTTATCCTTATAATGCTATAAATTTGAAAGCGTGTACAAAAATTTAAATGAATTCAACATCAAAACTGATGAATTAATTAATAACTTTGTATCTTTGCGTATAAATATAACATAGCCCAGGAAAAAAAAAAACATTAGCTATGTTTTATTAATTTTATTCAAATATTTTCCTTAATAATTCAAAATTTCCTTCTTTTTCATATCGAATCAATAGGGATTTTTTAAATAAAATTTATCCAATTTCCTTTATCGTTGCCAAAAAAAAAAAAAAAAAAAAATCTAAATTTGGAATAACAATTTTTCAACAGCAATAAGTTTCAATTGAGCAATTTCCATTCGAAAAATTAAACTAAGAAAAAAAAAATAAATATGACGTCAGAATTAAAATAACTATAGATATAGTACTTTTTGTTAAATATTAAACACGGATATTTCTTTCGTTAATAAGAATTTTTCTTACAAAAATGGGGGCATAATTAGAAGTAAAAGAAATAAAAAAGAATTGTATTTTTAATAAATATTTCACTTAGTAAACTATGACGTCATAATTGAACAAAAAAAGGTATTTTATAGTAGTCGTTTAAAATACAAGAAACATGGATATCAATAACTCATTAATAATGACGTCATTGCCGAAACTTCAGCGAAGGCTAACTTTGGAGACACGAAATTTATTGTTTTTCATCTGCCAGTCTGTTCTTCTGTATGTCTGTCTGTCCCGCTATAACTGCCGCAAAATGGAATCAAAACTTTTTTTTTTCGGAAACAAAATTGTAAATCTCTAGATTACTGTGTTTACACTTACAAAAGTTCCTGATACATCAAGTTTAGGTGTTTGTGGTTGGCAGGCATGTAGAAGTATGAGGATAATGAAAAATATTTGTCCAAACTGCTACTTATCCTTATAAATCAAAATGTATAAAGAAATGCAAGATATACAATAACCATTAGCACAATTATTAGAAAGTGACAAATTTAAATTAAGTGAGTCTCGGGGGGGGGGGGGGGGCGGAGCCCCCCTGAAGAAATCTACTATGTTATAATAAAGAAAACAAAATTAATAGATCATGAAATTTTAAGAATATCCTAACATAATTAAATTTTTTATTTACCGCTTTTGATGGCTGAAAACTTCTAATTCTTATTTTATTCTTATAAATACTTACGTAATTTGAAAATTTTAAATTACAGTTTCCAGGAAGTTGAATATTACTCAAAGTTTGTTTAAAAAAAATATGAACAAAGCTGACGTTGAGGCTCCTGATCTGCAGATTTACTAGTTTTATATTTCCTTCTTTTTCCTATTTCCTACATTAGTATTTTCCTATAAAACTTACAAAATTTGTTAATTCATATTCACAAAATACAATAGGGTAGATGTATCAGTAATAAACAGCCCTGAATGTTTTTTTGTTTATAAAAAAATAACCAATACAAATTTAGCTATTATTATTTTTTTTTTTCGTAACTCCCCTTCGCATATTTTATAATTTTGCACTATTGTTGATACTCTTAATTAAACCTATATGGAAACAGGAAATAATATTTCTACGTTCCACTATGAAAATCTTAATAAACGTACTAAGAACTCGCTTCATTTAATAAATTTATATATTCTTTATTTTCTTGAAAAATTTGCAACTTTTTGTTTTGGTAGTTGTAGAAATGTTATTTTGATATATTTCTGTTGTTTAAAATTTAATGTGTATTCATATTGATAAATGAGGTTATAATAGTCAAATATTGTTTGTTGATTGATTAATATAATATTGAAAATACTGGAATATAATAACTATTAATAAAAAATGTTTTAAAAAGAAATTCCTTAAGGGTATCGATTACTAGCACATCTACCCTATATACGGGAATAAAATTTGAAATTAAATATGATTTATCATGTCATTTTATAAATATGGGTTGTATTAATATCTTTTTTACAGCAATAATATTTTAATTACACATAAAAAACATAGATAACGTATATCAAGGAATTATTAAAATAATAAATAAAACTTAATGGGTATCTGAAAAAATATTGACTGTTTAAGATTTAAGATTGTTTAATAACTTGCTCTTATGGGCATTTTAAAACTACCATATATTTGCGGGGCTACAGTAAAAGCAAATACAAGGGAAAGATTGGAATAAAATATTTTAGTTTACTTCTGTCAATAATCTAATTTAACTCATATGTAATTTTAAATAAGTTTTTCCTTAAAAAGTTCAATTAATGTTACAAATATTGAATTAAATAAATATTAATTGTCAATAAAGTATTTTATTTCAATCTTTACCATGCTTGTATTTATTTTCATTATATGTTCTAAAAGATATGATTATTTTAAAGTGCCCATAACAGCAACATAAAAAAAAAAGAATTCATTGCATAAAAAATGAACATTCCATTCCTATGAAAGAGTCATTTTTAGCAGGGATAAAAAACACTCCTTTAGCAATAGTGAATAGTCACTCCTCCATTATTGACCCCTGTTTAGAGTGAATATTCACTTCCCACGAGTCAGTATTCACTCTTTTAGAGATTCAACAATTCCACTTTTGATCAGGGTGAATAGTCACTTTAAAGAGGTTGGACATATTTTGAGTCTACAATAGAGTGAATACTCACTCCTTTTTATTTAGAGTGTAATTATATATCTAAATAGAACAAATAGATTTTTATGCTTTGTTTTGCTACACAAACATAACTGTAGCATAAAGCTCGCCTCCATGAATTCTCAGGGATCGCACCGTTCCTAAAATTTTCGCATTTTGCTACCAATATTTTAAATCAAAAATCTTGTGGGTCGTTCCTTTAAGGGGACAAGGGACCTTTAAAATCATTTTTTTTTATATTTTTAATTGCACTTTAAATATTATTTAAGGGTACATTATTGCATTATATCATATATTTATCATAAAAAATGTAAAAAAAATTTTTTTTTGAAAAAAATAGGGAAATTTTTGTAATATTTTAGATTTAACAAAAAATTTTCAAAATGCTCCATGCACATTATTTTTTCTCTGAATGCTTTGAAATTTTTTAGAGTTATTTCTCACAACATATGTCATAAATCTGTGCATGGTTTTTTGAAAATAAAAATAATTGTAAAAGTTATAGGTAGTTAATTGTAAAAATAGGTTCAAAAATGCTCAAAATTTCAGAAAAATTGAGAAAATATTTTTTTTCTTACCTTTATATTCAGATATATAAAATTCAATGCACAGTTTTATTTATACATATAAATCAAACTTGTGTAAATATTATTGGAGACTTTTATTGATATGGAATGTGCATGGGACATTTTGAAAATTCCCGTTAAATCAAAAATATTACAAAAAATTTCCCATTAAAAAAAAAAAAAAAAAAAAAAAAAAAAAAAAAAAAAATTCTTTTTACATTATTTGTGATAAATATATGCTATAGTGCACATTATATACCCTTTGAATAATATTTAAAGTGCAATTTTAAAAATATTAAAAAAAGGATTTCAAAGGTCCCTTAACATCTACAATAGAATTATAGAATAAATATTACCGTTTTAAAATTGTGGTAGGAAAGTATGAAAATTTTAGGAACGGTGCGAGCCCTGAATGCTGTTAATAATAATAATAATAATAATAATAATAATAATAATAATAATAAAACCGTGTTTCTGAGGAAAATAAATGTAATGTAGATTAAATCACTGCTGATTTTCACTTGCAATAAATGGTCAGTTTCTAAAAATGTTAATATTTGTCTTGAAAAACAAAAATTTTCCACGAAAAAAATTTGTGTTGATAATATACACTTTTGGGAGAATGATCCAATTGGTTCAAGCTATGCACATAATTTATTCTTCATTGACAGGGACACTTAAAAGAATTTACTTACAGAAGAAATCGAACTATTGAATGTTATAACCAATTATTTCTGACAGTGTTCTTTAAGATGTGATACGCGTTTTTAAACTGCATTATTTTTTTGTACTTTCTTCCATCTTTTTAAGAAGAAAGTATTGGATTCGTACAAATTTTCGAATTCAGGTTTTCAACAAATTTAGACATTTTAAAGGTCAGAGAATTCGAAAAACATGTTTTTTAAAAAATGCTTGTCTGTCACTCTGTATGTGACAAAAATTTTGTGGTCACTCTATTTTAGAACTAATGCAGAGAAATTAATAAAACTCTAGATTCAGTTAGACCTTAATATAAACTAAGTTCCTGATATACATTGGTGCTGATTAGTTTTTGGTGTACATCGCCAACAGATGTCGTTTCTATGCTGCTTTTTTCACAATTCAATAGCTATAATCTTAATCTCAATCAATCAATAGCTATATCTTAAGAACTAATTGACGGGTTTTCATAAAACTTCAGATTTCTTTAGTCTTTGATATAATATGGTGCTGATTACCTTTTGGTATAAATCGCTAATAGGTGGCGTTGCTAAGCATCATTATTCATGTTTATCGCGATAGCTCTATCTCAGTAACTGATGCATAATTTTCATTAAACTTCAGAATCTGTTAGTCTCTAATATAAATTAGCATTCTTTAATTTTTGGAGTAAATCGCTCAAAAGGTGGCGCTTCTATCCAGATTTATTTACAATTTCTGCAATGATTCTATCTCAAAAACTAACGCAAGAATTTTTCCTCATTCTTCAGATTCAGTTAGAATTTGACATTAATTGCTGCCGATTAAATTTTGATGTACATCACCTATCCGATGACGTTTTTATCCTTCATTTTTCTGGAAGTATTAACAAATATGAGATATAAGAAAGTTTTGGGATTGCCACATCCGACTAGTTTAAATATTATTTGGTGTGAAGAAATTCTATAGATCATATAGATCTGTACAAAAGATCTCAAATACATCTCTGTTTATTCACGTAAATTGCTGAACAAAAAGTTTTAACTGTTGTCGTCGTTTAATTGTAATGATACTATGTATAGTATGAATACGAATAAATAGATCATTTACAGAGCTGCACAAACACACACACACATGCCAAAAAAAAAAAAAAAAAAAAGATATTTTTTCGACTATTGATTGTAATAGCAGGAATGAAGTTTTTAAATCCATTATGAATTTTCAGATTGTTTTAAGGGCCATTTTCACCATTCGCTTACATTTCATGGTAACAGACTTGACAAGTAACGGATTTGACATTTCAAATAAAACTAAAAAAACTATTAAAATGAACTAGCCAGGGGTTCAGCTAAGGGGGGGGGCGCTAAGGGGGGGGACAGGGGGGAGCCTCCCCCCCCCAAACATTCCCAAATGTTGTTACACTTGGCAAATTTCATTACAATTTTAATAAAAACTGTAATATATTTCCTATTTTTAGATAGAAGTTGCAAAAGTTACAACTCTAATTGGGAATATTATTGAACTTTTTATAAACTAGCAGGGGTGACCGAGCTCAACTCGGTCAAAATTAACTTTGTGTTCAACTCGATATAGTATTTTCCCTGAATCATTTACTCTGAATTATTACTGTAAAACATGTTATTAATAATAGTATTATTTACAAAAACAATTAATAAGAAAAGTATGTTTGTATGCACATGTTCATAAATTTTACTTTATTTTAAAATTTCAACGAAAAGACATCAATCCAAATCACTTTTTTAGCTCGACTCTGATTAGTTTAACTATGCATCTAGAATACTATTAAGAATTTTTAAGAAATTTCTTCACATTCTGAAAGAGTGTATTTTTTGCCAGATATATCCAAATTTGGACACATTCTTTCATTTGGTGCCAAATACGTGTTTTGGTTTCGTAATCTTAATAGCGGATTTTTCGGCCAAATTTAGCCAATATTTTGTCAAATATCGCCAATTTATTGGATTTTGCCATAGTCTCATGATACTGACCCTTATTACCCAAATGATCCACTAATCAAATGTGATCAAACATATGATTTAGCTCAATGGTCTTCAGATAATCAAAAACAGTAGAGTATAAAATGAATCAAAATCGTTTAAGCCATTTCTTAAGTAAAATTAGCTTGACAGCATTCAGCAATGAAGCGATATGACCCACTAATATAATTTTGTTTAATATGCAACTCAGCCCAATAGTCTTCTCGCGACAAAAGACGTTTTGTTGCAAAATTTATGTAAAATTGATTGAGTCGTTGTTATATATAATTAGAATGACCCGAACCCATTAAGACCTAAAACGACCCACTAATTGAATTGTTACGAGCATGTGTCCTAGCTCAATGGTTTTCTCTTGCCCGAAAACGATATAATAGAAAGTATACTCAAAATGGGGAGAACAATTTTCTAGATAAAATTAGCATGACCCACAATTGACCCTTATATCGAAATCTCTCGAAAATGTGACCTAGCTCATTAATTTTTGCGTGCCGAAAAACGTTAGATACAAAATTTAGATAAAATCGATTGAGCCAATTTTTAGGTATAAATAGTTTGACCTTGACTCTTTATGACCCAAAATGACTCATTAATCGAATTTTCCCAAACATCTGACCTAACCCAATGATTTTCTTGCGGCCGAAAACGATAGCATATAAAATTTACTCAAGATTGCGCGAGATTATTGTCTTGATAAAATTAGAATAACCCAAAAGTGGCACACTGATCAAAATTTCTCGAACATGTGACCAGGCCCAATGATTTTCTCGTGCCAAAAATATGCTGCATACAAAATTTCGTTGAAATCGATTCGCCCGTTCTTTAGATGTAGCTTGACCATGACCCATCATGACCCACAAATGACCCTTATAATCGAAATCTCACTAACATGTGACTTAGCCTATTAGTTTTCTCGTGTATAAATATTGTTACACACAAAATTTCGTTAATATTTAAACTCGATCCTGCCGTTCTTTAAATATAAATAGCTTGACACAGATCCCTTATGACCCAAAATGACCCATTAATCGA
This sequence comes from Maratus speculifer, assembly GCA_964019185.1. Taxonomy (NCBI): domain Eukaryota; kingdom Metazoa; phylum Arthropoda; class Arachnida; order Araneae; family Salticidae; genus Maratus; species Maratus speculifer. The sequence goes on from OZ025290.1 coordinate 155,002,734, forward strand.
AATTTCTCGAACATGTGACCTAGCCCAAGGATTTTCTCGTGCCAAAAAAATGTTGTATACAAAATTTCGTTAAAATTGATCCACATGTTCTTTATATAGAGCTTGATATGACCCATTATGACCCATCATGACCCATAAATGACTGTTATAATCGAAATCTCTCAAACATGTGAGATAGCCCATTAGTTCTCCCGTGTCAAAAAACTGTTACATTCTAAATTTCATTAAAATCGATCTAACCGTTCTTTAAATATAAATAGCTGGACCCAGAGCTTTTATGACACCAAATGACCCATTAATCGAAATTTCTCGAACATAAGACCTAGCCCAATAGTTTTTTCGTGCCAAAAAAATGTTGTATACAAAATTTCGTTAAAATCGATCCACCTGTTCTTTAGATATAGCTTGACCATGACCCATTATGACCCATCATAACCCACAAATGACTCTTATAATTGAAATCTCTCGATCGTGTGACTTAACCCATTAGCTTTCTCGTGTCAAAAAACTGTTACAGGCAAGATTTCGATGATATTGATTCTGCCGTTCTTTAAATATAAATAGCTTGACCCAGACACTTAATGACCCAATATGACCCATTAAACTTTTTTCTCGAACATGTAACCTAGCCCAATGTTTTACTCGTGCCCGAAAACCATAGAATGAAATTTTTAGTCAAAATTGCGTGAGAAAATCTCTAGATAAAAATAGCGTGACCCACAATGACACCAAAATTGACCCACTAACCGAATTTTCTCGAACATGTTACCTAACCCAATGGTCTTCTTATAGTCCAAAACGATAAAATATAAAATTTGGTCAAAATCGTTAGAGCCGTTTTTTAGATAAAAATGGCTTGACCCATAATGTCCCAAAAATGACCCACTAATCAAACTTTTTTGAACATGTGACCCAGCCCAATAGTTTTCTCCTGCCAAGAAACGATTCGATACAAAATTTCCTTTAAATCGATCCAGCCGTTCTCTAGATATAAATAGCTTAATCCTGACCCATTATGACCCAAAATGACCCAATAATCGAATTTTCTCGAACATGTGACCTAGCCCAATGGTCTTCTCGTGCCCAAAAATGGTAAAATCCAAATTTTTGCGAAAATCGTTAGAGCCGTTTTTGAGATAAAATTTACACACACAGACACACACACACACAATTTTTGCTCGCATTATAGTATAAGATAAGAACTGTATTACATTTTCTAAGTATGGTAACTTGGCAAAATTATGAAACAAGTTGGCAAATATGAAAATTTGACTTGGCAATTTAAGATCTTCTCCCCCACCAATAAAAAGTCTTAGCGATAGTCCTGGAACTAGCTTGTATATTTTCTAACTCAGATAATAATTTACATACCTTCTAAAACTATTTAGTAAACTTACTTTGCAGCTTACATTTCATCGCTGACATTTCATGGTAACGGACTTGACATTTCAAATAAAACTATTGGAAACGAACTAGCTTGTATAATTTCTAACTTAGATAATAATACACATACCTCTGAAACTATTTAGTAAAGAATATTTAATTACAAAAGTACAAAAATAATTATTTTAATATTAAAATTTACGGTAACAGACTTGACAGTGAAAAAAATACCAACCTTGATAAAAGCTTATTTTTGCCACTATTACATTGTTTCACAATTGAAGAATAAAAAATGGCAAGTAGTAGTTGCGTGAATAGTTTAACTATATCGCCGAATATTTGCTGCTAACTTTAATCAGCATTCGAAACCTATTTTGACTAAAATAATCACAAGGTAACGGACTTGACAAAAAGTGAGCGACAAAAGATTTCTGGTAATTTCTTAAAGAAAATATCTTTTGTAATATTTTTTTTTCATTAATATAGAACGCTTACAGTTCATATTTAAAATAATTTAGCCTTTTTTTTTTTTTTTTTAGTTTTTCATTTTAGAAATGTTCAATATAATCTTCTTTAGCTAATTCATAGCTCAAATCAAACTTTAAATATTAATTTATTTTTGAATTTCCTTCTTTTAGGTAGATTTCGTATGAAATACTACCTATTGCATTCTCTCCCATATTGGAATTTCTGAAAAATTTTTGCAGATCTACACCGAACATGACTCCTAGACCCCAAAACTACCATCAGTAAAAAAGTTTATACATCTATCTATCTATCTATCTATCTATCTATCTATCGGCGTATATCACTTTCTTCTGGACACGATAACTTCTATAATTATGCTCAGATCTTTTTCAAACTTTTACATAAAATCAAGGAGCATAAAATCTCGGTTCAGTTCGTTAATGGGCAAAATCAGACCAAGGGGGTGGAAATTGGGAGGGTTTTTTTGAAAACCGAAAAAACGCGATAACTTCTTAAAATAGATAATAAAATAGATATCGAATCAGTTTAAAGTTTATATTACTTCTCAAACATGGGCTAAAACTTTATGGATGACAGATTTTTGGTAAAGTTAAAAATGGGCTCAAGGGGCGAAAAAAACAGGGTTTTTGGGAGAAAAAAAAATTATAACTTCGTCAATTCTCAAGATATAAATCCAACTTAATTTTTTATAAATGTACTCGACATTATCTAAAACTTTTGTACTTACAAGTTTTTGATAGGACCAACTTTTACCGACGAAAAAAATTAAAAACGAAAAGAAAAAGGGGGGAGGAAAAAGAAAAAAATTCATAACTTACTCAATTCTTAAGCAATCAATTATAATTAAATTTATTTTACATCTTCTCAATAATATCTACAACTTTTATAGTAACAAGTTTTTCATAGGACCAATTCTTCTATCAAAAATAAATTAAACAAAAATAGGAGTTGGAGAAAAAACCTGAAATCCAAACTGCTTATATTCAGATTCGTTTTTAAATTCATTTTTGATTTTAAACGCATCCAATTGGCAGGTTATCTTATTTAGGAACTGTATAAAATGACGCATTGGTCGATTTTTTAATAAAGTCAGAATATATTTCAAAAAAGGCTGCCAAAAAAGGTATTTTGAACAGAATTTTCCGACGTTATGGTGATTGAAAGATTGAGGAAGCATAACAAATTGCGTTTTTTCAGACTCATTTTTAAATTCATTTTTTGCTCTCAAACGCATCCAGTTTACGGGTCCTTATATTTAGAAACTATGTAATTTGACGCATTGGTCAGTTTTTTGATAAAGGCTGAATATATTTTTTTAAATGCTGTCAAAGTGCACACTTCGCATAAAATTTCCCGAAGCAATCATGATAAAGAATTGAGGTTGTATTCATATAACAATTTGGTTATTTTATAAATCATTTTTAATTTCAATTTTGCTCTCAAACGCATTCAATTAACAGTTTTTTTTTTTGTTATTTAGGAACTATATAATGTGCCGTATTGGTCGATTTTTTAATAAAGTCAGAATATATTTTAAAATAGGTTGTCAAAATGGGCATTTGAGTCGAATTTAGCTTAAGATGATTTTGATAAAACTTGTTTCTACAAAAAAATTTAATTAAAATTTTTTCAAAAGCGACCGAATCAAGTTATTAAACTGGATTTCTCTGTAATCAAATTTTATTTTTTTATGTTGAAATGAGCACTCTTCGAAATCTACCTCCGCCTATAGGCCAAGCCGACAAGGATTTTTTACTCTGGGACAACATATGTAAGCGAAATTTGAAAATGGCCCTTATACATCATCTATTACCTTAATAAACTGTAAAATTTTGCTACTATATTCTGAATGTGTAGGAAAGTGTTCATAATCTATGCTATATGCATGGGTTTTTTTGTGCCCCTGTTTTGATAGTGTAGTATTAATTTTAAAATTTTCTTTTTTAGCTGCATCACTTACAATCAGTCTTATAACATGTTCAAAAAGTTCGTAATACTAATTTATTATGCACATTTCTCAAAGATAGGTGTATAAATTCATAAAAATATTTTTGAATGATACTGATTTATCTGAAATTTTGAATGAAAACTTTATTTCGAATAATCATATCAAGTGATAAGAACAGATTTGCTACGTAGAAAAAATAGTAGCTCTAAAACAACACAAATGTATATGTACTAATGAACGTATGTATATCTTTTAATACCTTTCAACAACTTGGATATTATGTAATTTATTGGCAAACTATCGGTACGCTATATCTGCTGATAACTGTCACTTTACACCCTTCATCAGCGAACCACAGAAAGTGACATGTGGTTAGTTATCAGTTGTAAATAAAAATTTATCAAAGACTTAAGATTAGCTATCAGTTCCAGCTACTGACGAAAGGCGAAAAATGTTTGTTTGAAAACATAAAAACATTTTCAAGGCGATTACATAAAAAATTCACATGAATAACAAAGGAAAAAATTGTGTAAATAATTGCTAAACAGTTTTAAAAACTAAAACACACGCTTTTATATCAGGTCGGACTAAAAAAATTAAAATGTTTTTTGGTTGCATAATTACGGTTTTCATATGTGTTTTAATTATTGTCATGTTTCTAGGGTGTCAGGTGACTGTTAATTTCTCAAATTGCTTTGATCCGTTTATATAGTGTTTTCTATTTTGGTGCTTTTAAACGGCAACTTTTCAAATTATTGAATTGTCATCGGTTCGCAATAAAAACAAAGTTTCAATTTAATCTGATGTCTTAAAGAGGGTGAAAATAACGTTCAAAAATTTTATTACATACATACATACAGGTGAAGCTAATAAAAGCATGTTAAAAAAACTAATTCCAATTATTTAAATGTATGTGATTTTGTTTGATAAGGAGAAAAAATATTTTAAAATACTTCAAATAAAGTAAGGTAATTAAAAAAATTTGCTTTGATATTTTAAATTTTTTTAGTGGATTAGATCTTTTACAGAATTGTTTTATTTAATGCATAGAGAATCTCTTTAATATACAGGGGTTGGACAAAAGTATGGAAACACCTTTAAAAAAACACGTTTCCTTGACTAATATGGTGTAAGGTACCCGTTGTTATTCAATATAGCTTGCAATCTTCCCGGAATGGATAAATACAGTTCCTGTATGTTTACCAATGGAATATTGTACCATTCTTCCTGCAAAACGGTGGCAAGTTCAGATAACGATGTTGGCGGTGGATAGCGAGAACGCACTTTCCGCTCCAATGTAGACCACAAAGGTTCGATAATATTCAGGTCTGGTGACTGTGGTGGCCAGGGGAGATGCGACAATTCATCCTCGTGACCAGAAAACCAACCTGGTCAATGTGAGCTGTGTGAACGGGGGCGTTGTCGTCTTGGAAGATACCATCACCATTAGGAAACAAAGTTTGTACCATTGGATGGACTTGATTGGCCAAAATGTTCACATAAGTTTGAGCAGTAATACGCCCTGACAGAGTTATCATGCGGCCAGAAGAAAACCAAGATATGGCTGCCCAAACCATCACCGAACCCCCGCCATGTTTCACTCTTGGCAACAAGCAGTCTGTATTGTAGGCTAGAGATGGCGTTCTCCAGACGTAAACTTGGTCAGAAGTGGGAAACAATATGAAAGGAGACTCATCAGCCCATATTACTCTCTTCCACGGCTCTATAGCCGAGGCTTTATGACTTAAACACCACTTTTTCCTGTTACGGGCATTAGCATCACTGATGAATGGCATTTCAATTGCAGCACGGCCAGCAATTTTCTGTTTATGAAGCTCCCTTCTAATAGTTTTGGTACCCACAGGGTTTGGTAACACGACATTCATTTCAGCAGTAAATTTTGCAGTTGTGGTCTTCTTATTTTTCGCGATAATCCTCCTTAATGATCGTCTGTCACGATCACTCAGTACACCCTTTCGTCCGCTCAAATTTTGTGTAATTCCAGCTGAATACTTAGTGTCACACGAAAAATCAGAAAATTTTGAAAAAGTCTATTATTTTAATTAAATTATTTTTTATCAATGTCATCCGTTTATTTTTGCGTTTTACATTTTAAAAGAGAATCTTAATTTGAACGTTTTGCGTATGGACATCATAACTTGGAGGTAAAGCGTCTCGCTAGTAAACAGGATATTGTTAGTTCGATCTCCGGTACTGCAAGTTGAAATTTTCATATTAAGATGGATTTAATTATTAGTATTATTGTTTTGCCAATTTAAAAGTTTATATTATTAGAGTTTCGTTCATCTGACATTCATAATATTTTTTTGGAATTCCTTTTTATCTTAAAAACTGTCGTGATTTATTAATGGTTTAGCAGTTTAAATTTCATTTAAATAATTTAAAATTTTATTTATGCTTTCACTACTTTTTTTCATTTTGGATTTTCGAAAAATAAGGAATTTTGGATTTTATTTTAAGTAACTTGATTTAAGCATTATAATTTTGATTAAAATAAATATTTTTATAATTATTTTAAAATTAAATTTGTTTGTACGACCATCTATATAAGAATTTATTAATTATAACTTAACAATTTGGATTTATTAATTAAAATATAAGTTGTTTTAAATTAAACATTTAACCACATCTAACATTTAACCTATCACATTTAACCACTTGTTTTCTGTAAAACAATAATCTCAACGTATTTAGAATGCATTTTAATCTGTTATTTATATAAATAGAAATTTCATTCCGGCTTCTTATAACTGGAATTCTGCAGAAAGGACTTTTATGGAATCTGCTATGTTAGATAGGCAATATTTCAGAGAAGATTTTAGTATATAACATATTGTTATACAGTGGACTCTCTCTCTTCTGAACACTCATGGGACCGACCAAAAATGTTCAGATTATGCGGGGGGGGGGGGGGGGGCGGTGTTCGGGATAGAGGGAGGTTGGAAATGCATTACTGCTACTAAGGCAGGGTGATCAAGCCAGTAGTTGATCAATTAAGGTCGGTACTACAGGATTTCTATACTACCTTCATTTTAAGTTTTAGAAGTAAACTAACATGATTACTACAACCCTTAATGATTGTCCCATCATGGGCAAAAGAGAAATCTGTTGAAATTAAATAGCAACAAAATTATAAGCAAATAGTTTCTTTAATTGGCATTTTCCGAGTAGATGATCAATCGAAGTCCATCAAAATTCAAAAATCAATGTTTAAAGTATAATGCTTAAGATGTGATTAACAGTAATTCATATCCTGTCAAAAACATGAATGTGAAAGAATGCCAAGTTCGTTAAAGGTTTCGCTAATAAAAGAAGTGAGATCTAACTGCAAACCAAGTTCTTTCGGAGCTCCTTAAATCATAACTCCTGTCATGCATAATATTATTCAATTGCTTAAAATGATTTGTTATGTTACTTGTTATTCAATTGAGCGACTTTGCAAGTTTTTTCTTATTCATTTTTTTCTATTTAGTTGATCAGATATTAAAGTTGATCCCTTCCTTAACTTATCAGTACCTTAACTTCAATATACTTATTCGAACACTCGATTGACTAGATCTTTGCCTATCAGATTCTAGATTAAATTGTACTCCGACTCAAAGATTAAAGTTGGTAGCTGAAAACTTGCCAAGTCGCTCTATTGAATAACAAGTAACATAACAAATCATTTTAAGCAATTGAATAATATTATGCATGACAGGAGTTATGATTTAAGGAGCTCCGAAAGAACTTGGTTTGCAGTTAGATCTCACTTCTTTTATTAGCGAAACCTTTAACGAACTTGGCATTCTTTCACATTCATGTTTTTGACAGGATATCATTATTTTTTGTCAAATCACTTCTTTTATGCGCGAAACCTTTAACGAACGCTTATGTTCCTTTAAATTCCACTAATAATTCTTTTACGTGATTGGGTACTACTTGATTATTTCGTCGACCAAAAATGTTTGTAGCCAATTTGGCGAAATATTGCTATATTGACGACAAAAATTACGCACCAAAAGTAATGCTAACATGGCGCTATTTCTGTTATTTTGCCAAATTCCCATAGATTCCCATTATAATCTGGTAATTTATCCAATAATTTTGTTAGAGCAAGGACTGTCGCTATCATTTTGGAATCTTTTTTTTTCTTTAAATCGGTTCGCTAACTACCCAAGATTGCTTAAATATTGCTATTAAGAATGTTTTTAGAACGCTTTTCGCGCATTTTTACCCCTTTTAAATTATGTATTTGTTAACAAATGTTCTTAGTGTGCATACCATCATTTATATCTGATAATTAATGAACATGCCAAATTTTATGTTTTTAGGTCCTTAACATACACACATCGCATTTTTAGAACGCTTTTTGCTATTTTACCCCCTTTGGATTAGTGGAATCGACGTAAGATATAGCCTATATTGGAGCAAGGACTATCACCATCATTTTGATATCATTACTTTTAAGATCGGTTTGTTGTTTGCTGAAATTGCTTAATAATCCCAAATTAGAACATTTTTAGAACACTTTTCGCACATTTTCACCCCTTTTGAATTCCGTATTTTTTTATCAAATGCTCTTAGAGATCATTTATATTTTATAAATAATTAACATGCCAAATCTTATAGTTCTAGGTCCTTCAGTAACACAAAAGTTGCATTTTTAGAATGATTTTTGCTTCTTCACCCTCTTTTGGTTAATGGTATACGCATAAAATATAGCCTATGTTTGAACCGGGGCGAATACCATCATTTTGGTATCATTAATTTTGAAATCGGTTCGGTGGTTTCAGAGATTAGCCCCGATACTCGCCAAAAGTGTCGCCAACTTGGCACTATTTCTGATATTTTGCGAAATTCCCATAAACTCTAAAATGCCAAACTTTATGTTTCCAGTCCAGTCCCTTAATATGCAGACATCGCATTTTTAGAATGTTTTTATGCTCTTTTACCTCCTTTGGGTTAGTGTAATCGACATAAGATATATCCTATGTTGGAGCAAAGCCTGTCATCATCATTTTGATATCATTACTTTTAAGATCGATTTGTTGTTTGCTGAGATTGTTTTAAAATTGGTATTTCGAACTTTTTTAGAACGCTCTTCGCGGATTTTCACCCATTTAAATTTGATATTTTTTAGCAAATGCCATTAGTGATCATTTATATCTTATAAATAATCAGCATGCCAAATTTTGTGCTTCTAGGCTCTTCAGTAAAACAAAAATCACATTTTTAGAATGTTTTTCGCTTCTGAACCCTCTTTTGGTTAGTGGCACAGACATAAGATATAGTCTATGTTTGAATCGGGGCGAATACCATCATTTTGGTACCATTACTTTTGAAATCGGTTCGGTAGTTTCAGAGATTAGCCCTGATATTCGCCAAAAGTGACACCAACTTGGCACTATTTCTGGTAGTTTGTGAAATTCTCATAAACTTCCATTGCAATCCAATTATTTATCCTCTAACCAACCATTAATGTTTAATTAATGGCGATTTCTGATTTTTTCCTATTTATAGATCCAATAACCTACCTCCACACCAAATTTCAACTTCCTAAGTCACCTGGAAGTAGTCAAACATTTCTATGAGTGAGTCAGTGAGTCAGTGAGTCAGTGGTAAAAACAGTGGTTTTCAGGCGTCAGTTTCTCGTGAACAGTAAAAGATTTTTTAAAAAAATTTTAGGATTCGGAAATTAGAAGATGGTCTTACACGACATAAAAAATTGCAAGTGTGTAGGTCAAATAGGATTTAAGTTATTGAGGGGTCAAAAGTGGCTCGAAATGGTTCGGGTAATATAACCCACGGCCGGTGTCTCGCCTTTTACTTTGTGAACTTGGCTGACACACTGCCGTGTGTCTAGATAAAACTATTATTTGAAATAAGCAAGATAGAAGATAACTTATCTTAATTATCTCCAACTAATAAAAATAACAAAATAAAATAAAATAAAACAAAATAAAATAAAATAAAAATAAAAATAAAAATAAACAGTTTTTGATTAAAAAAATCATAAAATGGATTTTCCAGGAGTTATCTGACAATTGTTTCTACATTTAACTGGAGGATTTAAACAAATTGCAACTTCAAGTACATGCTTATAATTATAATCTAGCAGTGATTTTGTCTCTTTATTTTTTAAATCGAGTTCGTTGAATCATTATAATTTTCTGTAGCAGTTTCTCTGAATTTCCATGATAGAAATTTGAATTCAGATTACAAACACATTTTCGATTTACAGAGAGATGTGGTAGAAATGGGGACCAAAAGTTGCGTTCATAATAGTGGGGTGTTCAGATTAGAGAGCAGGCCCGGACTGGCTCCTTTGGGGGCCCTCGGCTAGAGACTAAAAAGGGGCCCCTTACGGGAAATTTAGCGAAAGCAAAATATTAAATTTTATTTTTAAATTTAGGCTTAGATGGCAAAAAACCACATTTAGACTATTTTGTCACTTGGAAAATAATTGAGTAAAATATTTTTTCCTAATGTCCTTTTCTAATGTTTTTAACTTACTTTCACAATAAATATTTATATTATTTTTATACACCATACTTGAACTAATTCCATGCTAGGAAAAAAAATAACAATTATTCATTAAGTGGTTTATTACTTAAAAATGAGCGTTAGTTATATTTTAAGTTTTAGGCAATCAAATGACTGTGTCGAAGTCATAATAATCTAAATCCTACTGTGATAACTAAGTAAATATTAAAAAAGTTATAACAGTGATAAAAAAGTGGGTAAGTGGGATCGCAAATCCCTCAGAGTGTTTCTTTTTATATTCCTTTCAAAACAACTTATCCTTTAATTAATAAATCCAAATTGTTAATTTATAATTATTAAATTCTTGCATGGATGGTAGCATCAATAAATTTAAAGGAAGTTATTTATTTTAATTAAATTAAAAATGTTCAAATAAAATTATCTAAATAATATTCAAAATTCCAAATTTTTTGAAATCCCGAAAAAAAAATAGCGGAGATATAGACGGAGATTTACTTGCAAGACGCTGTTCCTCCAAAAATACATGTCTACACAAAATACATTGAAATTAAGGTACTCTTAAAATTTAAATCACAAAAATGAACGAATGACATTGATAAAATTAATTTTATTAAAATAATAGACTTAAAAAAATTATGATTTATTGTGGGATACGAGGTATTCAGTTGTAAGTACACAACATTTGAAGTCTTTTATTTAATTGTTTTTGTATACAGACTCTGTGTAGGACGGACAGACAGAGGACAGAGACAAATAGGGTTTCGTCAGATCAACGAAACCTTAAACAAAGCATATTGAAAGAAACAATGTCCTCTTTAATTTAGATTTAATTGTTACAAATTGTTAAATCGTTTTTACAACAAAAAGAGAAAAAACTCTACAATACCCTAATACAGATATAGATTACTAAGAAAAATAATGTGATTATAAATGGTTGTTTAGTGGTTTAGTTAGTTTATAAATGATTGTTGAATAGTGAACTTTTGAACACTCTCTAATAGAGAGTGTTCAGAATACAGAGAGTTCAACTTTTGTTAAGTCTATGGCATTTTGCCGGGTCTGACAAAATGTGTTCATAATACCGGGGTGTTCACATTAGAGAGTGTTCAGATAGAGAGAGTCCACTGTACTTTCATCAGTTATAGAATTATGGTACAAAATTCTATATTCAAACGAATCCATTATGAAAAATTAGTCTTTTCAAAATATTTCGCCAAATATATTTCGAGGAAATTTTTATTGTCAGTTAGATAATTTTCCAGGAAAGGTTAGTATACAAGGTGTTTCGCTACCAGACCGACAAACTTTGAGGGATGATAGTAGACATGAAAACAAACATTATTAAATAGGATACCATGGGGCGCAAACGTCTTCTGTAGGAGCTAGGGGCCATTAAAGTTTAAGGTCCAAAATTTCAAACAATGATAAAAAACGGAAAAAAGGTCGATTAGTTTGCGGTTTTCACTAAAATCATTCTTTATATCACGATTTTTTAAAATCCGTAAAAATGAATGTTTTTGTTTGGTTAGCAATACAAAACATTGAATTTAATATACCAATGGTCATTTACAAAATTTTATTTATTTTTAAGATTTTAGGAGGGGTGGCCCATTACTGGATTGCTTATTTCGCGATTGCCCAGTAATGGACCACCCAAGTGACCAGTACGAAAAGTGTTATTTCAGTAGAGATAAAATATTTTGATTTAACTGAAAAGCTAAATAATCAAATTTAATACTTAAATTTTACCTATCAGAATTTAATAAAGGCAATTTCTTTATAAATAATTGTTTTAAAAAAGTCATCCAAAATTGGTACAAAACATAAGTAGACAATATCTAGATAAAATCTAGATGTGTCGTTACAAAAGAAGTTGTTTTAAGTTGTTTCAGAAGTGTAAAATCATATTTGGAAGAAGATATTAATATTTTCTTCCGAATTCTAAAGCATACAGAGAGAATTTTCAATAAGGTGAAAACAAGGTTTCTTTTGTGCTTTTAAAACAAGGAAAATTTTGGGATCAGAATCAGTTAAAGATGTGTATTATGTAGTACCAAATAACAAAAAAGAACAAATCACTGTTACAGGATGTTTTTCAGCAAATAATGAGATTGCTCAATTGGTGATAAATTATCCATATAAGCATCTCTGAAGGGAAATTGTGGAATCAATCTGTGCTAAATTGATGGGCTATATGATTATCTGAAAATAGTTGGATAGTGCAAGAACATTTATCATTTTAAATGCATTCTAAAATTCCATATTGAATAGTTTGGACTATCGGAAAGGGATGATAAAATTGAAGATCTATTATTTATACTTCACAGTTGCACAGCACGTCATTTAGATAATAATATGGATGAAGATTGGAGACTTTTTTTAATGCCTTATTTTATCTAAACTTGATTTCAGTAAAACATTGTCTTTATCTTATAAATTCTTTAAATTTAAATATTTTGTTTTATATCTTTACAATATAAATCCTTTAATGCTAGTTAATAATAAACAGTTAATAATATCATTAATATTTTGTTTTATATCCACATTATAAATCCTTGATTATAATAAATTCATAACTTAAAATTTTGTTTTATGTTTTTTCATTATAAATCCTTTAATGTATTGAATTTCTAACTTAAGTTTTAATATTTTGTTTTATTAGTATGCTTTCATTAAGTTCTGGAGCAAAATACAATTGAAACAAGTTGGAAATTGCACGTGAAGCGTAGCAAATGAGGTGCGTTCGCACGATAACGAAGTTTTAAAAATATACAGATCTTCCTGATATAGTAGACAATACTCGGATACAGTACAGTGGTTGAACTCTTTGTATTCCTATAAACATACAGGAAGTAATTTTCATTACACCTCAGCAACGTATATCATATTCATAAAATGTGGCACAGTTTAATATAATTAAAACATGCCCCAAATAATGTTTCTCCGTATTGTATTATGTAGCGTAATACTTTTGTGTGGCCCTGTAATTTAATAATAAATATTTTTTGCATCTCAGATTGTACAGAATTTTTATTTTAGTATATACATACGTCATAGGTTCATGTCAATTTTATTATGTTCGAATGAGTGTAACACCATTAAAATGCATTTGCAACTTTTTTCCCCATTGACTGTAATGTAACGAAATACTTTTGATAGTCCCTGTAATTGATCTATGCATCTGATTATCATAAGATCTGAAATGACTCGACAAAATTATGTAATAATTATATGTTTTAAATTCCAAACCATGAAAATGCATTTTAAACTTTTCCCCCATTGACCGTAATGTAACGGAATCCTTTTGATTTTTCCTGTAATTGATCTATTCATTCAATTTTCATAAAATTTGAAATGACTCGGCAAAATTATGTAATAATTATGTATTTTAAATTTTAAACGATTCGGTTGGATAGTTTTTGCGTTGTTATATGCGGACAGACAGACAGACGAACAGACAAACGGACAGACAGACGGACAGACAGCCGGACAGCCGGACGGACTGAACGACAACTATAGTTGCTACGTAATTACATAATTACGAACGCACCTAAAAACAATTATCTGTTATTTTTTGTAGGGTGGCCCATTACTGGAACATAGGCGGTCCATTACTGGAACATAGGTGGTCCATTACTGGGCTTTTGGGTGTTTAGATATATTTCTATTATTTAAAATTAAATTTTTATTTCTATTGGGAAATGTAACTGTGGGATTAGTTAATTATTGTTGAAAGATTAATGTAATATGAAAAAAAAATGGAATACAATAATTATAACTATTAATAAAAAATTATTTTTTAGAGAAATTCCTTAAGGTGGCCCATTACTGGCACATCTACCATACTCAAAAATGAACCTAAATAAAATGCTCTTTAAAGTATTCAACCAATCAGGTCCGTATTTTCTTCCCTATGCTAACTTCAGTGGGATCGGCAAAAATGGCGTCGCCGCCAAGTATCTGCCCGGTAGAGTTGTCCAATTCTACATTTTTTAGTCATTTTTGGGCTTATCATGCTATGTACATTTAAACAACGGTGTGCGAGAAAATAAACTATGCCCGGGGCAAAGTTTCAATTTGCCCTCCCTGCCCCCCCCCGGAGGTTTTGCCCCGGGGCCCACAAGTTTATAGTTACGGCCCTGCCTATACATAAGCAAAACTTCAACTCTCTAACTTATATAGTTTCTGTGGACGAACTCTGTAATAGACAAACGAGGACTGAGATGAGACTTTGCCAGATAAACGAACGAAACTCTCAAAATCGTGATAAAATTAATTTTTTTTTTTTTTTTTTTTTTTTTTTTTTTTTTTTTTTTTAAGAAAAGTAATCGGACTTGCCAATCTAAAACTTTCTTCTATCTTATACATATTTATACTTCTTGAAAAATAAAGCATAGCAGCGCCATCGGTTAGGTGGCTTACATCAAAATCTAATTAGAAATAACTTATGTTAACTTCTAACTGCATCTTGATGTTTCATGAAAATCCGAGTATTAGTTTTGCAGAGCATGTTACAAAAGAGACTTTACGCCATAAAAGCCCCATTCAATCAACTGACCAATAATCGGGCGTTAGTTATTGAAATAAAATTATTTCAGGGAAATAACAAAAAGAAAAAAAAATCTGGATAAAAGTGCTACCTGTTGAGCGATATGTTTTGAAAATTAAACAGCATTAATTTATTAATTTGCATTAAGAACTTAATCTGAAGTTTGATGAAATTCGTGCATTAGAACTCGAGATAGAGGCATTGCTGAAATTGCGAAAAAGGCAGCATAGCAGTACCATCTGTTGGACGATTAACACCGAAACCTAATCAGAACAACTTTTTCAACATCTAACTTAAGGGGGCTCAGGGGTTGAAAACTTTTCAAAAAAATCGATTTTTTTATGATCTAGTTTGATTATTCAATTAATTTTTAACTTAATGCAAAAAGCCGCATAAAAATATTAGCATTTTTAACGGAGTTATAAGCATTTATGTATCAACACTTTCATAGCCGCACCCATATAATTTCAACTTTAAGTCTCATTTTCTCAAAACTTGATTTTTGACGACTAACACCAAGATTTAAAAAAAAACTATTTGATGGAGTGGTCTAAATTTTTTTTTGCATTCGTATAACATCATTGTCGGACGTTCCTCTCAGTCCACACAACTTTGAAGAAAGTCCGTGGTAGATATAGCTGCCACCACCGATTTACTAGGTGATATCGGTCACCCACTGTGAGGATAATGTAAATGAAGACTTACGCTATCAATTAACTGAATTATCAGTTTATTAAGAATATATGTACACACTAAATACGCTATTTACAATTATATACAATTACAACTCGGATATAGGTGATCCGGTTCAACATTAAATTAGATACAGTAAAGATTGGCTGTGTACTATTCCAATTACACTTTCCACCTCACACTCAATGCACGTTAAATTCACTTTATCGGAGATCAACCTTGAGTCTCCCAACACAAGTATACTCGGCCTGCACTACTCGGCCCAGAGCACTAAACACCAGGACGTCTGTGTCCTTTGCTCACCAGAAAACTCACTGCTTACGCTCTACAACACAGAGCACACTCTACCAGAACCTCTGGCATACACCTTCTAGGTACGAGACCCCTGAACAGACTGACCTAATCTGAGACAAGACTTGCTCTTCTCAACTCACTGGGTCACACGAATGTCAACCCCCTTTGGAGCTCATTCATTGGACACCTCCTCCATTCCTTTCTTGCTTAGTGACATGTTGCTCATCTGCACGTCATCCGCATACCTCACTGACAGATGGACATGCCTCTCAGCAATCTCCTTTCTCTAACACACCACCTGCATAGGATTATCTGGCAATTCCCCTTTCCACAAAGAAGGAATGTCACCTTGGAAATTCTGGTACACAGCCATACAATACGAAATATTGAAATAGTAGAAATTCCATTCTTTAGCCGAGGTGGCATCAGAACCTGACACCCCCCACCTTAGAGGAAAATATGCCTTTTAGGGGCTAATTTTCCCCAAACATAATGTAATATTGCAGAAGAGTTCAATAGTTTCTTTACAGATTTCTTCATTATGCTTATTACATAGGTATTTCCAGGTGTCTGAACATTATCCACTGACATCTCTACTGAACCTTGTACTAATATTAATATTACATAAACAATACACGTACTAATACACCATTATAAACACAAAATTCAAAAATATTTACACATACACAAAAAAAAATTAAATGTGTGATGACATCCCTTTAAGGTTGTCCACTACTGGGTCATTATGTTGATGGGCTAACAACTGGTTGTTCTCCCCAGCTCTTTCTATGTAGCCTGGAAATTGCGTCAGCATTTAAATGTTGAGCTCCTGGACGATGAGAAATACTCAGGTTCCAGCGTTGCAAGGCAAGAGCCCATCTAGCGAGTTTGGGTGATCTTGGGGTTGTTTCGGTGAGAAATTTTAATGGATTATGATCCGTAATGATCTCAATTTGAGATCCATAGGTCCACTTTTCAAACTTTTGCAACCCAAACAGAACACTCCAAGCCTCTTTCTCTATACTCGGCCAAGCACGCTGAGCCCCTGACAATTTCTGACTGGCAAAAGCTATCGGTTTAAACTGACCCTTTTCATCTTTTTGAGTAAGACAACATCCTACTGCCAGGTCGGAAGCATCTGCGTGGACCTGATATTCCCGGCCTACGATAGGTGTAGCCAAACTCGTCACCTTACATAACTCATCTTTAAGAGTATTAAATGCTTTTTCTGCCCTTTCATCCCATGGTACAGTATTTTTAACCTTCCCTTTAGTTAATTCGGTTAAAGGTATAGCAATTTCGGCATAATTTGGAATTTAAGATCGGTAAAATGCCATTAATCCCAAAACAGATCTAATTTCCTTTTTAGTTTTTGGTCTTTTTAAATCCCTTATTGCTCCTATTTTTTCCTCATCAGGTGCATGCGTTCCGCCTCCAATTACATGACCTAAGAACTTACAAGGAAGGTCTCCATACGGGCATACTCCGAAAAATCTGAAAAAATTACAGATTGTTCTTCTCATATAGTTATATATGTTTATAAAAAAAATTTCGGCGGAACCTCCTTATAACGTCCGTAAAAAAATAATAAAAATTTCGTTTATTTGGCGATTTATATCTGGTTGGCGAAAAAACGAAATTTTGAAAAATACGCTTTTACGTTTCGAATACTTTTTAAAGAAAAAACTTTCTATGTTCAATTTATTTAAATACGTTTAGTTTAAGTAATTTTAGTTTTGCATTTTTACTTTACTTTAAGTGTAATTTTGTCATATACGTTTAAATGTACTTATAAGAAAATGAAATTAATATATTTTATCATTTAAAACACAATTTAAATTGATTAAAATTGTTCCAAATTGAAAAATACACTGTTAAATATCTGCTGCATTTTGTTGCAACGCACTCCTTTGCTTGTATAGAAAACGATTACTTGGCCGTGAAATGGAGCTTTCTCATTGGTTGGAATAGAGATATTATATACAAGCGGTGGAGTGCGTTGCAACAAAATGCAGAAGATTTTTAACAGTGTATGACACGGTCAATTCACAGTGCTATGGAGCATTCTCATTGGTCATAAGAGAGATATTCTATAAAAGTAGTGGAGTGACGTGGCAGTAAATGCTGCAGATTTTTAACAGTGAAGTCAATTAAAATCAATTTTCAGATGCGTTAAAATCGTCTGCTTTTGGCGAGGAAATCCACTGTCCGCCAAATCCCGCGTCGCTCTCAGCTTTTCACGCCAATTATTCCAAACTATTTTATTTTTTTACATATCTAATAACGTAAATCCGCCGCTAATTTTCACTGATCCTTTATTACCTACATGAATAGTTTAATTCGTATTTTTTTCAAAAAATTCTGAGTATGCCCCCAATGGAGACCTTCCTTGTTAGTCAATTTCTCTCCAAATTTACATTTGTCTAGCCTAATCGTAAAATTTCTGCTTTTAAGTTCTTCAATGACAGCCCTAAGATGCTCACAACGCTCTTCCCAGTTGTCGGAGAAAATGATGACATCATCAATATATGCTTCCGGATACCTCCGATGACCTTGAAGAACCTCATTCATATCTTTCTGAAACGTGGCAGCCGCCCCTGATAATCCCAAAGGCATGGTACGCCACTGATAAGTTCCATTATGCGTTGTAAAAGCTGTCAAATGTTTACATTCCTCAGCCATTTTAATCTGCCAATAACCCCTCAATAAATCAATCGACGATAAATACTTAGCCGCCCCTGCGGTATACATGATTTCTTGAGAATCTTTCATCGGAAAGGTTGGAACCTGAGTTACCGAATTTAAAGCTCTATAGTCTGTACAAAGTCTAACAGTTGCGTCTTTTTTCGCCACGCAAACAATTGGATGACTAATTTCAGCATTTGACACTTCGATTAGATTTAATTCTAATAACTCCTGAATATGCCTATCTACTTCCTCTTTATAAGCTACCGGTATACTATATAACTTTGGCTTTTTCCTTTCCACCCCCGGTTTAAGATCAATACGGTGTTCTCCTACATCCGCTGGTCGTACAGGACCCAAAAACACCTCTTTATTCTCCCTCAAAATAGACTTTATATCTTTAACTTGATTGTTAGATAACCCTTTTATTTCGAACGTCTCTATATCTCGTTCTACTTCCTGGTCCCGGTTCAAAATAGGAATCTCCTCAACTTCTCCAAATTCCTCATCACCCTCGAAAACAATATTAACTATATTACATTTAGCAATAAATTCTCGCATTTTATTTTGGTGCACATGCTTCCTACTCCCGTCAGCTAACTCAACTATAAAAGAATGCTGGTTTCGTTTTTCGACTATGGTTGCCGGCCCTTGCCACCTAGAATATAACTTATTAGTTGAATCGGGGATTAACAATATTACTTTATCACCTACTTCAAACGTTTTTTCCTTAGACCTTAACCCTTTAATTCCCATGCCAGAACACGTTCTAGAAATTATGTAGTTCATTTCACACCAGAAAAATTCAATGGCTAATTTCGTTTTATTTAAATACGGAATGTTCTGTTATTGATTAAAGCAAATATTGTTGTTTTAATTTTCTGGTGGGAACTGAAATATACGAATTAAATTATCTCGGGCGGCCTCGGGCGGTTCGGGATCCAAAGGGTTAAATTATAATGGTACGCCATTCTATTTTGTTGCACCTCAGACGATAATTTTGCCTCATTTGCGGCTGTTTCTAAACGTCCCCTAAGTTTATCCAAATACTCATGAATTGGCGTAGTATCTAACTGCGCCTCCTTATTTTCTCCTGCCCAGGATGACTTGAGAATCGATAAAGGACCCTCCGGCGCTTTACCATATAATAATTGGAAAGGTGCGATTCCCGTCGTAGAATTTGGGACTTCCCTATACGCCCATAATACAAATGGTATTTGTTCATGCCACTTTTTTCCTTCTTCTCTAATAGTATGATGTAACATACGTTTAAGAGTCTGTTTAAATCGTTCCAGAAGCCCGTTAGACTGTGGATACTGTGGGGTCGAAAATCTTGGACTAGCACCTAACCTTTTCTCTAATTCTTTCGTTAAGTCGGCAGTGAAATTGGTTCCATTATCACATGCAATTATATTTGGAATTCCTGTCCTCATAAATATTTGAAGTAACGCATCACACGCGGTTTTAGCAGTTAAACTTTTTAGAGGGATCGCATCCGCCCACCTGGTCTGTTGATCAATTAAATTTAGTATATACTGATGCCCTTGGGAACTTTTAGGATCAATAGGCCCAATTAAATCAACATTAACTATCTGAAATGGGAGTTCCGGCCGCGATACTGGGGAAATAGGAGCTCTATCAGTTACTTTAACCCCTCTAGTCAATTGGCACTCTAAACATGACTCACAAAATTGTTTAGTTTCTTTCGCCATCCCCTCCCAATAAAATGAATACCTGATTCTCTGTAACGTTTTCTTGGCTGCATGATGCCCTCCAAATATATAACTATGCGCTAATTTTAAGATTTCTTCTCTCCTTACTTTGGGTACTACTAATTGCGCTATAGTTTCGCCTAACAATTTCTCTTTGTGATATAATAAGCCATTTACAATATAATAATCCCCCTTATCCATTTTAGCTAATTCTCAAGCTTTCTCTAACTCTTTACATTCTAATTGGGATTCCTTAAACATATCAGAATTGCTAACAATAGCTTTATTATATTTCTCCACTTCCGTTTTTTCTGGATTCTGACTTTGTACATTTTGCGAACTCGCTTCTATTGCGTAAACATTACAACTATTGTTATTCATATCTCCCTTTTCACTCGAATTATCAATAATAATTTCTGAACTTTCTAATCTTTGGGCCTCTAGCAATGGCTCCTCGCGGTTGACACCTGACAACTCATTAATCACTTCGGGATGTAAAATTACTTGCTCATTAATATTATCAGTCACTGCGCAAAGTACTTCCTGATGAATTATATTAGTTTGTCCGAATTGCGGAATAGCTAACGGTAGTTTAACCAACGGCGATTTAACTGCTTCACCGAATAACCCTTGTAAATAAATACTACCCGCTCCTTTTAATTTCTCTTCCGGTACCAAATCTTTATGAACAACACTAATTTCACACCCAGAATCAACCAATCCCTTTGCTTTTTGCCCATTTACACTAACTTCAATTTTCTCAAGTTTATTTAATTTCTCACCAATAATATTAGTTCTCTGTTCGGCCTTTGCCGATATTCTCGCCACAATAGCTCTATTAGGTGACTCTTTGTTTTCTTTTACCACAATCTTATGTACACCCGCTTTCGGATCTCGCCCTTTATTACCATTATTTCCCTCATTACCCACTTTATTACAAAAACGTTGGTAATGACCTCTCAAACCACATTTAAAGCATTTAGGCGCTGAAGCATCACTAGGTTTCTTAAAATCTATTTTCCTATCCGAAAAACAATTAGTCTCATTACTCCCGTTTTGCCTCCAATTATTACTAACTTTGCTATCCTCCCTCGGTCTCATTTTTTCGTGGTTTACGTACCTATCTTTACCTTTAAAACTTTTATACGTAGCGGCGTAAGACTTATGTTTAGCGTCAAAATAATTGTCACATTCTTTAGCAATTTTAGAAGTTTCTAACCATTTACCTTGATGAGTTAACCCAATATATGACGTGGTATCCTCATCTAACATACTTACTAATTTATCCGTAACTATTAACTGATTGACCTTTTCATAAGAGTCAGCACCTCTAATCTTACAATAATTTTCCCATGTCGCTATTAAACGCGATACAAATAATACATGAGTTTCGTTCTGGTTTCTCCTAGCCTTCTTAAAATTTTCCAAACATGCCTTCGGTGTCGGCTCGTGTTTCCTTAGAACTAACTCCTTTAACTCCTCATAATTCTCCATTTGTTCCGTAGTGGTATAAATTAACAAATTATCCGCCTTATCTCCTAACATATTTAGTAGAATTTCGGCCTGCTGGTTTTCCGGTACATTTTTAGTTTTGAACGCCCTTTCTAGACTGTTGAAAAATAAATTCCATCCCTCAGTCCTTTCCGGTACTTTGATAGATAGAGTTTTAACACTTTTGATCAAATTTTCTATGTTACCTTCATTATTAGATTCCCTAGACCCATTGAAATTATTTGCCGATCCTTGAACCCTTAAAGTGCTATTGCACGTAAAAATTGCAAGCGACAAAAATCGCCTGCGTTTTTTCGTTTTCTTAGCATTTCATTGGCTGTTCGAGAAGAGTCTTTACCATCATTCGGGTTTCCAAGCATTTGATTGGCTGTTGCTGGCGAGTCGCTTCGTTCCAGGCGTCAAAGACGCTCCGACAAAAGAGAATCGCGCGCTACCAAGCGACTCCCCTGGTCCCAGAGGATAACATGGAGACGCCTGGAATTTGACGCCTGCAGCACGACACGTGTAATAGCACTTTTACGTGTAATAACACCTTTATTAATACAAAATTCCTTCCTCGTGCTTTATTTTGAGACATTAAAATTTCAGCGATTAATGGTTTCCTCTTGCAAACCTTTCTTTTTTTCGGTTTACTTCGCCACCACCTATCTTTTTCCTCCATGGCATACAGCAGCTGTGTTTAAAAAAAAAAAATTCCTCATTTAAGGTCAGTCTCAGTTTTTAAAATTTTTTCTGCGAAAATTTTATGCAACCAACCTACCATAAGAGAATGAAAAGGAAAAAAGCTAAAAAAAGCGATTTTTTATGAGAGTGAGGTTTGGAATTTAATTAATTACTCAGTTAATAAATAGAATTTTGAAATTCTGAGCATCAGGTGCATCAGGAGAGATATTGGGCTACTCTCAGAAAAATTTTGAGCTTCGTACGTACCGTAGTTTTCGCTAACTATCGCAGACACACACACACACACAGAGCGATTTGTTATTTTATTAATATAGATTGGATATATGTTTATAGAGAAATTTGGTAAACAAACATTATTTCAAGTAGAAGAAATTATCATTTAGCTGGCACAGCATTTGTTTCCCATTGAGCCAAACATGGCGTTTAACCCTTTCAGGGGCAAGGTATTTCTATTCGTAAAATGCAGAAATGATTAATTGGCACCAGTATTAAAAAGCAAAATTATTTCCAGATAGATAAAAGCTTTTCTTCGCGTATTTATTATGTTTAAAATTGTCATTCAAATACAGTGTCTCACATAAATGATGGGACACATGTGCTTTACAAAAGGAAACTAATCAAATAAATTAAAAAAAACATGTATACATTTTTTTGTGGGTGTGTTTCATACTTAAATTTAGTAAAGATTATTACATAACATACATTTTGTCAAAATATTAAAATATTAATTTAATAAAAATACAAATGTTTAGAACGGAGCAAAAAATAGCTCACATAAGTGATGGGACACCATTATACCATACTTAAATATTACCATATTTAAATATGAAACACACCCAAAAATTTTTTGCACATGTTTGTTTATTTATTTTATTGCAGTTTCTTTTTATAAAGCACAAATGTCCCATCACTTTTGTGAGACACTGTATTCTAGTGTCAGTGTGGCATTTCGCAATTATAATTAAGAGGTATATATTATATACCACCGCACTTCAAGGGGTTAACTACGGTCGATGACTAATCAGATTGCTAAGCTCGGCTGAGCCAATTTGGGAATTAACGGCTCGTGTAAAAATAGCCAACCAACTTTCTCAATAATGGTGTATGCGACATTGGACATCAAAAAGTGCCTTTTAGTCAAAGGAAAATGAAAGATATCTTGATTACAGAAGATCACCAGCGATTGTAAAAATATTATTTAACCTTTCGTAATCGGGTAATCTGTTTAAAATAGTGAAAATTAATGTGTTTTTAGAGCCTGCAAGGTCTGGACGGGGGTTGGCGAGCGTAATCCGCAGTACAAAGTATCTCCAATTATCTCGCTATTATAAAACAAGTTGGAAATTGCATGTGAAGCAAAGCAAATGAGTTAAGTTAGCACTTGAACGAAATTTTAAAATATTCAGATCTTGCTGTTATAGTATACAGTACTTCGGATACAGTATAGTGGTCGAAATCTTTTGCGTGTTCCTGTAAATAGTATCTGCTTCTTATTATACAGGAAGTAAGTTGTCTTAAACTGCTGCAACATATGTCAATTTCATAAAATGTGAAATGGTATAATATAATTAAAACACGCCCAAAACAATATTTCCCCGTATATCATAATGCAATGCTATACTTTTGAGTAGCCCTGTAAAATAATAATAAATGTTCTTTGTATTATAAGTTGTACAGAATGCATATTTTAGTATCTACTTCATAGATTCATGTCAATTCTATTCTATTCGAAAGAGTGTAACATCATTAAAATGTACTTGAAACTATTTTTTCCTATTGACAATAATGTGATTTGATTGTGCCTGTAATTTAACTATACATCCGATTTTCATAAAATTTTAATTAACTCGACAAAATTATGCAACAATTATATATTTTAAATCTCAAACGATTTGATTGGGTAGTTTTTGCTTCTGTTATATGTGGACAGACGAACGGACGGACAGACTGAACGATGACTATAACTTGGTGTAATCCTGTGCAACGTATATCAATTTCACAAAATATTAAATAGTTTAATACAATTAAAATGCGTACCAAACAATGTCTCATTATATAATTATGCAATGGAATACTCTTGTGTGGCCCTGTAAATCAATAAGAAATATTCTCTGCAGCACAGATTGTACAGAATGCATATTGTAGTATGTACTTCATAGATGCATATCAACTTTATTATGTTCGAAAGAGTGTAAGACCATTAAAATGCACTTGAAATTTTTTTTCTCCGTTGACCGTAATGTATCGGAAATCTTTTGATTGTTCCTGTAATTGAACTATATGCATCCGATTTTCATAAAATTTGAAATGACTCGACGAAATTATCTAATAATTATATATTTTAAATTTCAAACGATTCTGTTGGGTAGTTTTTGAGTTGTTGTATGCAGACGGACAGACGGACGGACTGAACGACAACTACAAGTGCTACGTATTTACATAATTACGAACGCGCTTAAAATGAAGCCAACGCTGTCACTGCCACTGACATTGGATTTTTTGTGACCTGGAGTCTTTCTTCGTTAATATTAAGAAAACTACTGTACTAAAAAATGAGAAAATAAGTATTATTATAGAGAAATGTTTGATAAACATGCTGATGCAACCAGTTTTTAAATGAAATTTTTATTTTATGACATATCTAATTTTAAAGTTATCAAAATCGTTCCATTAAAAAAGTTTGTACGCAAATTTTATAGGAGTATTAGTAAAGGGGAAGATGGGGATACTTCCCTAATAGCATGCATGGTCACAGTGACGTCACTGTGAATCACTTTGGTCACATCACATCTGTGACCAAAATGCCACCACTCAGTGACGTCACATTGTGACTGAGATGTGACTTGCTTAAAAATCTTCAGAAATTTATAAATATCCTTCAAAACATGTTATTTACTTTAAAAATCATGTTTTTGGCAAGTTAAAAATCATCGCTTTTGTCGCAGTTTCGTCACAATGTTAATGTCAAATTAGTCACAAATGACACATTTTTCACAAATTTGTCACATTGTGACCACTTTGTGAAAACGTCACAAACGAGCTCTAAAACGGCGATAGCGACTTCACATTTTAGTCACTGTGATTTCACATCGACGTCACGTGACATCACATCGACAATCGAAGGTCACAAAGTCACAATGTGACTTCACAACGACGTTGCAGTGACGTCACTATGCTTTACGGGTTGAGCCATTTTTTGAATTTTAATTTTTAAAAAAATTTTATGATTTCTTAGACTAAAATAAAATATTGAAAATGAAAATTTGATATTTTTTCTTAAATTGAAAACTATTTTCAATTAATTTTGATCTATTTTTCTATGTCTAATAGATTTTTACTTTTTGTTTTACATCGTGGCTCAAGTATCCCCATGAGGGGGATACTTGAGCCAGTAGGGAAAAGTACCTGCAAAAATTATTATTTTTTTTTTGTTTTATTTTTGCACAAACATTTTACAGAATGATAAATTATGATACATAAAGTCCTTCAAAACCAACTGAGAAAACAAAGCTAATAATACGATCATTTTTTATCGTTTGAACTGGCGGTCGAAGGATCATTTCAATTTGAATTATGTCCATGGTAGAAACATCCTAAGTTCAGATCCATTTAAATTTGGATTCTGCAATTCTTCGGGCAAATTTCATTTTCAAATTAAGCACTTGTCCAACAATTCTTTTTTACAGTTTTCTTTCTGGCATATCTTATTAGTAACCAATCATCAATAGAAGGTTTTCTTTTCATATCATCACCATCATTGACAGAATTTTCCTCTAATGATATCTTCGAACTCATGATTTTAATTGAGTAGCTGTCGGAATCTAAGTCAGATGTATCATTCTACTATTTAAAACATTTTTTTGATTTTACAGGCAAAGAATTTGTCTTCCCCTTTGGCTCCATACAGGTAAGTTTGAACTGTGATTTTTGTTGCTTTTCCTGTTTTTTGTGCGCTCTTTTTACCAATTCTTCTTCAATTTTCTTAGTTAAAAAAAAAAAAAAGTTACAGCAACAGAGGTTATAATTTCAATATAAAATATTAATCTTAATATATTATATTAAAAAATAAATATTTTAATATGTTGGACCTAACTAATTAAAGTATTAGAGATTATAACCTGTAAAACAGTTTTTAAAAGTTATTTTAATTTAATAAAAGTTAAATTGAAAACTATGTTTGCATTTATCTAGACAGGCTATTTTGTTAGTCAAAATGAAATATAAAATGGATATTTTCATTTAAAAAATATACATTTTTAAACATTTTTTTAGGTCGTTATTTTTTTAAGAAAAAACAATAAAATGAAAATTTATCCTCCCTTTTATCCAGAAAAAAAATCTATTGGTGAATATAAGGATGTAATTTTATTTTTTGTTTGTTTCACCCATGTCTAATTTCCTAGTGGGGATGGTTGAGCCATGGCTCAAGTATCCCCAATCTCACTGGCTCAACTATCCCCACTACTACTATTTTTGTTTATCAGAGTTTTACTAAATAAAGCATGCAGCTATTAGAACTATTTTAGATTTAAAATACAATTGGAATTATACTTATTAAATTTATGTATATAGTTGCAATTTTAAACAAAACTTTGATTACAAAAAAAAAAAAAAAAAAAAAAAAAAAAGCTTTTAAATATTTACTGCAGATAGGGAAAAACAACTGTTAATGACTATACTTTCAAAATGGTACCAAGGTGTGTGATTTCTTTTTTACATGTTCAGAACTATAAATATGTTACTATGTTGTCAATTTTAGAAAGAAAAATTAACCAATTGTAGAGATAATAGGGGTGGCTCAAGTATTCCCACTCTCCCCTACATGGGAACATTTGAATAAATAATTTTATATTAATTGAGAGAGATGTAGCAAAAAATTGAAAAACAAGCATTATTGACATGTTTCAATTTCAATCTAATAAGAACCATAATTATAATAAAAATAAAAATATAAATCGTTTCACGGTCAATACAAACGGAACGCGACAATGGGGCATAAACAAAAACCAAGTGCTCTGTTGTAAAAACAATAAATTAAAAAAAGTCCTTCCGGCAGTAACGGGAGGAAGAGGTAGCTTTCATATAAGTCATATAAAAAAAAGACAAAAAAAAAAAAAAAATACTCTGGAATTCATGTATTAAGATCAAACACTTCAGAAAGAAGCTTTTTTCAATTTCTAATTTTTTGTTCGTACATCATTATACATTTAAAAGTTTTTGGGTAAACTCAAATGGCCACCATTTTGAAACAAAATGGCGGATGAAGTTGGGCAGTGAACTCGATCAAGAAATTGGTATGTACTATGTACACATCGAGTTATATCCAAATCAATTAATAAATATGCGTATTATCGCGTGACAAATTCTATAACAATTTAAAATGTCAACCACACTGGAAATTGAAAGTGTTATAACTCAGCCAGTTTTTAAATATAGATGAAACAAAAAAATGCTCTGGAATCTTTGTATGAAGTTCAAACACACAAAAGAAAAATCTTTTTCAATTTCTCACTTTTTTGTAACTAATTTTAAATTTTAGTTTAAAAAAATTAATTGGCCATTATTTTGAAACAGGATGGCGGATGGAACTGGCTAACGAACTGGGTCCAGGCTTCTGTATATACTATATTCACATCAAGTAACATACAAATCGGTTCATAAATACGCGTGTTATCACATGACAAGAATCGGATCGTTTCAAAATGTCAGCCACACTAGAAATTCAAAGTGCTATAACTCAATCATTTTTTAGGATATAGATGAAATAAAAAGTGGTCTAGAATCTCTGTTTTAAGAAAAATATTTTTGAACTTTAATTTTTTTTTGCATTTAATTTTACATTTAATTTTTTTTTAAATGGCCGCTATTTTGAAACAAGATGGCAGATGATACTGGCCAACGAACTCGGTCAAGACATTAGTATTTATTATGTATGTACCAAGTTTCATTCAAATCGGTTCATAAATACTACATAAATACTAGTTACAGTATGACAAAAATCAGATATATATATATATATATATATATATATATATATATATATATATATATATACAGGGTGTCCACTCTCAACGTTGGCCAATGGCTAATTTCTGAACCGTTAGTCATAGACATGTAGTTCCAATTGCAAAAGTGCTTTTAAAAAGGTAAAGAATTGTTTTTCAAGCGATTTAGGCCAAACAAATTTTTATTAAAAAGATACGAAAATTAAATTTTTATATGTTCCACCGGTCCTACAAGTGATATTTAGTAAAATTTTAACACTACTCTAACTACTAAAAGTCTCATTCCTCAACGATTAAAAATAACCGAGTAATTGCTGTTCAAAGTTGAAGCATCTTTTTGCTGCAAATTAGGGGTCAGTCACAAATTTACTGGAAATAAAAATAAATGCAAGATATAAAATTCAACATTAAAAACTGAGAGTAAAATAATTTTTACAATATTATTTTTAAGTTTATGTTGATGATTACATATCAAAGTAAAATCTGTAGTAAAAAAAAGTAACAGTTTGTTAATTTAAATTATGAAAAGCAACAGTCAAAATTCGTTACAAAATGGCGTATTTTTAAAATTGTATTAGATTACTTAGCTTAACAGAATTTGGTGCATTCCTACAAAATAAATAAATGGTACGTACCAAATATTGTATTAATATTACTATTAACTAGCAGGGAAGACCGAGCTTAGCTCGGTCAAAATTAACTTTGTGTTCAACTCGATATAGTATTTTCACTGTATCATTAATTCTGTATTATTACTGTAAAACATGTTTATAATAGTATTTTTTAGAAAAACAATCAATAAGAAAACTATGTTTTTATGCGCATATTTATAAATATAAATTTTATTTTAAAATTTACAACGAAAGGACATCTATCTAAAACACTTTTTTAGCTCGACTCTGATTGGTTTAACCATGAATCTCGAATCCTCTTAAGAATGTATAAAAGAATTCTTTACATTCTGAAAGACAATATTTTTTGTTAGATATAGCCAAATTTGGAGGCATTCTTTCATTTGGCTCCAAATACGTGTTTTGGTTTTCGTAATTTTTATAGTCGATTTTTTGGCCAAACGTCGCCAATATTTTGTCAAATGTCGCCAACTTATTGGCCGTTGCTATATTCTCTTAACCCTGACCCGTATTACCCAAAATGAGCCACTAATCAAATTTGATCAAGCATGTGACATAGCTCAATCGTCTTCAGGTAATCAAAAACAGTAGAATATAAAATTGAATCAAAATCGTTTAAGCCATTTTTTAGGTAAAATTAGCTTGGCAGCGTTCAGCAATGAAGCGAAATGACCCACTAATATAATTTTGTTTAACATGCGACTCAGCCCAATAGTCTTCTCGTGACAAAAAACGTTTTGTTTCAAAATTTAGGTAAAATTGATTGGGTCGTTGTTATTTATAATTAGAATGACCCTAGCTCATTAAGACCCAAAATGACCCACTAATCGAATTTTCGCGAGCATGTGTTCAAGCCAAATGGTTTTCTCTTGCTCAAAAACGATATAATACAAAGTATAGTCAAAATGGTGAGTACCATTTTCTATATAAAATTAGCATGACCCATCATGACCAACAAATGACCCTTATAATCGAAATCTCTCGAGCGTGTGGCCTAGCTCATTAGTTTTAGCATGCCGAAAAACATTAGATACAAAATTTAGATAAAATCTATTGAGCTGTTTTTTAGATATAATTAGTTTGACCCTGACCCCTTATGATCCAAAATGACCCATTGATCGAATTTTCTCAAAAATCTGTCATAACCCAATGATTTTTCTTGTGCCCGAAAACGATAAAATACAAAATTTAGTCAAAATTGCACGAAACGTTGTCTAGATAAAATTAGAATAACCCAAAAGTGGCCCACTAATCGAAATTTCTCGAACATGTGACCTACCCCAATGATTTTCTCATGCCAAAAATATGTTGTATACGAAATTTCGTTAAAATCGACCCGCCCATTCTTTAGATATAGCTTGACCTTGACCCATTAAGACCCACAAATGGTCCTTATAATCGAAAGCTCTCGAATATGTGACTTAGTCCATTAGTTTTCTCGTTTCTAAAAATTGTTACATACAGAATTTCGTTAAAATTGATCCTGCCGTTCTTTAATTATATATAGCTTGACCCAGACCCTTTATGATCCAAAATGACCCATTAATCGAAATTTTTCGAACATGTAACCTAGTCCAGTGATTTTATCGTGCCAAAAAATGTTGCATACAAAATTTCATTAAAATCGATCCACCTGTTCTTTAGATATAGCTTGACCATGACCCATTATGACCCATCATGACCCACAAATGACCCTCATAGTCGAAATCTCTCAAACATGTGATTTAGCCCATTAGTTTTCTCATGTCGAAAAACTGTCACATACAAAATTTCGTTATAATCCATCACGCCGTTCTTTAAATATAAATAGCTTGACCCAGACTCTTAATGACCCAAAATGACCCATTAATCGAAATTTTTCGAACATGTAACCTAGTCCAATGATTTTATCGTGCCAAAAAAATGTTGCATACAAAATTTCGTTAAAATCGATCCACCTGTTCTTTAGATATAGGTTGACCATGACCCATTATGACCCACAAATGTCCCTCATAGTCGAAATCTCTCAAACATGTGATTTAGCCCATTAGTTTTCTCATGTCAAAAAACTGTTACATACAAAATTTCGTTATAATCCATCACGCCGTTCTTTAAATATAAATAGTTTGACCCAGACTCTTAATGACCCAATATGACCAAGTGAAATTTTTTCTCGAACATGTAACCTAGCCCAATTTTTTTCTCGTGCCCGAAAACCATAGAATGCAATTTTTAGTCAAAATTGCGTGAGAAAATCGCTAGATAAAAATAGTATGACCCACAATGACCCCAAAAATGACCCACTTACCGAATTTTCTCGAACATGTTACCTAACCCAATGGTCTTCTTGTAATCCAAAACGATAAAATATAAAATTTGGTCAAAATCGTTAGAGCCGTTTTTTAGATAAAAATGGCTTGACCCATAATGACCCGAAATTGACCCACTAATCGAAATTTTTCGAACATGTGACCCAGCCTAATAGTTTTGTTGTGCCAAAAAACGATTGGATAGAAAATTTCCTTAAAATCGATCCAGCCGTTCTCTAGATATAAATAGCTTGATCTTGACCCATTATGACCCAAAACGACCCAATAATCGAATTTTCTCGAACATGTGACCTAGCCCAATGGTCTTCTCGTGCCCGAAAATGGTAAAATCCAAATTTTTGCGAAAATCGTTAGAGCCGTTTTTCAGATAAAATTTACCCCCCCCCCCCCCACACACACACACACAATTTTTGCTCGCATTATAGTACAAGATATTGTCATTGGATATAAATAAGTGTGCAAATTGGACCTCGATCGGATCTTTGGAAGTGAGTTAAAATTTGAATAAAAATTTTGAACTAAGGAAACATACATGTGAACGTTTTAAGCAAAATAAAAAGCTTATCAAAGTAACACACCTTTTTAAAATAAAATCGCGATTTCCCAAAATTTGATTTTCTTGATAAAGAGAATTTTAAAACTCACGTCTTCAACTATTTTAACCAATCTAGAAGTTAATTAATAAAAACTAACACTGCCGTAAAAACTTATGGTGGTAGCACCTTCAGTTAAACTGCTTAAAAAATATTTCTTTTTCTCATTTAAAACATTTTTGTAATTGGAACTAAGGTATTTGTACCCTATATGGACAGGGCTCTCAATATGGACACCTCTAATATTTTTAAAGGTAATAATTTTGATCGAGAGATGGCTCAACATTTTCGCGAAGAAAAGGAGTTGAAAAGATAATTAAGGCTGGAAAGTGTAAAATAAAAAAGAATACTGCCCAGTTAAACTGATGGCATTGAGCTCACATGCTACAAATACTAATTGTACGTTAAAGTCTTATATTTTCAAGGGTTAATTCCGTTCGAAAAAAAAAAAATTAAGAAGGGAAACAGCTCTCCTCTTTCCTCTTTTTTTATACTTAATCATTGAACCTCCTATACTATCAAACACATGCTTTATCATATAAAAAATCTATATCCAAAATTCAGAGCAAATTAGATAATTCTTAATAAAAACCCATTTAGCATTTATATAATTTAAAAGGAGTTATCCCCTTCTTTTATACTTAACCATTAAACTTCCAAAACTATTCAGAGATTTGAACGAAATCTGAAAATTCTGCTTGAAAAACCTATTTATATAAATTAAGAGGGGGGGGGGAGGCATTAGAACCCCTGTTGCCCCTATTTATACTTATTCAATGAACATCTAATAGCAGTCACGGAATCGCCTCATCAGAATGATCCTAATCTAAATTTTGAACGAAAACTGAATTCTGCATGAAAATCCCATTTATATCAACTAACGGGGGGGGGCATTAGAACCCCTGTTCCCCCTATTTATACTTATTCAATGAACACCTAATAACAGCCACGGAATCGCCTCATCAGAATGATCCTAATCTAAATTTTGAACGAAAACTTAATTCTGCATGAAAATCCCATTTATATCAACTAACGGGGGGGGGCATTAGAACCCCTGTTCCCCCTATTTATACTTATTTAATAAACACCTAATAACAGTCACGGAATCGCCTCATCAGAATGATCCTAATCTAAATTTTGAACGAAAACTTAATTCTGCATGAAAATCCCATTTATATCAACTAACGGGGGGGGGGGGATTAGAACCCCTGTTCCCCTTATTTATACTTAATCAATGAACACCTAATAACAGTCACGGAATCGCCTCATCAGAATGATCCTAATCTAAATTTTGAACGAAAACTTAATTCTGTATGAAAATCCCATTTATATCAACTAACGGGGGGGGGGATTAGAACCCCTGTTCCCCCTATTTATACTTATTCAATGAACACCTAATAACAGTCACGGAATCGCCTCATCAGAATGATCCTAATCTAAATTTTGAAAACTTAATTCTGCATGAAAATCCCATTTATATCAACTAACGGGGGGCATGAGCCCCCCGTTCCCCCTCTTATACATATCGAATGAACTTCAAAAACTAATCAGGGAAGCGCCTTGTCAGGATATACCTACATACAAAATTTTAAGAGGATCGGATATTTTTATCATGAGTTATCGCGTTACGCACATACGAACGAACATGCAGAACGGGCGGGCACATAAGCTCTCAGGCTAGGATAGCCTGTGAGCTAAAAAGCGCGCTGTTCGCCATTTAGGAGGAAATTTGTTGTTTCGAGATGTGCTGATCTTAATTACTTGTAAGCTTAAATTCTTATTAGATATGGTAAAATTGCATTAAATGTTAAAAAGTGGAATTTTAGAAAGCTAATAAAACATATTTTCGATTGCTATTGCATATTTTACTTAAAAATATTTTCCTTATTCATTTGTTACAAGATTTAGTAAAACTACGCCCCGTTCCCAATATGGACAGCTTATGTCCCCTTCGACTACAACTGTAAGAATGAAGAAAATTCAACGTTGCCAAGCAATAAATTGAAAAGGTATCAAAGTGGTAAAATGTTTGTTCAACAAGATGCCATTTGAACAATCCCCCCAAAACCTTCCTCCAAAAAACCCTTGCAGAAAAATATAAAGAAGCCCCCTCCCCCCCCAGTAGGATATCTGTTGGCGAAATCGTAGGTACCAATGGTATGACTTCCTCAACAAAGGAGAGGCTGATACTGCTTCTTTTGCAGTATTGATGCTTTTTCAAACAAGCGGCCATGCATCACGTATGGCAGATATGTTCATGAGGATTATGTGGGACTTACTGCCCATATTGAAAAAGTTTCTATTTGTCCATGCTGAGAGGACTGAGTAATACCAGATGTAAATTCGCAGACAAATGCAATAAAGCTAAGCAAAACCAACATTATTATTTCATAATATTTACTAGTAACTAAGGGGCTTTGCATGGGTCTTCGAAGGGTAAAAACCGAGAATGACCCCCCTCTTTCTAAAATGCATGTTCTGAAGATATTTACTGTCCCCCCTCCTCCTCCGAATACTTTAAGATATATATTTTTATTCCCTCTCCTCTAAAATCCCTTGGAAAAGTGGCTCTTCCATACACACTGTGTAGAAAGTCAATAAGGAAACACCTGTCCATAATAGGGACAGGTAGTTCCTTATATGGACACTTGTAAACATTTTTTTTTTTTTTGTTTTTATCATCTTATACTATAATGCGAGCAAAAATTGTGTGTGTGTGTGGGTAAATTTTATCTCAAAAACGGCTCTAACGATTTTCGCAAAAATTTTGATTTTACCATTTTCGGGCACGAGAAGACCATATGGGCTTCCATACCATATATGGGCTTCCATACCTTGGACCATATGGGCCATCATTTGGGCTAGGTCACATGTTCGAGAAAATTCGATTATTGGGTCGTTTTGGGTCATAATGGGTCAAGATCAAGCTATTTATATCTAGAGAACGGCTGGATCGATTTTAAGGAAATTTTCTATCCAATCGTTTTTTGGCATAACAAAACTATTAGGCTGGGTCACATGTTCGAAAAATTTCGATTAGTGGGTCAATTTCGGGTCATTATGGGTCAAGCCATTTTTATCTAAAAAACGGCTCTAACGATTTTGACCAAATTTTATATTTTATCGTTTTGGATTACAAGAAGACCATTGGGTTAGGTAACATGTTCGAGAAAATTCGGTAAGTAGGTCATTTTTGGGGTCATTGTGGGTCATACTATTTTTATCTAGCGATTTTCTCACGCAATTTTGACTAAAAATTGCATTCTCGGGAACTAGAAAAACATTGGGCTAGGTTACATGTTCGAGAAAAAATTTCACTGGTTCATATTGGGTCATTAAGAGTCTGGGTCAAGCTATTTATATTTAAAGAACGGCGTGATGGATTATAACGAAATTTTGTATCTAACAGTTTTTTGACATGAAAAAACTAATGGGCTAAATCACATGTTTGAGAGATTTCGACTATGAGGGTCATTTGTGGGTCATGATGGGTCATAATGGGTCATGGTCAACCTATATCTAAAGAACAGGTGGATCGATTTTAACGAAATTTTGTATGCAACATTTTTTTGGCACGATAAAATCATTGGACTAGGTTACATGTTCGAAAAATTTCGATTAATGGGTCATTTTGGGTCATTAAGAGTCTGGGTCAAGCTATTTATATTTAAAGAACGGCGTGATGGATTATAACGAAATTTTGTATGTGACAGTTTTTTGACATGAGAAAACTAATGGGCTAAATCACATGTTTGAGAGATTTCGACTATGAGGGTCATTTGTG
The DNA here is from genome assembly GCA_964019185.1 of Maratus speculifer. Taxonomy (NCBI): domain Eukaryota; kingdom Metazoa; phylum Arthropoda; class Arachnida; order Araneae; family Salticidae; genus Maratus; species Maratus speculifer. The sequence goes on from OZ025290.1 coordinate 155,038,513, forward strand.
GGTCATGTTGGGTCATAATGGGTCATGGTCAAACTATATCTAAAGAACAGGTGGATCGATTTTAATGAAATTTTGTATGCAACATTTTTTTGGCACGATAAAATAATTGGACTAGATTACATGTTCGAAAAATTTCGATTAATGGGTCATTTTGGATCATAAAGGGTCTGGGTCAAGCTATGTATAATTAAAGAACGGCAGGATCAATTTTAACAAAATTCTGTGTGTAACAATTTTTAGAAACGAGAAAACTAATGGACAAAGTCACATATTCGAGAGCTTTCGATTATAAGTTTCATTTGTGGGTCTTAATGGGTCAAGGTCAAGCTATATCTAAAGAATGGGTGGGTCAATTTTAACGAAATTTTGTATACAACATATTTTTGGCATGAGAAAATCATTGGGGTAGGTCACATGTTCGAGAAATTTCGATTAGTGGGCCACTTTTGGGCCATTCTAATTTTATCTAGACAACGTTTCGCGCAATTTTGATTAAATTTAGTATTTTATCGTTTTCGGTCACAAGAAAATCATTGGGTTAGGACAGATTTTTGAGAAAATTCGATCAATGGGTTATTTTGGATTATAAGGGGTCAGGGTCAAACTAACTATATCTAAAAAAGGCTCAATCGATTTCATCTAAATTTTGTATCTAATGTTTTTCGGCATGCTAAAACTAAAGAGCTAGGCCACACGTTCGAGAGATTTCGATTATAAGGGTCATTTGTTGGTCATGATGGGTCATGCTAATTTTATATAGAAAATGGTACTCACCATTTTGTCTATACTTTGTATTATATCGTTTTTGAGCAAGAGAATATCATTTGGCTTGGACACATGCTCGCGAAAATTCTATTAATGGGTCATTTTGGGTCTTAATGAGCTAGGGTCATTCTAATTATATATAACAAAGACTCAATCAATTTTACCTAAATTTTTAAACAAAACGTTTTTTGTCACGAGAAGACTATTGGGCTGAGTCGCATATTAAACAAAATTACATTAGTGGGTCATTTCGCTTCATTGCTGAATGCTGCCAAGCTAATTTTACCATGGCTTAAACGATTTTGATTCAATTTTATATTCTACTGTTTTTGATTACCTGAAGACGATTGAGCTATGTCACATGCTTGATCAAATTTGATTTGTGGCTCATTTTGGGTAATACGGGTCAGGGTCACGAGAATATGGCAAAAGCCAATAACTTGGTGATATTTGACAAAATATTGGCGACATATGGCCAAAAAATCGACTATAAAAATTACGAAAACCAAAACACGTATTTGGAGCCTAATGAAAAGAATGCCTCCAAATTTGGCTATATCTAACAAAAAAATATTGTCTTTCAGAATGTAAAGAATTTTTTTATACATTCTTAGGAGGATTCGAGATGCATGGTTAAACCAATCAGAGTCGAGCTAAAAAAGTGCTTTAGATCGATGTCCTTTCGTTGTAAAATTTAAAATAAAATAAAATTTATAAATATGCGCATAAAAACATAGTTTTCTTATTGATTGTTTTTCTAAATGATACTATTATAAACATGTTTTACAGTAATAATACAGTGTTAATGATACAGTGAAAATACTAAATCGAGTTGAACACAAAGTTAATTTTGACCGAGCTAAGCTTGGTGTCCCCTGCTAGTTTAAATTAAACCAGAATAATTACAAGGTCTCTTATTTTAATAATGATAGTCAATAGTCCAGGGATCATGGTGATATATTTTTGGAGTCCTATCATGTGTACAAGGGGGTGAAAAAAATACATTTCCCTTAGGGTGTCCATATTGGGTACAGGTACCTTACATGCCTGTGACAAATGGCTTAGGAATTAGCTATTGGACAGCTTTGGAAATGGACGCCCTTTATAATAATTTAAGCACTTAGTATACGTTCCCCGAAAACTTAGTTCAACTTATTCGTTTTCAGCTACAGAAAAGTGGTTTAAGTCATGAAATTTAAAGTTTTATAACTCGGTCAATTTTAATGTTAGATGAATGGAACTTTTTTTGTATTGCTTGATAGGGTGATGGAAAACTTTTACTAAATATCACTAATAGGACCGGGGGACTGCATAAAAAGTTAATTTTCGTAATTTTTTAATAAATTTTTCTTTTGACTTAAATCGCTTGAAAAACAAATCTTTACCTTTTTTAAAGCATTTTTGCAATTGGAAATATACGTCTATAACTAACTAGATTAAGTTAACATAAGTTCTTTATCGCTGTTAATAATTTTACAATTCATGTTGTCCACCCTACAGATCTTGAGAATAATTAAGTCTACTTCCGGTCCGGCTAGTCTGCAAGTAGAAAAATAATGCAACATTGATCTCGGCCCGACACGAGTCAGCTAAAAAAATATTAAAACGGGTTACACACAATGTAACTGTCCGATGCCGATCTCTACACTGTACATTTTTATACTAATGCTGTCAAACTAGTATGGCTCATGACGCACATTTATACTTATTCTCGTTAAAACCATTTCGTTGAAAGTAGCTCATATTTTATTGTATCTGCTTAAATCTTGCGAACGGGCCGGCAGGCCCGAAAATTTATTTTATCGGCCTGGCCCGTAGGGCCCGTTCAATTTTTTTGCTGGCCCGTCCCTGCTCGTTTATGTTGTTTGTCGGCCCGGCCCGTTACAAAATTCGAAACGATTCCGGGTACGGGCCACGGGCCAAGCCCGGGCCCGTGCAGACCTCTAGACCACATCGGTAGCTTATACTTTCAAAAAAAAAAAAAAAAAAAAAAAGAATTATCAAAATCGGTTTATATTTACGGAAGTTATGAGTGAACAAGAAATACATACAGGTCGAAATCATAACCTTCTTCTTGAAGTCGATTAAAAAAATAAATATTTCACTTCGCGTGTCAAAATAGATTATAAATAGGATGAAAAAAAATAAGCACGTGATCCACTTAATCCATTAATTTATCTTGCATACATAATAATTTTATTTAAATTTACTTGCAACAGTTATAAGTGAAATTTCAATTTTGAAATTTACGCTATTGCAAATTTTTAAACTTGTAAAAATCACACATTTTCAACTTTTGCACCACCAGCGAAAAAATGTACTTTTAAATGCAATTTGTTTGAAAGCTGTACCTCAATTTATTTTTGAGATAATAATTTTTTTGTAGTTTTTAATACCAATTTTGTAATTGTGGCAACAGAAGTAACCTATTTCTTTTAAAAGTGAAAAAAAATGGAGTAATTAGATGAAAAAAAAAAAAAAAAAACATAAACTGATGATATTAAAAACTATATTTTAATTAGAATAACAATCTTTTTCAAAATTTTATGATGTGTTGTGTGACTGCAGGTATTCAGCTATGTACATACTCTGTGACAGACAGAGGATAGAGACGAATAGGGTTTCGTCAGATGAACGAAACTCTAAAGAAGCAACAGTCTGGTGAGAATACTAACAGCAATTAACCATTTATATCCTGAATTTTGAATACTACAATTGTTGCAACTATATAATTATTTATTTTAATATCTAAGATATCCAAAACAACAAATATGATAACAATTTGATTTTTAGTTATTTACTTTTTAATTAAAGCTGATTTAAAGATCGGTAGTTAGAGTTATTTTTGCAAAATATTTAGAAAAATAATTGGATTTATTAACAAAAAATACTTTTATGGAAATCTCGCAATTCCTCTAAGAACGATGTAAAATAAAGTTTTGTGATCTTATCAGCAGGGCTGCCACAGGCGACTATTTTTATATTCGGTTTCTACCCGTATTTTTCTAACATAAATTTTTAGCAATGTTTTTCTTACAAATGTTGTCAAAGTGTCTGTTAAAGATATGTGTTTTTAAAAAGTGGTGCCAGTTAGAATAAAAAAAATAGTCGCCTGTGGCAGCCCTGTATCAGAGAGGTGTTTTGTAGTTGCAAATTTTTAACTTAACATTTCCTAATAGAATAAAAGTTACATATAGGTAAATGTTTGAGAAAAATAACTACATTAAACAATATTTAGCTTCGACTCTTACACTGCACTTTCTAAATACAGTAAAACCTCTAAATAGCGAACACCTCGGGAACGCAGAAATTGTCCGCTATTCGGAGGTGTCCGCTTTTGGGACGCCGTAAATAGTGTGCACTATTCGGATGCCCGTTTTTCAGAGGTTAAACATACAAAAATGTAGGTTTTGGGAAAGGGGATTGGAAAATTGTCCGTTTAATAGAGGTGTTCGCTATTCGGGAGTGTCCGTTATGGAGGTTTTACTGTATAACTAATAAGGAAAGTCTCCATACTTGGCATACTCAGAATATTTTGAACAAAAATACTAATTAAACTACTTATGTATGTAATAAAGGATCCATCAAATTTAGCAGCGCAAACCCAGTAGAAACGTTGTAAAAAAAAATAAAATACTTTCGAATATTTGGCGTGAAAAGACGAAAGTGTTACACGATTTGGCGAGCAACATTTTTCCTCGCCAAAAGCAAATGATTTTAATGAAAACGAAAATTGTTTATTAATAGATTTTTAGAATGCGTGTAAATGATATTTGATGAATTTAAACATAAACAATAACAGAGTTTAATACATATATATATATAGTATAAAGTGTAACATTTGCAATTTGAAATACATTGGTGAAACTTCTGGTCCTCTTCATATACGCATGAATACATCGGTCAGATTCTGATAAAAATTTAGCAAAAAATATAATCTACAGCTGAAATACAGCATTTTCATAAATATAAATTTAAAAATACTACTATTGAAATAATACAAATTCAGAAAAATAAATCTGAGCGTCTCTATTTAGAGTCTTCATATATGAAATATTATAATACAATTTATCTTTATGGTCTTAATAGTGAAGTTTTTAAAAGATCTGTTAAAGTTTTTTCATCTATAAATGATACTACAGATTATTCTCCAATTTATCATAGTTTAAATCATCTTATAAATCCTAAAACTACACGTAACAAAAGAGGAAAAGGTTCATCTTCTAGTATTACTCCTAAAAACATTATAATTCAACAAATTAATAATCTGCATCGTAATTATTTAAAAAATTACAATTGGTTTCTAATACGTAAATATATTTTTGGAATAAAAAAGAAACATATAGTACCGTAATTTCGGGTGTATAAGCCGCGGCTCAAACAATTCTTTTTCGACCCAGAATTTTTTAAGAAATGAATGTTACTACTTAGATCGCCGTAAATAGTTGTATTCAATCACTAAATAAGATTTCTGGGTCCAAAAAGAATTGTTTGAGCCGCGGCTTATACACCCGAAATTACGGTACAATATTTAAATATTTTTCTCAGTAAAACTTACTCTAAACATTTTTCAGATGTTTTTTATGATCTCATTATGACTCGTGTCAACCTTTACAATATAAATTTACTAAAAAAACCTAAAAATCTACAAACTAATACTCAAATGGTAATTACTTTTTCTAATCCAATATTTAATAAAATCAATATTAATTCCATATTAAATGATAAAAGCTGTCAATTTCCTATTAATAATATTCATATATCTAAAACCTTTAAGTATCCCATATCTATCGGCAGAACGATTTTTAACTATAATTCTTTCGCTAAATCTTCTTTTGATGCTAGTACATTACCCTGTAAATGCAATGACCCCTCTCTACAAAAATATATAAATAAAGATCATGGACATATTATTACTGGTAATCTTAATCTTGTAGATGATTTACAACTTAGAAGAATTATGGGTTATGGGACCAAGTACAGAATTCCATCCAAATTAAACATTAAATCTATCATAAAACAATTTACATACGATATAGATATATTTATTTATAAACTTGCAATTTATTATAATAAACCCATTGAATATTTTAATCAATGGAAAATATTAGTTATCGATAAATTAACCAGGTCCTTAAAATATAATATTTCACACCTAGAATATGTAAATACACAGCATCTGTTTAAGCAAATCAATAAATTACAACAAAACTTTGTAATAACTTATGTTGATAAATCTCCAAATAATTATGCAATTATTTCTAAATCTTATTATCATCAACTGCTTAAATCTAGTATATCTAATAATAACACATTCCAAAAAATTAATGATAACTTACTTGCCAATAATCGTAAAATTAAAGGATTCTATAAATTATTAGACATTAACCCTACTAACTTTAAATATCCTTATCTAGTCCTTATACCCAAATTTCATAAGCATCCTGTTAAATTCAGAACTGTTACAATTGGTTGCAATACTTATAATAATGCTGCTAACAAACTTCTATTAGTAATTCTTAATCAAATATATAATATTACAAAAAAAAGTGATAATACACATTGCAAAAAAAATAGTTATGAACTGGTCCATATTATGAAAAATCTTAAATGTATAAAAAATATCACTACCTATGATTTTAAAGATTTATTTAATAATATCGATTTATCGGATTTACATATCATAAATGAGCTTTTTAAAAAATATCAACACGAGTTGGATATATCACATAATATCGATTCTGATTATTTTCATACCTTAACTAATTTCATTATCTATAATAATTTTATCATGCATGATAACAATATATATATTCAAAATGTTGGTATACCACAAGGTGGTAGTACATCTAGTGTATTATCTGACTTATACTTATATTACTATGAACGACATTATTTAAATAATACAATACATTTATATCGATATATAGATGATGTAATTTTAATTGATACTGATAACACCTGTATATCTCAATTCCCTGTTGATTATCCTTCTAATCTAGAACTTTCAAAAAACCTACTTTTTAATAATACAATCAATTTCTTAGATATTAAAATTATATTAAAAGAGAACAAATTTATAACTGATATTTATGACAAAAGGAAAGAATTTAATTTTAAAGTTAATACCTTTACTCATTTTAAATCATGTCTTCATAATTCTGTATATCGTAATATAATACTTAACCATTTATATAGAATAAAATGTCTATGTTCTTCCCATTTAATTAATACTAATATTAAAAAGCTTGTATATGATGCTATAAATAATGGCTATCCTAAAAAATTCACATATTCTTTAATTTATAATTAGATATTACATGATCTTATAATTAATTCTTTGCATAAAAAATGTATAAAAAAATTATAAAACATAAAAAATTAAAAATGTTAAAAAGTAATAAATATATATATATATAGGTTGGTTGGGTGGGTAGATGTTAGAGTACGGAGGAGGGTGGTGTTGTCTGGATAAAAACGCAAAGGTTAATTATTTATAAAAAAAATGAGAGTGGGTTATTTATTTTAACATAATTTTTAAACTGTTTAATTTACACCAATATATGGATATTTGTCTAGTTATATCTCTAGTTAAATAGCTATATTTTAATTATCAAATTATTTTTAATGTTATTGATATAATTTTTGGTATTATTATTAATAATATTATTACTATTATTATTTTTTATTTTAATTTTTTAATTTTTATTCTTTAATTTTTATTTTATTTTATTTTATTTTTTTAACTTTTATTATCCTATATTAAGATAATGAGTTTTTACCATGCAAAGTCACTATAAATGTTACTGATTAAAGTAACAATAATGTATTTTAAGTTATATGTTAATATGAATGTTATCTCTTAATTCTAATTTTAATCATTTTATTAATTTATTTTTATGTTAATATCGATTATTAATTATTTTCTCCGGTTCAATTATATTTCCATTCAGCTTTAGGTGAATTCCATTTTGTGACAGACATGACTGAGAGAACTTTTTTGTTCATCTTTAAGTACTAAATATTAATTGATAGTTAAAAAATTGCATGGGGTGATGTAAATACAGGCCTTATGCTACAAAAAACACTAAAATTTTAATTCAAGGAAAAAAATAAATTAAATTGAGGGTTAAAACCTGCCGTGACAGACATGACAAAATTTAGACATAGATTTTGACTAGACACATATTAATATCATTTGCTCTTAATTGGCATGCATACCAAGTCCAGAATTTTTTAGGAAACAAAATAAGACTTGGATATGTGAAGCAGAAAGAAAAATATTGAAAAATTTGTAAATAGAAAAATATTATAAAATATTTATCAGCGTGACAGACATGACAAAGTTTTGTGACAGACTTGACACGTGTACAATTTTCTATGAATTTAAGTATTTTTTTCTTAAATATTACTTTCTTTACTTTTATCACAACTTGGAGATTACAATATGATATAACATTGGTATATTATGTTAAAAGAATCTCAAAATAAATTATGAAAAATATTTAAAATTTATAAAATCCCTTGAAAGTGACTAGTGTTGGAGTTGAAATATTTGCTAATATTTGGTTCTTCTCATACCAGACAACATGATCTTCAGGTTCAAATTTAACCATGCTTTTAATTTTAGTTGGTACTAAGCATTTTGTTTTATGTTGTTGCTGTGTCTGTGTGATTTGTGTTGTTATTCCATGATAAACCTTATTGTCTTATTGCACATTCACCCATTGGCTATATTGCTTTGCTGCATTTTCCAAGAGGTAATTTTCAGTGCATCTACCAGTCAAGGCGCTACCAGTATTGAAATTGAAAAGAATATTATGACAGGTACACATGATCGGAAACAATGCAACTTTCTTGTTCCTGGCATTGTTTTGATTACTTGCCATGTCAGATCAAGTTTTGCGTTCATTCTTTGTATTTTTTTTCTTTTTTTTTTTTTTTTTTTTGATTTATGAAGAAATAGATTCCAGGACCAATTTTCCTCGCAGCTTCAGCACACTTACATGATGCCCTAGGATTTATACTTCTAGCTTGAGTAGCATCAAGGAACTGATTCTTAATAGTCTGATCAATACATCCTTTTCCATGTGATGTCACTGAAAAATGCCAGACTGTTGGGAATTTGTTTTGTGTTATTGAAAATATCATACATTTTTGTTTGAAGTGTTGAGATGCTCCATTAGATAAGAATTCAACCTCTTTGACTTTGAATTATTTATCATGATTTTTTTCAATGATCAAATTGGTAAACATTATAACAGCATAGTTGTCATAATTACCATAATCAGATATCACTATATATGGCTCTGAAGAAACAGTGACTGAGTCACTATAACAATGATATACAATTGTAATATATATATATAGCAGAGGAAATATTCTGCCAATGAGCAGATATAATCTCGTTCTAATAAATATTCAAATAGTTTTCACTGAAATGAGTTTGTACCAGAAATTTTCTATTTGGCAGATTTTCTTTTAAATAGTAGAAAACTTTAGATTGTGTACGTTTCACATCAAGAAATACCATAGCCATCAACTCCAAGTTAAATAATAATAACTTTCAAATCACAAGATTAAAGCAAAACTGCTTGAAAAAATAATTGTGACAGATAATATATCTGAAACAAAGAAATTGGTATCAACATAATTATCTGATGGTAACTATTACATGCATTCTAAATTTAAGCATTTTGTTGAGTTGAGTTGTAAAGAAATATTATTGGCATCAACACTAAGTTAAAAAATTACAAAAATAACTTTCTAGGAAAGAGATTAAGGTAAAGTTGCTTGAAAAACTAATTGTGACAGACATGACTAGCGTGACAGACATGACAAATGTGACAGACATGACAAAATGTAATGCTTTATATTTCAGTCAAATTTTAAATTTATCTTTCAATTTTTTTATGAACTGTTCCTTTTGACACATAAAAAGAGAAAATAAAGTGTTAATGATTTTTATCAAGTAGATTTTCTTGAAAATAAAAAAATCGACATTTTCTGTGACAGACATGACATGAAGACTAATATAAAGTTCGGGGGCAATAGCAAAATAATTAAAATGTTTCAGGTGAAAACTTTGGTGTTTTTAAACATACTGTCAGCCAGTTTTTTAAAAGATATATTTGTTTCAAAAATCTATATAATATTTAAATGCTTGAAGAGACATTAAACTAGAGATAAAAATAGCAGATTTTTGATTTCAAAGTTAGTCTTGATAATAATTAACTATAAAAATTTATTTTTACAATTATCTTATTATATCTTGTTATTTTCATAAAATTTGACTTATTTTTTATCAATTGGAACAAAAAAATACTAATTTAGTTCAAATTTAAAAAATGATGTCCATGTCGCATTTTCATGGAATTCACCTTTATCTTTTTTGCTTGTTATGGATAACTATTATTTTTACTTACTTTCAACTCCTTTTTGTAAAATATCTTTGTTCCTTGTTTAATAATTTGGTTTTTGTGTGATGGTAGTCCCAAATTCGTATTGTTTTGCTTTTTCATGGCAAATACGAAGATGAAACCACACACTCCATTTGTAGTTCCAAAGTATTTGGGACCTGAAGATTCTGCTTTGGTTCTACAAATTTCATTTGTATTCATATTATTCTTTTTTCCTTCCATGTTCAATGTGCTATAAGTTATTAAATTCAATGGTTAATTTCAAATGGTTAATATTGTTTACTATAATTCAATTTAATTCTTCGTTTTGGTTTATTGTTTTATTGATAAAATCCATTGGTGAATCTTGTCTACTTTTAATGGTATTATATATATATATATAATACCATTTATTCTTTATTCTTTATTCTTTAATCCCACATATATATATGTGGGATTAAAGAATAAAGTATTCAGCAATAAAAGATAATAAACTCAATGATTTAATGAACTTGATATCCAAAATGAGACTCGTGTGATGATGCGTGGAAAGAATGAGGTGTTCTATAGATTTCAGCGATGGCGAGTTGAAGGGACTTTTAATGCAAAGCTCAGGGAAGCTTATTTATACTAAATATTATTCAGTTTTACTGTTATTTTTGAATGCTACGTATATATTTTATGTCTATTAAACCTTTTTATCTTATCAAGAATATTAGTTTTGCTTAAATCATAAGCTAATCACTCAATATCCTACATATATATATAATATATTGTATTACATATATATATTGCTTGTTGCAATAGTTGTTTAATTGCCGAAACGTCAGTGAAGGCTTACTTTGGAGACACGAAATTTTTTTGAGTCTGTCTGTCTGTCAGTCAGTCTGTCTGTCCCGCTATAACTGCAGCAAAATGCAATCAAAACTTTTTTTATTCGGAAACAAAATTGTAAAACTCTAGATTACTGAGTTTACACTTACAAAAGTTCCTGATGCATCAGGTTTAGGTGTTTGTGGCTGGCAGGCATGTAGAAGTATGTAGATAAAGAAAAATATTTGCCCAAACTGTTACTTATTCTTATAAATCAAAATGTATAAAGAAATGCAAAATACACAATAATCATTAGCACAATTATTAGAAAGTGACAAATTTAAATTAAGTGAGGCTTGGGGGGTTCAGGGGGGCGGAGCCCCCCTGAAGAAATCTACTATGTTCTAATAAAGAAAACAAAAATAATAGATCATGAAAATTTCAGAAGATCCTAACATAAACAAATTTTTAATTTACCACTTTTGATGGCTGAAAACTTCTAATTCCTATTTTATTCTTATAAATAATTACGCAATTTGAAAATTTTAAATTACAGTTTCCAGGGAGTTGAATATTACCCAAAGTGTGTTTTAAAAAAAAGATGTGAAAAGCTGACGTTCAGGCTCCTGATCTGCAGATTTACTAGTTTTAATACTGTAAAAATAATAGCCGAAGCGTCAGTGAAGGCTTACTTTGGAGACACGAAATTTTTAAAATTCTGTCTGTCTGTTCCGCGATAACTAACGCAAAAAGCATTCGAATGGCTTGAAATTAAGTGGGTATGTTAGTAAGGCACTGAGATTAAGCTGTATAGTTTTTTGTTAGATTTGATACATACGTTCGGAAAATATAGAATATTTTATTTTGCGCAATAATGCTTTTCTATAGCAAATCCAATGATTTTCAATTTTTTTTCCTTGAGAGAAAATGACACATTTGATTAATGGAATTCAATGATAAATGAATACTAAAATTTACCAGTTAAATTATTCGTATTGATTTGAAATTTTGTCTACGCATTTGTCACATTTTTAAAATTATTACTGTACATTTTGGAGATTTTTTATAAATGTGTTCCAATAATATAAATTAATTTGTTTTAGAGATTTACTTCTTTCAAATGCATTTATTTCATTTTCTTTATTTTCTCTTACTGGTTGCTAAGCAACCATTCATCTTAATCCTTATCTTTATAATGTTATAAATTTGAAAGCGTGTACGAAAATTTAAATGAAGTCAACATCAAAACTGATGAATTAATTAATGTCTTTGTATCTTTGCACATAAATATAACATAGCCCAGAAAAGAACATAGGCTATGTTTTATTAATTTTATTCAAATATTTTCCGTAATAATTCAAAATTTCCTTCTTTTTTATACAGAATCAATAGGGATTTTTTAAATAAAATTTAACCAATTTCCTTTATCGTTGCCAAAAATATCAAAATTTGGAATAATAATTTTTCAACGACAATAAGTTTCAATTGAGCAATTTCCATTCGAAATATTAAACTAAGAAAAAAAAAATAAATGACGTCAGAATTAAAATAAAAATAAATATAGTACTTTTTGTTAAATATTAAACACGGATATTTGTTTCATTAATAAGAATTTTTCTGACGAAAATGGGGACATAATTAGAAGCAAAAGAAATTTTAAAAAAACGTATTTTTAATAAATATTTCACTTAGAAAAATACGACGTCATAATTGAACAAAAACAGGTATTTTATAGTAATCGTTAAAAATACAAGAAATATGGATATCAATAACTCATGAATAATGACGTCATTGCCGAAACTTCACTTAAAATTGCCTCACATTGCCGAAACTGCCGGCTTACTTTGGAGAAACGAAATTTATTGTTTTTCATCTGTCAGTCTGTTCTTCTGTCTGTCTGTCTGTTCCGCTATAACTGCCGCAAAATGCAATCAAAACTTTTTTTTTCGGAAACAAAATTGTAAAACTGTAGATTACTGAGTTTACACTTACAAAAGTTCCTGATACATCTGATTTAGGTGTTTGTGGTTGGCAGGTATGTAGCAGTATGAGGATAATGAAAAATGTTTGTCCAAACTGTTGCTTATCCTTATAAATCAAAATGTATAAAGAAATGCAAGATATACAATAACTATTAACACAATTAATAGAAAGTGACAAATTTAAATTAAGGAAGGCTACGAGGGGTTCAGGGGGGCGGAGCCCCCCTGAAGAAATCTACTATGTTATAATGAAAAAACAAAAATGATAGATTATGAAAATATCAGAATAACCTAACATAGCTAAATTTTTATTTTACCTCTTTTAATGGCTAAAAACTTCTAATTCTTATTTTATTCTTATGAATAATTACGTAATTTGAATATTTTCAATTACAGTTTCCAGGAAATTGAATATTACCCAAAGTGTGTTTTAAAAAAATATATATGTGCAAAGCTGACGTTGAGGCTCCTGATCTGACAATTTACTAGTTATATATACATAGAATATTTTCAGATTGAAAAATATATTTTCATATATTTAAGTATTCCAAAATAAAGACTAGATGAAGAATGCTGCAGTAATACATTTCAATATCGGTAAATTTATGTTTCTATAGCAACGAAATTAAATAGACAGTCTCAATTGGACTAAATTTTGAGATTGAAAAAAATTTAATTAGTTTAATTTTCATTTTAATTCATAAAATTTCATGGCTAATTTTCATTTAGATATATATATGACAAAAATTATGATTATAACAAACTAAAACTGAAAAAAGTAGTAATTTAAGGGGACAAGGGACCTCTGAAATCCTTCTTTTTTATATTTTTAAATTTGCACTTTAAATATTATACAAAGGGTACATTATAACGTATATTTATCACAAAAAATGAAAAAAAAAAATTTTTTTTGAAAAAAATAGGGAAATTTTTGTAATATTTTAGATTTAACAGGAAATTTTCAAAATGTCCCATGCGCATTCCATATAAATAAAAATCTCCAATCATATTTATACAAGTCTGATTTACATATATAAGTAAAACTGTGCATTGAATTTTATATATCTGAATATAAAGGTAAGAAAAAAAAAATATTTTCTCAATTTTTCTGAAATTTTGAGCATTTTTTAACCTATTTTTACAATTCACTACCTATAACTTTTACAATTATTTTTATTTTCAAAAAACGATGCAGTTTTGTGACATATAATGTGATAAATAACCATAAAAATTTCAAAGCATTAAGAGAAAAAATAATGCGCATGAAGCATTTTGAAATTTTTTCGTTAAATCTAAAATATTACAATTTTTTTTTCAAAAAAAAAAAAAATACATTTTTTATGATAAATATATGTTATAATGCATATAATGTAGCCTTAAATAATATTTAAAGTGCAATTTTAAAATTATAACAAAAAATAATTTCAAAGGTCCCTTGTCCCCTTAAATAAATATTTTTAGAAATAGTTAACATGAAGCATTTTTGCCTTAAAAAGTATTTGACACAAAAAAAAAAAAAAAAAAAAAAAAAAAAAAAAGTATTTTTTGAAGTTTTATTTCGTCACCAACTCGTGATAAATTGCCAAATAAACGAAGTTTTCATTATATTTTTACGAGCGTTCTATCGGGGTTCCGCCGAATTTTTTTTTATATACATATACAGTAAAACCTCCATTAACGGCCACCTCTGAAGAGCGGTCACCTCTAACAACCGGCCACTTTTTCATAGAACGGAATGAATCGTATTGAGATAATATTAGATCGAACCTCCGAATACCGTCACTTCTGAAAACCGGCCACGGCCAGCGAAATCCACTCCGATACGGTTACCAAAAGAAGCCGAGACCATTGCAAATTGCGGCATTTTAAAAAATCCTTTGTTTTAGATTCCTGTTTTGTCCCTCCCCCTCTCTCCATTGCTGCTACAATTGTAGTGAGGAGCACTTTTTATTTCGTCCAAAAGTGTGCTCGCCTTTTTCCTCCCCTTTCCCCCTCCACACACTTCTGTGGAGTGGTATTGGAGAAACTCTGTGTATACTAGGGATGGGCATTATTTATCGTATTAGGATAAATAACAGTGTTACTACGCTAGAACCTAATATTGCATTAATATGTTACTGAAAAGTCCCTGTTAAATAAATAACACATGGTTCTTAATGATATCATCTTCCTTCACTTGTTATAATCAAGATTTCATTTTTTGTACCTCTAAAAAAGAATAATATTCATTAAAAACGTCCTTAATCGTTTCTTTTGAGACGTTTGCCGAACAATGTTGAATGTCCGGGCTTGGTGCCCGGACAGCCCCCCCCCCCTCTGCTTGCGCAGACCCATTCACAATTATTTAAAAAATTTGCGTCCCTTCCCATTATTAAAACATCCTTAAAAACCCTTATTAAAAAAATCTCACAATTATACACTCTAAGCTAAAAAAACCTGTCTAAAACGGAATTTAAAACTGTTTTATAGCCTTCCGTTTTAGAAGGTTTTACTATATAAAACAAGATATTGTTTGTATCCAGCAAGTACAGCCCGGACAGCTCCCCCCCCCCTGCTTGCGCAGACCCATTCACAATTATTTAAAAAAAATTGCGTCCCCCTCCCTTATTAAAACACCCTTAAAAACCCTTATTAAAAAAATCTCACAAAAAATCTCACAATTATACACTCTAAGATAAAAACTGTCTAAAACGGAATTTAAAACTGTTTTATAGGTTTCCGTTTTAGAAGGTTTTACTATATAAAATAAGATATTGTTTGTATCCAGCAAGTACAGTCCGGACAGCCCCCCCCCTGCTTGCGCTAAACACTCTAAGATAAAAAACCTGTCTAAAACGGAATTTAAAACTGTTTTATAGGTCTTCCGTTTTAGAAGGTTTTACTACATAAAATAAGATATTGTTTGTATCCAGCAAGTTCAGGTTAAAAATTCTGGGCACCCACCCGTTAAAAGGCTGATTACGCCTATGCAACCACAGAAGAAATAATTCCTTAATATTTGCTAATTCAATAACTGTTAGATTTTTCACCAATTTTTCAATTCAGTTCAGTTATGTAGTTCTTTTCTGTTAGATTTTCCACCCGTTTTTCAATAAATGCAGTTTTTTACATTACAAAAGAACATTTTATCGCTTCGTAACTGTTGTTTATTTTCAAATGTTTTGTTACAAATTATTTGACAACCTTGAAAAGTGCTGAGCAATACACATTATCTGAGGATAATTTTGTTATCGTTAACGACTTTTGATTTAAAGTTTCGTTTCCTGTTTTGTTTTTATTCGCGGTTGTTGAAGAAAGAGGATAAATAAAAAATGATTTCGTCTCTTTTTTATTAAATATCAGAAAGACTGAATTTGAGTTTTGTGGATTTGATTTCTAGAGGGCTCTTCTGGGGGGGAGGGGGGTTCACCCCCCAAACATACACCTTCAAATTTCGCTTATTTAGTTCTCTACCATTTTTAACATAACACCCCCCCCTTTCGGTGACTCACCTAATTTTGCTCATTTCTTCACTTCATTTCAATCTTTAAAAGTCTAAAACTTTGCTTCTATGGGAGCTAAAGCGGAGAAAAAAACTCTAGCATAGCTAACTTTTACTCGCCATTCTTTTTGCTATTTCAATTTTCTGGTTTTTCCCTATAGGACCATTTTTTGGGAGGGGGGGGGGAGCGTTTCTCATTTTTTGATGTGATATGTCTATCGAAAGCTTATGCTTCATACATTACAAATCTAGCATAAAAAAATTTCTCCCGTTATTCTGGGTTCCGTTACGGATCCATAATGGGTTGAAATTTAAATTTCTCAAACTTCTTCGAGGTTTTTTGCCAAATCGGTATGAGAAAAAAATTGTGCCAACGTGATGTGTGTATGACATCTGCGCCATATAAATATTATTCAGTCTTTTTTTATTGCAATTTTTTTATGTAAAACAATATGCATTATTTTTCATGCACAACTGCGCATTAAATGAAAATTGTAATATAATTTTTGTAGTAGTACTTTATAATAATGAATAAAAAAAACACATTATTTAAAAGTACTTCCTGCACAATAAAATGTTTCCTGACGATTACAAAAAAATATGTTCTGACAATTCAAAAAATAAAAACGTAATTGTCCAAGTTTCCACTTCTATCGGCACTCCAAAAATGTCCCTTTTTTTTGGGGGGGGGGGGGGGAGGGGTATTTTTTATTTATGTATGGATCCATATAAAAAAGTATGAGCTAGAGAACTTTGGAAACATTTTAATACAACTCATATTCCAAATATTAAAATAATTGAGAAAAATTATTAAAAAATTATTTTCAATTTAATCATTTTTATACTAAGTAAATGCAATTAGATTTCTTATAAATTGAATCTGGAATGTTTAGATAAGATTTTAATATTTATAAAATATAAAATACAGTACAATATATTAGGTTCACAGCTTTCTGAAAGACATAAAAATAGTAGGATAAAATTTAGATGAGTTCAAAGTATTAGAATATTTTATTTTGCGCAACAATATTACCTTATTAATATGAAGTAAATGGTAGTTAATTTTTTGTAGCATCCTCTTTTGCTTTCATAATAGCGTACAATCGATCTTGCATACTATACATATCTGCTATTAAGAAACTAGTAAAAAACTGAGTCTGGAAAAAATTTCATTCTCTACCATCTGTCCTATCTCATAAGTTTCTTTGTCCTATTAGTTAATATTTGTTTTATGTTTTGAAGCCGTTCTAGTAGTGGCAGCACGCGTTGACTTGCTGTACGAAAATTCAGTAATGCATTTCATCTCAGATTTTAAAACATCAACAGTGCTGATTGAGAAAACGCGGTATACGGAAAATGGATTTTTGAAAAATTCGTTTTCCTCTGTATGTTAAAGAAAGTTTTCTTAATATGTTTTCTTGTACTTCCTAATTTTCCTGTTTTTCGCATTTCCTATAGGATACATTATTTTATATTCAAAAATATATGTGCCTATAGATATTTTCTTAAATGTTGTTGCTGATGGGATTTTATCAACAGATGGTTTTCTCATCGCCTCCTATATCCTTTTATTCATTAATTCATTCACTCATAATTTATTTTAATATTCATTTATTTATTATTTCATAATAACCATACCCAATAAATATTAACTTACCTTTCAATTCCTTTCCGGCCGTTATCAGCTTCATAGCATTCAATAATCCATTTAACTTCAATAGCCTTTCGTAATTTCTTCTACGGACTCCATCCTTAACTTCAAACAACATCGACAACAACTTATCTTCGACTAATCATACTTTTCCGTAACGATATTTCCCCCGCCAGATGGCGACTTGGAATATCGTAACATTAATCGAATCTTTCATTCGTTTTACCGAATCGATCTTTCGATTCGTACACATGTCGTCTTCTCATTGGCTCGTTTTGTGGGCGTTGCTCGCAAATGATGTTTTCAATCCGGCTAGCTTGGTATAAATACACGATGTACATTTCTATTCTTTGCCGCTTTTATCTTCCTACAAATGGAAGGTTTTCAAGTAACTGCATTGAAGCTGGTCTTCAATCTGGATGTATATTTAGTTATACTTGTTTTTAATTAGTTTATTTTTAATTGTTTTTAACCTACATACTGATGTCAACTGTAAGCTCAACTATCAATATGTTCGCCTGTGCTCATGTGATGGAGTTCGCCGTATAAAGTCTTCTGTAAAGCTGAATCTACTTCTCAAAGTAATAAATAAATACTTTAGTTTTATTTTTGACTTTTGTTTACTGTTAATGAGATCGACACCTATTCTGCTCAATCACATTTTGACTTCCACGATTATGTTAGGTGCCAGCAAAAGCTCCACATGTGCTAATCTGCTACTGTAAGGACATTTTTCAGCGTATATAGACCTCCAAAGGCTATATTACGCACATTAAGGGGTTATGGGCGGAAGCCTAACCCTGGAAGCCATTTTGAGCAGATCGATCTCGGCAGGCAAGAGTGAAATGTTGTGTTTTAAAAATCCTGGATTACGTTTAATGATTTCTTCTTTATGAAAAATTGAAATTTTTTTTGCCAGATTGTATAATTTCAAGAACTTTATTCATATTTTTAAAGAACTTTGTTCATATTTTTCAAGAACTTTATTTTATATTTCTGCCGGACTTTTGTTTACAGAACTGTTTACTTATATTTTGAAGAAGTTTTGATTTATTTCTTTGCTGAATTTTTATGATTTACAGAATGAATTAATTACGTTTATATTATTTTATGCTTCAATTATGCTTTTACAATAGACTATTTTTGAGTTTCGTTGAACTTTATCCTATTTTGAAATTTTTTTTGAGAAGTTTGACTTGGCTTTTAACAGAGAACCGACGAAAAAGTCGGGGGGGCGGTTAACACTTAAAATTTTTTCTGCTTGAAAATTTATCCTGAGAAATTTTTTAAAAATGGCCACTAATACTATTGATAAACTGAGTACAAGAAATTATGCCACATGGGCTTGCGACATGAAGTATTTATTGATGGAAAAAGGCCTATGGGATATAATACAGTTATAGCAAGAAACCCCAGTTTTAAGTGACAGTGTTACTGTCGATATGGTCAATCAATTTACCTCTCGTGCAAACAAAGCTCTTTCTTTAATTTACTTGAATATAGAGCCTGAATTTAAAAGGTTGATAGAAGATTGCCAAGAGCCTGTTGAAGCATGGAGAAGGCTACACAAAAATTTTCATCCTGACTCACGTACCCATCATATGACATTGTTCAATGAACTTATGGAAGAAAGGATACGATATGGAGAGTCCATTAACTTGTTCGCCACTCGTTTAAAGAAAATTTACTCCGAAATAAAGCTCATAGATGCAAATTTTTCCGAATGTTACCTGACCTACCAATTATTACGATTTTTACCAAGCAGTTTCGACAATCTTGTCCAACAAGTCTTATCCAAACCTGAGGCATCCTTTAAGTTTGATCTCGTCGTGGATAAATTGGTGGCTGAGGAAACGAAGCAGAAGCTACGTGATCGGGACAGTGCCAAACAAGTCAGCGTCTCCACTACTGCTAAAGTTACTAAACCCTTTAAGAGCAAACCTCGCTTTAAGAAATCTCAACAGAGGAAATGCTGGAGATGTGGGAAGTTGGGCCACATCCAAGTCAACTGCTACGCCAGATCACCTGATCGCCAGTTCCGTCATCCTTCGCCTTCTTCCAGATCCAGATGTCCTTATTCTTCCAGTGGATCCAGTTCCCGAGGTCGACATTTTCAAAGGTCTCCCGAGAGATGCCAGAGTGACTCATCATGCCCATCTGACGACTCCGACTGTGGTTCCCGAGACTCATCACCTGCTACTAGACGCTCCAGAGATAGACGCAAGACTCCCAGATAGACTCCCAGACGACCCTCTCCTCATTTTTCCAGTTGCAGAAGCGGTGGCTCACGCACGAAACTGTCAGATAGTTCATGTAAGTCGAATCTTTTTGTTTCACATTCTAGTCTTAGTAATGTTGTAAATGATTCGGATTGGATATTTGACAGTGGTGCAAGTCACCACTTTTGTAACAATAGAAAATTGTTTTCTAAATTTGAAGAATTAAATGATGAAATGTCTGTTGCTGTTAAAAATGTATTGTTTCCTATTGAGGGCAAAGGGGAAGTCAAACTACGTTTTGGTCAAAGAGTTTTTACCTTGTGTAATGTCATGTATTCAGACCAATTACGTAGAAATTTAATTTCGGGTCCCCAGTTGGACCTTAATGGTTTAACTTTTAAAGGAAACAATAGTGAGGTAAAGATCTGTCGGGGGGGCGAGTACTTATTTAGTGCATTTTTAAAAGACAGAATTTACAGGTTATATCCTAAAATTCCAGTTTTTAATGGGTAAATCCGTTAGGTTTGAAAGTTCTGTCGGTTTTAAGCGCAGTGTAGCTGTGCTGGGCACCGATGATTATGCCCTCTTTTCTCCCAAGGCTGCGGTCAATCGAGATGATGCTGTCGAAGATGAACCTGAGGTCATCCCAGGTCCTTCCAGCAGTTCTCAAGATTGCCCACTTGGGGGGAGGGGGGACATGGATTCGGGGTCCAGTAATTGCAGATATTTTTACCAAACCATTGTCTAAATATGAAATACTTAACTTTATAAAGATTCTGTTTCTAAGTGATGATGTAAAATAATTTTAAATTCATATTATATATAAATTTTCCATGTATTTCATATTTAAATCTTTTTATATAACGTACCTAATTTAAGCTGGTAATTTTTTTTGTAACATGTTAAGCTTTTTGTAACTACACTATTACTTTAAAAATTGTAAATTAAGTTTAAAAAGATAAGTGTAGACATCTGCTATTGTTACTGTCAACTAACCAGCATAATTATTCAGTATAGATAACCAGCTATCTTGATCATTTTATTAAGTTTTAAATTGTTAAATTGTACCCGAATGTTAAAAATATTTTTAAAGTGATTTCTTTTAGGTAGCTTTCATTACAAAAAGTAAAAAGCTACCTATTGCAGCCGTCCGGAGCAAAGCACTTCCGGAAAATTTTGGTATATTTTCACCGATCATGACCCCCAGACCCCAAAACCACCCTCCGTTCCAAAGTTGACATATATATAGATATATATATAACCATATATATATATATATATATATATATATATATATATATATATATATATATATATATATATATATATATATATATATAACAGGGTGTCCGAAAAGTCTGGAAACGGTCGAATAACTCGAGAAATACATATGAGATTGAAAAATGTAAATATACGTGTTAAATATTTTTAAATAAGCTACTCAGTGATACCAAATTTGACCTTCGTAACCGATCCCCTGGGGTCAGAGGGGGTCCAACTTTGATATCTTAAATCATAACCCCCATTTTTTATTGCAGATTCGGATTCTACGGACAAAACTTCGCAACTTTTGTATTTGATGTTTATTTCGCATCCTCGTTTATCACGGTGTATTCGAGCATATTAAATCGATACATTTTTCGGCTTTTCCAACGGGATTTTCCCTAATCGAAACTAATTGGGGAGAATTTATGACATCAAATTCCTCGTCTTTTGCAAGAATAGCGTTTCCTGAAAATCACCGGTGCCGATTATTTTGATAGTACTACACACAGTTAAAAATTTGACCCATTTGCTGTAGCGTCACTCCACAGCTTTTATAAAATATCTGTTTCATGACCAATGAGAATGTTCCATAACATAGTAAAGTACACTGTAAAAAATTGACACTTTTGCGGCATCGTCACTCCACCACTTTTATAGAAAACGATTACTTTACTGTGTTATGGAGCACTCTCATTGGTCACAAAAGAGATATTCTATAATAGCTGTGGAGTGACGCTGCAGCAAATGGGTCAGATTTTTAACAGTGTAGCACTATTGAAATAATCGCCACGGGTGATTTTCAGGAAACGCTATTTCTGCAAAAGACGGGGAATTTGACGTCAAAAATTCTGCCCAGTCAGTTTCGATTAGGGAAAATCCCGTGTGAAAAGCCGAAATATGTATCGATTTAATATGCTCGAATACACCGTGATAAACGAGGATTTGAAATAAACATAAAATACAAAAGTTACGTATTTTTGTCCGTAGAATCCGAATCTGCAATAAAAAATGGGGGTTATAATTTAAGATTTCAAAGTTGGACCCCCTCTGACCCCCAGGGGGTCGGTTGCGAAGGTTAAATTTGGTATCACTGAGTAGCTTATTTAAAAATATTTAACACGTATATTTACGTTTTTCAATCTCATATGTATTTCTCGAATTATTCGGCCGTTTCCAGACTTTTCGGACACCCTGTATATATCTGATTTTTGTCATGCGATAACTAACGTATTTATGAACCGATTTGAATGAAACTTGGTATGTACATAGTACATACAAATGTCTCGACCGAGTTCGTTGGTCAGCATCATCCGCCATTTTGTTTCAAAATGGCGGCCATTTTAAATTTTTAAAAAAATTTAAAATTTATAATTAAATGCGAAAAAATTAAAAGTTGAAAAATATTTTCCTTTTACGTGTTAGAACTTAAAACAAAGATTCCAGAACACTTTTTATTTTGTCTATATCTTAAAAAATGATTGAGTTATAGCACTTTGAATTTTTCTTATGGCTGACATTTTGAAACGATCTGATTTTTGTCACGTGATAACACGCGTATTTATGAACCGATTTCAATGAAACTTGGTATGTACATAGTACATACAAATGTCTCGACCGAGTTCGTTGGCCAGCATCATCCGCCATTTTGTTTCAAAATGGTGGCCATTTTAAATTTTTAAAAATTTTTTAAATTTAAAATTAAATGCGAAAAAATCAAAATTTGAAAAATATATTTTTTTACGTGTTAGAACTTAAAACAACAATTTCAGAACACCTTTTATTTTGTCTATATCTTACAAAATGATTGAGTTATAGCACTTTGAATTTTTCTTATGTCTGACATTTTGAAACGATCTGATTTTTGTCACGTGATAACACGCGTATTTATGAACCGATTTCAATGAAACTTGGGATGTACATAGTACATACAAATGTGTCGACCGAGTTTGTTGGCCAGCATCATCTACCATTTTGTTTCAAAATGGTGGCCATTTTAAATTTTTTTAAAAATTTAAAATTTAAAATTAAATGCGAAAAAATTAAAAATTGAAAAATATTTTTCTTTTACGTGCTAGAGCTTAAAACAACGATTCCAGAACACTTTTTATTTTGTCTATATCTTAAAAAATGACTGAGTTATAGCACTTTGAATTTTGCTTATGGCTGACATTTTGAAACGGTCTGATCTGAATGATCCACAATGTTGCTTTAAAATGGCATACACTTTATGATATCACGGAATTTGGTGACTCTCTAAATCGCTTAAAATAAAACCAGGTTGAATAAAAGATGACTAATTTCTAAAAATTCTATTAATATTCAGTCTTGACAAAAACTAGTTTCAATCTTATAAAATCACTAATTTTATAAGATTATTTCCACTAATTTGAGCTTAGTATTTTTGAACAATGTAACTTAGCTTAAATTAAATAAATAAATATACAAGTATATGAAAGTTACCTCTTCCTCCCGGCATTGCCCGAAGGACTTTTTAAACCAACAGCTTTTAATTTGTAAAGAAATCTTATTTTTAAAGTGTTTGTACTTGTGTTTATACAATTTTTGTTTATATGTATATAATTTATTTCTGTTTGTTCTAGGCATCTAGGGCCAACAGCCATTTTTTGTGAGTGTATGTATTCCAGGTACCGGAAGATTGTCAGGAGAGTAAATGAGTCCCTAATTCATATAATGAATTTGAATGTTAGAATTTTTGAAAGAGCCGTTGTGTTGTCCCTTAGGACTAGATGCCTGGAGTTCAAGATTATAATGAAAATTTAAATTTTTTTTCTGCATAAATTTTCTTATTATCAATTGTAATAAAGATTTATTTAAATATTGTGATCGAGAAATCAACTAAAGCTGGTTGTAACATTTCCAAATTGGAAATTGTTAACTTTTTGAAATGGTACGTCATATTCATTTTTCTTCTTTCATACTTTAAATTTTTGAAAAGTTTCTATTTGCATCTTTTAGAGATTAACTTCCATGCTTGGCTGTTTTAGTGATCTCCAATCTAGGATATGCTAGCCTCTGTCGCTGGATTGAGATTTTTCATGTGCCAATTAATTTTTGGAAAGTTAATTAATTTCGCAAATACTTTGAACTTTTCTTATACAAATAAAACTTAACTATTCATCAAAAATCTCATCGTTAACTTGTTTAAATTGTTCAAATTGTCAAATTATTCAAATTGTTAAATTATTTAAATTGTTAAATTATTCAAATCGTTAAATTTTTTAAATTGTTAAATTATTACCTTATTCAAATTTTTCTTGTTGAAATTGTTAAATTGTTTAAATATTGTTAAAATTTTTCAAGTTCGAAGTGTTTAGGCTTCGTTTAAATTTTTCATGTTCGAAGCGCATTTAAAAAGGCTTCGTTTAAATTTTTTTTCTAACTTCAATTGTTGAAGTCGAGTGTTTTTCAAATTTTTCAACTATTGTAGTTGTTTCACTTTTTGAGTTCAGCAATGAACTAGATGGAATTTCCATTCCTTAAAATTTTTTGAGGTAAATCCTGACTTGTTCTGGTTAATGAGGCACTCCTAAGTGACATAGTATTGAGGTATTACTAACTAACAAAAAAAAAAAAAAAAAAAATCCAATTTTGTCTTTTGATTTTGTGAATGTAATTGTGATATCTATGGATTTTTCAACCCTTTGCTCTTTGAGTTCACTTGTAACTTTTTATTTATAGAGGCAATGAGAGGGGGGGGGGGCATTGATGGGATTCCATCAACAGATGGTTTTCTCATCGCCTCCTATATCCTTTTATTCATTAATTCATTCACTCATAATTTATTTTAATATTCATTTATTTATTATTTTATAATAACCATATCCAATAAATATTAACTTACCTTTCAATTCCTTTCCGGCCGTTATCAACTTCATAGCATTCAATAATCCATTTAACTTCAATAGCCTTTCGTAATTTCTTCCACGGACTCCATCCTTAACTTCAAACAACATCGACAACAACTTATCTCCGACTAATCATACTTTACCGTAACGATATTTCCCCCGCCAGATGGCGACTTGGAATATCGTAACATTAATCGAATCTTTCATTCATTTTACCGAATCGATCTTTCGATTCGTACACATGTCGTCTTCTCATTGGCTCGTTTCGTGGGCGTTGCTCGCAAATGATGTTTTCAATCCGGCTAGCTTGGTATAAATACACGATGTAGATTTCTATTCTTTGCCGCTTTTATCTTCCTACAAATGGAAGGTTTTCAAGTAACTGCATTGAAGCTGGTCTTCAATCTGGATGTATATTTAGTTATACTTGTTTTTAATTAGTTTATTTTTAATTGTTTTTAACCTACATACTGATGTCAACTGTAAGCTCAACTATCAATATGTTCACCTGTGCTCATGTGATGGAGTTCGCCGTATACAGTCTTCTGTAAAGCTGAATCTACTTCTCAAAGTAATAAATAAATACTTTAGTTTTATTTTTGACTTTTGTTTACTGTTAATGAGATCGACACCTATTCTGCTCAATCACATTTTGACTTCCACGATTATGTTAGGTGCCAGCAAAAGCTCCACATGTGCTAATCTGCTACTGTAAGGACATTTTTCAGCGTATATAGACCTCCAAAAGCTATATTACGCACATTAGTTACACCACCAGTGGCTGAGAGATTCTGCCCTCAAAACTGGTAGACGGCAGGCGCTGGTTTAGAGCAAAACCCAATTGCGGTCGTCAGCCCAATCATTCGGAGTTTTCCGTGGTTTTCTTCGAACTTTGGATTTCCTTGCATAAATACGGGTTGGGTTCCCTTAGAAAGACCCCCCTCCCCCCACGGAGGGCACCCCCTTAGGGCCCATAACCCATGTGTTGTCCGTTTGGAAGCATATTTAGCAATTGTTTATAAATTGTTTATTGTATCCTGTTACAAAAATAACAGGATGTTGGAACCTGTTACCAGCGCTACTGTAGAATGATGTAACCTGTTAACCAAAAATAACCATATTTCCCATCTCTACTGTATACATGTATTTATTCTCAAAGTGACGCAAATCAATTGCGAAAGTAACATAAACAAATTAAAGTACTTTAAATTGAAGTGAGAAACTTCTTTCACTAATTTAAAATATAGTTTGAGAGTTAACTTTGTTTCTTCGTTTATATATTTGCACTAGTTCACACGCACAATGTGGACAGCGCCGTGCGAAATGGGCGGTCGCGCCGGGCGCGGAAATTTAGGGGGCTCAAATTTATACTACCAGCATCATTTTTGGGTTGTTACAAGAGAAAGTTGGGGGAGATGGGGCACCAAATTGACACTTTGCCTCGAGCGCATTTTCTCTTCACACTCCCTTGAATGTGGATATTGAATATTTTTTTATATTTTATTTTTTCACAACTAGCAATAATTTTGAGATTGGCAGTGAAAACGCATCAAATTTGAAAACCTTTATTTAATACGGTCATGTTGATGCCTACACCCCCTATCTTTTTTATACGGTTCCTCCCTGTCTACGCAGAGAAAAAAAGGCGGTAACTATTTCTGCCTTCGCCAGCCAGCCATTTGTCTCTAGTTTTCTAAATCGAACATGAGTAAAATTTATAAAAAGAAATTTTTATCACTCAGTGAAAAATTGAAGATTATTGATGATAGTAAGATGGGCATTAGAGCACGGAAATTAGTAGAAAAATATGGATGCGGAAGAACGCAAATAAATGAAATTTTAAAGAATAAAGAAGTGCACATTGAGAAACATCTTAGAGGCGAAAGCCTAGAAAACAATGTTAAATGTCGCAAAACTGGGAATGAAGTAATTAATGAAAGGCCATCAGAATAGTTTAGAAATTGCAGATCTAAAAATTTACCGATTTCAGGACCCATTTGTCAAAAAAAGAACATTGAAAATTGACAAAAAACTTGGTAATTAATGATTTCAAAGTTTCTAACGGCTGGTTAGAAAAATTTCGGTTGAATTATACATTTTTTGAAGTATTTTATTGAATTAAATAATTTTTGTTATTCTTCTAATCATTATTCTTCTCTTGAAGCAAAACCTCCATATACCGGTCACCTCTAACAAGCGGCCACTTTTACACAGTCCCATCGCTGGCCGATTTTCGGAGGTTTTACTGTATATCCAAATGAGAAGAACATTCTGTAATTTTTTTCAGAATTTTCTGAGTATGCCCGTATGGAGACCTTCCTTGTAGGCAAGTTATTTTACATCAAAAGTGTAGCCTACTTTTATTGGTAGACGAATTAAATAAATTTTACACTGAATTATTTTAATGGTACAGGGTAGCGAGTGGTCAGGGAAAAACACAGTTATAAAAGGTTTTAATTGCCAGTATCTTGTTAAAAAGAAATTCGTCTTCTTTAGTCCCTGTATATTATTCCAGGAATTTTCTATATGAAAATACTGCTGATTTCGTCTTTTTTTGACCGTGTTTTTCCCTGACCACTCGCCATCTTGATGGAGAAATTAACTCAATATCATCGTCCGTTGAGAATTCCAATGATCAATTTATACACTATATTGCCATTGATTATGGGACACTTGCGATTTTAGACATTTTACTAAATATCTAGAAAAATACATGAGGAATCATCTCGAAACTCTTCGTGTATAAATATAATAGTATAAGTCATACATCTCCGTGAAGATTTT
This sequence comes from Maratus speculifer, assembly GCA_964019185.1. NCBI lineage: Eukaryota > Metazoa > Arthropoda > Arachnida > Araneae > Salticidae > Maratus > Maratus speculifer. The sequence goes on from OZ025290.1 coordinate 155,066,738, forward strand.
TTCCCGAAACTCCATAGGGGACCGTCAATAAATTAAAAAAGAATGAATATCTTTTGAATAACCCTGTCAAAACTAATGTAGCAAAAGCGCTCAAACTCTAGATTGTGATTGAATGCCTTATTGTAATAAGCCTTGTTCATTTTTATGCAAATAGCATGCATACTCGCAGAGTAATTAAGGTTTTTATAAAAATGATCCCAAATTTTTCCAAGTTTTTTCCTTATAATTTTCAGAGTTCTTAATATAAAATATTATTTTTTTCAGAAAATATGACAAACAACATTGCACACAGTACCCTGTAATCAGAATTAAAAAATAATGAAAATTGTATAAAAAATGAGTTGGTTTACTAAATAATTTTTTACTGCGCATGCGTCAACGATATCAAAATTTCATTTGCATATTATGTTAGCTAAATGTATAGAGCAACTTTTGTAAAAGTCACAAAATCATAACTTGAAAATTCTGACAATAATCGTCAATTGAATAAGTCGAAAATCCGTTATTCTCAAAATGAAGCAAAAACAAGAGGGGTTGTATCCATATATCCATTGATTAGTGTCAATATAGAATACACAATATGGGATGTACTACTGCATTTGGATAAAATCCCTCATTTTTTTGCTTCATTTTGGAAACAACGGATTTTGTCCTTTTTCTATAGACGATTACTTTCAGAATTTTCAAGCTATGATTTTGAGACTTTTACAAAAGTTGCCCTATACATTTAGCTAACATAATATGCAAATGAAATGTTGATATCTTTGACGCATGCGCAGTAAAACATTATATAGTAAACCTACTTATTTTTCATACAATTTTTATTATTTTTTAATTCTGATTGCAGGGTACTGTGTGCAATGTTGTTTGTCATATTTTCTGAAAAAAATATTATTTTATATTAAGAACTCTGAAAGTTTTAATGGAAAAACTTGGAAAAATTTGGGACCATTTTTATAAAAACCTTAATTACTCTGCGAGTGTGCATGCTATTTGCATAAAAATGAACACAGTGTATTACAATAATGCATTCAATCATAATCTAGAGTTTGAGCGCTTTCGCTACATTAGTTTTGACAGGGTTATTCAAAATATATTCATTCTTTTTTAATTTGTTGACGGACCCCTATGGCGTTTCGGTAAAAAATCTTCACGGAGATGTATGACGTATACTATTATATTTATACACTAAGAGTTTCGAGATGATTCCTCATGTATTTTTCTAGATATTTAGTAAAATGTCTAAAATCGCAAGTGTCCCATAATCAATGGCAATATAGTGTATCAAGTGGTGTGTTGGGAAATAGGAGCAGCAAATAAAATCGTGTTTTAAAACTTACTGTGTAAGTACTATCGACTTTTGGTATGTTGCAGATCTGAAACACGGTGATACAAAGGTTTAATTAAATTAGGTGCATGGATGTTCAAGGTCACTTTTAGATCCCAGCCTACTCCAAGTATTAAAATTTTTGTTTCTTTTGAGAAACCTACAAAACCGTTGATTTCCAACGCTCTTAATTTTCCTAAATTCGTGATAGATCATTTTGGGATTGTTTTTGGCAAACTACTTTTATTTGACTGAGTTCAAGATATCTTCTTATTCCGAATACGCAAAAGCCTCCTTTTTTAAAAAGTGCTGCCAGTATTATTTTAAACGCCTAATGTTTTAATTGCCAGAGAATGAATAGGAATAATGATCCCTTCATAATGCTTGGCAGAAGATGCTATATAAAAAACATGCCTCCCTTTCATACACCTCTTCGAAGACAGGTTTGCGCAACAAAAACCAAGGCGGGGGTGTAGAGACAAAAAAGTGATAAAATTTCCTCAGCTTATCATTCATTTCCTTCAGGTGAATTGGTTATCCTTTTTAGGGGTTTTAAAATTCTTAAAATTGGAAAAAATGAAAAAAAAAAAAAAAAAAAAAAAAAGATTATTTTTAACACTTGATATGTTAAAATGTATTTGATTCTAAGACACAATTTTACTGGGATGAAAGATATAAGTATGTTTTTTTTTTTTTTTTTTTTTTTTTTTCCAATTCATACATTTAAAATAATGCAAGATGCACAATTAGCCTTTACAGGGGGATCAAAACTGATAGACATTTGACGAGCAGAGAATTAGCATAACAGATTTACGCGCAGGATTACAAAATAAATTTTGCAATTGGAATGAAAATTTTGATGGCTACTTATACTTCTGATTGTGCTTTAAAAGTTTCAAAATACCTAGTCACTACTATCATAGACGGCTCCTTAAATTATCATTTTGCAGTTTTTTAAGCAGGATTTGAAAATTACTCGGAAGAAAAATTTTAAGTTTTGGATTTCCATTAAGCAGGGCTTAATAAATATAAATTCATCAAAAATTTGTAGTTAGCAATCCATATTTTTTTCGAATAATAATTTCATAATTCATAATTTATATCATAAAATTATAAAATCGCAAATTTAAGGTATTTATGTTTGGATATTTAGAATTATTACTACTTAAAAAAAATAGCACATTAGGAGTATAGTTTGAGGAAATATAAATAAAAATATGAAAATGTAATTTAACATTAGAAGCACTAAATTTTGAAAGTTGAAACTTATATCATTCAAAAAACTTGAAATTTGGTGTCTAGGCATAATTTGAACAAAAGATTTGAAATATCTTATTAAAATTGGATATTGCCATTGGAGAAAAAAAAAAAAAAAGTTAGGATTTGTTTTAATATGTCGATGGTCTTCTAAAAAATTTTTATATACATCATTTAAAAGTAATATTTCCAATTTTTCGGTACCAGTAACTTTTTTTCCACAACTATACATGTGTATTGTTACGAATTTTGTAAATAGTTAGTGTTTGTACTGTAAAATAATGTAAATAATCTTATTAAGCTCCATTCCTTTACTTATATTAGTTTTTGTTACATTGTCTCTGTTATCAAGCAAACTTGTCCATTATTTTCAGTGTATGTCTACGGCAGATTGGCGAAATAATGAAGATATCGCCAAGTTGGCGTCACTTTTGGCGACTAATTTTGGTCGCCAAATTTGGCGATATATCGCCAAGTTGGCGACAAACTTGGCGATTGTTGGCGATGGTAACCCTTTCCTCTCTGGTAACCCCCCTTAGATATACTGATACATTGTTTGTTGTTCCGTGGATTTTTTTTCGAGTAGGTTCTAGAAATTTCTAGCACATGCTCCGAACCTATATAAGAAGAGAAGCGATGCGAGCTGTTGTTATTATTTACCAGTCAGTCATTGAGTGAGCTACTAGAGATTGTCCAAGCAAGTTTGCTTGATGTATTGAGTTTTATCTACGTTGTTTTGAATGTGATATAGTGTTGAGACATTGTATAAAGAGTGTCTGCGACCTATATTTGTATTTGTTCGATAGATTTAAACAGTTATTTTGGAATATCTTGTAATATTTGTGAGTTTCGAAGACTCTGTTTTTCTGAAGATCTGTAAATAAATTATTTTGTACTTTTCTAAGAGAAAAGAGTTTGAAGTTGTCTAACCATAAGATCGAAAGAACCCTATATTCGCTGCAACATTTGGTGTCAGGAGTCGGGATCTTATGGCGAAAACAAGAACAATGGACGGTCAACTGAAAGAACTGTTAGAAGCTATTAATGGAATAAAGGCAGAATTGACGAAAGGCCAAGAAGAGTTGGCGGTAAAATGAATAAAGGCCAAGAAGAGTTGGCGGATAAAATGAATAAAAACGAAGAAAGAATGGAACAGTTGACAAATAAAATTGATAAAGGCCAAGAAGAGTTGGCAGAAAAAATGAATAAAGGCCAAGAAGAGTTCGCGGAAAAGATGAATAAAGGCCAAGAAGAGTTGGCGGAAAAGATGAATAAAGGTCAAGAAGAGTTGGCGAAAAAAATGAATAAAAACGAAGAAAGAATGGAACAGTTGACAAATAAAATTGACAAATGCCAAGAAGATGTGACTGAAAAGATTAATAAAGGCCAAGAAGAAATGAAGAAAACTTTAGAAGAAAAGTTCTCGTCGGTAGAGAGAAGAATAGGCTCGGTAGAAGAGAAAATGGCGGAAGTAGAAGAGAAAATTCAGAATGAAGTGTGTAACTTTGAAGAGAAAATCAGTAACGTTGAAGAGAAAATACTAGGTGAAGTAGATGAAAAGCTAAATAAAAAAGTACAAGATCTTGAGAAGAAACTTTCAGCGTCTAGTGGTAATTATGAAGAATTTAGGAATCCGCCTGCTTCTCCCGTGCACATTAAGCTGTCGACATACGATGGAAAGAGTTCCTGGCAAGTTTACAAGACCCAATTCACTATTGTAGCTGAAGCGAACAAATGGAGTGACGAGGTGAAAGCTTGTCAACTGGCAGCATCTTTAAGAGGAGAAGCCGCCGACGTGCTGCAAACATTGCCCGATATGACGCAACTCAATTTTGAGACTAAGTTGTGCACTTGAAATGAGATTCGGCGAAAAATTCTTCAAGGATTATACGAGAATACAAATGAAGAGCCGCCATCAAAAATCGAGTGAAACCCTTCAAGAGTTTGCCTCGGAAATTGAACGGCTTGCAAATTTAGCATTCATTGACTGTCCAACAAATGTACGGGAAATGCTCTCGCTGCAATATTTTGTAGACGGAATAAAAGATCCAGAAGTGCAGAGAGCGGTACGAATGGCAGATGTACAGGATTTAAAGGCTGCACTACTATATGCCTTAAAGTTGGAAGCAGCTACACAAGCCAGCCGAAGAGATCGTCATTCAGTTCGAGGGGCAACGGTGAACAAAAGCTCAGACACTGAGAACGACGTCTTGAAAGAAATTAGGAAAATAAATCAAGAGCTGGAAGCTTTAAAATATGGAAGAACAAGCTCAAGAAGACATAATCTCAGGTGCTGGGGATGCGGTGATACAGGACATCTCCGAAGAAACTGCCCCAAAGTCCACGAACGTGAGATGAATTCAAGACCAGAGAATAAAAAGCCCCACCTGAAGATCCTTCAAATATCGAAAATGAGTGGCGGCGATAATGAATTATATGTGATAGGCTTTATTAACGGAATTCAGTGCCGTATGATTGTCGATACAGGAGCCAATGTTACAATAATAAGAGAAGATTTGGCTCGAAAATTGAAATGTAAACTCATCTGGAATCCTCCATGCGTTACCCTGCAAACTGTGACCGGCGACAAAATAGGCATATATGGAAAGGCAAATTTAACTATCAACTTTGGAGGAACGAAATATTACCATACGGCATATGTGGCTGACATAACAGATCCTTGCTTAATCGGACTAGATTTTCTGAAGAAATTTGGCTTCAAACTTGATTTCAAAAATAACAAAACGATCTCAAAATTTGAAGAAATAAGTCTTTTTGGATTAAATAACGAAATTGAATGTAAACAAATAGTAATAGCCAAAGAAGACATTAATCTAGATGCAAGAACAGAATGTTTGGTTCCTGCTGTAATTAAAAATAAAACTAATTATCGATTTGGCCATATAGATTATCCAGAAGACAATAGTACACAAGCAGGAGTATTGGTGGCTTCTTCTGTGGTAGACCTCTCGAAAAAGACCATTCCAGTCAGAATTGCTAACATCAGTGATAAGACGAGGACTATCAAGAAAGGAGAGGTGATAGCGTCATGTGCTCCTGTGACGTGCATAAGTCAAAATTCCAGTCACTCTGAGAAATCTTCAGATAATTTAGTCAAGGATTTGTTACAAAATACAGACTTAAATCCAAAACAGTTGGAAGCTGCGGAAAATTTAATTAGAGAATTCCAAAGTTTATTTTCCCAAACATCTGAAGACTTTGGACGAACTAAAATGGCACAACACCGAATTGACACGGGAGATCACTCTCCTATAAAACAGCACCCTAGACGATTACCTTTTGCCAAGCAAGAAGAGGTGCAGAATTTAATTAAAGATATGGAAGAAAATGACGTCATCGAACCATCAACAAGTCCATGGGCGTCTCCCATTGTATTAGTAAGAAAGAAGGATGGTTCTACAAGATTTTGTGTAGACTACCGCCGACTGAATGACGTCACCAAAAAGGATAGTTACCCTCTGCAAAGGATTGACGACACTCTTGACACACTTGCGGGCAACACTTGGTTCTCGACTTTAGACTTGAAGAGTGGTTACTGGCAGGTAGAGATCCATCCCGACGACCGCGAGAAGACTGCCTTTACAACGGGACAAGGATTATGGCAGTTCAAGGTAATGCCTTTTGGTCTATGTAACGCACCTGCAACTTTTGAACGCCTTATGGAAACGGTTCTTCGGGGACTGTCATATGAGGCATGTCTTGTTTATTTAGACGATATCATAATCATAGGAAAATCTTTTGATGAACATCTGAACAACCTCAGGCGGGTGCTACAAAAATTAAAGGAAGCTAATTTGAAGTTAAGCCCTTCGAAGTGCAGTTTGTTTCGTAATGAAGTCGCCTACCTTGGACACATCATTTCGGCGGAAGGAGTTAGGACTGATCCGGAGAAGATATCGGCCGTGAAAAATTGGAATCGTCCAGCAGATGTTCACCAGCTTCGAAGTTTTCTAGGATTATGCACCTATTACAGAAAATTCGTCAAAGGCTTCTCGATGATTGCAAGACCACTTCATAAATTAACAGAAGCCAATCAAAAATTTATGTGGACACAGGAATGTGACGCTGCTTTCGAAAAGCTTAAGGAGGCCTTGACATCCACTCCAATTCTGTCGTATCCTCAAATCGATAAACAGTTTATACTTGATACGGATGCAAGCAACGAAAGTATTGGCGCTGTACTGTCCCAGGAAATCGACGGCCAGGAGCGTGTTATCGCCTATTTCAGCAAGTGCTTGTCAAAGGCCGAGCGAAACTACTGCGTAACAAGAAAAGAGCTTCTTGCTGTAGTGGAAGCCATAGACCACTTTCATCACTATCTTTATGGTCGAAAGTTCCTGATCCGAACTGATCATGCTTCTCTAACTTGGCTATTGAATTTTAAGAACCCTGAAGGCCAGATAGCCAGGTGGATACAAAAGCTTCAAGAGTACGATATGGAGATACGCCATCGAAAAGGCTCATCACATGGAAATGCAGATGCTCTCTCAAGAAGACCCTGCTCAGAGAATTGTAGATAATGCGACCGGGCTGAGAAGAAATTTAATGTCAAAGGTCCTATAGTAAGACAAGTTACAACTGGGTCTACATCATCGCAAGATCCGTGGAGTGACGAGAGCCTGCGTAAAGATCAACTTGCTGATCCTGAAATTAAGCCAATTCTAGAGCTGAAAGAGGAGTCCAACAGGAAGCCCAGCTGGCAAGACATGGCCCATTACCATCCTACGACTAAACGTTATTGGGCTCTCTGGGATTCCTTACACTTGAAGAACGGCATCTTGTACCGAAAATGGGAGTCTGACGATGGAAAGACATGTAGATGGCAACTACTACTCCCTAAGTCTAGAATTTCTATGGTCCTTCAAGAACTGCATGGTAGTCCCACAGGAGGTCATTTTGGTGTAATGAAGACCCTGCAAAAGGTTCGAGAGCGTTTCTACTGGAATAATGTTCGCAGTGACGTGGAGAAGTGGTGTCGAGCTTGTGACACCTGTGTAGCACGTAAAGGTCCTAAGAGGCGCACCCGTGGACGATTGCAACGTTATAATGTAGGAGCGCCTTTCGAACGAATTGCCCTAGACATCCTGGGTCCACTTCCTAGAACATCTGATGGCAATAAGTACATCCTCGTTGTCATGGACTACTTCACTAAGTGGCCTGAAGCCTATGCCATTCCTAATCAAGAGGCGGTAACCGTAGCAGACATAATGGTTCAACACTGGGTTTCCAGATACGGAGTTCCTCTTCAAATCCATTCTGATCAAGGAAGAAACTTTGATTCGGCTGTGTTTAAGGAAATGTGCGGACTACTCGGCATGGACAAAACTCGAACAACACCTCTACACCCTCAATCGGACGGCATGGTGGAACGGTTCAATCGTACCATCCTAAATAACCTCTCTCTCCTGGTGTCTCGAGACCAACAGGACTGGGACAAGAAATTGCCTCTTTTCCTGCTTGCCTACAGGAGTGCCACTCATGAGGCCACTGGTTACTCCCCTTCTCAAATGCTCTTTGGTCGTGATCTTCGTCTGCCTGCGGATCTTTTGTTTGGCCGTCCTCCTGACGCTCCTTTGTCGCCTGAAGAATACGTGGTTGAACTTCAGGCGCGGATTGAGGAGATTCATCGTCTAGCGAGGAACCGAATCGGACTGGCAACGGAAAAGATGAAGACACGGTACGACACAAAGGCAACAGGACATGAGTTCAACGAAGGTGACAAAGTTTGGTTGTGGAATCCGATCCGTCGTAAGGGACTGTCGCCAAAATTACAAAGAAACTGGGATGGTCCTTACATAGTCGTCAACAGGCTGAATGACGTCGTCGTACGCATACGAAAATCGCCACACGCCAAACCCAAGGTCGTACACTATAACCGGCTAGCCCCTTATTTTGGCCAAAGTGATTAGAAATTCAAAACTAGAATTTTAGACCATGGTCATGAAAGTCACTTTTTGTAAATATGTAAATAGTAATTAGTTCTTATTTATGTAAATTTTATTATTATTGTTATTATTTATTTATTTATTTATTTGTTTATTTATTTTAAGTGTTCTCCTCTAACTCAAGGATTGCACTGCCCGGGACGTGCAGTCTTTGAGGAGGGGGTAGTGTTACGAATTTTGTAAATAGTTAGTGTTTGTACTGTAAAATAATGTAAATAATCTTATTAAGCTCCATTCCTTTACTTATATTAGTTTTTGTTACATTGTCTCTGTTATCAAGCAAACTTGTCCATTATTTTCAGTGTATGTCTACGGCAGATTGGCGAAATAATGAAGATATCGCCAAGTTGGCGTCACTTTTGGCGACTAATTTTGGTCGCCAAATTTGGCGATATATCGCCAAGTTGGCGACAAACTTGGCGATTGTTGGCGATGGTAACCCTTTCCTCTCTGGTAACCCCCCTTAGATATACTGATACATTGTTTGTTGTTCCGTGGATTTTTTTCGAGTAGGTTCTAGAAATTTCTAGCACATGCTCCGAACCTATATAAGAAGAGAAGCGATGCGAGCTGTTGTTATTATTTACCAGTCAGTCATTGAGTGAGCTACTAGAGATTGTCCAAGCAAGTTTGCTTGATGTATTGAGTTTTATCTACGTTGTTTTGAATGTGATATAGTGTTGAGACATTGTATAAAGAGTCTCTGCGACCTATATTTGTATTTGTTCGATAGATTTAAACAGTTATTTTGGAATATCTTGTAATATTTGTGAGTTTCGAAGACTCTGTTGTTCTGAAGATCTGTAAATAAATTATTTTGTACTTTTCTAAGAGAAAAGAGTTTGAAGTTGTCTAACCATAAGATCGAAAGAACCCTATATTCGCTGCAACAGTATTAAAACACAGTCGAGAGAACTAAATTTTAATCGAAAGAATTCATAGTAAATTTTTAATTAACCTTCCGTCGGGCGCGGCAATGTAAAAAGTACAACACTCACTTTCATTTTATTTTTTTTATTTTTAAACAAAATTTAAGCAGCAGAGAGTGTTAATAACCGTTAGTATTCGTTTATTGGTTTCCTTTACCCAGTTTCTGAAAGTTATTTGTATTTCAGATTGCGCAATTAGCTGCACCTATCATTTTAATCTGTTAACAATGCATAAAATGCGCATGATTTTTCTGCAAACAGCCTTCAAAAAAGCAAATCTTATGCTTGATATATGAAACGACTAATATAGATGAAATATAGGGCTAATTCTGTAAATCCAAAATGACTTAATTCTTGTTTAGTAATTAATTATTAGTTTTTATTTTTTTGTGATTGTAGTAGTAAGTAGCTTTTTATACAGGGTGTTTCTAAATTCATGGTCCAAACTTTAAGGGGTGATAGTACACATCAAGACAAACAATATTTAAATAGGAAACCAAAGGTCCCAAAGTCTTCCGAAGGAGATAGGCGCCATTAAAGTTTAGGGTCCAAAAATTCAAATGATTATGAAAAACAGAAAAATTGGTCGATTCGTTTGAGGTTTTCACTAAAATTATTCTTTATGTCAGTATTGTCTTGAAAATAAATTATAAAGATAAATTTCAAAAAATGACGATAGAGGGCGCTTTAGACTTTAGAGTAACGAACAACTATTTTTTACCGTTATTTTTTGCATCTCATTAAAGGTTTCGTAAGCTTAGACTTAAACTTAAATTTTGAGCTCAAAATCTGAATAGTTGGAAGCAGTTAAGTAGCACAAACTTAACTGTGTTCAGAGGGTTTTAAATTCAAATGATTATAAAAAACGGAAAAATTGGTCGATTGATTTGCGGTTTTCACTAAAACTATTCTTTATGTCGGTATTTTATTGAAAATGAATTATAAAGATAAATTTCAAAAAATGCCGATAGAGGGCGCTTTAGACTTTGGAGTAACGTACAACTATATTTTACCATTATTTTTCGCATCTCATAAAATTTTTTTAGAATCTTAGACATAAACTTAAATTTCGAGATGAAAATCTGAATCGTTGGGAGTGGTTAAGTAGCGCAAACTGAACTGTGTTCAATGGGAGTGGAAAGGTTCAAATTTCAAATGATTATAAAAAACGGAAAAATTGGTCGATTCGTTTGCCGTTTTCGCTAAAACTATTCTTTATGTCAATATTTCCTTGAAAATAAATTTTAAAGATTAATTTTAAAAAATACCGTTAGAGGGCGACTTAAACTTTGGAGTAACCAACAACTATTTTTAACCGTTATTTTTTGTATCTAATTAAATGCTTGTAAAAGTTCAAACTTAAATTTTGAGCTCAAAATCTGCATCGTTTTGAGTAATTAAGTGCGGAAATTTGAAATGTGTTCGAGGGGTGGGGAGGGTAACATTTTAACTCCTGAACACTGTTCAGTTTGCGCTTCTTAACCCCTCCATCGATTTAGAATTTGAGCTCAAAATTTAAATCTAAGCATTTGCAAGCATTTAATTAGATACAAAAAATAACGCTTAAAAATAGTTGTTGGTTACTCTAAAGTTTAAGGCGCCCTCTATCGGTATTTTTTTAAATTAATCTTTAAAATTTATTTTCAAGGAAATATTGACATAAAGAATAGTTTTAGCGGAAACGGCAGACGAATCGACCAATTTTTCCGTTTTTTAAATAATTTGAAATTTGAACCTCCCCACCCCCATTGAACACAGTCCAGTTTGCTCTACTTAACCACTCCCAACGATTCAGATTTTCATCTTAAAATTTAAGTTTATGTCTAAGCTTCTAAGAAAATTTTATGAGATGCGAAAAATAACGGTAAAATATAGTTGTACGTTACTCCAAAGTCTAAATCGCCCTCTATCGGCATTTTTTGAAATTTATCTTTATAATTCATTTTCAATAAAATACCGACATAAAGAATAGTTTTAGTGAAAACCGCAAATCAATCGACCAATTTTTCCGTTTTTTATAATCATTTGAATTTAAAACCCTCTGAACACAGTTAAGTTTGTGCTACTTAACTGCTTCCAACTATTCAGATTTTGAGCTCAAAATTTAAGTTTAAGTCTAAGCTTACGAAACCTTTAATGAGATGCAAAAAATAACGGTAAAAAATAGTTGTTCGTTACTTTAAAGTCTAAAGCGCCCTCTATCGTCATTTTTTGAAATTTATCTTTATAATTTATTTTCAAGACAATACTGACATAAAGAATAATTTTAGTGAAAACCGCAAACGAATCGACCAATTTGTCTGTTTTTCATAATCATTTGAATTTTTGGACCCTAAACTTTAATGGCGCCTATCTCCTTCGGAAGACTTTGGGACCCTTGGTTTCCTATTTAAATATTGTTTGTCTTGATGTGTACTATCACCCCTTATAGTTTGGACCATGAATTTAGAAACACCCTGTATATCTAAACTTCTGCTTTAGTATGTTGTAACAAAATAAGTGTATTGCAAAATACTTTCATAAATTGTGATCAGAGATAACTTATATGATATTTGTATGTTAAAGTATTTGTAAAGTTTTAAAAAAAGCAGCAATTATTGATTCTTTTTCTCCTGTTGTACAATTTACAACGCGCGCCCGTTCATGTGATGAAAATTTGCACGCCCGGCGAAAGGTTAATAAAAAATCCAACAATTTAACAGCAATTTCTTATCAAATTTAAACATTTTTCATTATAGCAGTTGCCAACAATCAAAAATCCATAAAAAAAATTCTTACTACAACAATTACTTTTTCATTGCATGATTTTCACGCGAAAAACAAAATGAAATAAGTAGTTTGACGAATTTTTTTAAAAATGAATATTACGTTATACTTAGTATATTGCAAGACTTCAGCGTGAAAAATGAAAATGAAATAAATAGTTTGACGAATATAGAAACAAGTTGGAAATTGCACGTGAACGTAGCAAATGAGGTGCGTTCGTACGATAACGAAGTTTTAAAAATATTCCAATCTTGCTGATATAGTAGAGCGTACTCCGGATACAGTATAGTAGTCGAAATCTTTACGTTTCTGTAAATATGCAGGAAGTAATTTTTATTACACCTCAGCAACGTATATCTTATTCATAAAATGTGAAATAGTTGAATATAATTAAAACACGTACCAAACCATGTTTCCCCGTATAGCATTATATAGTGGAATACTTTTGTGTGGCCCTGTAATTTAATAATAAAAATTATTTGCATCACAGATTGTACAGAATGCATATTTTAGTATATATTTCATAGATTCATGCCAATTCTATTATGTTCGAATGAATGTAACATCATTAAAATGCATTTGAAACTTTTTCCCCATTGACCGTAATGTAACGGAATCATTTGATTGTCCCTGTAATTGATCTATGCATCCGATTTTCATAACATTTGAAATGACTCGACAAAATTATGTTATAATTATGTATTTTAAATTTCAAACGATTCGGTTGGGTAGTTTTTGCGTTGTTATATGCGGACAGACGGACGGACAGACGGACGGACTGAGCGACAACAATAGGTGCTACGTATTTACATAATTACGAACGCACCTAAAAAGTGAATATTACGTCATATTGGAAATATAATGGACGTCAGCAAGTGAATATATAATGTCATATGAGTTTGAAAATTACATTAAAAAAAAGATAAAAACGCGATTATGGAAATATTGATATATTTTAACTTTTGAAATTCGCTGAATTTGGTTTCACCTTCTTAAAATCTATTCCATATAGTAACGTGTGTGTACAATTTCCACAAAGATTTAGGTTCCTAGAGCTCATTGTTTGAAAATGACTTTGAAAATTTTTTGAAATCGATTTTTCAAAAACAAGTATTCTTAAAATTCTATGCAACATCGGGTACTTTAGCTAGTTAACAGGTAAAAGATGCTATGAAATGCGGTTCTGAACTGAAGCAATGTAGTTGAGGAACATTTAAATCTGTTTTACTACGGTTTTAGTTAACAAAACATGTATGTGTGAATATATAAAAAGAAATAAGATTTTTAACTATCTGAGATATTGAAATTATTCATTGAAAACAATTCAAAATTTTAAGAGGTAAATTTATTTTCTTTTGGAGAATACGGGATTTTCTATGAAAAATTGTTAAATTTTCATAAGCTTTAGAGTTAATTTTTATGCAATTATATATCATTTCTTGGCATATGTATGCCAGGATAATGACAATTTCATTCTAACATATTTTATACATAATTTTTTTTTATTTTTAGATCTAACATTTTAATTTTGTTTAAAGGAGCATGCATGTTTCCTGTATAGTAGCTCAAATTCAATGCGGTGTTCAGTTTTATTTGTTAATTTATGGAAGCCACGAAAATGACATAATAAAAGTCTCAAATTTACAAAGACTTTAAATGCATTATTTTCGAAGAAATATCTAAAAAGCCTTGATAGTAGCTATGATTTTATTTCTGACTTAAACATATCAAAAATAAGAAGAATTACTCTGCTTCGCCCTATTTATACCTGATATAGAAATTAAATGAGCAGACCAGTAAAATGACATTCACTTTCAGCGACAGTCATATGTTAATTATGGAAAATACTTTGTGAAATACAGAATTTGTTACATTCCATACACAGTGGAACCTTGGATCTAAAAATCATACCAGAGTGGCAAGATTATTGGGATGTGTCTACCAAAGGTAGAAACACTTACAATTGCATACCTATAGTGTCTAGAGGAATGTATTTTCTCTCACCAGCCACTACAGCATTCCTTTTTGGTCATGGGCCTTTCAAAATTTATCTGAAACGTTTTCATCGAGCAGCCAATCGCTTCTGCGAGGTCGGTACCCCTGAGCGTAGCTACTATCACTGCACGCTTACCCAAGCCTGGCATATTAAACGTCCCTCCATCCTTCCCAAAAACTGGCTATCTAATATTTTATCAAGACCCCTTCTTATAGGCAAATTAAACAGGACTTTTAATTTCCAAATGGAACTAACAAATCTCACCTCATAGGCCTGCATGGTGCATCAACGCATTTCGCTACGCACCAACCTACTGTTCCTACGCAACTTATTACAATAACATCACCGACTTTGTTGGTCCGCGACAGAGCAACCGTGTGCCCCGACGGATGGAGCTTGTTTTGTACATAAAATCTTTTTATTTATTTTATTTTATTTTATTTTATTTTATTTTGCTAATTGTTAACGAATTCCCGCGTGTCGGAGAGCACTCCGGGTGGGGTAAATAAGAGTCTACAGCGGAACTCTAAGGTCTGGTGATTCTGCTCCACTTAGGCAATAAATAAACAAATAAATGTAGTGGAATCTGCTAAAGTGACCATCTTGGTAAAGTGGCCACCACGCTAAAGTGACCGCTTTTGAAAAATTTTACTTGTGCTCACATAAAATAATATGATAGTTGTCCGGTAATGTGACCACAAATCTCTAACGTGTCCATCAGTCTAAAGTGACCAGTCAGCCTGTCATCGTCAATGTTATTTGAACCTGTAAAATGTGACCATACATGTGCATGACGAAAATTTTTAAACTAAAAGACTAAAGTGGTCATTTTCTGAAATTTTATTTTGATCTATTAAAAACGTTCAGGAATTTATCTTTTATAGTAACTATTTTTTAGTGTATAAAATAACCACTTTGTTCTTTATTGTAATGATATTTTTCTTTATTGTAATGATATTTGCACTTGTCTAAGGTGACTTTTAAATGAAAAGTTTATTATTGCCAGTTATAAAAATGTTATCATTATGCAATTACAATGAAAATAAAAATGCGTATAAATTGCAGTGTACCTTGTATTTATGTGCTATTTAAATCAATCACGGCAAAATTATAATTGTATTCAAAACTAGTCGTTGGGGGCCACCGTAATACTTACCCATCATGGATATGTATATGAAAATAAAACATGTGAAACTATTTATACAATGCATTGCAATTCATAAACAAAATTTAAATATTGTTAATATACATAGTAATGCTATATTAAAAAACTGCTGATGTACAAATTTCGACAAATTATATAAAACGCCAAACTACTCAAGTAGTACCGAACTGCGTAAAAGAAACATCCTTATAACTCCAAAAATAATAATTCTGTTAACTAACAATTAACTGTGTCGGATTAAGCGTCTCATTTCCAATTAAAATATACTTCTGAATTGAAATTTGAATGAAATACAGGGTCATGAAAAATCGAAGAATGTGGAAAACAAGATTACAAATATCTCGGCAACTAATAATCCGATCGACTTCGTTCTATATGCAAAATGTGTGTTATTTTATTGTTTTTTACGTACATTCCTTAGAACAAAAAAAATTCGAAAATTTTTACATACCTTTCATCAGAACGAATTTTTCGAGAGTCCGAAAAAAATAGTTCCGGATAATCGAGGGTGCTGATATTAAATAGGGTTCGTCCTATTCTTACGTACTAACTACGTACAAAATTTCAAGTCTCTATCTCAATTTGTTCGGGAGATAGAGCGTTTACAGACAGACAGACAGACGGACAGACGGACGGCAAATTTTTTTTCTAAAAATATGTTTTTCGGAATCTCCACTATCTAAAACGTGTAAATCCGTCAAAAAAAAATTTCGATTTTCAAAACGATTGCAAGACTTACCCTATACTACGTATGATGGGTAAGTAATAAAAAACGTGTGTTTTAAGTAAATTATCATCTGTGAAGTATAATTTTAAATTAGTAATTCAGTTATTATACTTGTTAATTAATCAGTTCATTACTTAATATAGTGCACATTTTCTTATTAATATTTTGTTTTATCTTTGAGGTCACAAAAGTTTTAATGCGCCATTTTAAAAGACACTCCATAAAGCAACCATCTCTATATAGTGACCATTTTAGCCGGTGTTCACATTAGAGGTGATCAATTAGACAGGTTCCACTGTATATGTTTTTTATAAAATAAAAATATTAATGAGAAAAAAGAACGAGAAAAAGATATTTGTACAGTACAGTAAAATGCCCTTTATGTTGCATACATCACAGTGTGACATGCCAGCAAAATGACAATATGAAATTTTAAGTCTAATTTTTGCTTTATTTGTGTTATTAGAAATGTAATATCTCTTGAAAACATTTCTAAGAATACTTTTTAGTGGAATGTAAAATAAATAAATAAATTGTATTCCATTTAATAGGAATTTTACTGTGTGGACTGTAATTTTCGTATTTTGTGATATTTTCCCGCATTCGCAATTGTAGATCCGACACATTACCGATCCAAATTGCCTAAACTTTTTCTTCAAAATGCAATGAATTGATATCAGCTCTGTTAACTAATTTAGTTATGAGGATATTTACCTGCTACAGTTTGGCAAGCTGCCTCACTAAAACTCATCTGCATTTGTTCCATTGAATATTTTTTGACTTACTAGAGAAAAATGATTCTGCCTTGAAACTGCCAGCAAACATCAGAACCAACCTTCTTGAATATAAGAATATTTCAGTATTAATTTCTACTAGTTAAATAATTGACTCAATTAAATTAAATTAATTAATTAATATATCAATTAATAATTAAATTAATTATCATGTTGCTACATGAGTAAATACAATAAGTTGTTGCATACACGCTGGTGGAACAAAATCCAGGAGGGCCAAGATTACGAACAGAAGTGCTTGAGGTCGCTAACTTAGGCGTTTTAATTACAAGGAAGGGCATGAACTTGGATTAAGCTAAAGTGAACACATGTGAATAAATGCAATACGTTGTGGAATACACACTGCTAGAAAAAAAAAAAAAATTAGGGAGGAGCAAGAATTACGATTAGAAGCGCCTAATGTCGTGTCGTCAATTTAGACCGTGTTAATTAAAATGAAGAACATAATCTTGGAATAAGCTAAAGGGAATACACATGAATAAATACAATACTTTGTAGGCATACACGCTGGTTGAACAAAATCCGCGGAGGGGAAAGAATTACGAAAAGAAGTGCCTGACGTCGTGTTGAGTTAGACCGTGTTAATTAAAATGAAGGGTATAATCTTGGAATAAGCTAAACTAATGAAGTTTTTATTAAACCCCCCGTGTAAGACAACTTTTAAACAGTTCAGTTAAAAAGAAGCAATACAGAAAAATAACAAATAATTCCAAATTCAAAAATAAATTCTACCAGCTTTTTCAGAACTTTTGTTCTGATGTATGACGACGAAAAATTGAAACAGTTTTTACTTTTATTGTCAGGGAGAGCTCTACTCTCCGTAGTTCCTCCGTTTAAGACAATTTTAAAACACATGATCACAGAATGAAAACAGTAGTATAAATATTAGGTTTGATAAGGGTTCAGGGAGAGTGCGAAAAAATAAACCACCAGTTCTTTTTTTTTCTGTTAGAGTTTGATTATTTTAGATTACTTCGAAAGAAAAAAAATTTACTTTAAAAAATAACAATATATAGAGGAAAAAATTATAAAATTTTAAAATACAGGGAGGGTCAATGGCTCTACCCATTGACCCCCTCCCTTTTGTTGCAGACGCAGGATGCATTGTGACTGAGAATGCGGAGTTCATTTCAAGCGAGAAGAGAGATTAGAACATAAACAAAAAGCTAATCGTCGGAACGATGGAAAATATCCAGCTCTTTTTTGACGCTTAGCTGTGAACGCAACATCGAGATGTATGACGACGAGTTGTAGCGAGAAAAGAGGATGAAAATAGAAAGGGACGCCCTGCAAAAAGCTTGGATACATCTCTTTACCTATCTTCATAACGTTGACATCTGTGGCGACTGTGCGAAAGGGGATTCGAGCTGTTGATATAATCACTGCAGTGAGTGACTTACTCACCTGAACTGGATCGTGGCCCTTTATGCACATTACAGGATACCTGTGCGTCACTTCTCCTTGTTTACATGAAGGATTAAAAAGTCAACACCGAAATGGTGAGTAAGCCTGTTGAAATATATATGTATATGATTTATATATGTTGAAGAAGCAGGAAGCGATTTGACGAATAGGGTAGATGTGCCAGTAATGGGCCACCTTCCAGTAATGGGCCACCTCGCACTTTTTGGTTTATAAAAAAATAATAAATAATTGTTAAGCTTTTATTATTTTTTTCTGAACTCTACCTTGCATGCTTTATAAGCTGGATTAATTTTTTACACTTATCGTCAAAACAATTAGGAAGCAGAAAATAAAGTTTCACAGTTTTTCTGTTTTTCACTGAAAATCTTAATGAACATGCTAAGAGCAGACTTTACTTACTTAGTTTTATATCTTTTTTATTTTTCCGTAAAAATTGAATGTTTTTGTTTGGTTAGCAATATAAAACATTGAATTTAATATACCAATGGCCATTTACAAAATTTTATTTATTTTTAAGACTTTAGGAGGGGTGGTCCATTACTGGATTGCTTATTTCGTGATTTGCCAGTAATGGGCCACCCAAGTGACCAATACTAAAAGTGTAATTTCAGTAGTGATAAAATATTTTGATTTAACTGAAAACTAAATAAACAAATTTAATACTTAAATTTTACTTACTAGAATTTAATAAAGACAATTTCTTTATAAATACAGTCAAGTCTCTCTATAACGAAACTCCATACATCGAATTTCTCTATATAACGAATTTTTAGTAGGAATGTTCCCCTTTTCCCATGATTACATTAAAAACAGTCTCTATATAGCGAAATATCTATCTCCATATAACAAATATTTTCATAAAATGTTCTTTATTTTCTTTATTCAGTTGTAAAAAAATACTTCGAAATCACATGAAATCAAATTTCCATCTCTTATTCCTAATTTGTCGTTCAGTGCTGAGTTTTTTTTTATATTACTCTGCTTGAATTTTCTTGTTCCTTAAGTCCAACAAATTCATCAACCCCCTCCTTTCACACACCTTTCAACATCCTTCTCAAAACAGTGTTAATTGAATAGTTATACATATAAGAACGGGATCAATGGGGGTAATTGAAGAAAAAACAATTTACAATTGCTTCAAAAAGGCCGAATTTTGTATACAAGAGGATAATGTGGATTCTGAGGAAGAAGAAGATCCGACTTACGCAGACATAAAAAGAACAAGTTGGAAATTGCACGTGAACGTAGCAAATGAGGGGCGTTCGTATACGATAACGAAGTTTTAAAAATATTCAGATCTTGCTTTTATAGTAAATAATACTTCGGATACAGTATATTGGTTGAAATTCTGTAAATATACAGGAATAGTAATTCTTATTACACCTCAGCAACGTATATCTTATTCATAAAATGTGAAATAGTTGAATATAATTAAAACACGTACCAAACCATGTTTCCCCGTATAGCATTATATAGTGGAATACTGTTGTGTAGCCCTGTAATTTAATAATAAAAATTCTTTGCGTCACAGATTGTACAGAATGCATATTTTAGTATATATTTCATAGATTCATGCCAATTCTATTATGTTTGAATGAGTGTAACATCATTAAAATGCATTTGAAACTTCTTCCCCATTGACCGTAATGTAACGGAATCCTTTTGATTGTTCCTGTAATTGATATATGCATCCGATTTTCATAACATTTGAAATGACTCGACAAAATTACGCAATAATTATATGTTTTAAATTTCAAACGATTAAAATGCATTTAAAACTTTTTTCTCTATTGACCGTAATGTAACGGAATCCTTTTGAATGTTCCTGTAATTGATCTATCCATCCGATTTTCATAAAATTTGAAATGACTCGACAAAATTATGCAATAATTATGTATTTTAAATTTCAAACGATTCAGTTGGATAGTTTTCCGTTGTTATATGCGGACAGACAGACGGACAGACAAACGGACAGATAGACAGACTGTCAGACAAACGGACAGATAGATGGGCAGACAGACGGACTGAACGACAATTATAGGTGCTACCTATTTACATAATTACGAACGCACCTAAAAATAATTATCTGTTATTTTTTGTAGGGTGGCCCATTACTGGAACATAGGCGGTCCATTACTGGAACATAGGTGGCCCATTACTGGGCATTTGGGTGTTTAGACATATTTCTATTATTTAAAATGAAATTTTTATTTCTATTGGGAAATGTAACTGTGGGATTAGTTAAATATTGGTGAAAGATTAATCTAATATGAAAAAAATTGCAATACAATGATTATAACTATTAATAAAAAATTATTTTTTAGAGAAATTCCTTAAGGTGGCCCATTACTGGCACATCTACCCTACATTCTATTTTCAAGATTCTAATCATCTCGTCTTAAATACCACAGTTTTTGTGGTAGGTTTCTACGACATTTGCAATAAAGGTATAGAATTGATTTTACTATTTGAAAACAGTGGAATTGTAAAAATAGACCCACGAGATCAGCATATTTTATTCTCTTTTAGTAATTCATCTGTGATGCATAACTATTTGATAAATTAATGAAACAAAAGCAGGCGTCTTTATTAAGAATTTTAAAAAAATGCCTAGTTTTAACTGTAAAACTAACACAGTTTTTCGGAAATTCATATTATTTATGTTTAAAAGCAGAAAATTAAAGAAATTTGACAATAA
This sequence comes from Maratus speculifer, assembly GCA_964019185.1. Lineage (NCBI taxonomy): Eukaryota > Metazoa > Arthropoda > Arachnida > Araneae > Salticidae > Maratus > Maratus speculifer. Next base: position 155,087,788 of record OZ025290.1, read on the forward strand.
TCTATTTAAACCTAAAAAATACAGATACAGAAAGCCAAAACCGCACTGCAATCTATATAGGCTCCTAATCCAATTTGATTTAAGCAGTTGACAATCGTCGCAGTGAGTGGCTTCTTTACTTGAGACCTTTAATGCGCTTCACAGGATTTCCAAGGGACACTTCTCATTGTTTAGAAGGAAGATTAAATCAAGTCAACAGCGAAATGGTGAGCAACTAAGTCTTTTAAAAGAAAAACTATATATGTATAACAATATAATCATTTATTTAGGTTGAGTAAAAACTAAGGGAATCGACGAATGCCAGTTATTTTTTTATTCTTAATCCGAGATCATGCGCGAAGAGATGGCATGCCCAAAATACGTACAGTTTTTATATTATCACCAGTATTTCCAAACAATTATCGCCGTCTAATCGTCCTGCATCGAGTCAGGTTACCAGCTTTTACTTGCACCGGACCCAGCCTGAGGGTTCTGCTATATTGTATTTACAGTGACTCGAATTCGAGTTGGATAAGTTAATAGAAAATAAATTAAACTTTTTATTAAAAAAATAATAAATAAACTGACAAATTAGCTCTTTACCAGAGAATATTTTTATAACTAAACTAATCGTTGTTTATTTATACAAACACGTGATTTGATTTTGAAAATGAGCGAGCCAATAATTATTACAGATGAAAATCGAAGTAGTTTCTTGTATTAAACTTAATGAGAGAAAATGTATATTAAGCTTAATTGCAGTTCCATTTACTTTATTATTTCATTCTGTGCTTATTCGTCACTTTTAATTTTAAATACATTGCTTGAAGTTCAAAGCAGTAGTGTTTGAGAAAAACTGAGTAAAAGAAAAATATTTAGTTGCTCTACTATAAATTTTAATGCTTACTTTGCTCAAGTTGCCAGAATTTATTTTCAGGATATTGAACCATAAACTGGGCACATTGTACGACGATAGGGCGTCGTTACATGATTCTTTTTGCACAGGATTTCTATGGATTCTCTGATAATGGATGCATGGATGTTGGGAATATGATTTTCGCATGATCAAAATATATTATGATATTCTGAATGGAATTTAATCGAGGGAGAGCAGTGGATGGACGACAATACTTTATATTTGCTTTATGTTTTTTTTTTTTTTTTTTTTTTTTTTAAGTTTATTATTGGTCATTCCGATGTATTCCCTTAATTTGTTGCTATCAGTTCTAAAGGGAATGGTTTATGCACCAGTTAATTTTTCTTCCAGTGCTGGATCTATTTTCGTACAAATTACTTCTTTTAATTTCTTTGGTGCACAGGCTATGAAGTTTATATTGTGTTTCAGTAGCGCATATCTTAATTTTTCGCTTAGACCAGTGAAATCGTTAAACTTTTTGTATACCATTTCTTCATGGTTTACTTTTAAAATATTTTCATGAAAACTGAATTAATAGGAAAATTTATTAATGAGGATTGTTGAAAATCTGTTTACTTCAGCAATATCTCTGGTAGTATTAAGTTCTTTTTCTAAATATTTATCTGAACATACTAAACATAGAATTCGTCTAAATTTGTAAGCTGCAATTTTACATAAAAATGCTGATGTGCTGTTATAGGGGATCGTATTATTTGATCTGATCGGTTTCCTGTAAACATCCACAGAAATTCTGTGCAAAAATAATCGAGTATGTAATGACGCCTTACAATATACCTCGCTTATGGTTCAATATTCGGAAAATAAATCCTGGCAACTTGAGCATAGTGACATATTAAAATTTATGGTACAGCAATTAATTTTTTTTTTTTTTTTTTTTACCAAGTTTTAATTTCAAACACTACAAAATGAAAATTGACGAATGAGTACAAAGTGAAATAATAAAGTAAATGGAACTGCAACTAGGCTTAATAGTTATTTTCTCTCATTAAGTTTAACTACTTCTACTTTCAACTGGAATAATTATTGGCTGCTCATTTCCTAAACGAAATCACGTATTTGTGTAAATAAACAACGGTTAATTATGAAAATCTTCTTTGATGAAGAGCCTGGATAAGGCTTGAAAGCACTAAAATATTTTAAATAAAATGTATATGTTTAACTGTTAACATCTCTTTGACTATTTTAATAGCCTTTTAAATAAAACAGTGTACGTTTTACAGTTCATATTATATACTTTACTAGGTGATCCGACCGACGCACAGTGGGGCAAAACGCCTTTAAATCTGGCAAAAAATCGAAAAAAAAAATGAAATTTTATTTCGAACTACTGGCATACGTCACTTTAATAGAGCAGATGTCAGTACACGTCTGCCTATTATTAAAAATTGTGCAAAGTTATTTTGATCGTCACTAAAGAAAGAAATTAAACTGCATATTGTACTTTCATAATAAATGAAAAAAAAATCAATAATTTTGTTTCAACATTAGTTTGTTATTTTCGCTGTAAGAATTAAAAAATAATTTTTTTTGACTATGGAACCTTTAACTACAATTATGTAACAATAATTCATTAACTTTCAATTTGTTTTAATACGATTTTTATAGATATAAATACACTTAGAATATACATTTGTGGAATTTATAAAAAAAAATTAACAATGTCTACAAACATTGGAGGTTTTAGTTATGAATTAAGGCGAATTAAGTGATAACTGTAATTTTTTTTCTACTAAGTTTCAGTTAATATGTCAGAAAATCTTGCTACTTTTTTAATTGTATGGTCATTTTTATAGTTAATTCATCCTTAATTTTTTTTAGTGTACAAGTGTGCCAAACATGAATATATATTGTTTATTTGTTAAGGACGAATTTAAATACATTATTTATTACAAAATAATGTATTTAAATGAAACTGAATATCATAAAACGTTTTAACAAACAAACAAAAAAAACTTTTGAAAAGTAATATAATTTTTTGGTATAAAATCTTCATAATTGGAGAAACTACGAACAAGTATTTCAAATGAAAATAAAATTAAATATTTTAAATTTGAATATAAATTCCGATGGGAAAAGCCTGGCAAGACTAGGGAAATGCTTCATAATTAATAAAGAGTGGCTTGGCAAATCGCTTTCATTTCCTAGACTTGAAAAGCAAACAGAAGCATCAATTAAAAGCAAACGTGTCCGTCTTCATATTCTGTCTGAATTTGTTTTTGGACGATCAAAAATATCAAGAGCAAAACGGTTACTCGATTCTAATTCTACATCTTCATTAGTGTACGTGACATGTATTAGTTTAAGATCTAAAAGGCAGGAAAAGAAAAAAGTGTGTTTTAGCACTAAGACAGCAGAAACAGTTTTGCTTCTGCTGTCTTTATAGTAATGCGTGCATTTTGCCTGAGAAAGGTTGATTCATTCCTTCAAAACGAGTCGCTAATATTCACTTTAAAGTTTGCTTAAGAATTATTAAAATTACTGTTTTTAAATTGTTGTTTTTAACTTGTTTTTCTGAAAAATATATTGAAAAAGGTTCGTAAATTAATTACTCTACAGCTTATGTAAAAGTTTAAAGTTTTACTACTTTTAGTCTACAAAAGAATCCATGATGTGTTTTTGGGCCATTCCACTGTCACGTGCGGGACAATCAGACACCATAACTCCACCAAAATTGTGTTATAGGGCTTAAAATTCTTCAGAAACAGGAATAAACACATTTTTGTAAGCTTATATTTGATATAACAATATCTCAGGCAGGGACAGATTTTTCCTAAATGGTTTTATGATTTAGTTATTAATTAATTTGCATGCGTCACGTGCAGGACATCTGAAGTCAACCACTTGTAATTTGCTCTATGATCTCGCTAACATTTCTGCTCTACTAGTTTTGCAATTTCAAAAGAAAAAATATATATTAGAAGCTAAAGGTCTAATGTTCATGAAATAAACATCATTTTTTGAAAAATAAATTTTTAAACTGCTAAAAAAAATATAACGTATAGTGTCACGTGCGGGACACTGTTGTCACGTGTGGGACATTTGCAAATATCATTCAAGTAACCTTTTCAAAAATCAGAAAATAAAGGAATACAAAAAAGAAAATACATATTATATATTTTACAATACAAAAATATTTATTTTAACTTTTTTTTGTACAAAATAAATGTTCAAATTGACATTTTTAAACATAAAATAAAGTAAATGTATAAACAGAAACTCAAAAGTTTTCCATAAATTTGAAACAACCTCTATTTTTAGCTACAGTGGGAGTTGATATTTTCTTTATCACATCTTTAAATGAATATAGAATTTTATCTGGATACTGTGGCCACTTGTAGAATTTACCACTCTTTATCATGACAGACACTTCAATGCTATCATGATTGGTGTTTGTAATAATTTCACCAGGATAATTAATTCCATCATATTTTACAACTACCCATTCACCCATCTTAAAAGAAGCTGCTGTTTCTGAAGAGATGTTTAATATAATTGCTCCTGGAGGATTCATAGCACCATTTTCTCCCTTATCTTTTTCATTCTTCTAGCACTAGTAGACTTAGATCTTTCTATTTCTGCTAAATAAATAACAAACTTTATCAATTATAAATGCTTTTGTCTAAATTTACTTAATTTCATAGAAAAATTGAACTTTAATTCTATTTTAACTTAGAAAAACAGAATATAAATAAGCAGTTTTATTATTTATTTTCTTCAGAATAATAACAAGTTCTTAAACACATGACTCTTCTTATTATGTAGAAAAAAAACCCTATAAATTAAGTAGATCAATTCTTACTAAAAACAATATGTTCTTATAATAAAAATAACCATCAAAGTGTTCAAATTTTATTAAAATAAATTTATAAAAAAAATAGAAATAAAAAATATTAGCATCACATAAAAAATGGAACTATCATAAAAAATGTTTAAAAAAAATCTTAATTTCGTTTTAGTTACATAGAATATGTTCTTAGGACAAAATAATCATTAAACTGTTAAACCTATGCTATAATAAATCTCTATTTAGCATTCAGAAAACAAAAATAATCGTCTTGCTCATAAGGTGTCACGTGCAGGACAATTTTGTTTTTATATTTTTCTCCAAATAAAAATTTGGCCCAAAATTTTAACTAGCATAGGATAAGTGTACTACACTAAACTGCTTTAGAAATGCCAATTAAACAAAATAAATGAGTTCCTTTTTTCTCCTAATTTAAAAAATTCATCTTTTGTGTCACGTGTGGGACACAGAAACAAAGCTTTTTGTGTGTGCTGCAATAATTATTTGAAATTATCCTAGATTTTTAAGTTTAGTGAAATAAAAAGACTGAATATTAGACTTACCTAAAATGTTGATTTCAAAAGTTTCATTGGATTTTCTTTATGAAAAAAACTCACTCAAAATGCATTATAAAACTCAACATACTTGCTTGCACATGCACGCCATCTTTAAACTATTGTGTTGCCAATCCACAAAAGACAAACTTTAAATTCTTACTCAAAACATAAAATTTGGCATGTTTCCATTCAGTAAATACCAAACATATTTATTTACACAAACTTTTTAAAATGACTATCAATTTACCTTTTTTCATGGAATGGCCCTTTTGTAGTTCAAAGTAAATTTTATTTTCTGCCAACTTTGGAGGCTTCCTGCCCCACTGTGCGACGTTGCCTAAGGTCATAAATGTTTTCAAACAAATTGCGAATATTTAAAATCTCCATTCATACTAAAATAGAAAAAAAAATAATACCTGAAAATAAACCTTTGGAAACGGGCCTGCGTTGTCAGTGAAATATTTTCATTTCATATGCAACTCTCCATTCTTCGGCGAAAACAACGTAATGTAAATATTTCTTATTCTTAAATGTTATGAGTTTGCTCAGAAATGAAAATATTCAATGAAGTGTAAGATGCATGTTTCAATTAAAACACTTTAAGTATGAGGGGAAAAAAGAATCACCGTTTTCTGATATGAGTTTTATAATAAAGTGAAAGATTAAGTAAATATTAATGATTTGCGAATCTGTTTATATTCATGTAGTCAAAAACATCTTTTAAAAATCTCACTCCCCCCCCCTTCAAAAACCCCCCAAATGTAATTGGGGGGTTTAATTACATTTGGGGTAAACAGATTACGTAAAGTATGCACTTTATGCAAATACCAGTATATTTCGTTAGCTGAAATACATTCGTGCCTGAATACATTTTTAATTTCGCCAAGTGGGTATGGGGCTAAAAGGGGCAATAACTAAGGGAGTTAAAAGGGACAGGGGAAACCACAGTCAAAAAATGTATAAAAAACTAAAAAATTGTTAAAGAGAAAATCGCGTTCTTTAATTCCTCAATATTATTGGAAGTATTTTCTGTAGGAAAATACTGGTAGCTCCTCTTTTTAGGTGCTTTCGTAATTATGTAAATACGTAGCACCTATTGTTGTCGCTCAGTCCGTCCTTCTGTCTGTCTGTCCGTTTGTCTGTCTGTCTGTCCGTCTGTCTGTCTGTCTGTCCGTCCGCATATAACAGCGCAAAAACTACCCAACCGAATCGTTTGAAATTTAAAATACATAATTATTACATAATTTTGTCGAGTCATTTCAAATTTTATGAAAATCGGATGCATAGATCAATTACAGGGGCAATCAAAAGTATTCCGTTACATTACGGTCAATGGGGAAAAAAGTTTCAAATGCATTTTAATCGTTTGAAATTTAAAATACATAGTTATTACATAATTTTGTCGAGTTATTTCAAATTTTTTGATAATCGGGTGCATAGATCAATTACAGGGGCAATCAAAAGTATTCAATTACATTATAGTCAATGGGGAAAAAGTTTCAAATGTATTTTATACGTTTGAAATTTAAAATACATAGTTATTACATAATTTTGTCGAGTTACTTCAAATTTTATGAAAATCGGATGCATAGATCAATTACAGGGACAATCAAAAGTATTCCGTTACATTACGGTCAATGGGGGAAAATGTTTCAAATGCATTTTAATCGTTTGAAATTTAAAATACATAGTTATTACATAATTTTGTCGAGTTATTTCAAAATTTTTGATAATCGGGTGCATAGATCAATTACAGGGGCAATCAAAAGTATTCAATTACATTATAGTCAATGGGGAAAAAGTTTCAAATGTATTTTATACGTTTGAAATTTAAAATACATAGTTATTAAATAATTTTGTCGAGTTATTTCAAATTTTATGAAAATCGGATGCATAGATCAATTACAGGGACAATCAAAAGTATTCCGTTACATTACGGTCAATGGGGGAAAATGTTTCAAATGCATTTTAATGGTGTTGCACTCATTCGAACTTAATAAAATTTATATGCAACTATAAAGTACATATTATAATATACATTTTACATAATCTGTGATGCAAAGAACATTTGTTATTGATTTACAAGGCCACACAAAAGTATTCCATTACATAATGGTATAGAGAGAACATTGCTTGATGAGCGTTTTAGTTGTAATTCACTATTTACAATTTTATGAGATTGATATATAAGAGTAATATTTTTAAGACTTCGTTATCGTACGAACGCACCTCGTTTGCTACGCTTCACGTGCAATTTCCAACTTGTTTTTACTGTGTTTTTCATTGACCACTTCCCACCCTATTAATACATTTTAAAGGAGTTGCTGATAACCCACGTTTGAGAGAAACCTGGACAGAACTGCGCATGGGCGAAAAGAGCGAGTCCAATGCGAAAATGGGAGAGTTCGTACCATCTCGAGGATGCGTTTATTTATTAAACATCCTAGATATGTCGAATTTTTTTGGCGAATACCTTTTTGTTTCTTTAATTCAATTATCTGTTTCTAAACATTACATTGTAATTCAGTTGCACTAAAATAAGTTAAAAAAAGACAAATATAATAAAAAAGATGATTTAAAGATATGGTTATAACTTTTTCCCTCACAATATAGCGTAACTTAATCTTTTTAAAATTAACGCCTGAATGGTGTGATTTTAAAACTTGCCAGATTAGCAACTTTTTAAAATTATTTCGCTACATTATTGTGTACATTATTTATTTATATTACTTGCATACATTGGATATGAAAATGAGAAATGACGCAGATATCATATACGCGCAAGGTTTGGTAAAAAAAATTTCTAACGTCAATTTGGCGAAAACCTCATTTTCGAATGCTGGTTAAATATACATTTTTAAATTATTTTCTATTATTAAAAAAATAACAATAAATAAAACAATTTTTAAATATAATAAATTTTAAAAACAAATAACAATAGAGCAAAAAACATCATATCATATATATTATAAAGCAGAAGTTATGAAACTTCCAAACGGGTGTTTTCAAAAACTACCCGATGGATTTTTTTGCCGATTGTATCATTCGATAGGAAATATTTTCCCGGAGGTTTATAATTCAAATTTACAGGGATAACTCTGATTTTTCGTACTAAATTTCGTATTTTTCGGTTATTTTTGACAAAAGGGTTGCCAGTAGCTGTTTTTGGCGAAAATTATAATTGTTAAAAGAATTAAAATGGCCATATTTCTTAGAAACATTACAAATATCTTGCAAATAAAATCAGAACATAACTATTGATAATAATAATAATAAAGAAAAACCATTTAATGAGGCATGATATTATTAAAAAAAATGTTTATCTTAAAAATAAAAGAAATATTTGTAACGCTTAAAAAATAACTTAACGTGAAATATTACATTTGATGCAACATTTGGCGACTTATCCTTGCGTTAGAATAAAAAAAATAATTTGAAATTTTGATTAAATAAATTTTAAACGATATTTATTATCCTTTTTATTATTTTCTTTCTCTTTTTTATCAAATTTCGATAGTATATAACTTATTCCAGAAAAGACAGATCTAATTATAAAAGTAATTGTGAGTTATATATTTGTTTCTTTGAGATTTTTTTTTTTTTTTTTTAGTTTTGCCGGCAAAGAATTAACCCAAAAATGCATATGTCTAACATTAGGTTGCAATAATGTTGTTTTTTCCAAAAGAAGATAATTTTTGGAGTATATTTTAGTATTCAATTGTAAATTCAATAAGCATAAGTTAATATTTTAAAAATTGTAATCAAATATTTAAATTTTAGCTTTAGTGTGAAATTCTGCCACACATATATATATTGTAAAAAATGTCATTCTTTTTCAAAAGTTTTTCACCGCAATTTTGAAGATTGTAATCAACAAACATACTTTTTTGCGCCATTTTGCCAAATTCTCTTTCAGGGAATATTAGTTTTAAAATTTACAAACTGAACAAGAAAATCCATGCAATTTAAATAAAATTTATGCAATTTCGCGTTATTACTATCGATAAATTCAACATTTTGAAATAAAAATTGCCTGCTGAAAAAAAAAATGGCACAGATATCATACATGCACCACATTGGCGTGATTGCAACAAAACGTCGATTTTATGCTCATATGGTAGCTCGGCTATTGTATATTTATTAATAAACTATTTACTCTTATTTATTTTTTTAAATGACGTAAATTGTTTTATTTTATAATTATTAACAAAACATTATTTATTTATTTTTATTTCCTTTTTAAAATAATAGAAAACAATTAAAAAATATATATGTAACTGATATTTTAAAACGAAGTTTTCGTCAAATTGGCGTAAAAAAGGAAAAAAAAATGCACAAATGTGGTGCACATAAGGCATTTGTGCCAAAATATTTTACAAGTTTGTTTTAATTAGCCATTTCTTCTTCAATTTTCTTAATATTTTTCCTGTGTTAGATAATATTTAAAATGATGTTGGATTAATCTTCAATAATTGAGCACTGCCAAATAGCATATTTACTATATTATTGAAAGTTTTATCTGCACAGATATTATATATCACCGAGGTAACTAATAGACTTTAAATTGGCATTATTTTGTCTCAGATATATTAACCCGACTATTAATATTTATTTATAAATAAAATGTTTATTTACTTTATAAATTGTATAAATTGTTTTGTTATATACTTATTAATTAAACTTTTTTCATAATTTTTTATTACTATTTAAATAATAGAAAATAATTTAAATATACACATGTAAGTGGTATTCGAAAACAATGTTTCCGCCAAATTAGCATAAAAAATTATCGCGCCAAACTCGGCGCATATGACATCCAAGGCTACCTTACTACTTGATTTTCCCATCGACCAAAAAACTGCCGCCAAAATAAAAGATTAAATGTCAATAATGGATGATCGTAAATGCCACATTCATTTGAAATTAAACATGTTACATGCGTTTGTTACGTCATTAACTACTTTTTAATTCGACGTTTTATTTGTATTTCTATTAATATTTTAGTAATTTATTGATTCTTTGGTTATTTAAAATAAAAGTTATATTCTTTTTAATAATATGGTGAATCGTTTTGCAGTATGTATAATTTGGCGAAATTGATCTATGGAATAATAAAGTAGTACCTAATTATTTATTAAAATTCTATCTGGATATTTAAGTTGACAGAACTGGCGTACTTTTCAAGTCTCCGTAGAGGCATTCGCCAAGCTGTCGTTAATTCTGTGTTTTAGCCTTATTATGCATTTATCATCTGTAGTTATTTTACTATCCCTAAAAAGCAATATTTGCAATGTGCAGGAAAAATATTCGGAATATCAATGATATAGAATTTAAAAAATATATATATTTGCAATTAATTTATCAATCATTCAGGTTAAAAAAAAAAAAAAAAAAAAAAAAAAAAAACAGACTTTATATTTGATTACCCTGTAGAAAAAAGAAACTATCGCCAAGATATAAGATGAAATGCCAATAATAGATTATTGTAAACTTCACTTTCATTTGACAACAAACACGAAATAAGTCTGATACATTTGTAACAAATCGTTATAAGCAATACTAATGTTTGACGCCAAAAATCATAATGGAATTGATTACAAGCTGAAGGTTTATTTTTCTACAAAATTTAGCATCAAGATTATTCCCGATTTAACCCTTTCTGGCGCAGTGTTACCACTCCGGCAACACTTAATTTTATTTCTAAACTTACAAACGGCACCAATAATATTTTAGTAAAATTTTACTTTTACAATGACAACTTAAATCAAGGGATTCTTAATTTCTAAAAAAGTCTTTTGTAAATTCCGGTGTTAGTCAACAATTTCTCATTTTACGAACAGAATTTATCTGCGCCGGAAAGGGTTAACAGCTACATGTTTGCAACTGCAGGTCTGCCACAGGCGACTATTTTTTAACTCTAACTGGCACCACTTTCTTTAAACAGAAGTCCTTAACATACACTTAGACAACATTTGCAAGAAAAATTTATTTTGAAATTTATATTAGAAAAATAGTAGCCTGTGGCAGCCCTGCAACTGGTTTAAAAAAATGAAGAGGCAGTGAAACTGATGTAATTTTAATTTTACCCAAATAATTCAGCTTTAAAACACACCTTTTATGCTTCATTGTTCTAATAAATATATAAGTTAAACACTCTTTTTTACATTTTTGTTGCTGTGTACTTTGCTGGAACATACCAAAGTAGACAGAAAACTGTAGTAGAGTTGCCAGAAGAGGACGGTTATTAAAAAATGTAATGCAACATGTAATGAGATTGTATTTAGGCTACCAGATCTGCACATTGTGCAAGTTCAGATTCGGGAGTTTAAGAACTAACAAATGATAATGTGCTATTTGAAAATTAATAGAGTTTGATAATCATTGCGATGCTTTCTAACAAAATAATGTGATATGTAGAGAACATTTTGATTCCTGCTGTCACAACGGTCTCATTTTCATATCAAACTTTACCCAAATTTTGTACAAGGCATACAATAGTGCAATATCGCAATGACATTGGCACTGGCATCGTAAAAAAGAAATTTTAAATCATCATTTTGTTTGAGTCAAGATTTGTTTGGGAAAATGGACCAGCGCAGCGGGCATAGCCTGCTAGTTTTATATAATTTAAAAAAAATTAAGGTAAATAAACAATTTATCAAAAAATAAACAATATCAGGGTTGCCATATTAGGCAAAATAACGCCATTCTGACGCCAAGTAAATCCCAGTGAGTATATGACACACAAGTGGCCTGAATATTTAGGTTGTTAGAATTGGCGAATTTCTTGCATAGCCGCCAAGTCAGATGCCAAGCAGTCGTTAAAACTGCATTTTAGCCATAAATATATATATATATAAAAAACAGACATGTTTTTATTAAAATTCACAAAAATGTAGGAGAAAATATATATTTTGAAAAGGTTATTCCGAGAACTAATAATAGGTCCACAATCTATTTATTTTAAAATAAAATTTCACCCAGAACAAAAATTAGAAAACAATATTTAATATAATTTCTCGGCCTCATAGGCTATTACCCCCAAAGTGAATGGAATCGGCTTGGCATTCTGCCAAGTGAAGACCTTACAAAGCTGGTATATCAGTACCTAAATCCATAACTGGTGGTGAGATACTTGTTTTTGTTTTATCATATGTTGCAATATATTTTATTTTTATTCGTATGTTGTTATCTTTTATTTTGGAATAATATAATCGCAAATAGAAAGACAAAATGTTCATAAAAGCGTTTTATTTATGTGTGTCTTTTTCAACTTCGCAAGGTGTCCCTTTCCCTACAGTAGAGTTTAAAAGGACGTTTTCCCCAATTTTTATAAATGGGTGCAGATTTTTAAATTGCTGGACTTGGGGATAAGAGGTTTTACTAGTATCAAAGCCAAGGTTTTGACGAGAATTAGGCATAAATATGAGAACGATACTTTTTAATTTCATTATTTTATAAGCTTACTAGCTGGTTCACCCGGCGTTCCATGGAATCATAGATGTTTTCAAACAAATTGCGAATATTTAAAATCTCCATTCATATTAAAATAGAAAAAAAATTAAATTTTATCTGAAGAATATTTTAAATTTTATTTTCGTGAACATAGGTATGTACATCTGTTACGAAAACCATGTTTTGGAAGGATAAAGAAATATAGTCGTTAATGTTAGCTGTTTTGAAAAACAAAAATAATGCTATAATTGAACTATTTTAAAATTCCTTTCTTCAATGAGACCTACTCCATACAAATATCTTCTGAGCACGCGCACGACGTATGCGCTGTACATTTGAACAAACCCTAAGAAAACATAAAAGGAGTAATTACCTAATTTATTACTCTTTTGGGATGGTGCCATGGATGGATTTTGAAGATCCAATTTAAATCAATCAGGGAAAACAAAATCATCAAAACAGAAAAAATTCACAAATGCTCGTGCAATTTAATGCTATCATTCAGCCATGAAATGCAATCGTTAAATCCCATGTTTACCGCCTTCTCTCATTGGCCGGTTGCTTCGTTGTCGCGGACTGGTGGCGACCTGCAAATAACCTCTAACCTGACTGCTTCGTTGCCTTGGATTGGTGGAAAGCTGCAAATATCCTCTTATCCAGTGAGTTTTTATGTTTAAAAAAAATCTAAATTGAAATTTAAAAATCCAGCTGCGAAGGGCACTTTCCGGTGTTAGCATCCACTCATGATAAAAAGTTCAGAGACCGAGGTGTTATAATATCGGCGTTATCCGTGATCAGGCAGCAGACATCTCTAATTTTATATTTTTAGATAAAGTCAAAATGCCCTTTTCATCCCCACTCTTCTCTATTAAGAATACCTTAATGAAGTCAATTTAATTAAAACAAAAAAAGTCATAGCTGCTTCTCTAACAAACTTCTGTTCAAACGAAATATAAATAGAGGTAAATACAAGCACCTACCTACATTTTAGGCGGCTCTTCAAAACAGGAATATTTATTTGCATTTTGCTAACATTTGGACATCTTCATGCCGAATTTCCGGAGCGACAGTACATTTCAAGCATGAATATTCCGAGCTAGCTTTTATTTTGCAAATGTAGATGCAGCAAAATCATTAAATTTATTGGAGGAATTCGTAGAAATCACAACTAACGTAATGGTTATCAAGAGTTCTGGCTACAAATATCAGTACTTACAAGATCTCTACTCTGAATTGTAAGAAAGAGTACAGAATTTTTTTTATTTTCAGAAATTTTTCCTTTATCATATTTGGCTCAGCCGGAAGTCTCCGTATACTTACTATACGGACGGTTCCAAGCTGGTGGATGAGAGGGTGGGCTGTGCCTACCACCTCGCCACTAGGGATGGTGTTGTTGCGGAGGGAAGGTTCCGTCTCTCTGATGGGTCGACTGTCTTCGCGGCCGAGGTCCATGCGATCAAGGAAGGGATTGCGGACGCCCTTCGGAGGGGTCTCAGTGAACTCGATATCTACTCTGATTCGAGATCGGCGCTTCAAGCTCTTTACGCTTTGGTGCCTCGGCACAAAGCAGTAGCTGAGATCAGGAACTTGGTTGAAAATACAGGAGTCAGGGTCCATATGCACTGGATTAAGGCTCATGTCGGGTACGCCTTTAACGAGCTGGCCGATTCCCTTGCGAAGGAAGCTGCGTGTCGACCGTCGGTCGACATACTTGTTCCTCTCTCAGGACGTCAAGTCAAGAGGAAGCTCCTTGGCGAGGTTCTTTTGGATTGGCAGCAACGGTGGGACCGATCTGAGGACGGCCGGTCGACGTATGCGATCTTTTCGAAGGTCTCCACTCGGAGAATACAGGGTGATTTCTTCCTCAACCAAGTCCTAACGGGACATGGTGCCTTTGGCGACCATCAAGCCCGCTTCTTTAAAGGCAACCCTGCGTGCTTTTGCGGGAACGGGGTGAGTACGATTAGACATTGCGTCTATGAGTGCCCCCTGTGGAAGTCCATCAGGGAAAAGTGCTTCCCGTTTAACTTCCACACTCGAACGCTGACCGATCTTGTCCTTGACAATTACAGCAGGAAAGGTATTGTCGACATCGTTGGCGACCTTTTGACAAGAACATTGGATCGGGTTGGTCGTCGGGCCAATTGAGCTTTCGACTGTCTCGACCGAAGTCTTCGAACGCATGATGATTTGCCAGATCATTCGAACGCAACACTCGTTCAAGAGGAGTCCGAGGCCTCTCGTAGGCGCGATTCGGACGAAGCGACTATACAAGGTTTTCCGGGTTTTCCTTGTACGTAACGAGAATTCGAGTCGCTTTCCTGTAAGTCCTCCCGGAAGGCTGGGCCTCTGGATCAGCGGTTGTTCAGGCAGCTTGTGCTACGGTGCCTGCATGGTTGCTCCAATCGGCGTGTTGGGCGCGGGCGGTGCCGTGTCTGTGGCAGCGGATGGTGAGCGGCCGAGGCCGCGACGCTGAGTCCATGTTCCGTGGACCGGGTGTCCTCGCTTGTCTTCCTGGCCGGCAGCGGGCGATGTCGTGAGGCCGGACGTCACTTGGTTCATTACCCCCTACAACAGTAAGCCTCCGCACGGAAGCAGTGACATCGTTGAAGTAGACCGATGTTCAAATCGGCGCGGATTTCGCAAGTGATATTCAAACTTATAGTATAGATGAAAATTTCAATACTTTGCTCGCTTTTTTCTCGGTAGATAAATTTTTCTTATAATTAAAGCAAAGAAAAAAATTACAAAATTAAGGTTTAAGATTATTGTGAAGCGATTACAGATTGCTCTTTAGTTGATAACTAATTAATAGTAGCATTTTTATGTTTTAATGTATGTAATATATATATATATATACAGGGTGATTCCAAATTTTTTGTACAATAAAAGAGGGGTGATAGTACACATCAAGACAAACAATGTTAAATAGGAGACCAAGGGTCCAAAACGTTTTCCTAAGGAGATAGCCGCCATTAAAGTTTAGGGACCAAAATTTCAAATAAACATAAAAAACGGAAAAATCGATCGATTGATTTGCGGTTTTCACTAAAAGTATTCTTTATGTGGGCATTTTCTTGATATTAAATTATAAAGATAAATTTCAAAAAATGCCGATAGAGGGCGCTTTAGACTTTGGAGTAACGAACAACTATTTTTTGCCGGTATGTTTTGCATCTCATTAAATGTTTTCGTAAGTTTACACTCAAACTTAAATTTTGAGCTCAAAATCTGAATAGTAGGGAGTAGTTAAGTAGCACAAACTGAACTGTGTTCAAGGGGGAGGGGGAGGTTCAAATTTAAAGTAATTATAGAAAATGGAAAAATTGGTCGATTCGTTTGAGGTTTAAAATAAAACTATTCTTTAAGTCAGTATCTTCTTGAAAATAATTTTTAAAGATAAATCTCAAAAAATTCCGTCAGAGGGCGCCTTAAACTTCAGAGTAACCAACAATTCATTTTAACCATTATTTTTTGGTTCTAATTAAATGCTTGCAAAAGCATTTTAAATGTTCTCGAAAGCTTAGATTTAAACTTAAATTTTGAGCTCAAATCCTGAATCGTTGTGAGGAGTTAAGAAGCGCAAACTGAAGTGTGTTCAGGAGTTGAAATTTAACCCTCTTTCCTCCTCAAACACAATTCAATTTTTCGCTACTTAAACACTCCCAACGATTCAGAATTTCAGCCCAAAATTTAAGTCTATGCATTTGAAAGCATTTAATGAGATTAAAAAATAACAGTTAAAAATAGTTGTACGCTACTCCAAAGTCTAAGGCGCCCTCTATCGGCATTTTGTGAAATTTATATTTAAAAATTATTTTCAAGAAAACACTGATTGATCAAGAAAACTGCTGATTTAAAAATTAGTTTTAGCAAAAACCGCAAACCAATCGACCAATTTTTTCCGTTTTTTACAATTATTTGAAATTTGAACCCTCTGAACACAGCTAAGTTTGTCTACTTAACCACTCCCAGCTATTCAGATTTTGAGTTCAAAATTTAAGTTCAAGTCTAAGCTTACGAAAGCATTTAATAAGATGAAAAAAATAACGCCAAAAAAGAGTGTTTCGTTACGCCAAAGTCTAAAGCGCCCTCTATCGGCATTTTTTGAAATTTATCTTTATAATTTATTTTCACGAAAATACCTAAATAAAGAATAGTTTTAGTGAAAACCGCAAATCAATCGACGAATTTTTCCGTTTTTTATAATCATTTGCAATTTGAACCCTCTGAACAGAGCTCAGTTTGTGTTACTTAACCACTCCCAACTACAGATTTTGAGCTCAAAATTTAAGTTTGAGTCTAAGCTTAGGAAAACATTTAATGAGGTGCAAAAAATACCGGCAAAAAATAGCTGTTCGTTACTCCAAAGTCTAAAGCGCCCTCTATCGGCATTTTTTGAAATTTATCTTTATAATTTAATTTCAAGAAAATGCCGACATAAAGAATAATTTTAGTGAAAACCGCAAATCAATCGACCGATTTTTCCGTTTTTTATGTTTTTTTGAAATTTTGGTCCCTAAAGTTTAATGGCGGCTATTTCCTTAGGAAAACGGTTTGGACCCTTGGTCTCCTATTTAATATTGTTTGTCTTGATGTGTACTATCACCCCTCTTTTATTGTAAAAAAAATTTGGAATCACCCTGTATATATATATATATATATATATATATATATATATATATACATTTTTTTTTCTGGAGCAATGCATACTTATAACGGTATATATACAGCTCATATTCAAAATATTAGAATAATTACTTTTTTTAAGAAATTGAAAATATCGCTTGGTAATTTAATGTCTTTTAATGAAAATATGCAAACGATATTTTTATTAAGAACTTATTGTTGATTAAACTTACTTGTTATCTTAAATTTAATATCATTTTTGAAAAGATTAATTCCAAAAAAAATTATTTTGAAAAGTCAAAATATTAGAATATTTATTCAAGTGGTTCAAAATATTAGAATATTTCACATTAATTCGCCTTTAATTATTACCAATTCTTAACTGGTGGCATCATTGATTAAATTCAGACTATTTTATTTAAAATCAGTATTCTTTTTTGCAGTTTGTTTCTTTTTCGTCTTAAAATGGGCCGTGTGAGTGATATTCCTGAATCTACTAAACTTCGTATGGTTGATTTGTATCGGCACGGTAAAAATCAATGTTTTATAGCGAATTATTTACATTGTTCGCAATCGAGCGTTAGTAAAATACTAACACAATATTCAAAAATTGGAAAATTTCAAAATAATCGCCGAAATGGTAGCCGAAAACCAAAAACATCTGCTAGAAATGACAGGAAACTAAAGCATATAGATAAGAAAAACCGTTTTAAAAGTGTGCAATTCTTGCACCGAAAATGGAAAGAAGAAGGAGTTGAAGTTTCTACATCGACAACATTAAGACGTCTCCATAAATTTAAATTTGAATCTCGTGTACCGAAAACAAAACCTCTCATGACTGCAAGACAAAAGCGTATAAGATTGAATTGGTGTAAATCATGACGTTTATGGAGCAATGAAGATTGGAAAAATATATTATTTAGTGATGAAAGTATGTTTTGTGTTTCATATGGTAATCAAGGTATTCGAGTTTGGAGAATGAAGCAAGAAGCATTTGATAAAGAATGCTTTAAACGTTCCGTAAAATTTGCTGCTAGTGTCATGGTTTGGGGTTGTATGAGTGCAGAAGGACCTGGAAAGTTATGCATCGTCTACGAAAAGGTTAACTCTCTGATATATCAAGAAATTTTAGAATATTACATGATTCCATCATCAGAAGATTTATTTGAAGATGATTTCATCTTTCAACAAGATTTAGCGTCCCCGCATACCTCGGTGTCAACTAAGAATTGGTTCCGCCAACGCAACATTAAGGTACTTCCTTGGCCACCAAATTCACCAGATATTAATCCCATCGAAAACTTATGGTGTATAATGAAAAAAAAAACTTCAAGAAAATCCTCCTTCAAGTAAAACTGAGTTAGTGGCACGTATGAAGTCTATTTGGGCTAATATTGATAGAAATGTTTGTAAACACCTTGTATATAGTATGCAAGATCGATTGTACGCTGTTATGAAAGCTAAAGGGGATGCTACAAAATATTAACTACCATTTACTTCATATTCATAAGGTAATATTGTTGCGTAAAATAAAATATTCTAATATTTTGAACCAATCTAAATTTTATTCTAATATTCTGGTGTGTTTAAGGAAGCTGCATACCTAATTTATTGTGCTGTATTTTATATTTTATAAATGTTAAAATCTTATCTAAACATTCCAGATTTAATTTATAAGAAATTTAATTGCATTTACTTAGTATAAAAAATAAATAAATGACAAATAATTTTTTCTTATTACTTTTTCTCAATTATTCTAATATTTTGAATATGAGCTGTATATTATATATATATATCTAGAATTTATGTTCATTATAAAAAAAAAAAAAAAAATAGAAATGTGAGAAAAAATATATGTCTCTTAGAGAAAATATTGCATCAATTTTCAGTACTTTTAAAATGAGGAATATAAAATTCCCACTAAAACATGTGTATTTACTTTTAAACCAATGTAATTTTTATACTAAGTCTATAGCTTGTAATCATATAATTAGAATTTGTATAAAATATATAATGCGAACTTTTAAAATGTTCAGGATTACTTAAAAGGCGATTAAATAATCAACTACAGGTGTTGGTAGTTAATTTTATTTGAAAAAAATCTTAGTACTTTCGAACCTTAATTTCAGGTTCTTTCTCAAAGAATAATTTTCTTAGGAAAAAAAAAACATCTAGTTGATTATTTAATTGCTTTTAAAGTTATCCTGATCATTTTTAAAGTTCGTATTACATATTTTATATTAAAGCAAGGCGAAAATTGTGTTCCGTGTTATATTTTATATTTATTAGAATTTGTATTTAATAAGTTTTTTATAATAATCTTGTTTCCATCAGAAAATAGACATCATTCTAGCTTTTTTTTTTTTTCTGCAGATTAGAAACGCAAGAAAAAATGTATATAATAGTTTATTAGAGAAAATATCTCACAATATATATGTTTATTGATAAAAAAAAATAGTAATACAAACATTTAAAAAATATGTTTAAAATTTTTCTTCATCTTTGTGATCTCCTTATTGATAAGCACACACATTGTAATATATGTATACCGGGTGATCCAGAAGTTTCGGGAGTTTTGAAAAGTTAATAATTAGGAAACTATGTATAATACAAAGGTCCTGTTTTCAGATATATGCTCAGTAACATGTGGGATTTTTGTTTAGAATGATTTTTTTAAATATATATAGTTACCATTTTTAGCAACAGGTGGCGCTGTTGTATAAGACTGAATGTACCTATACCATGCGTTATATAGATACATGAGTTCATTGCGAAACTTCTTTTCTATGATATTGATGAGATTTCGTTTTAAGGGTGGTTTATGTTCAAACATTTTTGTAAGGTAAATGAAATTGCATTTTAAGGGAAATTTGATACAAAATTTCATGAGCATCTGCAGTGTTAAGACATTGTCTAGACTATGTTTAGACACATCTTTGCATGTCACGTTGTTTTCATATTGTACAATACGTCAAGTTAAAACTGCAAAAGAATCGATGGCCATTGCAAATGTGAAATGCTATGGTAAGCAAGGTTTGAGAAAAAGGCTCATTGGAAGATCATAATAGAAACAAGATATCCCAAATGTCTGTTACAATCGTAAATTAGGTAGGATTCTATGCCAATACTCTGTAGAAATCACCAGTTCATGGTGAGTGCAGTAAACTTGTGATATCACGATGAACTGATATTTCTTCTGGAATTTCTTTCTGCTCTGAGGATACTGTGCACGCTGTTTTGCATCGGCTCACGGCGGTACTTATAAGCCATGAGCGTCATGATTAAACTTTGTAACCCTTGGACACTAATTCGTTCTTTTAAATGAGCTGTATCATACTATAAAAGCAATACTATCAATTTTAGCGCCACCTGCTGTCAAAAAGTGCAACTAACATAATATGTTTTTTTCATCGAAAAAACAAATCCCACAAGTTTCTCAGCATTTCTGTGAAAACCGCATACTTCTATTGTTTATGGTTTTCTAATTATTAGCATTTCAAAAGTCCTGGGACTTCTGGATCACCCGGTACATACACGTACGCAATCAAATCTTGTATCAATTTTCAACACTTTTTAAAATTAGGAATATAAAATTTTTGTTAAAACGTGAGTATTTACTTTTAAACAAATGTATTTTTTTTCACTAAGTCTATAGCTTATAATCATTTAATAAATTTTTTATAATAATCTTGTTCCCATAAGAAAATAGACATCATTCTATCATTTTTTTTTCTGCAGATTAGAAACGTGAGAAAAAATGTATATAATAGTTTATTAGAGAAAATATTTCACAATATATATGTTTATTGATTAAAAAAAAAAAAGTAGTACAAACATTTAAAAAATATGTTTTCAATTTGTCTTCATCTTTGTGATCTCCTTTATGATAAGCATGCACATTGTAATATATGTATACATACATGTACGCAATCAAATGTTGTATCAATTTTCAACACTTTTTAAAATTAGGAATATAAAATTTTTCTTAAAACATGTGTATTTACTAAACCAATGTATTTTTTTTTTTCACTAAGTCTATAGCTTATAATTATTTCATAAGAATTTGTATTTAATAATTTTTTTATAATAATCTTGTTTCCATAAGAAAATAGACATTCTATCATTTGTTTTTTTCTGCAGATTAGAAACGTGAGAAAAAATGTATGTATAGTTTATTAGAGAAAATATTTCAGAATATATATGTTTATTGAGTAGTTTGGGGGTTTAGGAGTAGTTTTCTGTTGTAGGGGGTAATGCTTGGTTCCTCCTCATTGGAGGTCTCGTGACCTCCCTGCGTGGACCGCATGGAGCCACTCGGCTCTGGATCGGGAAACTCGCTGTTTTATCATATTTGGCTGAGCATAGTTTCAGGGAGGTAGCTAATTTACTGTCTAAGAAAAGGAATAGACTGCACATGACTGAGCGTGGCAATTTGCGACTGATTTTAACAAAATCGGAACCCAGTATTAAAAAATTGTTAAAAGTTTACGAACCTCATTCATCTCATTTTATCTTTTACTGATTTTGCGTTTCTTTGTAAGTATTTAAAAAAATTACAACATTTGATTGTCGTTTTAATTAATTTTTACGTTGTGATTCTTAATCACTTCAATGTTTCCCCCGAGATAAGTCGGGGGTAAAAGCACTGTTTCCCCATACCTGCCACGGGTGAAGTGGTTACTATAAAAAAATAAAATTCAGTATAGATAATTGTAATAATATTTCATATTTTTTATAATTAACTTTTACGGAAGAGGAGGGGGGCGTTGGAATATTTTTTCTTGTAAAGGGGGGCGGTGGTCCAGAAAAGGTTGGGAATCTATGTAATATATGGCACAACTGTTAGTAGATGATGACAGCATTTAATGTCACCAATACATTTTTAGGTGCGTTCGTAATTATGTAAATACGTAGCACCTATAGTTGTCGTTCAGTCCGTCCGTCTGTCCGTCTACATATAACAACTCAAAATCTACCCAACCGAATCGTTTGAATTTTAAAATATATAATTATTACATAATTTTGTCAAGTCATTTCAAATTTTATGAAAATCGGATGCATAGATCAATTACAGGGACAATCAAAAGAATTCCGTTACATTACGGTCAATGGGGGAAAATATTTCAAATGCATTTTAATCGTTTGAAATTTTAAATATATAATTATAACATAATTTTGGCGCGTCATTTCAAATTTTATAACAATTGGATGCATTGATCAATTACAGGGACAATCAAAATTATTCCGTTTCATTACGGTCAATGGGGAAAAATGTTTCAAATGCATTTTAAAGATGTTACACTCATTTAAATATAATAGAATAAATGAACCTATGAAATATATATATTAATTAAAATATACATTCTGTATAATCTGTGATGCAAAGAATATTTATTATTAAATTACAAGGTCACACAAAAGTATTCCACTACTTAATGCTATAAGGGAAAACATTGTTTGGGGCGTGTGTTAATTATATTAAATTATTTCACATTTCATGAATATGATATACATTGCTGAGGTGTAATAAAAGTTCTTCCTGTATATTTACAGGAACACAAACAAGATTTCGACCACTATATTATATCGGAAGTACTGTCTACTATCACAGCAAAATCGGAATATTTTTAAAACTTCGTTAGTACGAACGCACCTCATTTGCTACGCTTCACGTGCAATTTCCAACTTGTTATACCTCCAAAACTTCTAGCATATCATAAGTCTGGATTAACCAATTCTTACGTGGATTTTTTTTTTTCTGTACTGCTTTGGCATAATTTACTTCTTTTATCGAACTTAATAACTTTTCGCGAGTAATATAGCACTACTTTTCTTAGTTTCACTCTTATTTAACAAGAATACCTGTCACTATTCCATTAAAAATTTTCTTATCAACTGATTAATCTCTCATTTCTGTAGAAATCATTGTTTAAAAAAAGGGCAAAAATATTTGAGAATAATCCTAATGAAATATGCTATCATAAATATACCGCTTACAAATTTATTATGGTTCAATACGCAATGACATTTAATAACGTAAAAACCAATCATAAACGATTCAAAAAGGACGAAAACACGCTATAATCGGTTCAAAAGGCCCGCCCTATTAAATACTTTAGCGGTTAGACAATCGTTATTCTATAAAATGACTAGTTAAATCGTAAAATTTAATAATTTTAAACAATTTAGCGGACGCGGTTAGTTATTTCATGAAATAACTAGGTATTTTATGAAATAACGGGTTATACGCTTTAACGGTAACATATATATAAATGATTTTGAAAATTCCAATTAAAAAGATGCTTAATTGGTCAAAAACGGAAATAAAATTTTCAATTATCATCTATTGAATGTTTCAATTTCATATAAAACGCTCTCTCTTTCAAAAAAAAAAAAAAAAAAAAAAAAAATCCTTTGTTGAATTAGGTCTAAGCTTTGAATATGCTTACGTATATGCCTGGTGCTCGCGTTTAACACGGAGAAAGAATATAATTTGAAATTAAATAACTTACATAAAGTGTAAAATAGGTGTAATTAGCAAAAAACAATGGGCATGTTCAGCACAATTTACCAGTCACTTACCCAAATGACTAATGATACCGACCGATTGGTGACGAGATGCAAAAACCCCTAACATGGCTGTTTCGTTGCCGTGGATTGGAGAAATGCAGCAAATATCCTCCTCCTTTTAATTTTTTTTTAAAGTATCTAAATTTAAATTTAAAAATTTGGCTGCGAAGTGCACTTTTCGGTGTTAGCATCTACACATGACAGAAATTTCAGAGACCTGGGTGTTATAATTTCGGCGTTATCCGCGGTCAGACAGGCAGGCAGACAGACATCTCTTATTATATATATATATATATATATATATATATATATATATACACAATTTTATTAAAACCATTCAATTAATTTTTAAAAATGAAGTTAACTGAAACTTTGAAACTGAAGTTTTCGTTAACTGAAAACCCCTCTAAAATAAAAAAACGTATTTTGGATTTTGATAAAAAATTTGGAATTAGTAGGAATTACTTTGTATTTCCTTACCTTTTTGCGACTGTTAAATTTCATAAGAAACCAGTAAAATTTCGCTTCGTTACCTGTGGTACTAATAGTTATAATTGCAAAGCGGGTAAAATTTTGTTTGGTTTGCTGAATTTAATTTTAAAGGAAATAGAAACTTTTGATTGCAATACAATCATTGGCAATAACCTTAAAGTTTTAGATTTTTTGAATGATAACTCATGGAAAATTACTTCTGTAAACACTTTTGACTTTGAGAATCTGTTTGGCAGCATTCCTCACAATTTGATTGTGGGGGTATTTGAAAATATTTATGTTGAATTTGAATATGTTTTAAAAGTAGATAAGAAGTTTTGGATTGATTTAATTAAGTTTTGCCTATTTGAAAATGTTTTATTTAATGGAATTAATTATTTTAAACAAAATAAGGGGGTGCCAATGGGAACAAGTTTTTCAAGTGCGTTCTCTAATCTATTTTTATATTTTTACGAAAAAAATTTCAATAATATTTCCTTCTTTAGATATGTAGACGATCTTATAGTATTTAACTGCAATAATTTTGAGGAAATAAGCCTTAACATTTACCCTAAAGAGCTCGTCCTGAACCGAACCGATGATGGTGAACAAATTACTTTCTTAGATCTTAAAATTAAGAAAAACAAGGAAAAATGGTTGATTGGACTTTATGATAAAAGGAAAGATTTTAATTTTGAAGTTAATAGCCTCACTTACTGGTTTTCATGTATTAGCAATAAAGTTTTAAAAAATATTATGTATTCACAAGTTAATAGGATCCGCAGGATTTGCAATAACAAAACAGATCTAGAATTGGCTATGAGTGGTTTAAAAAAGATTTTAATGGTTAACTGTTATCCATCTTATATGTTAACTGAAAGTTTCTGAGTCTCAGTGTTTCTTTACTTACGGATGCTTGATTTCAATTTAGGGCGAGATTGAAGCGCTAGTGAATGGCCCCACTAGCTGAAGAGGGTTTTGTATTCCTGGGGGTTTGTATTTTATTTTTTATATTTAGTTTTGTAGGTAATTTTCCTTTTTTGTTTGTGTAATTTTTGGTCTTGTCCTTTGGTATTTTTAAAAAAAATTTTGTATATATTTATAATATTTTTGAAGGTTTGAGTTTGATTTCTGAAATCTGAGAAGTTGGGGGCTAAGGATGTAATTTAGCTTATGAGCCTACATCCTTTCAGAAACTTCTCTTTATTTACCCCTACATGGAGGGGCCTCCCTGATGAAGACTTCCATGTATTTTGGGGATATGGAATTTCTTTTGGTTTTGTTATATATATATATATATATGTTTAAAACTAACAGGTTGAGCCTGGTACGCTGGTCCAATTTCAAATAAACTTTGAATAAACGAAATGAGAAATTCGCTCCTGAATTTTAAATTAATATAGACCTTCACCTGGAAAGTCTTTCTCTTACTTGCTGAATATGAAGCATACGCCATTGCGCTATGACATTATCATATACGTGTTAGACACAATTTGGGCTATTCAGAAGCAACTCTTTTATATAGTAGATCATGAAATAGAATTTGGGAGGAAAATACTGCCATTATGATAATCAGAATTTAACATGTTGCCTAATCCCTACACAAATAAAAAAAGCAGAGAATTGCGATGATTGTAGAGATTGACCATTGTATTTAATATTTTGATAATTCATTTTCGTTTCTTAGTTCTTTTATTCCAGGCTTCTCAGCCTGGTGCTATGTGTGGCTTTCATAGTTTAGATACGATCTCTCTTCATGCTACATTATATTTTGTAACATATGTCTTCTTCTGAAAGATTTACTACAGTCAAAAGAGTATTTAACTTTCAATTTATAAGAAATGTGAATCATACAAAAGTATAGATTTTGAAAGCTGAATTGTTTGAAGAAAATTAAAATAATGTCATGATGTTTTAGGGTGTTAGAGTTGACGAATATTTTTGATTTTCAACACTCACCGAGATTTTGGCATTACCGATGTCCAGCTCATTTTTTGTGTCGATCCGATAAATATTTTGGACGCTATGGTGTTCGCAAAAGTGTAATTTCTGCAGGGAAACCATTTACAGGGTCACAGAAAAGTATTTCACAATGGAATATAATAATAATAATAATAATATATATATATATATATATATATATATATGTAATAATGAAATCCGAGAAGAGCAACAAACATTTTCCAAATAATAATAAAAAAATGTAATTTAGGAAATTATAACGACCATTTGGAGACAGATATTTTCAAAGACTAAACCTTTAGACCAGGCCTGTCCAACCTTTCATTAGGCAGGAGTGCATCTCAATTTTTGGACTACTATGAAGGGAGCTATTATTAACACGGCTCAAAACATGCAACAAAATTATCACACGGTATTAACAGCGATACACATATAAAAATGCATTTCGTTGTTGAAGACATAAGACCCCGTATGAAATCATAGCATCATAATTTAAAAAAATGCAATTGTAAAATTTGAATTATACATTTTTCGGCGAGGGACTGTCTCAAAATGTTTTAAATGAATGGAGTCAGAAAATTAAATCTTGTTTATTGTTAAAATGAAATGGTAATTAACGATTTTGTTAGGTTTTTTTTTTTGGGGGGGGGGGCGTGAAAATTCCTCTTTGATTTATTTTCGAGCTGCCAATTTGCCGTTATAAAAATTAGAGAAACAAAGACAGGCATGATATAGTGACCAATCCATGGATGGTTATAAAAACAGCCTGAAAGAGCTTTCATTCACCGAAGTAATTTTGCACGATTTGTAAGTCTTTTTTTTTTTTTTTTAAACAATATGATTAAATTTACCAAAAATTTCAAAGGTATGGGTGAGAAAATTACAGCCCTCTTCTCCTCGAAAACCACGAAATAATTCCTACATTATAATCCGTCGAAAACCTCGAAATAAAACATTCAATGAGCCAAAAAAGCAACCTTTATAACATGATAAAAAAGCTGAATTTTCATTCACGAAGGAATTGTAAAGAGGAGGGGTGATTATTTTTTTCTACTTTATACTTCTTAACTTATTTAAAAAATTATTGCGAACTTTTACCAAATCCCATCGTCATAATTTCTACAAAATTTTTATAAAGAATGATTAGAAATTAATGAAGACACGCAATAACACATTTTAGTTTTTTAATGCATGAAATACACTTGCAGAGGTTTTAAAAATAATCTCTGAAGCAAGTATCAAGATTTTAAATAAAGCATCTTTTAGAAACACATTTTTAAAAAAAATCCCTGCCGGCTTGGCCTACAGGCAGAGGTACATTTCAAAATTAAGCTCCTCTCCACAAAAAAAAGAAAAAAATTGTAATTTAAGAAATTACCCCAACCATTTGAAAAATGTTTCACTCGATACATTCATCTATCATTTTAAGCTAAATACCAGTTGTTTTATTGTGTATTATCCGTGCCACTGCTATAAATGACTTTATACATGCTGCAATTTGAAGGTACGGTTCGTTTAAGTTATATCACTCTATTGTCGCCAAGCATAAAAGTTGGCGACGAAAGAAACATTTCAAACTATTTAACATTGTTGGTGCAAAAGTAATCATTATTAAAATACAGCTTTGGCATATACTGTTATACTTGTAAGACTTTGGCATATATTGTTTGATTTTACAGAGCAGAATTTTGGTGATGGAGGTTTTAAACCAAAATCGATCGCAGCACATGCATCTGTGAATGGGTCCATCAGACATCGAATCAAAAAAGTTTTTTCCCAGTTTTTCCCAAGCCGATTGCTTTTTAGTTTTCTTTTTAGGTGGTGGAAAATCAAGAGTAATAGCTATAACATTTTCCGGCTTGTTAGAATCACTATTGGCACTCAAATTTTCCTGGTTAGAACCGACCGATAGTAAAACGCCATGGCTAGTGGATTGGTCGCCAAGGCGACATGATTTTTTACAATTAATCGGTTCGGCATTAAATTGCTTCCTTTTTCGTGATCGCCTTTCAACACGTAATTGGTTTTCAGCGGCTCAATAATCTTTTGATTTTATCATTTTCTGCATTGAAAGACGTTTTTGCGCCAAACCAAATACAGTATTACTCAGTTATCCCGTCGACCAATTTCGCCAAATGATACGAATCGCCAAACTAATAAGCAACTTATACATGTTGACTAAATTTTTATTTTAAATAGCAAAAGAAGAAATAAAAATCACTTTATGATTGTTTAAGTACGCGTATTGTGTTTAATATCATTGAATGCGATATTCACGTTCATTCATTTCTTTGGCTTCGGCTTTTTCCGTATCTGTTAATTTCCGTCTACCCATTTTTAAATTTGTTAGTTTTCTCCTTTATTACAATGATTTTAACCATTTTAATTTACTATTCAAATAAAAATTCTTCTAAAAGTAAAGAATTTAATTTAAATTCAAATAAAAACTCTTCTAAAAGTAAAGAAATTAATTTAAATTCAAAAGTGGTAACATCATTCAAAAGTGGTAACATCATTCAAAAGTGGTAACATCATCGGGTCCATTCTCCCGAAAACAACAACCATTTTTCAAATGGTTAAAAAAATGATTAAGAGATAAACCCAGTTTAACAAATTTATTTGGCCGCTTTTGAAGAATTTTTAATTTCATTTTTGGTTAAAAGCTGGTTTTATCAGCATCATCTTAAGCGAAATTCAGCTCAAAATGCCAGTATTTTTTTTTTTTTTAAATATTCAGAGATTATGAATAAAGCGACCAATATGGGGCATTATATTGTTCCTAAATAAAGAGAAACTCTCAATTGAATGCGTTTGAGAGCAAAATTCAATTTAAAAATGAGTCACAATATAAGCAATTAGTTATTTGAATACATCCTCAATTCTTCAATCACATTCGCTTCGGGAAATTTTGTTCGAAATGTCCACTTTAACAGCATTTTTCGGGATATATTCTGCCTTTATCAAAATACTGACCAACACGGCACATTATTTAATTCCTAAATAAGAGAACCTATCAATTAGATACTTTTGACAGCAGAAATGGATTTAAAAATGCGACAGAAAAAAGCATTTTGTTATTTGAATGTATCCTCGATTTTTCAATCACGATTGCTTCGGGAAATTCTGTTCAAATTGTCCACTTTGACAGCATTTTTTGAAATATATTCTGCCTTTATCAAAAACTGGCTAATACGTCACATTATACTAAACAAGTTGGAAGTTGCACGTGAAGCGTAGCAAATTAGGTGCGTTCGTACGATAACGAAGTTTTAAAAATATTACTTTCATATATCAATTTCATAAAATTGTAAATAGTGAATTACAATTAAAACGCTCATCAAACAATGTTCTCCCTATACCATTATGTAATGGAATACTTTTGTGTGGCCTTGTAAATCAATAACAAATGTTCTTTGCAAAACAAATTATGTATGATGTATATTATAATATGTACTTTATAGTTGCATATATTAAATTTTGTTAAGTTCGCATGAGTGTAACACGATTAAAATGCATTTGAAACATTTTTTCCCATTGACCGTAATGTAACGGAATACTTTTGATTGTCCCTGTAATTGATCTTTGCATCCGATTTTCATAAAATTTGAAATAACTCGACAAAATTATGTAATAATTATGTATTTTAAATTTCAAACGTATAGAATATATTTGAAACTTTTTCCTAATGGACCATAATGTAATTGAATACTTTTGATTGTCCCTGTAATTGATCAATGCACACGATTATCAAAATATTTGAAATAACTCGACAGAATTATGTAATAATTGCGTATTTTAAATTTCAAACGATTAAAATGCATTTGAAACTTTTTTCCCCATTGACCGTAATGTAATGGAATACTTTTGACTGCCCCTGTAATTGATCTATGCATCCGAGTTTCATAAAATTTGAAATGACTCGACAAAATTATGTAATAGTTATGTATTTTAAATTTCAAACGATTCGGTTGGGTGGTTTTTGTGTTGTTATATGCGGACGGACAGACGGACGGACAGATGGACGGACTGAACGACCACTATAGGTGCTACGTATTATATAATTACGAACGCACCTAATAAGCGAACCTGTCATTTGGATGCGTTTAAAATCAAAAATGAATTTAAAAATGAATGAGAATACAAGTAGTTTGGATTTGAAGGTTTTTTCTTCAACTCGTATTTTTGTTTAATATAACTTTTCTGTAAGAACTGGTCGTATAAAAAACTTGTGAGCATAAAAGTTATAGACATTATTTAGAAGATGTTAAATAAATTTAATCGGATTTGATAGTTTAAGAATTGACGAAGTTATAGATTTTTTTTCTTTTTTCATCCCCTCCTTTTGTTTCCGTTTTTATTTTTATTTTTTTTTATTGGTAAGAGTTGGTCCTATCAAAAACTTGTAAGCACAAAAGTTTTAAATAATATTAAGAACATTTGTAAAAGATTTAGTTGTATTTGATATCTTTAGAATTGACGAAGTTTTTTTCACCCAAAAACCTAATTTTTTCGCCTCTTGAGCCCATCGTTAACTTTATCAAATATCTGTTATGCATAAACTTTGGGCCCATTTTTTAAAAGTAATATAAACTTTAAACTGATTCGATATCTACTTTATCTAAGAAGTTATGGGTTTTTTTCGGTTTTCACAAAAGCCCTCCCTATTTCTACCCCCCTAGAGCTGACTTTGTCCATAAACGAACTTGACCGAAATTTTATGCCCCTTAATTTTATGCAACAGTTTAGAAGAGATTGGAGCAGTAATATAAAAGTTATCGTGTCCGTAAAAAAAGTGATATATATATATATATATATATATATATATATATATATATATATATATATATATATATATATATATATATACATACATATACACTACCTGGCCATTGATTATCGTTCACTTGCGATTTTAGACATTTTGTTAAATATCGAGAAAAATGCATGAGGAATCATCTCGAAACTCTTAGTGTATAAATATAATAGTATAAGTCATACATCTCCATGACGATTTTTTCCCGAAACTCCATAAGGGACCGTCAACAAATTAAAAAAGAATGAATGTCTTTTGAATAACCCTGTCAAAACTAATGTAGCAAAAGCGCTCAAACTCTAGATTATGATTGAGTGCCTTATTGTAATATACTGTGTTCAATTTTATGCAAATAGCATGCATACTCGCAGAGTAATTAAGGTTTTTATAAAAATAGTCCCAAATTTTTCCAAGTTTTTTCCTTATAAATTTCAAAGTTCTTAATATAAAATAATATTTTTTTTTTTTTTTTTTTTTCTTGAAAATATGACAAACAACATTGCACACAATACCCTATAATCAGATATAAAAAATAATAAAAATTGTATGAAAAATGAGTAGGTTTACTAAATAATATTTTACTGCGCATGCGTCAACGATATCAAAATTTTATTTGCATATTATGTTAGCTAAATACCTAGAGCGACTTTTATAAAAGTCTCAAAATCATAGCTTGAAAGTTCTGAAAGTAATCGTCTATAGAAAAAGGACAAAATCCGTTGTTTCCAAAATGAAGCAAAAAAATGAGGGATTTTATCCAAATGTAGTAGTACATCCCGTATTGTGTATTCTATATTGACACTAATCAATGAATATATGGATACAGCCCCTCTTGTTTTTGCTTCATTTTGTGACTAACGGATTTTCAACTTATTCAGTTGACGATTATTTTGATAATTTTCATGTTATGATTTTGCGACTTTCACAAAAGTTGCTCTATACATTTAGCTAACATAATATGCAAATGAAATTTTAATATCGTTGACGCATGCGCTATGAAAAATTATTTAGTAAACCTACTCATTTTTCATACAATTTTTATTATTTTTTATTTCTCATTACAGGGTATTATGTGCAATGTTGTTTGTCATATTTTCAGAAAAAAATATTATTTTATATTAAGAACTCTGAAAATTATAAGAAAAAAACTTGGAAAAATTTGGGACCATTTTTATAAAAACCTTAATTACTCTGCGAGTATGCATACTATTTGCATAAAAATGAACACAGTATATTAAAATAAGGCACTCAATTATAATCTAGAGTTTGAGCGCTTTTGCTACATTAGTTTTGACAGGGTTATTCAAAAGATATTCATACTTTTTTAATTTGTTGACGGTCCCCTATGGAGTTTCGGGAAAAAATCTTTCCCGATTCTCTTTTTTCCCTCGTGCCATGTTTTAACGTGGTAATTTTCTACTAAATTCAATGATTCATATATTGTAATACAATTAATGACTTTATATTAGCATTCAAATTATTATGCTGCGTTTAGTGCAAGTAATTATGAATGTATGTACATTTTGATGTTTGATAATATACTATCTTTTTATTTTGAATAAAATATTCATGATGATATTTCCTATTTATGGTATCTTATATACAGGGTGGTCATAAAAAAACTTTGCCGATATATGGAGCTCTAGCGGCCAGTCCGCTCAACCGATCGAGGTGAAATATCAGATATAGCTATTCAGAGGTATGAGCTCGAGATTCTGTGAACGACAACAAAATGGCGCTCATGGTTACGGTTATAGTTACAGAAACTCGAAAATTTCCAATGGCAACACCCATTTTTTTTCATCGCAAAATGCTCAGCGCATGCGAAAACCCTAAAGAGCGTTGGAACCGTACGTGTATCGCAAGAAACGGACATGTTATGCACACACAAAAAACTGTTCTGCGAATCCTCCCCCCCCCATAGAAAAAACTCGTTTGGGGCGCAAGGAGGAAATTTACATATGACACAGAGTCAGTACACTAATCTTTGATTACAATACAGATCGGAGAAACTAAAATTTTTATTTTGATTACACATTTTTCACATGGATGCCATCACCATGCAATGTGTAATTGCCTGTGATGGCACCCATGTGGAAAATGTGTAATCAAAATAAAAGTTTTATTTTCTCCGATCTGTATTGTAATCAAAGATTACTGTACTGACTCTGTGTCATATGCAAATTTCCTCCTTGCGCCCCAATCGAGTTTTTTCTACGGGGGGGGGGGGGGTTAGGATTCCCAGAACGGTTTTTTGTGCGTGCATAACATATCCGTTTCTTGGGATACACGTACGGCTCCAACGCTCTTTATGGTTTTCGCATGCGCTGAGTATTTTTCGATGAAAAAAAATGGGTGTTGCCATTGCAAATTTTCGAGTTTCTGTAACTATAACCGTAATCGTGAGAGCCATTTTGTTGTCGTTCACAGAATCTCGAGCTCATACCTCTGAATAGCCATATCTGAAATTTCATTTCGATCGGTTGAACGGACTGGCCGCTAGAGCTCCGTATATCGGCAAAGTTTTTTTATGACCACCTTGTATATATTTAATATATAGCAAAGGTGGCTAAAATTTGTTTAAGCAATATTATAAATATACATATGTACTAGGTGGTTCTGTCCTCTGCGAGCTACGCCCGCCAACCCCCGTTCAAACTTTAAAAATAAGGTTTTTTTTTTTTTTTCTTTTAATGTTACCAAATTACAGAAGATTGAATGATATTATCACGACGATTTCTGTAAATCGGACTGCCATGTTTTTCCGTTTGAGTGGGAGTATTTTTCAAATATCCTGGTTTCATCCATCGCTGTCGCGGTAACTGACGGTTGCTTTTGGAGTTGACAAATAAAATCAGTTACATATTTGAAAATACTTTTAAAGAGAAAGATTATTTTTAAAATATCGATGCAAATTAGACTTCGCAAAGTCAGCCTTCGCAAGTCAGACGTTGTAGACAACATATTTCCGTTAGGTTCAAATTTTTTTAAAAACTTCATCTTGGGAATAATATTTAGAACAACGGAAATGCACCGTGTATTAAAGTTTTAAGTTTATATATTATGTTTTGATCGCCTTTTAGATATTTTAAATAATGGGTTTTAATTATTTTCTCTATTTTTATACACCATCATGCATATTTTCATTTTTAAAATTGAAAATGTTTATTTTATTAACTTGGAAAATAGTTACTGTGTTAGTTAAAGAATTGGGAAATCGGAAGTATATCTGAATCTTTATATTGGTTGAATTCCGCAACTTATTTTATTTTATTCGTTTTCTGATTGGTCCATACTTAATGTTTATAAATGGAATACTTCTGCTTTTTATTTTATTCCCTTTCTTATTGGTTCATGTTTAATGTCCAGAAAGGAAATACTTCTGTTGCCACAATGGCAAAAAAGTATAAAAATCTACAAAAAAAAATCAATAACTTAAAAACAAATTGAGATACAGCTTTCAAATAATCTGCATTTAAAAGTACATTATTTTATCTATAAAACGGTGTAAAAATTGAAAATGTGTAACGTTTAGAAGTTTAAAAATTTGAAGTATCCAAAATTGTAAAATTAATATTCCATTTAAAATTTGTATATACTTTGCATAGGAATATTAATTTTTAATCCATTGTGTACGTAATATAAGACACTGTTATTACGTAAACCACGTTTTGATCATCACAAATATGATGTTTATTATTATTATTATTATTATTAAATATAGTATTTATTTATAAGTCTAAAATTTTAGTCTTTGAAAATATAATTTTCCAAATAGTCGTTGTAATTTGTTAAACTACATTTTTTAAAATTTATTTTTTAATTTGTTTATTAATTTATTTATGAATCTTCTTGGAAATATCGAATAGTAATTAGAACAGAATAAATCGAATATATTTTGTGCAGTCAACTTGATTTATGCTGAATCATGAATGCATGCATATGCTCATTTTGTGGTTCCCAATGTGGCGTCATGAAAATATTGTTCTTAAACAAATCGCTTTAAATGCATAGTTTTAACTTATGGCTTAATTTTTACCTCAAATTTAATTTGAGTGAAATAATTGAATTCTTTTAAAAATTTTATTTTCCTTGAGATTTAAGTGTAAATATATAATTCAATCATATAATTGAAATAGCGATTTATTTTAAATTTTAATTGCATTCCTGCGAATGCTCAAAGGAAAAAGGCAAATAATGTCATTCCTGCGCTATTGATGTCATTTTCTAATTAAAATCGAAAATAAAATAAAAAGAAGAAATTCTTTTCTATTTGCACTCATTTGGATTATGTAGGAAAGACATAGATGGAGATGCAATATGCCGTAAGATTTAATTTAAATACCATTATTAAGTCCAAACAAAACGATTTCGTGGAAAAGATAAAATAGTTTTCTAAATGAAAAAGATTTCCTTTTATTATTCAAACTAAAGTGGCATTTAATTCTATTATGAGTTGAAAAATATATCACTAACAGTTTTCCTCTTTTCTTGCGAAAGTAAGTGGTTTTCTTGGAGCTTTATGTAGCGATTTTACGGTTACATTTTTGGAATCACCCCCAGTCACCACACTTCTCTATTCTTTCTTTTATCTCTATTGTAGGACAATGTACTAATCGTAACACGGTAGTAATTGTTACCTCTACAACTTAATTTTTACTATTAAATATCTTTTGATAAAACTTTAAATTTTAATAGAAAATGTTACCCACATTTAGTATCTTAGCACTCATATTGCTGCGACAAATCACAACACCTACGGTGAGTAAAAACACTAAATCTAAAACAATAAAACGCATATGGAAAAAACCAACAACATTTTTAATTTATCTTCGAAATTAGAAAACAGGCTGTTGCCACAAAATACATCAAAATTTTGTTTTTCTCAATTTCTTTTTACATGAGACAATCACATACGAGCGTGCAAATAAAACAAAGTATTAAAATGTCAATTCAACTCAATGTTTCTTTTCTCTTTTTCTCTTTTTTCTACACTGTTCATTGCTGATCGCCTGTGAGATCGTGTGATTTCCTAACATCTATGATATGTGAAATTATTATTTTATACATCGGTTTCATATATCCGAATAGTTTCAAGAGAAATTTAATATATATATTTTGAATTTCTAAATGCAAAATATTTAAAAAGTAATATTATTGAAATACGAATTCGTTTTAGAGTTTAATAACATTTCTCTAATAAGAAAAGGGATGTTCACAAACAAACATTTCCTTTAACATATCTATCAACTACATTTTTGCTTTAGCAGGCATTGCAGGAATCATCATGGAGATGTTGAACAAACATAACACAGAGGTGTTAATCGTAGGTCCAATTAGGTCAGCTGAATTCTTGTGCGCATTGGCAATCGTTAGACTGGCAAGAAATTATTGTGGAACTACAGTAAATTTTCCCATAGCGACGCCAGCTACCGTTTCCGTAAAGTTAAAAGGAAAAAATGCTAATAATGTAATCTTCGCATTATTAATGTTTCTTTCTCTTTAAAATTGAAAAGAAAATGAAGCAGAAAACTTTATCCTCCTTACAAAGTTGAGCAATTATTATTTCTTACATTTTTCACATATTCGAATTAGTGCTTTTATAAATTCACAGAGCTCGCACTTGGTCCGCTTTCTGGACACCACTTTTATTGAAAGAAAAATTATATTTATAAATTTCGTAGAAACATACCAGGAGGAGAGTTCTTCTTAGAATTGTTGCAGAAACCTACCACAAATTTCTTTAAAATAATTACTGATTTTCAAAATGCGCAGAACAGTGGGGTCCTGAATTCGTTACATTAGAATAACGTTTTTCGACAGATGAGAAATGTCATAGAATACGAAATAGCAATTTACGAAATACGAAAAAGCGACGTTATTTCACAATCCGCCTCAAATTCTTTTCTTATCTTGTGGGAATATGGTTGTAAAATTTTTTAAAAATGAAAAAATGTTATCAATAAGTAATAATCCGTATTAATTTCCTTTCCCCCTTTTCTTTACAGTTTACATAAAAGATGTCATATGGAAAATCATTCACAATATTTCCAATATAGGATTTAAAATAAATCCTTAGAAAATTATATTTTTCTCTCTAAACCATTTTGAGTTAAACGTGTTTGTCAACTGAAACAAACAAACAAAAAAAAAGCTACCGTAGAATTTTTATGTCAACGATTAAAATGACAGACGATTTTTTGTTTTCTAATACCAAGTGATACCCGGAGATTGAATCTGTAAAAATAAAATTTTATTTTGTCAGATATTTTTTAAAAACACAATTTAATCATAATATTTTTGTAGTAATAATATGTAAGTAGTAATATTATGTAATAATATATAGTAGTAATATGTAATAGCAATAAGTTCTTGTAATATTCTAGTCTTCATAACTGATTAAAATAAAAGATAATTTCGTTTTCAGTTTGAAAATGACAGAAGAAAAAGGAATTTAATAATCCCTATCCTTATCCCTTTTCTCCCCTTTTGCACAAAATCGGAGAAACTCAGCTGCCATTATTGGAGAAATTTAATACAAATTAGAAAATTATTAATATCTCGAAAACTAATTCAAAATTAAAAATTCTAATACCAGTTTTGAGATTTGAGGATCAATACAGATTTTTGGTGTTAATTTCGCCACATAATAATCCATATTTTAGGCGATACACTGTTCTTACTATTGCTAGAAATAAAATATAATTTCCATTTCAGTTTGAAAATGACAGAAGAAAAAGAAATCTAATATTCCCTTTCGTTATTCCTCTTCTCCCTTATTTCCACAAAAATAGAGTAATTTGGTTCCCATTATTATTAAATTCAAAGAGAAATTTAATTCAAATAAGAAAAAAAAAATAATATCTCAAAAACTAATTCAAATTTTAAAATTCTAATGCTAGTTTTGAGATCTGCGGATCAATACGGATTTTTGGTGTTAATTTCACGGCATAATAGTTCATATTTTAAAAGAAATCGTCCTAAAACATAATCAGTCGTTCAATCAGTCGTTTCATAAAATAATTTCATAAATTCGTTTCATTATGATTTTATATATACAAGGTAGAACCCGTCAAATTTTGACAAAAGAAAATGTTTAAGAAGGAACTGTTTCATTGACTTATAATAAACCTACAAAATTAGCTATAATAAAAAATGCATTTTATATTGGTACGTCTAACTCTTAAACAAATAATATTTATCGTCAATTAACTACTATTTCTATAAATCGCAGCTGTAGAAATTGTTAAAATTAAACTTTAATCGTATATGTTAACAGTAAAAAATAATAAAGATATGTTGTTATGATAAAGTTATCAATTAAGGTTCTTATGCTAGTATTCCAAAATGAAAAAAAAAGCAAAATTTATTCAACTTTGACTCAATCACAGAGATTTTTTTCCCGTGAAATCTAAACCCGGCATCATTTTCACCATGTCAAAATTTACCAAAGCATACTTCAAATCTGTATTCACCTTTTCAAAAAAAAAAAAAAAAAAAAAAAAAAAAATTTATTTGATCAATTTGATTCAAAACTTCAAGTCTCAATGTCATTACCTGAAAGAGATATTAAACTGATGATATTCTTTTACATGTAAATCAAATTTTGCAAATGAAATCAAAATTCACCGGATTTTATAACAGAAGATATTTAAATTTCAATTTTTTTCCTTTTAATGAGAAAATGGCAGCATAAAGATACAGCAATCATTTTTTTCTCTTTTTTCCTTTGCTTTTAACAGAAATGGAGTACTCCTGTTGCCACGATTAGAAAAGAGGTATTAAAAACTACTAAAAAATTGATATTTCAAAAACAAATTGAGATACAGCTTTCAAACAAATTTCATTTAAAAGTACATTTTTTTCCCTACACGATGGTGTAAAAATTGAAAATGTGCGACATCTAAAATTAAAAAATTTTTAGTAATAAAAATTGCAATATCGAAATTCATTTAAAATTTGAAAGTGTTGCCATGCTCAAAATGACGTATGCGTTATGCACAGATACGTTTGGCCTTTATAATATTGATAGGGTAGATGTATATATGTATGTGTATATATATATATATATATATATATATATATATATGTATATATAAACTTCTTCATTGATGATAGTTTTGTGGTTTAAAGCTCATAATCGGCGTCGATCTGCAAATTTTTCAGGTATTCGAACACAAGAGCGACCGCAATAGGCAATATTTCGTACGAAATCTACCTAAGAAATCTTCTAAGCGTCATGCACCAGAACACATTATATACCGCTATATGCGGCATATATATATATATATATATATATATATATATATATATATATATATATACATATAGGAGCTGCCAATCGACCGAGTTTTTGAATGCCACTATTTTTGTACATCACTTTAATTAATGCAGAAATTCTACGACCAAAACAAAACATAGATTTTTCTTCAAAAATACTGGCATTCAGAAATCCGATGGATTGGTAGCTCTGTAACATCTACATAACATACAGATTAATCAGAGATTGAGCAAAACTATTTATTTTGTTTTAACATTTAATTTTCAGTGAAATAAAAATGTTATCGGAAAAAAATATGTAGATTGTGTTGTTTGATATTAATACCTTGGTTTTATTTATTTAAATTAGTTATGTTGTTGAATGATTATTTAATCCTATCCTTTGTGCATTAATCACAAGGTATCATAAGATGTATTTTACTCACCAAGACTCTCACGTCTGATTGATTAACAAGAAGCAGTTTATTCAGGGTTTGCAGCGTTTTGTAATTTTTTTTTTACATTTCCTACTACTATTTCTGATCGATAATGTTCAGGGTAAATTCTTTTAACATCTGCAATAAAAGTCTGCAATGAATATATCGTTTTAGAAAAGTTTTTTCCGTCTCTGTAAGAGAAAAAGTAATTTCCTTATTCCTTGATTTTAAGCTTTTATCTATCAGAAAACACGAAGCTAAAATCCGCAGAACCCCAAGTGTAGAAGATTCAGTCATAGTCATCGTCAATACTGAATTTGAATAAAAATTTCATCAATATGTCAGATACAACCAAATTAGATTTATTTACGACAGCCTATTTTTATCGCAAAATTTTTTCATAATCACCAAATGTCGCTAAGCCTGCCAAAAATTTATGCTAGCGGACAATCGGACATGGATCTATAGTTTCAACCATATGAGAGTTGGAACAATGAAAAGCAATTTTCCAGACACCATGTATACTAAAAGTCATAAATTAAACCCATTCTATGGAAGAATCCTGCTTCTTTGTTTCAAAATGTACCCCAAAATATTAAATTGATCAACTCAGCTATTTTTAAGATAGAGGCAAATCAAAATATTCTGGAATCCTCGTATCGATTCCGAATAATTAATAAAAAAAACTTTTAGGAATTTAATCTTTTTTTAAATTTAAAATTTCGAATTTAAAATTTCTAAGTGAAAAAGATGTTTGAAACAAGATAATCAGGACCTGATTATAGAGCAATCTTCCACCAATGAAAAGGAATAGAAATTTTCCATATTCATGGCAGTAATTTTGCATGATTACGACATTTAAATAAACCGAAAATTTCTATTAAAATTTCTTGGTGGAAGTTTGCCGCGTTAGTACTAAAATCCTAAATACGGCGGATGAACCTTGCCAACAAACTCGGTCGTTAACTTATAAATATGCATATGTTTCGTCCCATGCAAATCGGTTCATAAATATGAGTGGCATCGCATGACATATGATATATATATATATATAGACAGATAGAAAGAAAGAGATATACATAAATTAGCTTTTGTACGAAGGGTGTTTTGGGGTTGGGGTATCATAATCGAGAAAAATAAACCGAAATTTTTCACAATTCTTCCCTCCGAACGTCTGCAAATAGGTAGCTTCTTACTTTATGCAATGGAAGCTATCTAATAGTATAGCCGCAAATTGATAAAATTTAACAAACTGGTTCATTCTAACTTCTTAAGGGTCGGTAGGCTATATTATGTCCTAAATAATTTTAATTAATATTCGTACCAGAAATCTAAAAATAAGTTTTACATTTATAATTTTGGTCAATAAAATGAAATAAAATAAAATAAAATAAAAGGGCAGGGCTTAAAAATTGTTTTTCTTTATTTTGAAATAAATTTTTTCCAAATTTCCGGTGGGAATTTAACATTATAGAAACGCATTTGCTTTCCCCTCAAAGGGTTAAACAAACCATTCTCGTGATTAATACACAAAGGGTTAAAACTAAGATATGTTACTTTCTGTTTTAATTAATTCATTAATCGTGAATTGTTTATTAGGTTGATTACGGGCTGACTGAAGAGCAAGTAGCAGGTAAGTTAAGAATTTTAGTTTTTACTTAAAGGATCCGGGACACAAAAATCTCCTAGAAATCTTCTAAAAATTTTCTATTGCTTTAAATTTTTCTCTGTTTTTTATGCTTAAAATGACGTTTAAATCATGTTTCTATCTTAATTAGAAAACAAAACTTTTAAGTTTTTTTTTTTCAAAGTTTAGCTTCCCAGCAGTGGTTGTCATGAAATGATTTCTTGTGAAAATGCGTTTTTCTTCATGATAAGTTTTTCCCATTTTCTCGGATTTAAATTTTTATAATTCAAGAACCATAAAAGATTAATGATTTAACCTCCCCACTGCCGCGACCGGGTATATCCGTTCACTAGGTTGCAGGTTTCACTGCAGTTGAAGTTTTATTTAAATTAATATAATTCTACAAATATAATCCAGTTTTAAGAAATTAAGTTATGATTGATACTTTCAAGGCTTATAAAAATATATGTAAAAAAAAAAATTATGCCATGTTAGAAAATCTGTCTTTTATTAACATTTAAAATAAATTGAGGAGAAAAAAACATTACAATTTTGCCATTTTGCAAGGCAGTCAGGGGGTCTTGGAATATGTCTTTTTAGATTGTTTTACTTTAACTTTGATTCAGAAAAAATTGAAAAAAATATTTACTTTAGAAAATGTGATCTTTTTTAAACAAAAGTTGCAATTTTTTTTTTTCAAATTTTTACTTCAGATATTTCTTTTAATTAATATTTTTAAAAATGCCGAATAAAATTAAAATTTAGATATTTCTGTTCATTTAAAGGTAAAAAAAAAAATTGAAATTATACAAATAATATTTTGAATTATAACGATTTTAAATTATTCCCTTTCTTAATGAATTTTAAATTAAAAATTAAAAAAATATATATGAGAAGTTTTATCATGTGATTTTGTTTACAAATGATAGGGTTAATCTTCACAAAAAATTTCAAAATTTTAACTCAATAAATAAAAAAATATTTTAAAAATGTGTCCCGGATTCCCTAAACTAAAATTAAAATAATTGTATACTTTATGTTCAAATTTAAAACATGGAATAAACACTAGATATTACGATAAACAACTTTCACAAATAATGATAATAAAATGATTTTTATTTCACATATTTTACATATGTGAATGGTACATTCTATGTTTAATAATATCACAATTACCAAGTTTCCGACTTTTTTGGATACCAGTATTTTAATACAGGAATATATTATTTTATTAGTCGAAACATGGGGGCGATTTAAAAGAGCAGCATTTTCTCTAAGATAATGTTGGTGTCCAAAAACCTGGAGATTTAGAAACTCTAATAATTTTATAACGCTCAGTTCTTTAAAAAAATGTTTTTTATGAAAAAAAGGGGGGGGGGGCATTAAACTTTTTATTATTATTCATATGGTATTAATTAAAAATTTCAACTCTAGATTCATGGATTTAGCAAGCCGAGCTATATGTTATTCTCCAAGCTCTTGTATAGATCCATGCACAAACAGACGCGGTCCTACATCTTATAGATAGCGACAGTTTGCTTAATTTATGGGCATTAAGGGTAATATTTCGATTCAAGCTGCTTGTTTTCCGATTTATTTTTAAATACAGTTTTGCTCTCATATGCATCAAACTGGCAAATTGTCTTATTTAGAAAGCGCACAAGGTGCCGTGATTGTCGATTCTTTGATAAATGCAGAAAATATTGCAAAAAAAGCAATCAAAAACGGCATTTTTAATCGATTTTTCCAAAGCGCAAGATAGGTGAATGAAAAAAAGGGTCATACTGAGAAGATAATTGTTTATAAATCAAATTCTAATGAATCGAGCGTAAAATGACATCACACGGCACCTTATACATCAGTTCAAAAATACTCTCATTAAGTTTCATGTTTCTACTTTTAAAATTGTGTCTAAAATTGTATCAGAAAATTTCAAGCTGTTGAAGGTGGAAAAGCGTTTTTTCGTATACACCCTTAAAACCCTACAGAAACCAACACCCACTAGTTATTGGCAATAGACAAAGTCTATTAACTCTTGTAAACCGCGCTCGATTTCGTCACGCATCTGCTCACATGAACATAATTTGATAAAGGAGTGGCGGACATTTTAGCAAAAGTAGCCACAAGAAAACCCAAAATGAATCATTTACCTTCCACTTCCACATAGCTACATCAAATGTTCCTTAAAAGCAAATATTCTTAAAGATTGGCAAACACATTGAACCACTTAAACAAAAGGCTGACATACTTATAATATAATCCCAAAAATCTCCTATATGCTATTCTACATAACTCCCCACACCACCCGATGCTATGCGGTGAATAAGATAACAACGTCACATCCATATAATTTATGCACAACTAAAAAGTCAAAGGCATCTCAAATACGTTCAAAACCTTCCTAAAAATTCATAAAAAAAGAAAAAAACAGAAGTTTTATGTTTAAAAAAAAAGTCTGAAAATGTGTCCTAAAATTTCG
Organism: Maratus speculifer; assembly: GCA_964019185.1. Classification (NCBI taxonomy): domain Eukaryota; kingdom Metazoa; phylum Arthropoda; class Arachnida; order Araneae; family Salticidae; genus Maratus; species Maratus speculifer. The sequence goes on from OZ025290.1 coordinate 155,131,747, forward strand.
GTGAAAAAATATTTTTTTAGTACACCCTTAACCATCATTTGGAGGGGCTGGCGTGCGGAATACGCCAACCAGTTCTTTCTGGACGTAGATAAAAGACTAATTAATCATAACTCTTCACCCTTCCTCTCTACATTTCTAGAAATATCTTCCGTGTTCAATATGCCTTGCCAATCTGTTCAATTTGACTTCTGCTCTCCCCTTTAACCATTTCTTGTAAACGCTTCACGTTGGCGAACTCAGTACATGGTCCCTCCAAGTATGACAAAAAAAGTTTCTGTGACCCTTGAAGATTATTTGCGTAATTTACAAAAAATTTCAGATGAAGAGTCCTTTAGCAGTGCATCTGATATCGATGAATCTGAGTTCATTGCACTTTCTGATCATGAAACGGAGTCAGAAATTGAATATTGAAATAAGAATATTAAAAGTCTCTTTCTTCTTCTTTTTCGGTTCTTCATTTATTTTCTGTTTTTAATTTATTTTTAACAAGGTTCCTGATCAGACTGATAATATACCTGATCAGATTAATAATAAAAACTAGGAAATGTATCTAAAAATTTGAAGCAGAGGATGGAAAAACGATCAGAAGTACTGTATACACCGCCTCTCTCAAATTACACTGTACGCAAGCCCCTCCAACTAAGGGTTAGGGACAGTATTCCATACATATGGGTTTCATTGTCAAAGATTTTACAGTAATCGTAGTATCAAGACGTTTAAAGTCACATTTATATGAATTATGAGACTAAATTACGAAAACATCCGCAAGGTAATATTAAACCTATGAGAGCATTCTTGACAATTATCTCGCTAGCATTTTATTACTTTTAAGTAATTTTTTATAGGATCCTTGATATCGATGTCTAATTTTGTACTTTTTCGGATTCATACCTGTAGATGAACATAATCCAAATAATCTCTTTTATTCAGGATAATGATATTCCTTTGAAAAGGAATGCAAATAATCTTACAACTGTGCCATCAAAGAGAAAAAAGCATTGTTAAATAGCATGTATAAATTATTATTACTAAAATACATTTTTTCATTTAGCTTATGCAGTCGCATTTCGTACCTTACTTTATTCTGTTGGGGAAAGTGAAGTTGAATGAGACAAGAGATAGAGGTTTGCACGGGCCGAAATTTCCAGGCCCGAGCCCGGCCCGAAAGTTCAAATTTCGGCCCGGGCCCGGCCCGGCCCGAAAGAAAGAGATATTGGCCCGGCCCGGCCCGGCCCGAAAGTTAAAATTTCGGCCCGAGCCCGGCCCGGTCCGGAAAAAAGTTTAAAATTCGGCCCGAACCCGGCCCGGCTCAAGTGAATTTCTACAGAACATTGATCTTTAATCTTATGGAAGAGTTCTGACCAAAAAAAAAAATTATATTAGTCTTTTTTTTTTTTTTTTTTTTTTTTCATATTTATAATCTCCATTTATGCAGAAGTGCCGTAAGCTGCGATATTTACGCTTTTAAATGAATCTTTGTTTGTTGTATGTAAACGTTTCAATTATCACTAATATTATTAATCCATATTCCTTGTAATGGAGACAAAAAGTCAAAAAAGCGGTATATGGTAAAATTTCCAAAGACGAAATCGCTTTGGAACGAAAAAAAAAAAAAAAAATACATTCCCTTCTTAACAGATGTAAATGTTTAATATATTTTTTTCTCCCGTATTGTTGTATTCATTTTGCATGGATGAACATTTTAAAAGAAACTTTCAGTTTTCAGTTTAAAAGAAAATTCCGTCATAATCATGTTTTATTTATTTATTTATTTATTATCTTTTTTTGTATGTGTGTGTTTAATTCTATTTTAAAACGCCTAGTAATCTACGATTCTTTAAAAGGAATAAATTCTAATGTTTAATTGTAGAATAATGACGGTTTAAAATTATATGCCTTTTTTGCAAACATTTTTTGGACAAAGCCAAATAGTACTGATTTATAAAAAGTCGAGAAAAGGATTTTCAAATAGGAAGATTCAATAGGAACTGATTATTTTGGTCCATGAAAACTAGGAAGAATGGAATCAGTCTCGGCTTCATACGGAAAAAAAAGTTAGGCCCGGCCCGCCCAGCAAAAAAATTAAGGCCCGGCCCGGCCCGGCCCGAAAGATTAGTGACTAGGCCCGGCCCGGACCGGACCGAGTCTTCAGAAGTAAGGCCCGAGCCCGGCCCGGCCCGAATGCCATTATTGGAAATCGGCCCGAACCCGGCCTGCGGCCCGACCCGTGCAGACCTCTAGCAAGTGATGATGGTGAAAACAAAAATGTTTATATGATCTTCAGTCATAAGTACATTGGTATTTCATTTGATAAATGGTATCAATGGGATCATCAAACAGATATAGTTCTAAAACAGTATATATTACAAGATTAGAATTATCCACAAAGTATATTTTTCTACAACTAAAGTTAATTTTTCTGTTTGAGCTTTAAAGTAATTAATAGATTAAGTTTTATGTATCTTTGCATGCTAAAATGATATAAGCTCTTGTTATATTTATCGATATAAATGAGGAAAAAATGACAATATTTATTAAAAATAATCTTTTGAATACTTTTATGAAACTAATGGTTTCAAATATTTTATTGACAGAATTTATAAATTTTATAACAGATAAATGCATAGCATTAGTTAGTGAATTAATGGTACTACTTGGTTATTCCGTCAACCAAAAATTTATCGTCAAACTGTAAGATTAAATGCCAATAATGGAAGATCTTGAATGTCACATTCAATGATGTTAAATACGATACATGTGTTTAAAATGTCATCAAGTGATGTTTATTTAAACTTTATATTTGTATTTTTATTAATATTCTATTAATTATTTGATTTTTTTCATTCTTTAAAATAAAAATTACATCAATATGTATAATTTGCTCATTAGTTTCGCGATTTATATAATTTGGCGAAATTGGTCGACGGAATAATCAAGTAGTACCGAATTCATTTGTTTTCATTTTTATTGTGACTATTTTATAAGGTAAAAGTATTTCTAACAAAACAAGATACCAGGATAGTATCTATGATGAACAAACCTATTCCTTAGTTCAGATTTACCACTTAGATAACTTAAGTTTGTCAAAGTAGTGTAGTTTTTCTTTGCAGTAGGCAAACCTTCTTAGTTTAGTTTTTTTTTTTTTTTTTTTTTTTTTTTAATGTAAAAGATTATGAACAAGGAGTACTCATTTTTTATTCAATTTGAACCCATTAATCGTGTTTTTCGTGGATTTTGAGTGATTAGAACATGAAAATACATGAAGTAAACATGTTTCTAAAATATACTGACTTTTTTTCCGAACTTATCAAGTGAAATAAATAAAATGCTATATGCCAGAATTTTTTTTCTTGGTTTTGAGGCTTTCCCACTCGAATTATAAAACTTTTTTCACTCTGTAAGCTTTTTTGTTACATATTATCATTTTCATATAAATATTCAACTTTGTAACGTCGTTTTATAAATAAAAAAAAATATTAAAACTTTTGAGGCACATTTGAAGAATTCATTGCGATTTTTTTTACAGAAGACAGTGGTTTTTTTTTTCATTGAAATAGTTTTTATTGGTAATGTTTAATTTGATCATGAACGACATATTCAACTTTGTTTTAAGACTAGAAAAAGAACATTTTATTTTTAGAATTCAAGGAAGCTTTCTTACTCTTTGACAAAGATTCAGATGGCATGATCACGGCGGCGGAGCTGGGAGTAGTAATGAGATCTCTTGGACAAAGGCCTTCTGAAATAGAGCTCCGAAACATGGTTCATATGGTAGATAAAGACGGTAAGCCTTCTTTTATTGAGAGCCATTATTTTGAAAATCAGACAAAGTGAAATACAGTCGACTCTCGTTAATTTGAAATCGGTTAATTCGAATCTTCGCTTAATTCGAACTAAATATGAAGTCCCAAAATTTTCAATGGCAGAATAACGTGAAAAATTTTCATTAATTCGAACCCATTTTCTCTTGAGTTCGCTTAATTCGAACTAACGAGAATTCCGATTTTTCATTTTTCTCTTCTTTCTCATAGATTTCAGATCACATAAATAACTTTCTTTTTTTGATTATTGAGAAAATTGTTCCGGACAAATATACATATAATCCAATGCATTTGATATCCACTTTCTTAGTGCCCTGTCTGTCCATCAGTGACGCTTTAAATTTTTCCTCTATCGTGCTTGTTTGTAATCTTTCAATTAGTTTATGTATTTATATATTCCCATTTAATATTAAGTCATATTCTAATTATAACAGACGGAATAAACTTAAAAAAAAACACTATGACATTAATTCCTTTGTAATAGCACCATAGTAAGCATGTTTTCATTTCATATTTTCCAACTTCGGATAATTCGAACATTTCTTGTGGTCCCGACGAGTTCGAATTAACGAGAGCCGACTGTAGTTGTATTTTTTAACTTGCTTGATTTTTTTTATGTTGAAGTAGATTATATTTAATGAGTAATGACCAATTTTAAATCCCTGAAAAAAATTTCTCTTTCCTATAGAAAATGTAAGCGTTCAAGCTTGTCAATGCCATTTTTCATGAAAAGGGGAAATGCTGGTATGTTTGGAGTACTCTATCTCTCGAAAGAAGCAACATCCCGAAATTATTTTGCCAAAATTATTAGTATAATACTACCTGCTTATTAAAATTTATTTGTTTCCATGGGGCATTGTTATATTACATTGTTACGTTGCCACGAAATACAATCAAAATAACGCTTTTGTCCGTTATCTGTACTTAATATCTTATTTAGGTTGTCCTAGTAGTGCACTTTCTATTTCTATAAGAAAAAGTTTGGGGTCCATAATGGAGGCTTAAATAAGATGTTAAGTACGGAAAATGGATAAAAACGTTATTATGACTATACGTTTTGGCAACTTAACAATGTAAAGTAACAAGTCCCATGGAAACAAATAAATTTTAATAATCAGGTAGTGTTATACTAATAGTTTATGCTAAAAAAATATTTTAGATGTTGTTGCTTGCCAGAGATGTAGCACTCCAAACATACTGGCATTTCATTTTTCCTGAAAATGACATTCACAACCTTGAACTTTGACATTTTCTATACGGAAGATGAAATTTTTTCAGGGCTTCAAAATTACAGATTATTTATTAAATATGATTTATTTCAACATAAAAAACTATCAAGCCATTTAAAAAATACAACTATCAAAATATCACTTTTTTGTCTGAATTTCAAAATAAATTCCCTTAACCATTTGGAAAATTGTTATTTTTTTCGGTTGAGAATAGAGATTTATCTGAAGCATATCTGAAATCTTGTGATGTCCAGATTTTATTCGTTTTTTGTTTGGTCCATGTTTAATGTCCAGAAAGGAAATACCTCTATTGCCACGACGAAAGAAAATTATTAAAAGCTATAAAAAAAAGAGTACATTTTCCCCCCTATACAATGTAAAAATTGAAAATGTGCTATGTTTAGAAGTTATACATCAAATTTTGATAAACATAAAAATGATGTTTATTATTATTTATTCTTAATATATGATTTATTTATAAATTCAAAATGATAGTCTTTGAAATTATCATTTTCCAAACGGTCCTTTTAATTTATTAAATTACAATTTTATTTATTAAAAAAAAAATTGAATTGCAACAGTTACTGGACATTTAGCTTTTAAAGTACAGTACCAACTAAAACCACGAAAAGCAAAGCTGTGAAAATTAGGAATTTTCAAGAGATTTTGCCGACCGAATATTCGGCCAAATTTGAGGCCGAATACAACTTTTTTTTAATAAAGAAAATAACTTTTGATTCTATATAATTTAAAACTTTAAAGGGAAAAGAAATTAAAAATGTTTATGTTATATTTATGTTCTATTTATTTATATCTATTAAATTTATGTTCTATTATTAATTTGTTTACGTTTTTAGCTCACAGGCTATCATAAGCCTGAGAGCTTATGTGCCCGTCCGTTCTGTATGTACGTTCGTGCGTAACGCGATAACTCATGATAAAAATATCCAATCCACTTGAAATTTTGTATATAGGTATATCCTGATAAGGCGCTTCCCTGATTAGTTTTTGGAGTTCATTCGATAAGTATAAGAAGGGGAACGGGGGGCTCATGCCCCTCCTCTTAATTGATATAAAAGGGTTTTTCATGCAGAATTAACAGTTTTCGTTCAAAATTTATTATAGGATCATTCTGATGAGGCGATTCCGTGATTGTTATGATGTGTTCATTGAATAAGTGTAAACAGGGGGGGGACGGGGGTTCTAATGGCCCTCCCCTTAATTTATATAAATGGGTTTTTCTTGCAGAATTAATCAGATTTCGTTCAAATCTCTGAATAGTTTCGGAAGTTTAATGGTTAAGTATAAAAGATGGGGATAACTCCTCTTAAATTATATAAATGCTAAATGGGTTTTTATGAAGAATTATCCGATTTGCTCTGAATATTGGATGTAGATTTTTTATATGTTAAAGCATATCCTTGATTAGTTTAGGGGGTTCAATGATTAAGTATAAAAAAGGGGAAAGGGGAGAGCTTTTTCCCCTTTTTAATTTTTTTTCCGAACGGAATTAAAAATTGAAAATATAAGGCTTTGCTGTACAATTAGTATGCGTAGCCTGTGAGCTCAATGCCATCAGTTTAACTGGGCAATATTCTTTTTATTTAATAACTTGATGCATTTCTTGTTTTTGAAATGTTTCAAACAGATTGACGCTGCTAATAAAACAATTTTTACCACATGTAAATTTTAATAGCATAACTTTATCTATAGGAAAATAATTCATAAGAATTTTGCATAAAATAGAAACTCATCAAGCATTACTACTCTTAAATGTGCTTTTTGCTCTATCTTCTATCTTTACATGAATAAAGTATTGGATTCGTGAAAATTTTCCAAATCCGGTTTTCGACGGATTTACACGTTTTAGGAGTCAGAGAGCCCGAAAAACATGTTTTTACAAAATGTCTGTATGAATTTGTCAGTCTGTCTGTATGTGACAAAAACCTTGTGGGCGTTCTATCTCAAGAACTAATGCACGGAATTTCACAAAATTTTGGATTCTGTTAGACCTTAATATAAAACAGATCTGCTTAGGTTTTGGTATGTATCGCTCAACAGACGGCGCTTCTATGCTGCATTATTCACAAATTACACAATAGCCACTTATCAAGAACTAGTGCATGGATTGTCATAAAACTTTAGATTTAGTTAATACTTGATGTAACATGGTGCTGATTATGTTTTGATGCAAATCGCTCTACAGGTGGCACTGCTATGGTGCATTATTTTTGATTATAGCAATAGCTCTATCTCAGGAACTAATTAATTCACGGAATTTCACAAAATTTTAGATTCTGTGAAACCTTGATATAAAATAGATCTGATTAGTTTTTGGTGTGTATCACTCAACAGATAGCGCTACTATGCTGCATTATTTGCAATTGCCACAATAGCCATATCTCAAGAACTAGTGCATGGAATTTTCGTAAAACTTTATACTTAGTTAGTACTTGATATAACATGGTGCTGATTACATTTTGGAGAAAATCGCTCAATAGGTGGCCATGGTGTATTATTTGTGATTATCGCAATAGCTATATCTCACGAATTAATGCATGAAATTTGCTAAAACTTTATATTTAGTTAGTCACTGATATATATTAGTTTTGTTTAGTTTTTGGCATAAATGTCCCTACAAATGGCATTGCTATGGTGCATTTTTCACGATTTCGCAATAGCCGTATCTCAAGAATTAATGCATGAATTTTCATCAAACTTCAGATTCAGTTAGTACCTGATAAAAAACTGATGCTGATTAGTTTTTGATGTACATCACCCAACATATGGCACTGTTATGCAGATTTTTTGTAAGATTTTCAATAGTTGTATCTCAAAAACTAATTTAAGGATTTTCATCAAAAACTTCAGATTTAGTAATAAGTTGATATATTAATATAAAACATTACTTTAAAAATATCAATTTATTTTTAAATGCTTTAAGTGATATATTAAAAATAACACAAAAACTTACAGTTTTACATGTTTCATTGTTCTTACGGCAACTTTTTCAAAAACAAATAAATGATAAAAAGAAAATTTCTCGAAAAAAACAGAAAAACATAAATCACGTGAACATGAGCATAGAAAAGTAAAACTGGAAATAAAAATGAATAAAAATAATTGTGAACGTGAAATATTACAAATTATTGTCTTAAAAACCTTTGAAGCATTTCCTTCCAAATTTTAGGTAGCTCCATGGAGGCAAATTCATTGCAAACATTGTCTCCACCTATGAAGATTTCTATTGATTCTCTTATGATTGATGGAAAATGTGATCTAGAAGGGTATATTATTCTGTTATTTTTAAAATCTATTTGTAATGGCTCTTTGCTATATAATCTTGAGAGAGCTGTAGTTTTTCTATTGTATTTGATGTCTGCTATATGTTTTTTAATCGTAGTTCTGAGTTTTCTACTTGTTTCACCAATGTAACATTGTTTTGTGAGTGGTATTTCATATACGCCAGATATTTGATGTGGTTCTATTGGACCAATTTTTACACATATTGAGTTTTTTAATTTAGCCGACGGTTTTGCAACTATGGATATATTATATTTATTGAGTTTATATTTTAAATGTTCGAAAAATCCAGGAAAATATTGTAGAGAGAATATATTCGAATTTTGTATTTGAAGTTACTATTCTTTTTACCATTCATGCTTTTAATTAACTTGTCTATTGTACTTTTACTATAACCATTACTCTTTGCGATGTCATACATTATATTTAATTCTTTGTCAAATTGTCCCGGGGTACAGATTGTGAAGGCCTTTTTAGGGCATGCCTAAATGCAGACATTTTGTATGAAAACGGTGCTTGAGCGTTACGAGGTATAATGACTTGGTTGACAATCGGTTTTCTGTAAACTGTACGTTCGATTCCTTGTTGCGTCTTGATTAGTAATACACCCAAATAAGGTATTGTATCATTCGTTTCTATTTCCAATGTAAATTTAATTTTAGAGTCAGTGCTATTAATCTGTGTTAAGAAGCTATTGATTAAGGTATCTGCATGTTGCCATATGACAAAAATGTCATCTACATATCTGACCCATTTATGGGGGGTATAATGCAGTTTATTGTATATCTCAGTTTCCAGAGGTCACAATATAAATTCGGCACGAAGGCCTGAAATAGGAGAACCCATTAGTGCTCCATTATTCTGTTTGTAGATTCTATTATCAAAGGTGAAATAATTATTATTAACTATTAGATTAAGAGCACTTTTTAATGTAGTTTTCATATTTTCATTTATATTCTTCATTTGGTCAATACAACTAGTTATATTTAAAACAGCTTTCTGGCTGTCAATAGATGGGTATAGTGAGATAACATCAACTATGGCCATTAAATAATTTCGAGTTAAATTGATATTCAAAGATTGAATAAAATCATCAGTTGGGTTAATGGTATGATCAGAGCTGGGTAAGATACTTTTCAATAAAACTACGAAAGCTTTTTCTACATAGTATGTGGGACTTGAGCATTTAGTTACTATTGGTCTCAATGACATGTCTATTTTATGGTCTTTGAGTCTGCCCACAATTGTAGGGATTATTGCTAATTTATTATTTCTAAATAGGACTTTCATGTTATCGGGCTAACATCCCTTATTCACTAATTCCTTAACTTTACCATTAATTTTATTAGGTGGATTCTTTTTTACTTCTTCACAACCCATCATGTTGATACATTGCATCATTTTGATTTTATAATCATCTGTATTCAAAATAGCTAATTTATTAGATTTATCTGTTTGAATTAGAATAATATCTTTATCCCGTTAAAGATTGTTCAGAGTATTCAATTCATCTTTCGGTATTATTGTAGGTTGTTTAATTAATTTGTTAAGTTCGTGATGCATAATATTGCGAACTTTTTCTTTATTGTTGTTTTCTGTCGATCGCACAATATTTTCAAGTTCTGGTATGATATCTTTCATATTTGGCTTTCTCGGAAAAATATGTTTTGGTACATGTTCAAGTACTTTTCTTTCTTCTTCTGTAACTATAAAACTGTAAAATAGTAACTTCAAACTACAAAATTCGAATATATTCTCTCTACAATATTTTCCTGGATTTTTCGAACGTTTAAAATATAAACTCAATAAATATAATATATCCGTAGTTGCAAAACCGTCGGCTAAATTAAAAAAAACTCAATATGTAGGAAAATTGATCCAACAGAACCACATCAAATATCTGATGTATATGAAATACCATTCACAAAACAATGTTACATTGGTGAAACAAGTAGAAAACTCAGATCTAGGATTAAAAAAAATATAGCAGACATCAAATACAATAGAAAAAATACAGCTCTCTCAAGATTATATAGCAAAGAGCCATTACAAATAGATTTTAAAAATAACAGAATAATATACCCTTCTAGATCACATTTTCCATCAATCATAAGAGAATCAGTAGAAATCTTCATAGGTGGAGACAATGTTTGCAATGAATTTGCCTCCATGGAGCTACCTAAAATTTGGAAGGAAATACTTCAAAGGTTTTTAAGACAATAATTTGTAATTTTTCATGTTCACAATTATTTTTATTCATTTTTATTTCCAGTTTTACTTTTCTATGCTCATGTTCACGTGATTTATATTTTTCTGTTTATTTCGAGAAATTTTCTTTTTATCATTTATTTGTTTTTGAAAAAGTTGCCGTAAGAGTAATGAAACATGTAAAACCATAAGTTTTTGTGTTATTTTTAATTGATCAATTAAAGCATTTAAAAATAAATTGAAATTGACATAAGTTGTTGCTGAGTAGATTTTGGTTTAATCCACCGAACCGGTGGTGAAATGGCCCTATATCCTTTTATTCTAAGATATATCAAATTGATTTTTAGAAAGTCAGGATGGTAAGTTATTTCCATCAACATATAAAGAATTTACTTAACTTTTACGATCAAATGACACTTTTACCTTTCTTGCTTCCAAAATGAATAATATTCTTACACCTTCTCTCTCATAATTCATGATTTATGAGGAGATGTTTTGTTAAATAACCTTTAATCAAGAAAATTTTATTGTGGAGAGTTTGTCCCTTAATAATATACAAATTTGTAAGAATGAGTCTTTTTTGAAATCTGTAGCCAAGTCTTAAGGTATCTGAATACCTGTAAAACATAATTTTCGATCGAAATATCGATTTTTTATTTATGCAATAATATTAAAATTTACTCTTTTATCTGTCGAATTCTGCATAAATTGTGTCTATATCTTAATTATAACCAAAGTTACAGCCGTTTAAATTTACAGCTATTACAGTTTTTGAATTGTGTTTAAAAATTATTTTTAGTTTTAAAATTATTTTTAATTTAAAAGTTTTTTTTTTAAGTTATTCAAAGTTTTAGGGGTGGCATTTTAAAAATTGAATAACAAGATTAAATTTCAAAAATTAAAAAAAAAACACCCGAATGTGTGTGGATACCTTAAATTAGAAATTATTTTAAAGCAAAACAAAGGTATGATAACAAAAGCTTTGACATTTGAACCAGCTTTTGCAATATTCAAGAATATTCCACCTATTCAAGAGGCATTAAAACCACACACCGAAACTCATAGAAACATGAATGAAGGAATGTGAAAATTTATAAAAAACTTACATATTAAAATTAATATAGTCATGCAAGCATTTTTATTTAAATATTTGTAGGATCATCTTCATAAAGCAGATTATGAAATCTATTGAGTATCTAGTTTGACATTAGTTCTGTTTTCAGATTTACTGTTGTATTTGCAATAGATATTTGATATTCCATCTTAAAAATGAATCTTAGCTAATGTGATACACCTAGTGAATGAATTTTTTTACTTTATAGGAAATAGAAAGTAAGTTATGAGTAGCAAGAGGGTCTTTTTATATGTGAATTAAATTTGCAAACATTAAAATGAATATACAAGTATTTTAAAATGAAGCAATGTTTTTATTTTTTCTATAAGAGTTCTGACATCTTGAGTTGTAATCTATTATATTTTAATGGAAAAATTTCCCGGTCTGTTGAATTTCCAATTTGGACGCCATTTTTTAAATGATCCCTAAGGAAAAATACCTTATAGGAAGTACAGAAAGACTATATTTTTAGTATCTAAATAACTGTACATTTTGCGCTAGTAAGAATAAAAATGACTTCATGAATGTATCAGAAAGTATCCAATTTGGATAAATGTATCAAAAAGTATCCAATTTGGATTCAAAGAAAAAAAAATGCAAGAAACAAAGGAAAAATATCCTAAATTTATTTGGCAAGATATCTTTCAGTATTTGGCGAGATTTCAGCATTATTCGGCAAGATATTTCGAAATATTCGGCAGAAACATTCGGCAAACCGAATATTTGGCAAAGGGGCTAAATAGACCGAATACCAATTAGTGCCGAATATTCGTCCCATTTCTAGTGAAAATACTCCGCATAAACCACAATAACTAAATCAAAATTGTGTTTAAACCACTGCTAAATCAATGCGACACGGTCTTGCAAGATAGCTTTATTTAGGACACATGTTCTTGCGTTGATATGATTAACGTAATCTAGGCAGGGAAAAAAAGTAGAGTTGTGTTGTGACTGTATCTCACAGTTTTTTTTTCGTACAATACTACCTGCCCTGAGAGTTACCCTTTTAATATTTTTTTAACTGCCTTCCATTTCAACATAAGCTAAGCTTTCATTAAGTTTTGATCATAAGCCAAATTTTGATTATTTCCATTTGGACAATTTCCATATGTATTTTTTAACAATACGCTTTCTTTATGAAAATTAGTGTCAATTCCGACCAAGATTTTATTTTCTTGTTTAGTCTGTTGTAAAGCCGCATTAAAAAATGATTTTGAAAAACAATTAACACCACAACACAGAGTATGGAAATTAATTATTAAATAGAACTTGAAAAGAAATCATCGTAAGCATATGCATTATAATTTAGTAGAAATCGTTGTAGATAACAATAATGAAAATGTTTATGACATATACATCTTGTGCAAATGTTTTTTCCTGTAAAAGTAAAAAAAAAAAAAGACAGACAGAGAGAGAGAGAGGGCGATCAGCTGTTAATTGAAACACGGAAAATATTCATAAGGCAGGGTTAATCATGTATTGAATCACAAGGCACTGAAACAAATACAAAAGTGCATTTAAATGCTCCCAATTTAATCATAATTGATTGAGGTTATAGTTTACTTTTACAATTTACTGTTACCGTTTATAGCTGTTTTACTGTTATAGTTTACTGTTACAGTTTACCGCGGAAAAAATTAAGATAAACAAGATTTTTAAATTCCTTAGCGAATATATTAAAAAGTTTTTGTCTCATTTTTACATAAAAATAATACTTATACTTCCACTACTAATAGGGGCAGATCCCCCAAGTAATGAAAGGGGAACAGAGCTCACTCTGTCCGCTAAGAACTACGCTCGTCAACCCCCCGTTGAGACACTGCAAACTCTCAAAATACGCTAACTCAATCAGCTTATTTATGCCAACTGCCCCAGCTGCCTTATTTATACACCATTTATTATACCAGCTTTCGCAATATTTTAAAATATTGCAAAACACTGAACTATCTATCTCTCTCTCTCTCTCTCTATATATATATATATATCATCATCATCAACGGTTTTCGATCTACTGCTGGATGTAGGTCTCCCCCAGATTTTTCCAATGTTTTCTGTCTATTGCTTTCTTTGTCCAATTTACACCAGCCACTTTTCTAATTTCGTCACTCCATCTTACTTGTGCTCGTCTTCTTGGTCGTTTTACATCTCTGGGATACCAGTGTAGTATATTTGTGCTCCATCTATTGTCTAGTCTTCTTGCAATGTGCCCAGCCCATTTCCATTTTAGCTGCTTGATTCTTTCAAGGATGTCAAAAACTTTTGTTTGATTTCTTATCCAGGTTATCCTCTTTCTGTCTCTTCTAGTTATGCCTAGCATACATTTTTCCATGCTTCTCTGTGTTGTTTGTAGTCTTTGTATCATCCGTTTTGTTAGTGTCCATGTTTCTGCTCCGTAGGTTAATGCAGTTAAAATACATTGATTAAAAACCTTTCTTTTCAAACAAAGAGGCATATTACTCTTCAAAATAATACTGTTCTTCCCGAAAGCACTCCACCCATTTCTTATTCTTCTATTGATTTCATTCATGATGCTATTATCCAATGATATTTCCTGTCCTAGGTATACATAACTTTGCACTTCTTTAATCTCAGTGTTCTTGTAGACAATTTTCTTTTCTGATGTAAATGAATTAAACATCACCTTAGTCTTTTCTAAATTTATTTTTAATCCCACATTGATGCTAGCTTCTGCAAGATCTTTTAGCATAATTTCCAATTCTTCAGAACTGTTACTAAAAATTACAATGACGTCAGCGAACCGGAGATGACTTAAAAATTCTCCTTTTATTCTAATCCCTTTGTTTTCCCAATCCAGTTTCTTGAAGATATTTTCTAAGACAGCATTAAAAAGCTTGGGTGAAATGGTGTCTCCTTGTCTTACTCCTCTTCCGAGCTTGATCTTAGCTTTTCCTTTATCTAAACGGATGGTTGCTGTTGCTTTCTTGTAAATCTTCTTTATGATATTGATGTAAGGTTTGTCTATACCAGTGTCCTCCAGAGAATCTACTATTGCTGATGTGTAGACGGAATGAAAAGCTTTTTCATAATCAATAAAGGCAAGGCAGAGAGGTAAATTATATTCTTTATGCTTTTCTATGAGTTCCCTTACTGTTTGGATATGATCCATTGTGCTGAATCCACTTCGGAATCCTGCTTTTTCTCTAGGTTGAGCTGAGTCCGGAGCTGATTCAAGTCTTGTCGTTAAAACTTTGGTGAAAATTTTATAAATCACTGACAGTAAGCTAATCGGACGGTAATTTTTAATGTTTTCCTTCTCTCTTTTCTTATAAAGTAGCACCATCACAGCATTATTCCAATCTTCTGATACATCTGACTTTTTGAGACATTTGGAAACCAGTAAGGATAGCCTTTTTGCAAATTCTTCTTCTGCTTCTTTGATAAGATCAATTGTAATTCCATCTTCTCCAGAGAATTTACCTTCTTTCATAAATTTTATAGCTTGTAAAACTTCATCTATCATCACTGGGATCATCTCTTCAGTTTCTGTTGAGATTTCTCGTTGATCGCGTACGTTTATTTCCCTCTAATCTTCACATTTATATAGATCATTATAGAACTTTTCAACAATGTGTACTATTTCGTTGCTGATTTTGGTGATTGTTCCATCTGCTCTCTTCAGAGCAAAAATACCTTTTCTTCCAACACATAACTTGCGCTTAACTTATTTTAAACTTTTGTTATCTTCCAGAACTTTTTTAACAAGATCACAGTTAAATTTTCTGATACCATCTGTAACGCATTTTCTTACTGTTTTACATAATTCAGCATATTCAGCTCTTGATTTAGGATCATTTTTCTTCATTTTAAATTCTCTGCGTTTTTTCATCAATCTTCTTGTTTCTTCTGTTATTTTCTTTGCCTGTTTCAAATGTGCATCACCGGCTATCTTCTTAGCAATTTCTTGTAGAGTATTGGTTAGCTTCTTTTTCACTAATGTAACATCTTGCTGTTCTTCTAAAGTTGATTGAAGTACTTGGAAACGGTTTTGAAGTTCCAAATGAAATTCTTCTTTATGTTTCTGGAGGTTTATAATATCGATTGATTTCTTTGAGTGTAGCAAAAGCTTCATTCTTTCCACTTTAATATTTAACAGCAGTTTGCATCTAACCAATCTGTGATCGCTTCCTGTATTGAAGTTATTGAGAACGCTGCAGTCCTGAATAAGATACTTTTTGTTGGTCAAGATGTAGTCGATTTCACTTGTTGAGCCATTTGCACAACGCCATGTCCATTTTCTTTGTGGCTTTTTCTTGAAAAATGAATTCATGATATACATCTGTTCACATTCTGCAAACTCAATCAATCTATTTCCTCTTTCATCTCGCATACCATATCCATGATTTCCTACAGATAATTCACCTTTCTTCTTCTCTTCAATTCTAGCATTTTATGTAGCAATTTCCCTTTTGATGCATTGAAGCTACTTCTTCATAAAAATCTTCAATTTCTTCATGAGAATAACTTATTGTTGGTGCATAAACTTGGGTAATTTGCAGCTTGTATCTTTTGGACACTTGTATTACTAATCTTGCAACTCTATCTGATGCACTATCATATTCTACAATGTGATTCTTCCACCTTTTATAAATCAGAAATCCTACACCACTTGTTCTTCCATCTTCTGTACCTCTGTAGTATAAAACATGTCCGCTGGCAAGATCAATCTTTTCTTCGCCTTTTCTTCTTACTTCACATAATCCTGAAATGTCCCAGTTGATCTTATCTAGCTCTTCTTCAAGTTCCTGTAAACGGTTTTCAGAAGATATTGATCGTCCATTGTACGTAGCCAAGGTCATCAACTTATGGCAGCCAAGCCGAGTCCGGTGATTCTTAGCATCCTCTGTTTTCATGTCTGTCTGATAGCTGCCGTAACCAGGAACATGCAGACTACCAGGATCTGAGGGCCGTGATTTGTTTTGTGAATTCATGGTAAAATAAGGGGGGTTGTGGCCAAATCCCTCCACGCTGGCCAAGCGGGTTGGAGGAAGCCCATCCGTGTTCGTTCCTCTTGTACTAGAAAAGAGTACTAACAGGCTGTACCGATGAAAGGTGCGGATTGGACATTAAGTCTCTGCTCCCAGTCGATTCCTTTAAGTCCTCTAGAAGGCAATTAAAGGGTCTTCTCCTGGTTGATAAGCAGAGGCTATTAAACAGCTCATATATATATATATATATATATATATATATATATATATATATATATATATATATATATATATATATATATGGGTGATTCTCAAAATAGGGGACAATTTATGTCCTTCGGCATACAAAAAAAATTGAAAAGTTTTCTGTCATGTTTTTATATTTAGATATGTTTGTCTTAATATTATTCATTATTTGCACTCATGAATTACTCACTTTTTAGTTAAAAACACCTTAAAATAACAGAATAAATGTTCAAAATGTCATTCGCATGGATGTCCACAGCAGCTGTGCCTTGTATATAATAGCTTTTTCAAGAGTTAATATCATGTTTATAAAATAAAACAAATGTTATTCTTTCTTTAAATTAATCAAGGAGAGGATTTATTCAATAAATTTCTTTTTAAAAATAAAATTATAGTATATAAAAAAAGAATTAAAGTTTGTCCTCCATATTCTATTTTCAAAACGAGGTCATACTCTAACAGCTGGTTATTAATCAAAATTTCATTTTCACATATGACAATAGTTTGAAAATATAAAGTTTATCCATGCAACAAATAGCCATTTTATCCCATCCTGAAAATAGAAGCATGTATTGTATTTTAAGAATAGAAGTTGAATATTAGGGGTGTACATCAGTTGTATGTCATTAGAATGGATAATAATTTTCATGTTTTTTTTATAATTAAAATTTTTATTTTACTTATTTCCATAGGACTTTTATGTTTTAAAAAGTCCCAGAAAGGACTATTGCATTGCGATTATATTATGGCTCATAATCTTATTGAAATTAAAATTTGTCATTAGCATGGACAAATATCAGTGTCATTAGCATGGTTTTTCTGTCCATGCTAAAGACTCCTATGTGCATAAATGTAACCATTGCTTATATTGTATCTTTTATAAAGTTTAATTTTACATATGAATTTAGGTATTACATTTATTATCCCTAAAATATGCATTAAATCTGTCAGAAAATCACTAAGACAGCTTCTTACATTGTTAGTGTCAGAATGTTGTTCATGTAAACAAAGTTTGCTCTTTGGTAATGTTTTTATTCTCCTTAAATGTATATATGTAAAAATGGAAACCACTTGCTGAAAAGGAAGGCTGATAAATATAGAAAAAAATATTTAAACAGGAAGAAAATAAAAATTTCTTAATATATTTATTCCATGCAATTTGTTTTGTCATTAGCATGGCTCAAAAAATACTAATTATTTTTTAAAGTTAATTTTTAAATATTTAGCTCTGCTGACTACATGTAAAGTATACCTAATACATTATTAACAACACCTATTTTTTTCAGAAATTTTGCTAACAGTAATTTTTTAAGATTTCACTTTTGAAATTTTCATCTATTTTGAGAATCACCCATATATTATGTTTTGATCGTCTTTTAGGTATTTTAAATAGTGGGTTTTAATTATTTTCTCTATTTTTATACACCATCATGCATATTTTCATTTCATTTTTAAAATTGAAAATGTTCATTTTATTAACTTGGAAAATAATTACTATCCTAGTTAAAGAATTGGGAAATCGGAAGTACAGCACATATTCAAAATATTAGAATAATTACCTTTTTTTTAGAAATTGAAAATATCGTTTGGTAATTTAATGTCTTTTAATAAAAATATGCAAACGATATTTTTATTAAGAACTTATTGTTGATTAAACTTACTTGTTATCTTAAATTGAATATCATTTTTGAAAAGATTAATTGCAAAAAAAATTATTTTGAAAAGTCAAAATATTAGAATATTTATTCAAGTGGTTCAAAATATTAGAATATTTCACATTAATTCGCCTTTAATTATTACCAATTCTTAACTGGTGGCATCATTGATTAAATTCAGACTATTTTATTTAAGATCAGTATTCTTTTTTGCAGTTTTTTTTTTTTCGTCTTAAAATGGGCCGTGTGAGTGATATTCCTGAATCTACTAAACTTCGTATGGTTGATTTGTATCGGCACGGTAAAAATCAATGTTTTATAGCGAATTATTTACATTGTTCGCAATCGAGCGTTAGTAAAATACTAACACAATATTCAAAAATTGGAAAATTTCAAAATAATCGCCGAAATGGTGGCCGAAAACCAAAAAAATCTGCTAGAGATGACAGGAAACTGAAGCGTATAGTTAAGAAAAACCGTTTTAAAAGTGTGCGATTCTTGCACCGAAAATGGAAAGAAGAAGGAGTTGAAGTTTCTACATCGACAACATTAAGACGTCTCCATAAATTTAAATTTGAATCTCGTGTACCGAAAACAAAACCTCTCATGACTGCAAGACAAAAGCGTATAAGATTGAATTGGTGTAAATCAAGACGTTTATGGAGCAATGAAGATTGGAAAAATATATTATTTAGTGATGAAAGTATGTTTTGTGTTTCATATGGTAATCAAGGTATTCGAGTTTGGAGAATGAAGCAAGAAGCATTTGATAAAGAATGCCTTAAACGTTCCGTAAAATTTGCTGCTAGTGTCATGGTTTGGGGTTGTATGAGTGCAGAAGAACCTGGAAAGTTATGCATCGTCTACGAAAAGGTTAACTCTCTGATATATCAAGAAATTTTAGAATATTACATGATTCCATCATCAGAAGATTTATTTGAAGATGATTTCATCTTTCAACAAGATTTAGCGTCCCCGCATACCTCGGTGTCAACTAAGAATTGGTTCCGCCAACGCAACATTAAGGTACTTCCTTGGCCACCAAATTCACCAGATCTTAATCCCATCGAAAACTTATGGTGTATAATGAAGAAAAAACTTCAAGAAAATCCTCCTTCAAGTAAAACTGAGTTAGTGGCACGTATAAAGTCTATTTGGGCTAATATTGATAGAAATGTTTGTAAACACCTTGTATATAGTATGCAAGATCGATTGTACACTGTTATGAAAGCTAAAGGGAATGCTACAAAATATTAACTACCATTTACTTCATATTCATAAGGTAATATTGTTGCGTAAAATAAAATATTCTAATATTTTGAACCAATCTAAATTTTATTCTAATATTCTGGTGTGTTTAAGGAAGCTGTATACCTAATTTATTGTGCTGTATTTTATATTTTATAAATGTTAAAATCTTATCTAAACATTCCAGATTTAATTTATAAGAAATTTAATTGCATTTACTTAGTATAAAAAATAAATAAATGCCAAATAATTTTTTCTTATTACTTTTTCTCAATTATTCTAATATTTTGAATATGAGCTGTATATCTGCATCTGTATATTGGTTGAATTCCGCAACTTATTTTATTTTATTCGTTTTCTGATTGGTCCATACTTAATGTCTATAAATGGAATACTTCTGCTTTTTATGTTATTCTCTTTCTTATTGGTTCATGTTTAATGTCCAAAAATGAAATACTTCTATTACCACAATGGCAAAAAAGTATAAAAATCTACAAAAAATTAATAACTTTAAAACAAATTGAGATACAGCTTTCAAACAAACTGCATTTAAAATCACATTATTTTCTCTATAAAACGGTTTAAAAATTTGCAGTATCCACAATTGTAAAAATAAAATTCCATTTAAAATTTGTATATACTTTGTATAGGAATATTAATTTAATTAATAGGAATAATAATAAAATGAGTAAAAAAAAAAAAAAAAAGCAGTCTCCACACCAGAAATTTTTAATATATAAAATGATCTAAAATGGTTAAATGATATCTAAAAATGATATCCTATGCATAATTTTTGCTCCTATAAAACTTTTTTAATGGAACGATTTTGACCAAGTTTAACCTTAAATATCTTTCAAAATAAATTATTCGATTTAAAAACTATCTAAATCGTCGTGTTTGTCTTAATAACGCCACTAATTTTCATATATTTCCGTGTAGTAGTTTTCTTAATATTAGCGATGAAATACCTTAGAATGGAGAGAAACTATGTTCTGTTTTGAAAATGTCTGGAATTTTTCTTCTTTCTCATTATAAATATTTTATAAAATTTTCATTTCCTAATAAAACTGTGTGAAAAAATTCTTGCAGACTCATAGGAGAGTACCTTTGAGAGCAAATTCCATCATAATTCATTCCGTTCTGACTCTCATTATTAATTAGATTTATTCGGAAAATCCTCAAAAAAGAGACAGTTCAAATGCTGAAATATAGTGCAGTCTATACATAAGTTTTAAACGTAGACTTTTAGAGAGTTGGCTAAAATCTTTATTATTTGCATCTAAATCGTTTGTACATATGTGTTTAAGTATCTAAATAATTTGTTCTTTGTTTTATTTTTGTACTTTATTCAGGAAATGGTACGATAGAATTTGATGAATTTCTGAGCATGATGTCCAAGAAACTACATGATTCCGACAGTGAGACAGAGCTTCGCGAAGCATTCCGAGTGTTCGATAAGAACGGTGACGGTTTCATCAGCCCTGAAGAGCTGAGGCATGTGATGACAAACTTGGGAGAGAAACTGACCGACGAAGATGTAGATGACATGATCAAAGAAGCTGATCTCGATGGAGACGGTCTTGTAAATTACAACGGTGAGCATTTCTTTTTTTTTAACTGACTTCAAAGGAGAAGGTTATAAACTCGACCTGTATGTATTTCTTGTTAACTCATAACTTCCATAAATATGAACTGATTTTGATAATTATTTTTTATTTATTTATTTGTTTATTTTATTTATTTATTTATTTATTTATTTTATTTTATTTTTGAAAGTATAAGATACCCATGTGGTCCCATTTTAATATCATTAAATTCCGATGATTAGAACTTTTTTAAATGAAAACTTGTAAAATTAAAATTCTTTTTGAAACAATCGTCCAATTAAAAGCGTTCATTTTTTCAGACAATTACTCTCACACAGATACGAGATCTTTTTTCTTCAAAGTGCGAAATCTGGACTGAACAAAGGACGGGATCTAGATAGATTTTGCGAAGTTAGCGAAAGCAGATTGATCAATAAGAAAATTTACACTGTTAGAAATCTACAGCTATAGCCGCATAATCACACCATCGTTTGTATAGAATATCTATATTTTGACCAATGAAAATGTTCTATACATAGTAAACTAATTGTTTTTTATAAAATCGGTGAAGTGATGATGCAGCTGCAGTTGCAGATTTGTTGTAGAGTACCTTTTTGAAGTCGGTTAGTATTTCTTTAAAAGCATATTTTGTTATTAAATGTGAATTAAAAGTTGATAGACAGGAAATAGAGTTGAATAGTCAGAAATGTTAAAAGCATAACTTCTTAACCCTTTCGGGTCCGAATTTTTTTCAATTTTGAGAACAAAATTATTTTTTTATTAACGTTAATCGTTGCTATTGAAATAGACTTACTGAAGTTTAGAATTGTCTGAAATGTAAGGAATATACTTATTTTGTGTACTACTGAATTCATATTTATATGGTAGTAGGCTAAGGAAGAGTTTTTGATAAATGAAATATTGCAACTGGATTTGAGAGGGTATTGAAACTTTCTAATGTTTTTTGCATTTTATCACACATGTCTGGATCAGAAAAGTAATTATATTTTAAATTTAAAGAGTGAAATATATGTATAAAATTAAGGAATCGCCAACGGTGCAAATAGAGTTAAGTAAACTATTACTATTATTATCAAAGGTCAAAGCATAAACGAAGTCATATTAAAAGTGTTATAGCCATTTACTATCATTTCTATATGCCGAAAAAAATTAAATACAATGCTGTGCGTAAAGACATGTGCTATTAACGTACACCAAACCCGAAAGGGTTAATATATAAGAAATACAAGAGTGGTGGTTTTTAAGATCCACAAATTTATGACGGTACTGATCAGGGCAATATGTTATATCCGGTCCCCCGCAAAAAATGATACAACTTGGAAAAATTCATTTTGCGCTTTATTCTACTCATAGATCTGTCAGGTGCGTCTTGCTACAGGAAAATTTTTATAGTTATTAGGAAAATCGTTTTATTACAACACTATATGTCTATTCCTGACCGTTGAGAGTTAAACAAAATGTGTGGGAATGTAAAATTACTCAACTTATAAACTAATCATGCTAGAAACTTCATTAGGGTTCGTGGAAGGATAAACGACAATAACTTCCAAAAATGTCATGGTAATTCGAGCATATTTACGAAAGTTTGAGCGCGGACGACGGACAGACAAACCGAAAGCATAGACACTTTTTAGCTTTGTTGGAAAGTGTTAAAAAAGCATGTTTTATCCCACCTTTTAATGAATATGTATTTCATTACGGAAACGTATTTCAGCATCATCCAAAAGCATATATTTTAAAAACGACGTCTTCAAAACTGAAAAAAAAAAAAATACTCAAATCTGAATATGTCGCAATTAAAATGGCTCCCAATGAAAATTACTCAAGTTTGAACTGATTTCTGAAAATATATACATACTCAAATATAAGCGCAGAACACTTTATTTAGAATGCTTAATTCTGATTACACGTAATGTTTCTATTTATATATTTTTGATAGTTATCAGCTTTCACTTGCTTAGAATTTCTTATATGAATCCATCTATTATTCGCTTTCGAATGCTGAAGTACAAACTCTACACTTCTGCGATCACTAATACCTCGGCTTTTAAGTTTTTTTTTTTTGCACGAACACGATAAAAATACAGGGTGTCCACTCTCAACGGTGGCTAATGGCTAATTTCTAAACCGTTAGCTATAGACATATAGTTCCAATTTCAAAAATGCTTTAAAAAAGGTAAAGAATTTTTGTTCAAGTGATTTAGGTCAAAAAAAATTTTATTAAAAAACTACGAAAATTAAATTTTTATGCGGTCCTCAGGTCCTATAAGTAATATTTAGTAAATTTTTGCCACTACTCTAACAAGTAATACAAAAAAAATCCCATTCCTCTGCGATTAAAACTAATCGAGTAATAGCTGTTTAAAGTTGAAGCACATTTTTTGCTGCAAATTAGGGATCAGTCACAAATTTACTGAAAATAAAAATCAACGCAAGATATAAAATTTAACATTAAACATTGAGAGTAAAATAATTTTTACAATATTATTTTTAAATTTATGTTGATGATTACATATTAAAGCAAAATTTGTACTTAAAATATAAGTAAAAAAATAATAGAAAGTTTGTTCATTTAAATTATGAAAAGCAACAGTCACAATTCGTTACAAAATGACATATATTTCAAATTCTATTATGTTTCTTAACCTAACAGATTTGATGTAGTCCTGTAAAATAAATAAATGGTACGCACCTGAAATTGTATCAATGTTACATTGTCATTGGATATAAATAAGTGTGCAAATTGAACCTCGATCTGATATTTGGAAGTGAGTTAAAATTTGAATAGAAATTTTGAACTAGGGAAACAGACGAACGTTTTAAGCAAAATAAAAGCTTACAAAAATAACACACCTTTTTAAAATAAAATCGCAATTTACCAAAATTTGATTTTCTCGATAAATTTAAAACTCACGTCTTCAACTATTTTAACCAATCTAGAAATTAAATAATAAAAATTAACACTACCGTAAAACTCATACGGTGGTACACCTTAAGTTAAATTGCTTTAGAAATGTTTCTTTATCTCCTTTAAAAGATTTTTGTAATTGGAACTATATGTCTGTGAGAAATGATTCAGGATTTAGCTATTGGACAGCGTTGGAAATAGATACCTTTTATGATAATTTAAGCACTTAGTATACGTTCCCTGAAAACTTAGCCCAACTGATTCGTTTTCAGCTACAGAAAAGTGGTTTAAGTCATGAAATGTAAAGTTTCATAATTCGGTCAATTTTAATGTTAGATGAATGGGATCTTTTTTGCATTGCTTGATAGGGTGGTGGAAAAGTTTTACTAAATATCACTAATAGGTCCGGGGGACCGCATAAAAAGTTAATTTTCGTAATTTTTTAATATATTTTTTTTCACCAAAATCGCTTGAAAAACAATTCTTTACCTTTTTTAAAGCACTTTTGCAATTGAAACTATATGTCTATGATTAACGGTTTAAAAATTAGCCATTGGCCACCGTTGAGAGTGGACACCCTGTATAGTTCGCCTCATTTCATGCAATAAAAATATTACGGAAAGGGGAATATCGTTTGAAATAATAGCAAATGAAATAATATGAATATCTCCTGGTGAAATTTACTACATTTAACAAAGAAAAAGTAATTTTGTTTGAAAATGAATATTTTTGGTATTTCAGAATTGAAAGCATCAATTCGTCATATTTGAAACAAAAAGTTTCATAATAAAAGGAAAACATCGATTTACTCTTATTTCAAAGTGTTATATTTCTCAGTGTAGAGAACAATTTTCCGCCATATAAATTAATGCAACACAGCTCTATTGTGTGTCCTTGTAAACAAACTATAAATTATTATGATGAACAATAAATGAACTATTTTCACTTTCAATACCGAAATTTCTACAGTGAACCTCAATAAGATGGGATCCGGGTATATTTACAAGAGTTCAAGTATGAATAGATAGACAAACAAATCTGATTTATAAATCCATTTCAACTATATTCGAAAGCATTAAAAAGATAGAAGAAAAACATGAAATTAATGGAAAACTAGAAAATATGTTTAACATCTGATTAATTTTTCTCTAAGCACTTAGTTTTTATACTGAAACTAAACGCTTATTTTACACAGCATTTTAAAGCCCATATTTTAAAATACTTTTTTAAGAAGAGAGAAAGGTTCTTCTTATCTTTCTTATGTTTTTGATAAAAGCAGAGGGTGAAAACGTGTGAAGAGATTAATTTCATTCGCCTCCATTATTGAATAAAGCATTATTATCATCAGAAACTTGATGTCATTTTTATATAATATGCCAACATCTAGTTGCTAAGGTGTCATTTTAAATAATATCTCTTCACTACTGAAACTGGCTTTTATCCAGATGAACTTTTAAAAATAATCTTTAAGCGAAAAAAAGTACTTAAATGTGAAAACTTTTAATAACACTTTTCTTATTACAGATGTTATTGACCCACATCCTTAACAAAAAAGAAAAAAAAAATGCTTTAGAAATAAGGAAGTTTGTGAATTTACCGCTTTAGTCTTTAACATATTTTTGTGCATAATTCAGGAATTTAATTATAATACGATACTGGATTTTTCAATAAACTTAGCGGGAATTATACATTCAGCAAAACCAAATAGTGCTTAGCAATTCAACGTTAAACGAGTTTATCTTAATCCGTAAATAATAGAGATACACTGAAAGTTCTGAATATAAGCAACAACAACAACAATAAATAAATAAATAAATAAAATAAAACATTATGGAAATGCAAAAGCATATCTCGTTTCGAAAGAATTAGATTTTTTTCCATTAAATGCAAAAAGGTGCACTGTCATATCGAAAGAAGGAGCGAGGCATGTCTTTGATCTTTCTGTTCAGTTCGCTGATAGTTAAGAAGTGTCTGGATTCGTATCCTGGTTCAGGCTTAAACGCTCCTGGAAAGCCCTGTTTACACTTTAAACTAGAATATTAAACACGTTTATCACCGAGAATTAAAATAAACTTTATGTACAAAACCGCACACCACATATAAAGAAAGTAGATAATATTATAACTATCCTTCAGAATAAAACATGTTCGTACAAAATACAACCATAGTTAAGAAATATTCATGCAAAGTTCCAAATTTATTATTAGATAGTAAACTTAATTTTAGAGAAGTTTTTTTTATGGCAATGGACACTAGTTACGAAAAAAAAAAAAAAAGTGATAAGTACATGTTAGTCAAAGTATTGTCCATCGTTAAATTACATCATATTTCAATCTTTTCGGTAAAATATGGAGGTTTGGTGGATGTACATGAGTCGAATCATTTTTAGATGCCTTCAAAGGAGCTGATATAAGGATAATTATTAAAGCACGGAAACTGCTAGTTCTCCTTATTATTATTTTAATTCCATAACATGTAGCTTGTTTATTGATGTGTATGTCAGAACGAATCTTCTATAATCAAGTTCCTTGCATTCTAGTTTTCAGGCTTCGAGTAAAATTAGCTAAAATTGCGGCACATTGCTCAAGATTATTACAGGAGAATAATGACAGATTTTCAAATGGAAAATGGCAATGCGCCCGTATAATTTGTATTCTTCCGTAATCGAATCTACTAAAAAAAGTTAGCGTGAAACAAAAAAATATTAGCATCAATGTAGTTTAATGTAAATGGAGATGTTGTCAAAGGATTTCATAGGAATCATTTCACTTGAACTAAATCTTATCAGTTAAAATACAATCATTGGCAATGAACCAAATTAGAAAAGATTAATTAATAAGATTAAAAATCTTCGCATTAGAGAACGTATTGCAACTGATAAGCAAACGTAAATTAAGCATAAGTGAGTCTAGAGATATTCGTCAAGAAACGTTAACTATAAAACAACACAAAATGTATGATGCGTTTCCGTGATCGTAAAGTATTTTTGATTTCTCTATCAAAAGCTTCCGATTTGGCGAAAGAATGGGCAATTAAATAATTTTATGATTAATAGTAACATGAAGCATTTAAGGGAGACAAAATTGTTTGTTAGAGACGGCTAGTACTCTAAAATAAAAAGAAATAAAGCATAAATTTATAAAGTTCAATAAAATAAATTTAGGTATTTTTATGTTAGCTGGACAACATTGCTCTCCTCTATATTGTTCATATTGGAATCATTTCATTTAAAAATGTAAATTATTCAGTCATCTCATTTAAAATACACAACTTTCATTTAAAGTAGATGCATTTAACTCATTTTATTTAAAACATAGAAATAAATAAATAAATAATAACATGAATGAAAATGTTAAATTTGTAAATTAAACCATTGTTTCTAATTTACACATGCAAAATATCAAAATTGCTACTCGCGAAAAAAATGCTATTGAGGAGATTTGCGCCTGACTTACATAAAAGCACCGAAAAAAGGGAGGGGGAGGGGTATATTAATATAGTTTAGAAAAAACCCACTTGAAAAACATACAAAAAGTAGTGATATCCCAGCATAAAATTTTCAGTTAAAGTTTTTTTTCTAATGTTTTCGCCAGAACTTGTGATATCTGAAATTTGTGCAAGTTAAAAGCCAAACATCCCAAATCTTTCATTTAAAATGGCTTCCGGCGATTTGGCCGTTTATGTCTTCTAGTTTTTTTTTTATTATTCAAATTCTAGAGTATGTACAAATGAGCTAAATGCCATATACATTTTTTCATGATTTTAGGCATTTTGTAGCACAATGAAAAAAAATGAAATAAACATTTTAGAAAAGCATATAAACCACTTCAGTCTATTTAAATACTTAACAGTTAAAAATAACAAAGTATCTGTATTCTGAAGATAATATTCCAACAGAGCTGATTTCTAAAACATAATTAGTATCAACTTCTAACAGTTTGAAGCGAATTAGTGCATTCTAAGATTATTTCAATACTTTAATCTACGGGCACAAATTATAATACATGTTCAAATGAAAAAAAAAATTGCTTTCATCAATGCACACGATTTCACTATTAGCACACGATTTGAAGAAAGAAAATTTTGTTTTATTTCTTGGATTTCGTGTTGATGACTTTAAGTTTAGACCGTAGAAAATGAGAATTAGACCATAAACCTAAAACCATTAAACCTAAATGATTTGTAATCAAAATTAATGTTTGTTGAAACTCACTAGGGAACTTTAAGTAGTGTAAGTCACCGATTTTGACAAAAGTGGTATCGTTGGAAAGATCTCATCGAGAGCAGCAAAAAACTCAATGGAACTACCAGTCGAAATGAGCCGTTTTCGAGATATTCGACAATTTATGTCACGTAACTAGTGCAAACTTAATGGGGGACCGCAAATTTTTAGTGTCGATTTTAATGAAAGTGGTATCTTTAAAAAGATATCATCATGAGGGAGAAAAAACTCAATAGAATTACCCGTCGGAAATGAGCCGTTTTCGTGATATCCGATAATTTATATCACGTAACTAGTGCATACTATTCTAGAGCACACTTAATGGAGGACCGAAAAAAATGTTTTCTCTATTTTGATGAAAATGATGTCGTTGCAAAGATATCATTGTGAAAAGTAAAAAACTAAACTGAACTACCCATCTGAAATGAGCCGTTTTCGAGATATCCGACAATTTATGTCACTTAATGCAGCTTCCCAGCAGTGTGCATTAACAATGTGACACAAATTGTCGAATATCTCGAAAAGTCTCATTTACGACGGGTGATTCCATTGAATTTTTTAATCCTCACGATGATATCTTTTCAACGATACCACTTTCGTTTAAACTGAGACTAAAATTTTTAGAAGTCCCCATTAAGTGTGCACTACCTACGTGACATAAATTGTCGGATATCTCGAAAACGAATCATTTCTGACGGGTAGTTCCATTGAAATTTTTACTGCTTACGATGAGATCTTTTCAACGATATCACTTTCGTCGAAATCGGTCACTTACACTTTTTGCAGTTCTTTAGTCAGTGGTATTAATCAGAAATCTTTTACTTATAATGTATTCATATGAATTTGCCTCTTTGCATTCTAGTATTACTTATAATATTTAAATAATTTATAAATGCATAATTACAATCATTAGTTTGGAAATGCTATAGAAGGCCCCATAACTGTCAAGTTGCAGGAAGCCATTTTCAATGAAAATTTTTGGATGTTTTGCTTTTAATTGCGCGAACTTCAGACAACACTACTTTTTCCTGCCGAAACATTAAGAAAAACTGATTTTATTTTTTATTTTTTTCTACGGGAAACTTTTTCTTCAGATAAATTATTCCAAAACCATTAAAAAATAATCCTGACAGTGTTAAAAAAAAAAAAAAAAAAAAAAAAAAAAAAAAAAAAAATTGTCATCAAATTTATTTGCCAACTATTTATTTGTCCTTCCTTTTTTAGTTGTTTGCAAAATGGATACAGGAAGGATAATTTCAATATGCAACTGCCATAAGATTAAAAAGAGTGTCTGTAAAACGTCTAGAAAAAGAATCCCCTTTTTTCTTTTCACATAATACTCTCCTCATCCCTCAAGATTTGTCTATATTCGTTTTCCACTCTCTGTGTGGCATAAGTGTGGGTTTAAAAATAGCAGTTTCAATTGCGGCAAAATTTTTGAGAGCAGATAACTTTAACGAAATAGATATATAAGGAATATGCATTTGAGCGATCTAAAATTAAGAATAGATCTATATTTGAAATATTTAACATTAATTTTAGTAACGGAATCAAGTGACTAAAAAAAGGTATTCATTTTTATGTTTATACTTTTCCTTTTGATGACATTATCGGAGTATCTTCGATTGGTGTTACGTTTTTGCTGTTTCTATTATTATTTGAATCGAAATACAATAGATGCCTATCCTGCACGGATCAAATTATACGCAGAATCGCATGCAAAATTTCTGCTTGAAGCCAATCCAAAACACCACCCGAATTTGAGTGTTTGATGAAATTGATTCCTTTTTACTCGGTTTTGAGAACCCATTTTCTTTCAATGTCTGACCAACTTGAGACCCTTCTTATTTTATTTGTTATGCCACTGAATTTAACCTTATAGAAAAGGTTAGTATAGCATTTTTTCCCCTTTACAACGTTTGTTGTTTTAGCGTTGTCGAAAGAATGGATTGTCTGATCAAAAAAGAGTGCGCGTGTTTCTCAAGTTTGAGTATATTTGAATATGAGCTATTTTGAGTGTTTGACGAAACTGATTACTTTTTACTCAATTTTGAGAAACCATTTTCTTCCAATGCCCGACTAGTTTAAAAATGTCTAATTGAGACCCTCCTTACTTTTTGTGTTATGCCATTGAATTAAGCTTATAGAAAACATTGGTGTAGCATTTTTTTTCTTTACAGATTTTTTATTATTTTAACGCCTTTGAAATAGATGTAGTCTCATCAAAAATCAGTGCACGTGTTTCTCAATTTTGAGTTCATTTGGATCGAAGCTGTTTTGACTGTTTAACGAATCTGACCAAATTTTACTCAATTTTGCTAATCCATTTTCTTTCAAAAAATGTAGTTCAAAAATGTCTACTCGAGATCCTCCTTATTAGTTACCCATCATACGTAGTGTAGGGTAAATCTTGCAATCATTTTGAAAATCGAAAATTTTTTTGACGGATTTACACGTTTTAGATAGTGGATATTCCGAAAAGCATATTTTTAGAAAAAAAATTTTTGCCGTCCGTCTGTCTGTCTGTAAACGCTCTATCTCCCGAACGAATTGAGATAGAGACTTGAAATTTTATATGTAGTTAGTATGTAAGAATGGGACGAAGCCTATTTAATATCAGCAACCTCGATTATCCGTAACTATTTTTTTCGGACTCTCGAAAAATTCATTCTGATGAAAGGTACATAAAAATTTTCGAATTTTTTTGTTCTAAGAAATGGACGTAAAAGGCAATAAAATAACATGTATTTTGCATATAGAACGAAGTCGATCGGATTATTAGTTGCCGAGATATTTGTAATCCTGTTTTCCACATTCTTCGATTTTTCATGACCCTGTATTTCATTCAAATTTCAATTCACAGGTATATTTTAATTGGAAATGAGACGCTTAATCCGACGCAGTTAATTGTTAGTTAATAGAGTTATTATTTTTGGAGTTGTAAGGATGTTTCTTTTACGCAATTCGGTACTACTTGAGTAGTTTGGCGTTTTATATAATTTGTCTAAATTGGTACATCAGCAGTTCTTTAATAGAGCATTATTATGTATATTAACAATATTTAAATTTTGTTTATGAATTGCAATGCATTGTATAAATATTTTCACATGTTTTATTTTCATATACATATTCATGATGGGTAAGTATTACGGTGGCCCCCAACGACTAGTTTTATTTGTTATGCCACTGAATTAACCTTATGGGGAAATTTAATGTAATAATTTTTTTTTTTTTTTTTTTTTTTTTTTTTTTTTTTTTTTTTTTTACAGAGTTGAGTATTTGATGAAATTGATTACATTTTCTGAATTTCGAGAATCCACTTCCTTCCAGTGTCCGACTAGTTTAAAAATGACTACTTGAGACCTTTCTTATTTTATGTGTTATGCAATTGAATTAACCTTATAGAAAATGTTAGTATAGCATTTTCTTTTTCTTAACAGATAATGTTGTTGTTTTAACGTCTTCGAAATAATGTGTAGTGTTATTAAAAATTCATGCACGTCTTTCTCAATTTTGAGTTCATTTGAATCGAAGATATTTTGAGTGTTATTCAATTTTGCAAACTCATTTGATTTCCACGCTCGACTGGTTCAAAAATGTCTACTTAAAATTCTTATTATTTTATTTGTTATGCCACTGAATTAAACTTATATAACAAGTTAGTATGATAAATTATTTTTTTCTTTACAGAGTTTGTTTTTATTTTAATGTTGTCGAAAGAATATCAAATTCATCAAAAATGAGGATGCGTGTTTCTAAAATTTGAGTACATTTGGATCGGAGCTATTTTGAGTGTTTGATGAAATTGACTACATTTACTCAATTGTGAGAATCCAATTTCTTCCATTGTCCGACTAGTTTAAAAATGTCTACTTGAAACCCTTCTAATTTTATTTGTTATGCTATTGAATTAACCTTATAGAACACGTACTCAATTTTACTAACCCGTTTGCTTTCAGCGTCCGACTAGTTTAAAAATGTATACTTGAGATCCTTCCTTATTTATTATGCCACTGAATTAACCATATAGAAAACGTTTGTATAACGGATTTTTTTTTTTCTTTAAAAAGTTTGTTATAATTTTAAAGTTGTCGATAGGATGTATTGTCTAGTCAAAAATGAGTGCATGTGTTTCTCATGTTTGAGTACATTTGGATCGGAGCTATTTTGAATGTTTGATGAAATTGACTACTTTTTTACTCAATTAAAAACATGCATAAAAATAGACAATTAAAGACATTTTAACTAGACTTAATTAATTACGTTTTAAAACTAGTTAGACCGGGAAGCGGCAGCTCAGACAACCACCTCATTGGGTTCACGAATGTAACTCTAGGCTTGGTTATATATCTATTCGCATATTAAAAGGCAATCGGTCTGCCAAGTCATATCTTGGTGAAAAACATTAAAAAAAACTGATTTTAGCAATTGACTCGTAAATTTTCCATTGTGCTTTTCCGCACCCAAAAGTATGAAAACATGAAGATTTGGGAGCAGGAAAACATAATGGTAAACCTTATAAGTCAACTACTAAAATCAGGTTTTTCGACAGCGTTTTTAATATGCGAATTGAGATTTAACTAACCCTAGATTTTCATCCGTGAACTTGATGAGGTGATTATCTGTGCCGCCGCCTTCCGGCCTAACTAGTTTAAAAACTTCTACTTGAGACCCTTCTAATTTTATTTGTTATGTCATTGAATTAACCTTATAGAAAACGTTAGTATAGCATTTTTTTTTCTTTGCAGAGTTCGTCGTTATTTTAACGTCTTCGAAATGAAGATCCAGCTCATCATCATCTGACAGAGGAAGATGAAGAAAGAAGAAAAGGCCGCATCCTAGACATCCTCTTTCTCAGATTTCCCCTTTCCAATTTTTGCAGCCAAAAATATTCGAATGATCTCCTTTATGGCGGAACAAACTTTTTTAGAAAGAGTTTATGGATCGGACGGAGAAAGCCATTTGGTTCATTAAAAATAATAATCATGTTGAGCGTCACATGTTGGCCCAGAAACTTTTTCAAGTTAAGAAGCCTCCACTAGTTAAGCGTAGACATTCGCAAGCTAATGCTAAATTCATAGATTTTTTTTTTCAAATTTCTAGGCTTATTATTTTTATTTCAATGTATTTATGTAAAGCAAAAACGCGCCAGTTAATTACGGTAAATACTTGAGCATTTAATTTTTCTGTTATCAGTAATTTATTAACCTTTAAATTTTATGGAATTTCAATTTTTACACTTTCGAATAGTACATAAAAGTGCTTTCAAATGCAATTTTATCGAAAAATGCATCTTAACGAACATTTTTTATAAAGTTTTAAAATACTTTTAAAAACTTTCAATCTCTATCGCGCGCCGCCCGATAGCGAAGGATTAATAAATGAATAATGTAAGCATAAAACAAACAGATATATTTAATTGAAGTATGCGCTTAAACACTGAGTTAATCAGAACAGAAAAGTTGCAATAAGTAATAAAATATCTAAGGATTTTTTTTTTAAATTAGCCACAGGAATGTAGCTAATATTAAAGTACCATTTAATAAAATTTAAAAAATTTACTTGAATGTTTAACGAATAATTTTCATATAAAAATGCTTTTTCGTGTTGTTAGTGAGCAATTAAATATATTTATGTATTAAATAAAAAAAAAGCGATCGCAGATATCGTATGAATAATAAACCTTTTAAAAATATTAAGAAGCGAAATTGATAATTGTAAAGAAAGCTTCTATTTGCTTAATATTAGCTTCCGAATATCGTTGCATCACTGTTATCTCTTATAGGGTCACCCATACCTTTTAAAAATGATATAAATTTATATATATTACTGATTTTTATTCTGAAAATATTTGAACATACAAAATAATAATCATACATTGAAAATTTTGCAATAGAATCAGAGGTATAGTTTACAATTCGATTACACATGAGAAAAATAGCAGATAATTCTAGTACTGCCTTTTTTTTTTTTTTTTTTTTTTTTTTTTTTGAAAACTGTAATTTTTATAGCAATGAATAAGATTAAACAAAAATATTCAACCGATAAAATTTTAATGTATATGAATATATTGCCGAAAGATTGAACTGATATCTATGAGGTAATTAAGCATTTAAATTAATTTTAATTAACCATAATTTCGTCAAGCTTTTGCTTTTCTTTAATGTGGATGCATTTTAAATATATTTCTTCTCCAAATTTTATAATTTTCTAAGATTATACATATACATGTAACTTCAATGAGTGTTCTTCAAAATTTATGGTGATGTCGTAACGTTTCAGTCGTAACAAATGCATACTTTGGATGCACTATGAATATTTAAAAAATACAAGACCCATTAAAGAGCCACTATTTTGTTAACAGATCGTTCCAGACAGACTTTTACAAAGGAAATGCGAAATACATGAAAAATTTTGTTTTCTTTTAAATACTTTTCAAGGTTTGATGCTTTTAAGTACTGCAGTAAAAACAATAAAAGGTTGAAAATAGCGTTTTATACGTTTAAAAATGAGAAAATCTCATAGATCAGTTTCGACATCATGTGAGTTTGTCTTCAGCGCGAAAGAAATAGTCCTCTGCTTGTTTTCGCATTTGTTCTTGTGATCTGATGTAGAACACATGAGTATAATCATTCCGATTGACAAAGACAAGCTTATATAATGTTAAAAAAAAAGAGTATGAAGTTTCTACATTTTATTGACGTATGAAAAGTTGTCATTTAAACTTTCATTATTATTGCATCAAGTGAATTTTATTGTTTAATATGAAAACATTTTAATAATAGTTTTAATTTAAAAAATATATCAAATTTTCATAATTTGTTATAACTGCTATCATATTTCACCAATTGACTATTATAGTTGATTTTATAATCATTTTTTCATATCTTTGGCACATTTTATTTGAGTTTCTTTTATTTATTATTATTATTTTTTTTAACCATAGAAAAATACAGGGTGGTTATACAAAATTTTTGTGCGATATATGTACTCCTAGTAATCTAACCTAAAAAATTTTGAAATTTCCGAGTGGCGACCACTTTTTTTCCTGCGCAAATTCATCAGGGCATTGAAAAACCATAAATGACGTTAGAATAATACACGTATAGCTAAAATTGCCGGTGTAATATCATGGCACTCAATTCTAATCGTTCTTATGTACGTAGCATACTAAAACAAATAAATACTTTTTTATTTTCACATGTGCAAACAAAGACAACTAAACTAATGAACTATGAGAAAAAAAAATCGGTTACTGAAAATCATGTTTTATAGCTACGCCTTCGTTCCCGCATATCGAAAATATGTTCTTCCTGTACAATAGTGAAGTCAGCCAGACGCAAGTTAAAATGACTCCAATTCAGGAGAAAATCCTGATTTTTTATCTCATGGTATATCCAGTTTTTTTTTTTTTTTTTTTTTTTTTTTTTTTTTTTTTTCGTGTGTGTGTGTGTGGTTTTGCATTTTGCGAAAAATTACACATTCCAAATGATATTTAGAGTCATTACGCTGGTATAAAACATTTGCTTGTAACAGACCAATGACAAATTAAATACAAGGTAAACTGACGTACTTGGTATGATTCTCAGGAATGTATAGAAAAGCACTAATCACAGAAACATTATATGCAAGTCATTGCGTGCAGAAAATTTTCAATAAACAGTGTTCGAAACAGTGCTCATTGTTCATACGTGCCAACAAGATGACACGCACAATAAAGCAATGAAGAGAACTGATAAAGCTGTTTTATCTGAACGGGAAAAAAGCAGCTGAAATAGTGTGAGTTTATCACCGAAATGATAAATCCCGACGAGGTCCATGTTCCGTAAAAACTGTACGTGGTTTGGTGAAGAAATTTGAAGAAACTGGGTGGTCATGTGATCGATCACAATCCAGATGACCACCTGTTCCTATTGAAGTTGTTGTGGAAGTGCTACAGCAGGATTACTGCAGACTCATTGGATACTGCAAGAAGTGTTGCACGTAGTTTTGATGCACTGAAAACAACAGTCCTCAAAATTTTGCACAATACTCTTCGGATGTTTCCCTATCGATTCCGGTACGTCCAGATGTCGCAACTAGGTAAACTCTAAGAATTGCGATCACTTGGCTGATGAAAATCCTCACGGTGCGATACCAGCGCTTTTGCATGAAGTTAAAGTACTGATTGTATAATGCGGCATCACAAATTCATTCGTTCTTGATCTCTACTTTTTTGAGGAGGTCGCTTCCAGGTATGAAAACGGCACCCTTACGAGTTCTCGGTACACAAAATTTTTTTGCAGAATTATGTAATTCTAGAATTACAGCACCGAAATATCGTTAAAGATAATGTGGATTCAAGATGGTGCTTTTCCATATGTCGCCACATCTGTTCGTCAAGTGCTGCACTTTGATGACAGAGTCATCTCTGGTATAACATTGCATTTTCGTGGCCACCACGATCCTCCCACCTCACTCCAATGGATTTCTAGTTCTGGGGTTATCTGAAACCAAAGATTACACATCAAATCCAAGAAATTTGTCAGAAATGAAGATGCCATGAAACGTGAGGTTCAATGAATTTCTTCTGCGATGTTACGTTCGGAATTATTGTTAACTGTGTCACACATGCAATACGTTATTATCTGCGAAGCTGGACATATTGAAAACTGCTAAATCAAATAAATGGTTTTTTATTTCTTTCTTCTCGCTTGTATTGTTATTGGTCCTTTATAATGGTCTTTTGTGCAAGTGTTTTACGTCAATAATTTTCATCATACGTGAATTAGTCCATCGTCATTTATGGTTTTCCAATCGGTGATGAATTTGTGCGCGGAAAAAAATCGATATTGCCAAAATATTTTCACTGTAACCATAACCGTGAGAGATCTATTCTTTTAAATCATCACGATCTAGAGCACGTGCATTCAAATATGTATATCTAAAATTTCTTTTTGATTGTTGAGTAATTAGGCCACCAGGGATTCATATATCGGGAAAGATTTTTTATGACCTCCCTGTATAATGGGCAAATTATTGATGCCAATGTTAGAAAATCCCGATCTCATTGAATCAATGGCATCTTCCACGCCTCAAAAACTACTTATGATTGTAAATCTCGCTCAATTTTCATTTTCTGTCATACTTATTGTGCTCATTGAATGTATCGTTTCAATAGAAACTCAATTTTTGAGGTGGACTGATTTAGTGAGGTAGTTCAATACAGTCTTGTAATTTTCGTAGCATTTGGAATGATGTGCTTATCATGTGTAATTTTTGTCGAACTTTAGTTCTATTTTCGGACTGTCTACATTAAATAAATATGCTGAAGGAATTTAAGCATATTACACACAATAAACATGTCAAAAGATTTTTTTAATAAAAATTTTGAATTTTGATAGCATTTAGTATATTTTTATATGCTCTTTCTTAAATTTATTGTAGCATGTTTAAAAATTTGGTATCATTTTGTATATTTTGAAAGGTTCTTTCTTAAATTCATAACATCTAAATATAATAAAACGCAGTGCAACGATTCTGGCGCGAACTCAGCTGTTCAATCGCTCCTCTTGTCATTTAAACATTAGTTAAAGGGACATTAAACAGACCATTTTCCTGTAAACAATCAATTTATATATAATAAAATGAAGTCTAACGATTCCGGCGCGAAGTCATCTATTCAATTACGCCTCTTGGCATTTAAACATTAGTTAAAGGGACAACGCTTTCTTGGAATTTAAACATTAGTTAAATTGACAATAAAGAGATAATTTCCATGTACCGAATCCTAAATATAATAAAACATATAACAATTCTGGCGCGAACTCATCTGTTCAATGATGCTTCTTGACATTTAAACATGTGCCGATTCAAGCACTCGAATTTTATTTTTTTCATTTTTTTTTCTCCACTCCGCTAGAGAATAGAATATTCGATATTGGCTAGGGACCTGTCAACCTGGGTTTCACTAGACAGTCGAAATAAGAGAAGAAAAGATATTTTATTCAGAATTATATGGCAAATAAAAATTTATCCTAATTTGAATATCTAATGCTTTCAATCACATTTACAATAAAGAATTATTTCAAAGGCATTTTAGCATTTGTTAAAGAGACATTGAGACAATTTTCCTTAGGCTGCAATTAACGTCTCTATAGGCCGTTTTAAGTCCCATTTGCACGGGATATACTATAGGTTCGCTATCCAAAATGAACACCTGTGCGTCTGAAACATCTGTGCCAATATTTTTATTAGTTATTTCAGATTTATGTGAAAACCACGATTTTTTAAAACCGTCCTAGGACGGGTATTTACACTAGTATGTTTATGAAATCGTTGAAACCGATTGTTGAACCCAGCAGCAAAGAAAATGAGTCAATATAACGCAAAGTGCAGACTGAAATGAAATTTTTGAATTTTTGGCTTTTTATTATGTATTCAGAATTTTCGCTAAAAACGAAACCAGATTTTCGGTTGATCTCTAAATAAATATATATATATATATATATAAGAATATTGCTAAGTTAAACGAATGGAATTGAGCCTACATAGAATAAGCTCAAAATCCGTTATTTCAAAAATGAATAAAAAAGACGAGGGCTGTGTCCATATATCCATTGCTTAGTGTCATTACAGAATGCACAATATGGACAGACATTAAAAACTAAGTTGAAAGGTTTTTTTTCTTCTTTTCAAAAGAGGGAATTAATTATTTATTTTTACACTGAATAAATAAAGATGAATGAATAGCAAATAATCGGCATTTGTTATTAGAACTTTTATAAACTACAATTTTTATGTGAAAATAAGTAACAAAATTTTATTTTCACTCAAATAAAAATATGAACGCTGAAAAAAAATTATCGAGACAGCGTCAATCATTTTTATTAGATATTTCAGATTTATGTGAAAACCACGATTTTTTAAAACCGTCCTAGGACGGGTATTTACACTAGTATGTTTATGAAATCGTTGAAACCGATTGTTGAACCCAGCAGCAAAGAAAATGAGTCAATATAACGCAAAGTGCAGACTGAAATGAAATTTTTGAATTTTCGGCTTTTTATTATGTATTCAGAATTTTCGCTAAAAACGAAACCAGATTTTCGGTTGATCTCTAAATATATATCGAGACAGCGTCAAACATCCAGATACTTAACTTTAATCGGGAAATATTCTAAAATTCTTTTTAATGATTACACAAATTGTCTGATGTAATTTCAAAATTTAAGGAAAATGATTTAGAAGGCGAAATATTCATTATTGTGTAATTTGCGATGTAATAATTCTCCTCTATGAAATGTGTTAATGAAAGTTAAAACTCGGAACATTAATGTCTATCTTTAAAACATCAATTTCGATCAGAATTTCAATTTTCTGTTTTCTAAATTAATATAAAATTTGAATATTTTGCTTTCGATTTGGGTTAAAATTTTTATTTTTATATTTCTTACTAACTTTAAAAACTAAGGTGAAAGTTTTTTTTTTTCCTTTTTTTTCAAAAAAGGGAATTTATTTATTTATTTATTTTTACACTGAATAATAAAATATGAATGAAGAGGAAATAATCGGCATTTGTTCTTAAAACTTTTATAAACTACAATTTTTATGTGAAAATAAATAACAAAATTTTATCTTCACTCAAATAACAATATCAACTCTGAAAAAAAATATTATCGAGACAGCGTCAATCATCCAGATACTTAATTTTAATCGAAGAAATATTTCTAAAATTCGTTTTAATGATTGCACAAATAATATGATGTAATTTCAAAATTCAAGAAAAGTGATTTAGAAAAAGAAATAGTCATTATTATGTATGTGACGTAACAGTTTTCCTCTATCTAATGTTTAATGGAAGCTAAAATTCGTAACATTAAAGTCAGCATGCTTTCAAAACATCAATTTCGATCAAAATTTCAAACGTCCGTTTTCTAAATTAATATAAAATTTCAATATTTTTCTTTCGAATTTCATTAAAATTTCCCTTAAATTACTTATAAACATTAAAAATTGAATTAAAATCTTTTTTTTATAATACTTGTTATTATTATTATTTTTTTATTTGTGTAAAATTGGGTTTCGAAATTGGCATGTAAATAGGGGTCAATCCATTTTAAGTGGTCCAGAAAATATTTTTTTGGTCGCTCGACCATTTTTAAAAAATCTGAAATTTTTTGTACACCAACCCTAACATGACGGAAGTTCAAAATGACCGTTATTTTAATTTTACTATTTTTTGTTTGTGCATGGCGACCATCTTTGTTTCATCTTGTGCAGCGATTTTCTCAGATACTAGGATACACAAAATTGTAAATTTCTCGTCTTTTATTTTCCCAATTGAAATGGGGTTTGCAGCATTTTGTTCAGAATAAAATAGGCTAAATACGTTGGTAGAATAATTTTGAAAAATAAATTTTTACAGGTGAAAGTTCAGCACAAAATTTAAGATTTTTTCCAAAATCCATCCATTTGCAATAGGACATTTTTTATGCAAGGAAAACTGTCAACCTTACACAATTTTTTCTACGAATAGGACAAAAGTGCGTATACTCATACACCAAGTCCCAGATCTGGTAGTTAATTTCACTTTGCGAAAAAAATTCCGAAATTCTTCAAAAGTTTGAAAAATCGCACTTTTTAGGCTTTAATATCTCTGGTGGGGCACGAGATAAAAATTTGAAATTCTGGCCTTTGATAGTATTGTGTAGTAGTGTTATGTACAAAAAATTTCAAGAAGGAGATTTGACTACAAGCTGAGATATGATATGGACTATATGTGAAAACAATTTGTCAAACTATTGTAACCTACTATGTAATTGTTCCACAAGACTGTCAACCTTACACAATTTTTCTACAAATAGGTCAAAAGTGCGTGTACTCATACACCAAGTCCCAGATCTGGGAGTTGATTTCTCTTTGCGAAAAAAATTCCGAAATTCGTCAAAATTTCAAAAATCGCACTTTTTAGGCTTTGATATCTCTGGTGGAGCACGAGATGAAAATCTGAAAATTTGGCCTTTAATAGTATTGTGTAGTAGTGTTATGTACAAAAAATTTCAAGAAGGAGATTTCACTACAAGCTAAGATGTGACATGGACAATATGTGAAAACAATACTGCCAATCTATTGTAACCTACTATGTAATTGTTCATACCTCCAAAATTTTAAATTAATTATTTATGGTACAAAGTTAAATGTTAATTACAAATATCTTCTTCAAATGCATCTGTGTGATTTAAGCAATTCAGAATGTATGCTAAGCAAATACACTATTTGTCCAGAGGAACAAACCTACTAGAAATGCTATTGCAACAATTTTACTCGGTACACATTTCAGGAAAAGTAAATTTCAGACAATGGGTTGCAACTGATCGAGTTGACATGGTTTCAATTATTAAACCTAGAGAATTTCATTCAAGTTAACAAGGGATGATAAGACTTGGGTGGCTTCAAATAAAATTTTGAGAAAGAACAGCCTGATGGACTGACAACAGTAACTGGTCGAACTCATAACATCTCTCGTAAATAGTGTTAAACTCTTTGTTGAGCATATATAGTATCTTTGTAAATTAAACATTTATTATTAAACTGTTTTCAACAAACGATATTTTCTGTGTAAATATTGTAATAAATGAGACTAATCTCATTTCTCTTAATGTACTCATAACAGCATTTCTTAACATTTTTTAATCACCGTATCTCAGCTTATAGTCAAATCTCCTTCTTGAAATTTTTTGTACATAACACTACTACACAATACTATCAAAGGTCAGAATTTCAGATTTTTATCTTGTGCTCCACCAGAGATATCAAAGCCTAAAAAGTGCGATTTTTGAAATTTTTGACGAATTTCGGATTTTTTTTCGCAAAGAGAAATCAACTCCCAGATCTGGGACTTGGTGTATGAGTACACGCACTTTTGAACTATTTGTAGAAAAAAATGTGTAAGGTTGACAGTCTTGTTGAACAATTACATAGTAGGTTACAATAGTTTGGCAGTATTGTTTTCACATATTGTCCTTGTCATATCTCCGCTTGTAGTCAAATCTCCTTCTTAAAATTTTTTGTACATAACATTACTGCACAATACTATCAAAGGTCAGAATTTCAGATTTTTATCTTGTGCCTCACCAGAGATATCAAAGCCTAAAAAGTGCGATTTTTGAAATTTTCGACGAATTTCGGAATTTGTTTTGCAAAGAGAAATTAACTCCCAGATCTGGGACTTGGTGTATGAGTACACGCACTTTTTACCTATTTGTAGAAAAAATTGTGCAAGTGTGACAGTTTTCCTTGTATGAAAAATTTCCTCTTGCAAACGGATAGATTTTGGAAAAAATCTTAAATTTTGTGCTAAAATTTCACCTGTAAAATTTTATTTTCCAAAATTATTCTACCACCATATATTTACCATATTTTATTCTGAACAAAATGCTGCAAACCCCATTTCAATTGGGAAAATAAAAGACGAGATATTTACAATTTTGTGTATCCTAGTATCTGAGAAAATCGCTGCACACGATGAAACAAAGATGGGTGCCATGCACAAACAAAAAATAGTAAAATTAAAATAACGGTCATTTTGAACTTCCATCATGTTAGGGTTGTTGCCCGCGGGCTGGGCCGGGCTCGAGCTTACTGTACTAATTCTTCAAACAGAGCTATTGCAGAAATCGTAAAAAACACAGCATAGCAGCACCACCTCCTGAGCGATTTACATCAAAACATAATCAGCACCGATATCTGTAAAGGTATATTTAAATCTGAAATTTTACGAAAATTCATGCATTAATTCTTGAGATGCATAGCTATTGCCGAAATCATAGAAAATGCAGTATAACAGCACCACCTTTTAGGCGGTTTATGCCAAAACGTGGCCAAAACCAACTTTTATTAAAGGCTAACAGAATCTGAAATTTGATGAAAATCCGTTCATTAGTTCTTGAGATAGAGCTATTACAGTAATCGTAAAAAATGTAGCTTAGCTGAGCTTCCAGTTGAGTGATTTACGCCGGAAAATAATCAGCTTAAATATATATGGAAGACTAATGGTTATAAATTTTTATTGAATTCCGTGAATTAATTCTTCAGATAGAGCATACACAAAATTTGTGTCACACATATACAGAGTCACAGGCACATAGTCATTTTGTAAAAATAATTTTTGGAGGATCTGTGACCTTTTTAAAATATGCAAATTCATCGAAAACTCGAAAGTCTAAATACGGAAGTTGAAATTTTTCACTAATCTTATACTTTCTACTTGCATTGATAGAAGACAATAAAAAACTAAATTAAATTACTTATTTGTATCTTTATGTCACATTTTTCACTATGTTTTTAGTAATAATTAGCCATTTTTAAATTAAATATTACAAAAAAAAAAAAAAAAAAAAAAAAAAAAAAAAAAAAAAAAAAAATGTCCCGCATTTTCTACATAACTTTGAAATACGGTAATTCTAAATTCTTGAATAATTAAAATGAAACCTAGATGCGAAGAAATGCTGAAGAATTAGACTGCTTTGTAAAACTGATTTTACATATATGGTGATACGTTTCATGACCTCTCTTAAAAACTCGACGTCAAGGGAAAAAACAAAACAAAAGCTGCACTTCCAGTTCCTAGTCTCAGTTTCAAAATCCTGTTGCCCAGATTTATTCTTGACACGAACGGAATGATTACCCTGTAGTTTTTAAATTTATTTTTGTTGTTTCACTCTTTGCATATGGCCTGATTATTTCACTGAACTGCATATTCTACGCCAAGAGGTTATGAGAAACTTAAGCTATTTATAACTATAGTTTGCTCTTTTTTTTATCCAGACGAAAAGCTTTACAATATATAAACAGGTTTATTTATTTAAATAAAATTACAATGTTATATTAATTGTCATATAACTCGTAAAGCACACTCTAAAATTATAAACTAAAAAAAATTCAATATATTTAAATCATGATATAAATAAGCTTGGCTTTACATTAATAAAATAAAGATATAAAAAGGCATTATAAAAAGGCATCTAAATTTAATATAACTCATAAATAAAATGGAGCAAATAATTTAAATAAGAATACATAACTTTAAAAAAAATTATGTGAGATCTGGACTAAACTCAAAGCTATAATTATCTTCTGATATTTTTTATCTGAATAAATGTATTTTGTGATAAGAAACTAGTAAATCGTAACACTAAGGA
This sequence comes from Maratus speculifer, assembly GCA_964019185.1. Classification (NCBI taxonomy): domain Eukaryota; kingdom Metazoa; phylum Arthropoda; class Arachnida; order Araneae; family Salticidae; genus Maratus; species Maratus speculifer. The sequence continues at coordinate 155,176,435 of OZ025290.1, forward strand.
TCAATACTTTTTAATAAATCAAAGCATTTTTTTTATTTTTCTCAAAACGATGTGTAATTTTAATTAGCACATGACCAAACTGAAAATGACGGGCGGGCAAAGAGAAAACTTGGCACCCCCCTTTACTTTTTCTTGTGGCAGGCCAAAAATGACGTTGGTAGTATAAATTTGGCGCCCCCTAAATTTCCGTCACGGGGCGACCGCCCCTTTCGCACGATGCTGCTGAAAACAGTAATTTACTGAGTTTAAGAAATGAGCATAATTTGAAATTTGGTGCTAAGTATTAATGCACGCATACAAAAATGAGTTGGATTGCCATGAGTAGTACCGGAGCTTCATTTAGCCAAACTGTAAATGATTTAAAGTTAAATGTAAGTTCTCGAACTGTTAGACGAATTATTTAATGAGTAGAACATGAAATGAAAGAAAATGCAAGCTAAGCCAAAACTTTATTCTTATTATAAAAAAGTCAAACTTGTTTGCACAATAGCTAGAGGTCTGCACTTGCCGAAATTTCCAGGTCTGCGCCAGGCACGTAGCCAGGGAGGGGGCTAAGGGGGCTGAAGCCCCTCCCGAAACTTTGAAAAGACTTTACAGAATTTTCTCTATCACAATAAAATAAGTTTAGTTTGTTTTTATCTTCCATTACATTAAAATCAATTGCATTTTTAGCTGTAAAAATATCCATTTATTCAAATACAGTTACAGTAACCCTTCATTATATCGGTTATTTGGATATTTGTTTCTTTAATAGATATTTACCAGAAAAAATATTAATTCTTTTTAAAATGCAATTTTAACTAACTTTATGCGTGGTAAAATTTGATTAAGTGTAATTCCGTATCATTAATTTGACTAAGAAAAACTAATGTAATACAGATATGGTGTATTAACTTTAGGAGACAGATATTAAACATTTACTTGCATGTTGTGATTTTCCTTAATTTCCTTTATATTCATGGATATAAACGAAACTTAGAGCGGTGTCAATGTTAAAATGTTTTACAGAGAAAGGAGCCAAAAACTTCAATAGCCGCCTGTAATGTAAAATCATGTGAAAAGAAAATAATTTTTAAGAAAGTATCTTTGATAAAGATGTTATAACTGTAAAACACTTTTTTATTAAAAAGAAACTATTAAAATGCATTTTTGAAAAATAATGATGCGAGGGAAAAAAAAAATTTGGTATCGAAAAGATGCCACGGCTGTGTCCCAAGTTTCTTCATTGAACAACTTTTCTGTGAATTGTTTGTATGTGAATCTTTAATAGTAAGAAAATGTGCGTAAAGTAGCTGGTTTCTTATAATTTTCTTCGTATTTTGTAGAACTATCAACTTCAGGGATAGATACTCCTATGTAGAGATTTTTTAAAAGGTTTTCATAATACCACCGAAAGAGTTTTCGATCCCGCCAGAGCACATATTTGGATAAAATTTACCCCAATTACACTGTGAGGCCAATCTGCGAATCTAAGAGTTGTGCTGACGGGTTAGATAGTCAGTAAAGGGACATTTTGAGTTGATTCCCGGCCTGGGCAATTTTTCGTTCAGTTGGAAATATTTAATTCGTACTTTGAGTTATGTCTAGGGACGAAGTAAAAATTTAAACAACACTGGCTCATTTTACAGCCAGATATTGAATTTATTAGTTGAAATTTAAGAGTATTCTGAGTTCAAAAAAGCAAATTTTATCAAATACAATTTCTGGGTCTAAAAAAACTTTCTGAACCGCGAATTTAATGAGGAAAATACAGTTTTTTTGTCAATTGGGTAGATAAAATGGAAAGAAAAATGTTAATGATTGTTAATGGAATATTTTAAGTAACTAGAAAAATTTATATAAAATGGTAAAAATATTTTTTCAGACGTGTACCATTTTTATGTGCACTAAATCTTGAACTACCTTACGTGAAATCAATTCCAATAATATGAACTTTTTCTAGCAGCAAGTCTTGTTTAGAAATTAAAATTTAGGATTGTTTGGATGCTAGCGTTCGGAACAATTTGATGGGAGGGGGGGGGGGTTGTCAAGTACTCGATATGAGCTTACAGTATGGCAAGAACTGGATTCGATATTGCTATGTAACTGAAGATGACTTAGATGATGTCACGAAGAGAAAGATTTTTAATTCCATTCTACTTTTCAAGAGCCATATAGTTTTCCAATAACTGTAGGAAAGAAATAAAAATAAGAAAAATGGAAGAAAGATCCAGAAATAGTATTTCCTTTTCTTACATATTCCAAAACGCATTTATTGTAAGCCTTGTTTTTTTTTTTCTTGAAAAAATAGGTACAAAAATAAAAAGACTAATTTCTACATGTTTCAGACATTGGAAAAAAGCGAAATGTGTTTTTTTAGGAATTCTTATAACATATGCGTTTAGATTATCACAAACCATATCTTATTTTAGCAAACAAAATTAAAATTTCTTCAGGAATATAGCAAATTAATATTTTATTGTTGAGTTTTTAAAAAGCTTCAGGATAAGAAGAAATCAGAGCAGCTCTTGGACCAATACTTGAAACAATCTTACTTTGCGCAGAGAAAAATACGCCACTTTGAGATAACCACGATGATGATTCTCTAACGTTAAAAAAATCTATATAAAAAAGATTGTTAGCTATGAACTCTTTGAAATTTTGAGCAATATCTGGAAAGAATGAATTGAAACGCGATACTATAAATATCCGTAGAAATGCTATTTACTTCATCCAAGACATTTAGAATAAAATCATTCAAATATCCTCGGATACAGTTACCGAAGTATCAATTATCAAAATAAATAACGTGATCTGTTTCGTTAGTGCAAACAAATCGTGTAGCTTAATTGCTAATGAAACTCAAGCGCTGAACAGCTTGACTTTTGTGTTAGATATGTGGACTATTAAAATATTCACAAACTCCAATAATTCAGAAAGTTCTTTTAGGTTTCATTCCAATAAATATTTTCTCTGCCAAAAATTCAAGAAAAGCAATGTTACAACATTGTGATCAACTATGCTTTGATATGTATGCGTTACAAATGGCGTTACAAAGGCGTATGAAGAAGCAGCTAATAAGTCTGGCCATGTTGGCGGGGTCCATTTTAAAATTTTCCAGAGTATCCAAAATTAGATACATCAACTTTGAAAGCCATCTGTTAAATCTGGCCTTGTCTGATTCCCATAATCCGAAAGTATCATGGACTTGTTAAAGCAGTGGCAAAGGTTTTTAAAAATCAAATTCGGTGTTTCAAGAAGTAATTGCATAATGTACCGTATTTGACAAATGAAAATAACTTCTCCGCATTTGTGATACAAAATTTGGCATGAAAGCATATTAACTTTTGTTGAGCTACATACATTTGCTTTAGCTCAGAAATTATTTTGAAAAACACATGCACGATTTCTTTGATAGCTGGAGCTTTTTTGGCCAGTCGGGAGAAGAATGATTTTCTCATAAGCCTGTCTGTGAGGAGAAGGTTTTCTGTTTGACAAAGTCATAGTGAGTTCTTCAAGAAAAATTTCGTGACATGATATCGGCTGTAATTTATGTTAAAGATGGCCTAATTGTTTTACATAAATATAGAGAAAAATAAATCTTTTGTGAGATATTTTATTGTGCATCAAAACTTCAAGACATCTTTCAAATTAAAATAAAGATCCGAAAATTAGCATTTATACATACAACACACAAATATACGGGCAATACAAACCCTCAAATTACATCCGTTGAAGATTATTACAAGAGTATTCTCCGTGAAGGAAGTCTTATTCAAAATTTAAATGATCTAATTTCGAATGAAGACAGTTTAAGAGATTTCCCATTATTTCTTCCAGGGTTTGCTTAACTGAAAAAAGCAAGCAAATTAGAGAGACTGATAGCTTTGCAATCATTTCCATTCATTGGGGCATTACAGTAGATCTAGATAAGTTAATCAGCATCATAGCTAAGAAGAAATTACGACGATTGCTTCTGTTGCATTAGTAAATTTATTGTACTAAGAGTACTGCATTTATAATTATTAGTCAGAGAATGTGAAATACAAATATAATTTTTATGATTAAATATGGGTGTAGCAATTAATTTTTCTTTGGAAAAAATAAAGAAAAATAAATTAATTTCATTTATGGATCAATAGTTTCAAGATCTTGCACTCGCAATGCCAGCCGCTTCCATGTTAATATTAATCATGTGTTTTAAATCAATTCATGTTACTTGTTTGCATTTCAATATTTTTAAAAAAATTTTTAAAGGATACTTGAAGCTCATCTCAAACAATGTTGTTTTGTGATTTTTAGGTTTCAAGGATTTTTTTTAACTCTCCGGTTTTTGAACCGGTTTGGAAACTGGAAGTGCTTTTGAATCTCAAAAATTGCAACAGAAAAAAAATGAATACGAAATAACAATATTTGACATGGTTATCAAGTGCAGGAATACATCATAGGTTAAGCCTTGATTATTTTTAAACTTTTTGCTGTAACGTTTACAAATTACGTTTGCAAGATCAGAAAAAATCTCAAAATCAGCCCCTCCCGAAAGGAAATCCTGGCTACGGGCCTGGTCTGCGCCTGGCCCAACCCTGTCTGTTGAAAAACTCAAAAGTTCGCCCCGAGCCCGGCCCAAACCGTACAGAAATCAGTGAAAACAGGCCCGGTTCGGCCCGACACAATTTATAATATTTCTAAAAAATTCAGACTTTTTTCATATAATTAAGATATTTTTAAAGAATACTGCATACATACCTATGGAATAATTTTACAGTATATTTTACATAAAATACACATTAGCAAAACTAATATTACTTAGATTCTTAGACTTTCAACATTGAAATAAAGTTTCATTAAGAAATTAATATGATTTAGAATAAAAGAAAAAAAGTTCAAAACATCGTATCTTTTGAAGCTTCATAACAAAAATAGATTTATGAAAATATTTCTATATTATTTTCTTAACGATTCCAAATCCAAAGGAGCTACTTTCTAATACATTTCTAAATTCTTTTTTTTCCGTAAGAAATGTATAAGATTAGCAGGTATTTTTATTCAGAAACTATGTAATCTAATGGTGTTATCCAATTTTTGATACAAGCAATTTAAGAAAATACTGTCATAGCTAGCGTTTTGAATAGAATTTCCGGAAGCGATAGCCGTGGGAAGGAAGAAAAATCTGCAACTATTTGACTAAAATCTCTTATATCTCAAAGAAGTTTATACAAGTATCTTTTGTACCATAAATGAAAAACGCTATTCGATTCCAAATCCCTTCAATAGTTAGGTTTGTCAATTTTAAACTTTCACAATAAAAAATTAAGAAAATGTGTCAAACTTTCGCATTGTTGAGATTGAAATTAAGAACCACCAAGATGTATATTTCCAAAGATTACGTTAACATAAGTTTTTTTTATCGTTATTATTAATTTTACAAATCACGTTGTCTGCTCTACACATCTTGAAAACAATTATGCCTAGTTTTTGCCCGGATCGTCTTCTATATAGAAAAATAATGCAAGACGGATTTTGGTCTGACACGAGTTTGTTAAAAAATACTAAGCCTAGGTTACACACAAAGTAACTGTCTGATACCGATTCTATATTGATTTTGTCAAACTCGTATCGGTTCGTGATATCTCATTTATACTTATTCTCGTTAAAGCCACATTCATTGAAATTAGCTTATATTTTACCGTTTTGCTGAAACGTCCATAATGGGCAGACAGGCCCGCTAACTTTTTTTTTTAATCGGTCTGGCAATATTTTTGCCGGCCCGGTCCGTTTATTTTGTTTGTCGGTTCGGTCCGTTGAAAAAATTATTCTAATTGTGCCGGCTCGGCCCATTAGAAAATTTGGAACCATTCGGCCGTATAGTGGAGCGTTTTGACGATCTAGGTGGACAAAATTATTTCGTTGAAGTTTAATTAGTTTTTGCTGATTTTTCGAATGTATAGCTAATAAAATACTCAAAAAGTGATAAATATTTGGTTTATTTAACAATCTCTCAAAATAAATAGATAATAAATTATAAAAAATGCGTTAAACATACTTATGTTTTACCCATCTTACGTAGTATAGGGTAAGTCTTGCAATCATTTTTAAAAACGAAAAAAAAAATTTTTTTTTGAAAGATTTACATGTTTCAGACACTGGTGATTCCGAAAAACATATTTTTAGAAAAAAAAATTACTGTCCGTCCGTCTATGTGTCTGTCTATCTGTCTGTGTATCTGTAAACGCTCTGTCTCCCGAACAAACTGAGATAGAGACTTGAAATTTTGTATGTAATTAGTATGTAAGAATGGAACGAATTCTATTTAATATCAGAAACCTCGATTATCCGGAACTATTTTTTTCGGACTCTTGAAAAATTTGTCCTGATGGAAGGTATATAAAAATTTTTGGAAATTTTTTTAAGGAGTGGACGTAAAAGACAAAAAAAATAACACAAATTGTGCATAAAGAGCGAAGTCAATTGGATTATTAGTTGACGAGATATTTGTAAGCCTGTTTTTCGCATTCTTCGATTTTTCATGAGCTTGTATTTCATTCAAATTTCAATTCAAAGATATATTTTAATTGGAAATGAGACGCTTAATCTAATGCAGTAAACTGTTAGTTAATGTAATTATTATTTTTGGAGTTATAGGGATGTTTCTTTTACGCAATGCGGTACTACTTGAATAGTTTGGCGTTTTTTTTTTTTAAATTTGTCGAAAATGGTTCATAAACAAATCATTAATAGAGCATTAACCTACATAAATTTTATTCAATTTAAAATAAATTTTCTGTTTACAGACGGTAATGTCTCCGATTTTTTTATGTTGTCCCCCAAAAGAAATATAATTGCTACATGTTTTATTTTCAATTTAAAAATACTGTTATGTACATCACTAACTTATTGTGATTTTCCGGATATTTCATTAAAATTTCTGCTTACTGGCAACAATCTTTTCGCGATCTTTTATGTGGCCCTGTAAAGAATTCGCAATTTCTACGTTTGTCAAATGATAGTTTAATCGATTTGTCATCGGAAAAATATATGTAAGAAAAGTTTCAGAAAAATCAGATGTTTGAAAATGGTTTTAAACTCTTTTGCAAGTTTTGAACTCATTTTTTGTGTGGCCCTGTAAGAAAATCATAACTGCTACATTCCATAAACTATAATAATCTTGCATTGGTAACATAGCTACATATACAAGTAAAGTTCCAGCTCTATCAAATAACTGGAAGGTGTTTAAAATTAACTTGCAAAATTTAAAATTAACTTTTGTGTAGCCTAGTATGAAAAGCGTAACTTCTACGCTCCTCAAATTACAATAATATTTAATAGTCTTTAAAACTACACATACATTTAAAGATTCAGGTCAATCCAATAATTAAAAATGGTTTAATATTGACCTGCAACTTTTGAACTAAAGATGCATACTTAAACTGCAAGTACATATTAAGCTTGTTTATTAATAATAACTTATTTATCTGCAACCATCTGCAGCAGATATTTTTAGTTTCCAATACTATAGGAATTGCACTTTCATTAAAAAAAAATGCTTATTGGTGAACACTGCTGTACACTTTGTTAAAAGTCAAGAGAAAGATTGCAAAAAACAAAATGGTTCATGCAAAATCACAACCTCTAAAAAAAACCAATTAACAGGTTTAACAGGGCTTATTTTAAAACAAAAATAGTTTAAAACTTACCTTGACAACCATGTGTCATACATCCAGTAAACTCGTGGTTTAAAATTAAGCAGGATATCAACAACGTGGTTTTGAATTTATGGCAGACTGGAACACCCACAAAAATTTCTTCAAACCAACTAGGGAACTTCAAACCAACTTTACGGTCGCAGTTAATCGACACCTCAAATTTTTTCGACAAAATTCCTTCGGACCTCAATAAAATAGACATTCAGCTATTAATATACGCAGTTTTGATAAATTCCGAGATAATCAGAAATTTGGATTTTGTCCACCTAGTTTATCAAAACGCCCCACTGTGTGGGGCTTAACCCTTAAAGCATCCTAACCGGGTTTTTTCGTCACGTAAACTTTGAAAGCAAGGTTGATTTAATACAAAACTTATATTAATTTTTTTTTAATTTTTATTTTTTAATTAATTTATTTTATTCTATTTTATTTATTTATTTTTTGCTGTGTATAAGATAGATAAATATGTAAGGCATATTTGCCAATCTCTTTTTTTTTTTTTTTTTTTTTTTTTTTTTTTTTATCAACAAAACATACTTTAAACCAGGTATTTTGATTAATTAATTAAATAATGTATGTTTCAATTAAGTACCTTCTAGAAGGAAGAATATTTATTTTAATAAATTTTCTGGTTTAAAGTAAGTTTTTTCGTTTTAAAAAAAGGGGGGAGGTTGACAAGTTTGTGTAACGTAATTATAAATCAATCACCATACAAATAGTGTTCATAGGTGCTATTTTATGAATAATTAAACATAAAGGAAGAAATATGCAGGACCCTTAAAGGCTAGATACTACTGGCAAACTGGCGCAATATTAGGCATGAAGAGCGGCATACTTTGGTGGATGATTCGCGATGGTATGGACTGATTTATCTCTGAATGGTAAAACTGCTTTAGTTTCCCTTCGTGGAAAACAAAAAGCAGAAGACTGACAGTTAATGCTGGAAAATAATCTATTGCCTTATTCACCGTTGATTGCTGGCGGAAACTAGGTTTTTCAGCAAAATAATGCAGCAATACACTCGGCAAAAAGTACAGAAGAGAGGCTTGAGCGCTGGCATGTGAACGTCATGAAATAGCAAACCCGCAGCTTTGATCTAACAAGGAAGGTCTCCATACGGGCATACCCCGAAAAATCTGAAAAAATTACAGAATGTACTTCTCTTGTGGATATATACATTTATTAAAAAATTTTAGCGGAACCTTCATTCAGTATCTGTGAAAAAATAATGAATATTTCGTTATTTGGCGATTTATTGCTGGTTGGCGATGGAATGTAATTTCAAAAAATGCTTTATGTCAAATGCACTAAAAGAAAAAAAAAGTTTCATGTTGAACTTGTTTTGATAAATTTAATTTAGTTTTGTATTTTTTGGTTTATTTTAAGTATAATTTTGTTATATCAATATTTATATGTATTTATATTCATATTTAATCATCAAAACTTGAGATTTAAAACGAAATTCATAATTTAAATTAACTAAATTTGTTTCAAGCTCAAAGTCGAATTGAGAATTGTGGATTAGATTTTGTTGCTATGGAAACATATGGCTTTTATTTTTGAATACGCTTAAGTGTATGAAGATAATTTTTCTCAATATGATTTTTTTTATCTATGAAAAACATTTTTTCGATTGATTAAAAAATAACTACTTCAACAAGTAATACATATATGTGATACAATATGTATATATATGTAATATAATATGTTAAAGTTTCTCATTGTTTATGTTTAAATTCATTATATACCATTTATACGCATTCTAAATATCCAACAGTTTTGAGTTGCATTATGATCGTTTGCTTTTGGCGAGGAAAAGGGCTGCTCGCCAAATCGCGTGACTCTTTCTTCTTTTTACGCCAAATACCCGAAAGTATTTTATTTTTTTGCGTATTTCCGACTGTGATTCCGCCGCTAATTTTGACTGATTCTTTATTACATACATATATTCAGATAGGTAATATCAGACTACAGAAATTCATAATTTTGCGTTTATAATTTTGTCCAGGTCTCACATAATGCTATTTTTTTAAGTAATGTATTTTCTTATTTAAGTTATTTGCTTCATTTTATTTATGAGTTATTTTAAATTTAGATGTATTTTTATAAATATTCACCTTTATTTTATTAATTGATAGAATAACTGAAGTTTTTTTTTTTTTTTTTTTTTTTTTTTTTTTTTTTTTTTTTTTTACAGTATGTTTTTGTGCAGCACCATTGCTGCACAACAGAAAAACGATTGTTAAAAATTTTAGTTACTCAAAAACTGCAGATCCCCCTGAAGGAAACTTAATGTATCGAGTGTTTTACCGAAACGAAATCCGTTACTGAAACACAAAGAAATTGCCGAACGATTGATGTCTATCGAAATCGAGTGGTTGATGATAGCACGTTAAAACGATAGTGTATTTAATTTGAATATCGATTTGATATTCTTTGTGCTACGAAAGAATCTTATGTTGAAGTTTACTAAGACAGTAGAAAATACTTTTTGAGTTATTCCATCTATTGTTATAACAAGTTTTGCCGTTGGCTTTTCTTTTTCTTTTTAATAATTTTTTAGATTTGTATAGATTTTCTCTGAACACCCTGTACCGGGTGTATTTGTTTCCCCTTGCACCTTGAAATGCTTCTACTGAATCATTATTCCCCGATTCATCACATTCTTCCACTTCAGATTTTCTTGATGTCAACATACAGTGTTGAATTCAGACAATTTTCTCCGGGAGGGACATTTGTGGTTCCGGGGGGGGGGGAGCATTATAGAGTTTTGAGAGGAAATTGCATTTTTTTTTTTTTTTTTTTTTTTTTTTACCATTGAAAACCCCAAATCTCAAAAATTTCCGGGGGGGGGGACATTTCATTGTTCCGGGGGAACTGTCCCCCCAGGCCACCCTTTGAATGCAACATTGTCAACATATTTTGAATAATTTCGTCATCGTTTAATTCTTCATAATCTAACCTTTTTATCAGAATAGCGCCGACTGACTAGGGTTTACTGTGTATTTAAGTTTTCGTAATTCGATTTTGTTGAAGCCCCACTAGTGGCCGAGAGGTTCTGTTCTCGAAACTAGTAGACAGGAGATGCTGGGTTCGAACCCAATCGCGCGCGTTGGCCTAATTGTTCGGAGTTTTCCGTGGTTTTCTTTAAAACTAGGATTTTCTTGCGTAAATACTGGTTAGGTTCCTTAGAAAGGTTCCACGGAGTGTACTCTTCTCCCCTGCGACCTATACCCCTCCAGCAGATAATTAGCCGTCATAAACACAACGGATCAACCTTTCTGTTGAAAAAATATTTGGGGCAAGGGATGGCGGTTGATATTGTGACGGATAATCGGAAGCTTAATGTATCCTATTAATTTTTAAACAATATTTTTTTTATTCATATTTATATAATAATACGTAAGTTATAATTTTATTGGTTCAGACAGCATGGAAAAATACGAAAATACGGATTGAAATTACATACATATATCTTTTCTTTTTTTAGAATTTTTTTGTAATACTTTATGCAAGTTACTTATCAAGCTGCAAATGTGTCGGTTTTTGTTTTAAATTCAGGCAAATTTTAGTCGCAATAATTATTTCCCCTAACATTTTTTGTTAGCATAAACTTTGTAGGGGGCTTTTGCAATTTCCCAAATAAGGTAATTTATGTTAGGGCAGAAGTAGTCTGAGACATTTGTAATATTTTTTTAAGCACATAACATTTCGTGAAGGAGTGACGCTGTTATATAAGAACCTTGGGTTAATAGTTCATTGAGAAAAAAAATACACCTCCCTCATCTAGAATGAATAATTAGTAATTTTCTGAATACCTAAACTAGAAATATAAATGATTGAACTATGCGAATAGGATAAACAACTAAGCTATGGATAGACGAAATGACATAGCATTTCTAGTCTTTTTTTTTTTTTTTTCTAGGTGATGAAACAACATTGAATCATTTCAGTGGCATCAAATTATCGCTTGATTTTGGGAATGGTTTCATAAACTAGAATGATAGTTACTACACCAAATCTCTTGTGTTCGCACCTATTTGCAGAGATTTTTAAATAAGTTTGATAACGAAAATATAGGAAAACGCTTTTGAATTCTAGTAGGAGACTCTAGAATTCTCTAGCAATGGTAACTAGAATTTATAAGGATGATAAGGAACTATTTTTTTTCTAGAGCCACAATTTAGATTCTAGATCTCAGAACTGTATATTTTTCTCACTGACTAAGATATTTTTTTAAAGCTTGGTAAACTTTATTGTCCAGTATTACTATTAGAGGTAAGTTTGGATTTTTTTTTTTTTTATTTTTTTTTTTTAGTCTGAGTGAGAAATATTTTGTGTTATTAGAGACAGAAACGAATACCGAAGGCAAGCAGTAGAAAATTGTTAGTAATATTTTTAAATTGTTTCAAAATTAACCTATAAAAATATCTTATTATATAGAGACAAGTATTAATTTTAAATAAGCATAAATCAAACACTTCGTTCGAATATTAATATATAAGCTAAAACCTTTAACAACGTTTTAACCAAATTTCTACAAATATAACACAAAAAATTACTTCTGGTCAGTTACATAATTTTTTTTATTGTATATACTCTTGCTTTCGCCTTTTTAATTAATTTATTGGACATACTTGGGGCTGTAAGCGAAAGATGCTTTGAGCCCATTTTAATCCTTCTTTTTTCTTTTCTTCGTACTGAGCAAGGGGATCCAAGAATCCTCCAAACGGTACAAAATGTGCCGTGCTTGTAGATTTTTTAATAAATGCAGAAAATATTGCAAAAAAAATACTGCCAAAGTTGGCAATTTGAACCTAATTTTACGAAACATAAGATCTGAGCTCGAAAAAAAATGGTCATACAGAGAAAATAATTGTTTATAAATTAAATTCTAATGGATTTAGTGAAAAATGACACCACAAGACATTTTATTATATCTCTTCAAAAATCCCCTCAGCAAGTTTCATCTTTTTACTTTTAAAAATGAGTCGGAAAATAAGTTAAAAAATTTCGAGGTGTTGAGGTTGGAAATTTTTTTTTTTTTTTTCGAATACATCCTTAAAGGTTTTATCTTATACAGGGTGTTTCGCTACCAGACCGACAAACTTTGAGGGGTGATAGCAGACATGAAGACAAACATTATTAAATGGGAAACCATGGGGCGCAAACGTCTTCCGTAGGAGCTAGGCGCCATTAAAGTTTAAGGTACAAAACTTCAAATGATTATAAAAAACGGAAAAAAGGGTGGATTCGTTTGCGGTTTTCACTAAAATCATTCTCTATATCACGATTTTTTTGTAAAAAATTTTAAAGGTTACGTTCAAAAATTGTCGATAGAGGGCGCTTTAGACTTTAGAGTAACAAACAACTACTTTTTACCCTTATTCTGTGCATGGAGTTGAAATTATTCCAAAGTTTAGACTTTAACTTAAATTTTAAGTCTAAAATCAAAAACATTGTTATCGGGTAACTAGCGAAAATTGAAATGTGAACAGAGGAGTGGATTTTGAACGCTCATAAACATTTTACAAACTAATCATTTTGTTGCAGTTTGCGTGTAGGTCATTCCCTTGGTAATTATTTTATTCAAAATGACGTACAGCATTGGTGTCTATATTTTTTGATAGAGCGCTTCCGACACATCTCCGAAATTCCAATGGCATTACTCCTGTATGTTTTACTACCAGACCAACATACTTCAAAGAAGTGTTAGGGATGCAAAGACAACGTGGAATCATATTATAATGTAACGTCTAAAATGCCTTTTTTACGAGTTAGGGTTAAAAGAAGCAGAAAAAAAAGCAACTTGATATTTCTACGACACGTTCTGTCGGAACTTCTGGTAAAAGAGCATATTCTTCTTTCGTTGCGCCACTCTATAGCACGATGGGGCTCCTCCAAATTTTACCAACGATGTTCGCAGACACCTCAACGTAACATATGGACAGCGGTGGATAGGTAGTGGTGACCTGGTTCGTTGGCCTGCCAGGTCGTCGCACCTACTTCATTGTATCAATTACTTTTTGTTACCTACCTTTATTTTATTACTGTATAATTGTTCTGTATTTTTTTTTAAATCCATGATCGGTGGGGCTAGTTGAGCTCAAACCAATTAGTAGCCCCCCCCCCCACCTGGCTCAATCTGAATCTGAATCTGTATGGACTTCTTCTGCTGGGGTCAAAGGAAAAGTTGAATGTATGAGACTCCCGTACTGTCAGTGGAAGACTTCTCAGCTCGAATTTCCGTAGCTGCCAGTAAGCTGTCCTAGATGCCAGGAATCTTTGAAAGCGTGAGGAATTGCATGCGATGCTGCTCTAAAGCATGTCCGATAACTTCTGGTCATAATTTTTCACACCTTTTGTAGTAAAATCCTTAACTAAATTGCTTTCTGCCACATTAACGTGTAGCTGTTTCACTAACTGTTTCTGTTGTTTTTGTTCTCTGCTTCTTTTAACCACAACTCGCTAAAAAGGCATTTTCAACGTTACATTCCTATGTGATTCCGAGAAACTTTGCATCTCTAACACTTCCTGGAAGTATGTTGGTTTTGTAGTAAAAAACCCAGGAGTAATGCCATTGAAATGTCGGAGATGTGTCGGAAGCACCCTCTATAAAAAATGCAGAAACAAGAGCTGTAAGTCATTTTGAATAAAATAATTACCAAGGGAATGACCTACACGCAAACCGCAACAAAATCGATCAGTTTGTATAATGTTTATGGGTGTTTAAAATTCCCCCCTCTGTTCACAGTTCAATTTTCGCTAGTTACCCGATCCTAATGTTTCCGATTTTGGGATTAAAATTTAAGTTAGAGTCTAAACTTTAGAATAATTTCAATCCCGTGCTCAAAATAAGGGTAAAAAGTAGTTGTTTGTTACTCTAAAGTCTAAAGCGTGTTACTCTAAATTCTAAAGCGCCCTCTATCGACAATTTTTGAACGTAACCTTTAAAATTTTTTTACAAAAAAATCGTGATATAGAGAATGATTTTAGTGAAAACCGCAAACGAATCCACCCTTTTTTCCATTTCTATAATCGTTTGAAGTTTTGGACCTTAAACTTTAATGGCGCCTAGCTCCTACGGAAGACGTTTGCGCCCCATGGTTTCCCATTTAATAATGTTTGTCTTCATGTCTACTATCACCCCTCAAAGTTTGTCGGTCTGGTAGCGAAACACCCTGTATATTAATTTTAAATGCTTTCTGATCTCTACTTTGATTTTCCTGTTCCTGAAAATCTATTTAAAATAGCAACTTTATCCGCCCTCTGACAAAAATCTGGAAAAGCCGCTATTCTTATTCTTTTCAAGTTTCATTGTACAACTATAGTAGAAATTACATGAATTTTGTTTTCAAGAATCTCAAGAAAAGGACTTTAAACAAAAAGCAAGACTTGGCAAAAGATATTTCAAGGCTTCTTTATACTACTAACAGTAACCATGCAATTGCTTCAGACTATTTCTGTATATATTTAATCAATATTTAATTATCTTTCAACATGATTTCTTAAAAAAATTCTCGAAGTAGCAAGTTTATTTTTTTTATTTTTTATTAATGTGTGAATAAATAAAATTGCATTACTTTGACTTCGATCACGAAAAGTCGTGAAAAATCAAGCTCAAGCTCGCCTTAGAATAGGTCTGAAATATTTTTATTTCTAGTTTCTATTATACTTATACACACTCAAAAAGAAAAAAAAAAGTAGGAAATAACACACCAGGTCTTAGCAAATGAGGTGCGTTTGTACTATAACGAAGTTTTAAAAATATCCAATACTTCGGATACAATACAGTATCCGAAATCTTTTGTGTGTTCCTGTTAATCCTAAATGCTTACTATTATATAGTAATTAACTTGTAGTAAACTTCAGCAACGTATATCAAGTTCATAAAATGTGAAATAGTTTAATATAACTAAAACGCACGCCAAACAATAATCCCCCCCCCCCCCTATACCATTATCTTATAGAATACTTTTGTGTGGCTCAATATATTAAAAAATATCCTTTGCTCCATATATTGTACAGAATGTGTATTTTAGTATATATTTCATAAATGCATATGAATTATATTATGTTCGAAAGAGTGTAACATTATTAAAAGGCACTTGAAATTAATTTTCCCATTGACCGTAATGTAACGGAATATTTCTGATTGTCTTTGTAATTGTACTATAATCCAATTTTCATAAAATTTTATATTACCCGACAAAATTATGTAATTATACATTTTAAATTTTCAAACGATTTGGTTGGGCAGTTTTTGCGTTCTTATATGCGAACAGGCGGACGTATTGAACGATGATTATAGGTGCTACGTATTTACATAATTACGAGGGCACCTGAAAAGCTTTTCTATAAGAGTTTTATGTCAAAATATATGAATATTTTTTATATTGTGTCGTTCACTTTGCATTGTAATTCGTCTGTTATAGCATTTGAAACGAATCATACGTTATGGAAGATGTGACAAACAACTCAAACAACAAATGTTACAAATTACAAAAAATGCAATTGTTCCAAGAGCATCAAAGAAACTGATTTTAGTTCCTTCTCGTTTCAAAAAAAAAAAAAAAAAAAAAAAAAAAAAAAAAAAAAGAAAGAAAGAAAGAAAAGATAGTTATTACTTATTGTACGGCAGATTCACTACAGCTGTCCTTATATATATTATAAATGTGAAAGTGTGTCCGAAAATTGGAATGAACTTGGCTTCAAAACGGATCGATTAATGTCTTTGAATTTTTGTATATAGGTAAAGTATTGGCCTGAAATGAACATAGGCTAATTTTTATTTATTTTATTCAAATATTTTTCTTAATAATTCAATATTTCACTATTTTTCATACAGAATAAATTGAAAAATTTTCCATAATATTGAATTATCTTTCTTTTTTCGTTGCCAAAAAATAAAAAAAACGGAATAATTATTTCTCTTCTGTAATTAATTTTCAACTGAAAGATTTTCACATGATAAAATAAAATGAAATAAATAAATGGACTCTATTCTGTTTTTCGGTTCGAGATTAAAACCGCAATTTCACCAATTGTGACGTCAGAGGAATACTGTTTTTCTTCTTATATCACGCAAACGATTATATAAAATTTCTTTTACACTTAGAAGACTTTACAAGAATATAACTTCACACTTTACAAGCATATAAATATTTTAGTAGTTTTTCCAGATATTAATCCATAATCAAAATGAACCTTTTTCTTTCTTTCGGTTCGAGGCGAATTCAACTTTTTACCAATTGTGACATCAGAGGAATACTTTCCATTAAGAATTTAAAAAATATCAATGTAACGTCATATATGAAACAAAGTATAAGTTTTCAAGTTTTAATAACACAATGTAATTTTGACTAAGTGCTAAAAAGAGACGACTGTGACGTCACATATTGAATATAAAATAAATATCTCTGATGTTGCAATGAAATGAGATTGAATTATGATATCAAAAGTTATTATTTAAAGAAAATTAAGTTTATCGTCTGAGCGTATTTAATATTTAATTTCAAAATGAAATAAGTTTTTTTAAAGGTTAAATATTAAACGACTAGAAAATATTAATAATTTATACATATCGTAAATGACGTAATAATCAATGTAAAAACTTTTTATCATTTTTAGAAAGTAAGAAAAGCTCAATTAATCAAAAAAAAAAAATATTTTTGTGTGTTAATTCTGAAAGTTGTTCAATTCTGAAAATTGTTCAATTCTGAAAATATAAATAAATATCACTTTAAAAATGCACTTTCGGGCTTAAAATCTAAAGATTTAATGTAATTGTGAGAAAATACATTTCCTCAGTCAATATCTCAATTTGGCATAATGTGCTCAAAGTGTACTGGAAACAGGTTTGTAAATGGATATTAATTGCACATTTTTTTGGCTCTTAAAAAGCAAAAATATGTTGTCACTTTTAAGAATGTTTTTTATAATAAATTTTTATAATTTTTTATGGTATGTAGAGCATATATGTACAAATTATACAAAAATGCCACCTAAAACACAGTTTTGTAGTATATTTTTCCTAAAACTGTTTTTTTTTTTCGTTTTACGGAAACTACCCGCTTTTTGACACTTTCTAACATGGTCTAAAAGTGTTTACGACTTCAACCTGTCTGTATACCGGATGCCTAGTGCCTGGGGTCTGCCGTCTGTCTGTCCGTTTTTCAACTTGGGTAAATATAGTGGAATTCATACTAAAATAACATGCGTTATTGAGAATTACCATAGCATATGCGCCATTGAAAATGGACCAGGTAGCAATTATAGCTGAATCACAGGAGCACACAAAAGGAAACTTTACATTATGGTCTAAGGTGAAAAAATCATTTGTGGTGTATTTTGATAATGTTACATAATTTTAAATGTAATGAAATTTACATGCATTTTTAAGGTTCAGAAAAACATGGTTACTATCGAATATGTTAAATGTAGTACTTATAGTGTGCGTACAGGGAGCTCAAAAGTATTTCAATATATTATGGTCTGTGAAGAAAAAGAATTTGCAACGTATTTTAATAATGTTATTTTATTAAGGTT
Source organism: Maratus speculifer (assembly GCA_964019185.1). Taxonomy (NCBI): domain Eukaryota; kingdom Metazoa; phylum Arthropoda; class Arachnida; order Araneae; family Salticidae; genus Maratus; species Maratus speculifer. The sequence goes on from OZ025290.1 coordinate 155,194,665, forward strand.
ATTTTAATAATATTGAAATTGATATCAGGTTCTGAAGTGCACTAAAATAGGATTTCTGTAGAAAATGGGGTGAAAAGATTTAACATTCACTTACAATATTGCAGAAAAATGTTCGGTAATATAATAGTCTACGAAGAAAAAAAATATTCCCAGCGTATTTTAATTGCGTTGCGCTATTTCAAACATGATGAAATTAATATACTGAGATAATCAATACAATGATAAATACTGAAATTTACTACAATAAGCTTGCAGTTAAGTATCATTTGCATCACATTCGTTGTTCATTTACAGAGACGCATAAAAGATTTTGGACCTGTGTCCAAATCTCAGATATTGTATCCAAAATATGGTCTATTAGAAAAGATTGCTGAAGAGCTTTTTCAATTATCGTATGTATTTGGAAAACTAATGCATCCTGAAGTTCAGCTACATTTGATATAATAAGAGATGTTTGTAGAATTTAAATAAATCATGTATCGAACTATACAATAAACTGGATTGGTCACCAGTGCAATAGCGATTCCCGGAAATATGAATTCAATAATTTGAATCGGGTTTTTTGCTTGAATAATTTAAGCTAAATATGCGATCGTATACATATTTGCACGTAATATACAGGACTGTAAAAAAGAATTCAAGTAAGTTTCTGTCTATAATTAGAAATTGCTAAAGGTGAATTTTAATATTCGTTATACTTTTTCTCACTAAGCAAAATTTTAACATTGTATTTAGAATATTTACAAACACATAGATCATATACACAGCTGCAGAAAAGAATGTCCCGGTGAAGTTATGCATTATGGAAATGTTGGATATTTTTTTTATTACCTAGGTTTAACACATGATTTTTCTTTCTTTGGTATGGAATTCTGAAATGCACTACAACATGATTTCTGTACAATTGGGGTGCGTTATAGTTGTTCTACAGTATAAGTGGTTACAATTTCATTTTCGCGATTGTTCATGTTATCTAACACATTTTCCTTTTATTTGACTGAATTCTTTAAGTCCCCTATAAAAAAAACTACTGCATAGCCTTCTATAAGATAAATGTCATTCATATTTTAAATTATTGTTAATGAACCGTTTTGTTTAATTAAAGCGTTTATCTTTTTTTTTTTTTTTTTAATGCTACGTGAACGACGTCACGGGTAACAGCTAGTATTGATATAAAGCTTATAAAATCCGCATAAAATCAGTTATTACTTTATTTTTTTCTATTATTACTTTTACCCCATCTTTACTACTTAGATTTAAAACAAATTATTCCAGCTTTGCATAATCTTTTTATGTTTAGTAATAGTTATTAAACATGAAATGTTTTCGTTACCATGCTAATTATAAATACAAACAATAGATAATTAATATAGCTGCAAGCTTAAGTTCATGACAGCTTGGCACACACAAAAATAGACCACATAGTCTAAAAAAGATTAAAGCATCATGCTTTTGTCAGCTCTAATCACATTGTTACGTTGAGAGGATGGGAGGATTGTTTTCATTATTTCATTGATTTCTTGTATTAAGATATGGGAACGTCCATTGTTATACTCTTGTGATCGTCAGAGAAAATTTTCCTAAATAATTCCAATTATTTTATTACAAAATATATTTAGGATAAATTTGAGGAAGACACTTAAAAATACGCGTGTTCTACTCACATAAACCATATGCAATTTATAACAAAAATCCTTTTATTCGTCAATATAGTAAATTAAAGCTTTGGGTACTACTTGTTATTTCGTCGACCAAATAACTATCGCCAAACTATAAGATTAAATGCCAATAATGGATGATCGTGAATGTCACATTAAATGCGATACGCGTATTTAAAATGTCATTATGTGATTTCTATTTAGACTTTTTATTTGTATTTTTATTAATATTCTACTAATTATTTGTTTTTCCGTTATTTAAAATAAAAATTATGTGAGTGTGTCTAATTTGGCTATTAGCTTGGCGATTTGTATAATTTGGCGGAATTGGTCGACGGGATAACCAAGTAGTACCAAGTTACTCTTGTGATGACCACAAAAAAATGCAATATCTAAAAATGGTGTTTGACTCAGAAATCTGTGAATTATATAAGAATACAGAAATAAAATTTACGTAATATAGCACAATAATGACATCTTTTAAAAAGAATTAACCATTGCATTCATCTTATAACACATAAATTAGTTATAATTGATTCTACAAAAGGTCAAGCGTTACCCTCGTGACAGTTTGAAGGAAATTTTAGCAAACATTCATTTTAAATATTTAAAAAAAATCCATTAAATCTGGCTTTGACAATCTTAATTTTTACACAGAACATCTTTTTATGCTGGTTACAATTTAAAAGGATGTAAAAGAATGTAAATAATTATAAAAACAGATTTTGTAAAATCCTCAAGATTCAATCATTAATGTCAACCATAGTTGGATTTTTTATTTTATTTTATTTATTTTAGTATCAAATAATATGATCCTTGGATTCAAGCTTGAGAATTGCTTCTTAATTTAATAACTCTAAGTATTTTATTTGATAATCATTCATTTACAAATACATTCCTTCCGTTGGAATTTTACGCAGGAAAGCATTTACAGAAAATTGGTTATTTAGTTAAACTGTCTGAATAAATAGCAAAAGAATGCAAGTTTTCCAACTGAGCATAAAAATACTCACTCAAATCCAGATCCTTGGCTTACATTGCCAATGCTCTACTGGCAATATAAACCAAGGATCTGAATTCGAGTTGGCCATTTTTTTTTTTTTTTTTTTTTTTTTTTTTTTGTGGGGGGGGGGGGGGGTTAAGTGAGAAATCTTAAATTCTTATGATAACTTTATTAAACTGTATTAAAAGGAATAGTAAATAGCATAAGATTTTTTTATGGCATCATACCAAATAATGAAAATACAGTCGCTTGTAGAATTGAACAGCGGTTAAAAATTTCGTCTTGATTTGGCATAAAAATGTATAGTTTTTAAAAAATCGACTTGATGACGGTATTGGTGATGATATTGGCGATGACGGTGATGATGATGATATTTCAGAACTGGTTATTATTAATATTATTATTATTATTATTATTATTTTGGCATTATCAAAATAATTCTGTATACAATTTTGAATGAATGTGTGTCATAGAAATGGATTATTTTAGTAGTTGCTTAAAATTTTATAAATAAATCAGAAATGATTTCTTTTACTGTTACTTTTACAAAACGTTTATCAACATTTTGCTATTGACAGTAACTTATAAGAAGTTCTTTATTATGGACTTTAGTTTCAAATAACTCTTCGTTGTTATCTTCGCAAATTAGACATTCTGAATTCATACGTTCTAATTATGATGCACCATAACATACTAAATTATTACTTCCTTCACAGGAATGTTTAATGTACGAAATAATCAGGGGTAACTGGATTATGAATTCCTTGAATGTTTTTATGAAATGACAGATTTATAAAGCTTTTTTTAAGTAATAATTTTCGATTGTTTTATGAAACTAGGCTTTAAAGCAGCAATGAAACCAATTTTTTTGATTAATAAAAATTCTTTAAGCAAAAGAGTACTCTTTTAGCAAATATCACTTAGAATTAGGATAGCAAATGTCACTACTGCTGTCATTGTCGCTGACAATACTTTTTTTGTGACCTGGGGTATTTATTCGCTAATATTAAGGAAATTATTGTACACAAAAATATGAAAATTGATAGTAGAGAAATGTTTGATAAACGCATTAATGCATGAAATTTTCAAATTCAATAATTATTTAAACAGATATTTAATGCTAAATTTGTTTAAAATTGTTCCACTGAAAAAGATTTACAGGAGCTAAAACTATGCATAGGAGTCTAATCATTTTTTCTAAAAATATACAATAAAAGCTACCAGTTTGCAAACTGATTTTTTTTTTTTTTTTTTTTTTTAATTGACTAATTTTGTGTGTTTATTTCCATTTTAAATTCAAATTTTCAGTATTTTGAAGGACTTTTTTTTTACATATTTTAGAAATTATTATTATTTTAAACTATTGCCAAATAATTAAAATATAATATTTCCTTCAATTTAAAATTTATTTACACGTGATTATCACAAATAGAAAAAAAACTTTCAAATGGGAATTAAATGATTACGATTTAAAAGCGTATTGAAAATTATTCATAAAACTATATTTACATATGAATATTAAATGAGTAAAAAGTTTTTAAGTAATATATTCATTAAAATGCATTAACAGCCTTGAATGGAAAAAAATACGTTATATTTAAAATGGCCAAACAACAATACTGCAAACAGTTTAAATTTGAAAATTTATTTACGTGAGACATTTCACATTTCTAAATCATCTTTTAAATTATTATTGCAAATTTTAAGGCAGTGCAAGCAAAAATATTTCCTTTCTAGCAACAAAAGTACTTTCACGTGAATATTAAAAGAGTGAGAAATTTTTTAAATAATGAATTCATTAAAATGGGTTAATCCCCGTAAATGGAAAAAATTACGTCGTTTTTAAAATAGCTAAGCAATAATATTGTAAACAGTTTAAAAATTTATTTTCGTGAGGCATTTCACATTTCTGAATGATTTTTTAAAAACTATTTCTCCCAATTTTGAGGCTGCGCAAATAAAAATATTTCCTTTCCAGCAACAAAAATATTTTCGGTGAATATTAAAAGAAGAAAGAAATTAAATTCATTATTGTGCGTTAAAAAGCAGCAAGTAAAAGAAATTACGCAACATTAAAAATAATCAAGGCGGGGTTAAAGAAATACCAGGTGGCAAAGATTTTGTGCATTTCACTGTTAAACTTATCTTACCTAATCAAATATATGTAAACAGCCAATAGATGTTTAACAGCAGTTGATTCGACCGAAAAGTTCTCCATTCAAAGGGAAATTAATAAAAACCCGTTTACATGGGGATCGCCACTTTATTATTATTATTATTATTATTATTATTATTATTATTATTATTATTATTATTATTATTATTATTATTATTATTATTATTATTATAATTCAGTGTTTCGCAATCTTTTAAAATCCGATCGCATTAGCGAACTTTTAGAGTTTGTGGTGTCTCAACAAGGGGTTGACAAACGTAGTTCGCAGGGGGCAGAGCCCCCTAGCTGTTGAAAAAAAAAAGTGAAATAAATTAATTTTATTACAGAAGGTTGGGTATAAACTCAATTCTTTATTAAAATTTGACTAAATATTGTCTGAATGTGATATAAAATTCCATTAAAAATTTATATAAATTCATAGTTTTATTCCCGAAGGTAGGCACGTACCTTAAAAAAAAGATTATTTTTAAAAACTTTATTGAAGTAGTTTTAAAAATAATGAGGAAAATAACAATTATTTTACAGAAATTTAATCTAATTTTTAAAAATGTTTTTATTTTTTCTAAAAAAACCCACTAGTTTTAAGAAAAGAAATATTATTATTATTATGATAAAATAATTCATTTTGACGCATATAAAAAGAAAAGTTCTCAATTAAAGTAATAGCATGATTTAAACTACGAATACTTACTGTCAACATTTTTATCTCTTCCATATCCTGCTAGAGTACCCAGCACAGAAATTGGGTGGGTTTGTTTTGGATCGTGTACGGATCTGATATAATACTTTTAAATATCATGTGGATTTCTTTCTCAATATTTAAGTAATCATGAAATCAGTATCACCTAGTTATAGCAGTCCACAAAAAGACAAAAGTTCAACGCAATACGGCAGCCCGTCTTTCTCATTAGTCTCAAATTTGAATGGGTAATGAATACAGGCTAGAGGCTAGGTTTTCTAAGAGGTTATTATATATTTTTTAGAGTAATAACAAACTATTTAGATGTTCTTTAATCAGAAACGACAAAAGTATTTAAAATATGAAGAGTCTCAAATCTTAAGCAGAGATTAAATAACAATAATAAAGTAGAAAATATTTTATCAAAATTTAGGGTAAATATTAATGTTGCATGCTTTTGATTATTTTTTATTCAAAAAGCTCGCATTTGCTCTGAAATGATGTACATTTCTGTTACAATCAAGTCACTTAATACCTTTTACGAGGAGGTGCTGAAATGTTCTTGGCTTTGATTACTTGTAGTTGAAATAGAAAAACAGAATTAAACTCATTTGAAAGATTAAAATCTTGTTTATATAATTGCAATAATATCAGATGTTTCTGATAATTATAATTTTTTCTGTTGCGAGTGAAAGTTGCAATGGCAGAGGCACAAGAAAATTTCACGTCTGTGGAGTTATGAAGCGCCGCATGAAAGTTTTGTTCCGACATAAAAAGTCAGCAAAGCCATTTTGGTCATTTTCTAAACTGATCAGGACTTTTTTTGGCTAAGTTAATGACTAAGGAAGGAAAACCTGCCCTTACACCTGCGATCCCAGAAAACAAGGAAGAGTCAAAAGAACGGCATCACAGTCGGTCTTCGCTGTAGAAGAAATTTCGTTTTAGAAATTTGTCGGAATCGGAATGGTCATGGTAACAGCTTTCTGGGACAAAGGCAGTATTCTGTAGGGCAGGCATGTCAAACTCGTCTACCACCGCGGGCCAAATTTAGCAATGCGAACAAAGCCGCGGGCCACATTATCGAAAACAGAGAAGGAGATTAATTTGATGACTATCGTACAAAATGAAAACTGTACATTAAAAATACAGCATTGTTTTAAAAAACAAACAAACAAACAAAAATACATACAAAAATTTGAAAACAATTCATTGAAAAAATTAAAAACGCGCACCATAAAATTTTTGCGACATTTATTAAGTAAAAACAAATCTGTAAAAAAAAAGTATATTACGAGAATGCACTGTCAAATGTAAGTGAAAAATAAGTTAAAACAAAAATACAAACAATCTTAAACACAAATTGAACATTTTAAAAGTTAAATCGCAATCAAAATTATACAAAAATGTGTTAGCAATTTTGTAATCCTAATATCTGCATTTTTTTTATGGTGTAATTCCTACTTTTTATAAAACCAATTATTAGTAGAACACAATTATTTACAATATAATATTATATATTAAAAAAATCATAATTGATTAAAATGTATTAGCCATGGGCATTGATCCGGCATAGGAATAATTTCCAAATTATCCTCATTTATTTTTTAAGTACATATTGTGTATGCGAAAAAAAAAACTGTCCACAGAGTGAAATTTTTTGCACTTATATTTTCAAGAATTATAAAATTAAAGGACAAAATAAACGCTAGCCTCCGGCCCAGGGCATTTAACTGAGAAAAAGGGGCTGTTAAAAAAATATTTGTTGGTGGCTACTGATGGCTACTGTCTACTAATGAAAATTTCTTAGTTTAATGCAAATTTTCAGTTATAGCAACACATATTGAAATTATCGATTTCATGCGATTACTGAAATTTCTGGTTATATCATGAATGTGTATAGAAATGCCCCTGCATACTTTTAATTTTTTTAAAACTATTCTGAACATCCTTTATTCTAATTTGAACGATTTCGAGTTGTGTTCAATTGCATCCAATCGTTGTTTTTAAAAGCAGATGAATTACTTTTAATATTTTTCACGAACACACTTTTTTCAACAAAGTTTCAGTTTAAAATCTATTTATTTTTCCAAATTATTTCTAGATATTCGTGGGGTTTTCGAAATATTTGTGAGTAAATTCTTAGCAAACATCAACGAAGTTTCTACATATCAAACACAATTTTTCAGTCTTTGTTTGAGAATTAAAAAATATTTCAAATTGACTTTTATGAATCTGATGTTATATCTTCATCATCAATAAAGATAAAGATCTCACAGGGATAATTTATAATGATACGTTTACTAACCTTTAAGAATGAAATTAATTGAGCTTATCTCGAAAATGCTCGCTTTTGACTATGCATGCAGCCAAATAATAAAAACAGATTAACAATTTTTTGCTATTATTATTATTATTATTATTATTATTATTATTATTATTATTATTATTTTATTATTTATTTTTATTTTTTTTTATTTTTACAAGACGATAATTTGGTTCACCTTTGCCTTTTAAAGCTATTTATTTCTTTTGATTTTTTTAGAAACTTTTAATTAGAAATTAGCGTCGTTTTTGTAACTGATTTTTGATACATTTGTAATACCTAACAAATGCCACGCATTACTTTGTAATACCGTAGTGAATCAAAGAACGCAGTAAAATAATGTATTCGTTTCAACATAAAGCACACAATAAACTATTAAAAAATATATATATAAAGCTTTTTTAAAAATTTAAATTATCAGATTAAGATATGCTTTTCTTAACTTTCTTGTTGATAACTTTTGCATACCCTATCTCATGGAAATGAAATTTTAAAATGAATTAGATTTGATCATATTCAAGACAGTATGTTTGCATCTTTTATGCCATAGTGGTGTTGAATTGGTGTTGTTTTCATTTCCTATGCCAAACTGTAAAGAAATTTCATCCAAAATAACAACCATTAATTAAAAATTTTAAACTTTTCTTTATTTAATAGCAGATCATTAAATTTAATGTATGTCAATATCTGCTATTAAATGTAATGCGGTTTAATATTCTGAAATAATGGTGGATATTTTGAATAAATTCATTCTCCAATTTTGCAACGCTGTAAGATTTGCAATGCAAAGTGTATTTTCTGCATCAAACTAAGAACTAAATCAAACACACGAAAATGCCAAAGACTTGGCAGCCACAGAGAAGTTCCTGGCGGGCCAATCGTGGCCCGCGGACCACGTGTTGGACATGCCTGCTGTAGCGAAACCACCTACTTCAGGGATGCAATATAACTGGACAGTATTATGTTAACTTATTGAGTCAGTTGAAAGAGTTCATAAAGGATAAATAAACGAGGGAAGTTGACCAAAGGATTTGTTTGTTGCATGTCAATACAGCTCTACACACGTCCAATTTTTCAGATCCCAAATTGAAGACTCTGAGCTTCTATTTGGTCAATCAACCTTCCCAGCATCTTTTCTAGCTCTCTCAGACAATTTTCAGTCTCCAAACTTGAAGAAACATCTTAAATGTCATCATTTTGAGGACACTAAAGATGTCAAAGAGGCTGTTGAGAGCTGTTTTCTGGACCAATCAAATAACTTATATTTGACAGGACTAGAAAAGTTGCAACAACAATGAACAAAGAGTATCAGTATTATGGGATAATATATAGAATAGATTCGTAACTCTAGCTATTTTCTTTCTTGACAAAGTCGGAAACTTTTCAACACCCCCTCGTATTTTAATTTATTTACGCAGATGGAAAGTTACTCTCAGTTTTCAATTTCTATTATACTAATATAATTAATATAAATATTATTGTGTTAAGTAATCCGACTTGTCTTTTCAGCTTCTTTAATCTAAAGTTCCATAAAGGCGGTCCATAAAAAGACAAAATCTGTAGTTTAGCTCCAACATTGATGAAGCCAATAATTTAACTAACATTCTACCAAAACAATATACACTTAAATAGCATAAAGTTCGGTGCAATATGAATATTATGTTACTAGACATACAAATTCTAAAATAAGAAAATATTTTTTGCTCAGACTGTACACAAGAGAGAAAAAGTCTGCTGTAAAATTTCTATTTTAAAAAGAAGTGGAAATCGAGATAAAGAATCTCTAAAAAGAGTTGTCCTTAGGCAAAAAGAATGTTGAAGTTTCAAATTAACTGTTTTCAGGATAGTACTGTAAATGATTTTGATGGTGATGAACGGCAACTAATTCAATGATTAATAAAGTAAAGTAATAACACTTCACTTTTATGTAAAAAAAGATATTTTATTATTAAACTGCATATTTTATAATTTAATCAATTTTCCTTGTATAAAACAAAACTAACGATTTGGAAATGAACTAACGAAAATCTGCGTACAGGGGGCGGGTCCCGGTTCTGTCGCCAACTTGGCAATCTATCACCAAATTTGGTGATCAAAATTAGTCACCAAAAGGGCTGCCAACTTGGCGATATCTCTAATATTTCGCCAAGTTTCAGACACCAAATGAAAACCAATAGGTTTGCTTGCTTGCAGAAAATCAACAAATTGAGACATTTAAATGCAACAAAAACTAATATTGGTTTATGAATAGAACTTAATAGGATTATTTACATTATTTTTGAGTACAAATACCAAATATATACAAAATCCGAACAATATATTTATGTGAAATTTTCTAAAGCAGATAAATCCATATGCTAAAAATTGTACAATGTTGCATGAATTAACTAGAATTCTTGGACAAGAATGTATTACAAATTTTATAACATGTATTTCTCAATATACAGATTCCATGACATAAGGTGGATATACAATATGTGTCAAAAAAGGTCAGAAGATTACACCTTTATAGTACTATGGACATCGTTTAGTACTGCGGAAAAATCATTTTAACCCTTTACTTTTCTGTTTACATAATTCATTTTACATTAACTTATTTTTAAATTTTAAACTTTTTTTTTCGATCAAAGATGGAAACAGACATTGTATCTCTAAACAGCGGATCATTTGGCCTTAAGAATCTCCAATCAAAGGAAAATCAATGGAAATCCGTTTAAAGTGAGATCATCACTTTAAAAAAATAAATAAATAAATAAATAAATAAAATCAATTTTTTTAAAGCCGGTGAAATTAGCATGCTTTTACAATCTGTGGTATCTGAACGGGGGTTGGTGAGCGTAGCTCGTAGGTGGTAGAGCCCTTCTAGTCCTTTTAAAGTATACGAACATTTCTGCTCTTAAGCACATGCATAATTATACTAAATCAAGTTTTCCTGAAAGGTGATTATAGTGTAGAAAGAGTGGGGGGGGGGGGGACTAATTAATACGAAAAGGAAGCTCCTCGGAAAAGTACTTATACCCGACTTCCCTTCGACTGAAGACAACTCTAATAAACATTAAGGGAATTTTACTCTTGCATATTATCTCCACAACAAAAAGTAATACAGTACACAAATAAAAATCACTCATACATGTATATTTTAATTTGGGTGAAAATCTCTGCTGTGAGTATGAAGAAAGAATGGTGTGGAGAAATGCTTGTTATTATTTTTGGCGTTGGATTTTTTTTTTCTCCAAAAATTCCCCTAATGATGCCAGACAAGAAAACATTGTGCGCAGCTTCGTCGTTGAGCACACACCATTTCCCTAGACGCTATTCTTGTCACAAGACCAACTGCAAAGTGTGGGAGTATTTAATATATTATTATCATGACGAAAATAGATGAAAAAGAAAAAAAAACTACCTAAGCTCCTTTCTTTTATTTTATCAAAGTAAAGCGACTCTTGTTTTTTCTTTTAATATTATTTCCTTTTTTTTTTTTTTTTTTTTTTTTTACTTCTTTCTAACCGAACAGGTAGAATATAATTAATACAAGCAACATTCATTGTTCATTTTTATTTTATTTGTATTTTTATAATGCTTAATTTCAGCTACAGTTCCAGTTTGAAAAGCTTTCTCTTCTGATGCCTGTTTCGAGCTTAATACGTGTATCCTTAAACACGAGATGACAAGAAAAAGGAGCATTTTACAAACCAAGAGCTGATTTTGAGCATGGTTTTGGTACACAATATTTTCAGTGGCGCTATAGAAAGAATAAGAGATTTTTAGTGACACAATTTTGTTTCCTGCATCAATCAGCGTACCATAACTTTTTTCGCACCTGTAAGAAAGGTAAAAATCGAATAAAAAGAATATTGCCCAGTTAAACTGATGGCATTGAACTCACAGGCTACACATACTAATTGTACATTACATCTTATATTTTCAAGAGTTAATTCCGTTAGAAAAACAAATTAAGGAGGGGAAACAGCTCCTCACGTTTCCCCTTTTTATATTTAATCATTGAACCCGCTAAACTAATCAGGGACATGCTTTATCACATAAACAATCTATATCCAAAATTCAGAGCAAATAGCAAAATTCTTAATAAAAATCCATTTATATAATTTAAGAGGAGTTATCCCCCTCTTTTATAGTTAACCATTAAACTTTCAAAACTATTCAGAGATTAGAACGAAATTTTATAATTCTGCATGAAAAACCCATTTATATAAATTAAAGGGAGGGGCATTAGAACGCCCGTTCCCCCTGTTTGTTCTTATCTAATGAACACCTAATACCAATCACGGAGGCGCCTCATCAGAATGATTCTATATATAACTTTTGAACGAAAACTGATATTTCGGTATAAAAAAGCCATTTATATCAATTAAAGGGAGAGGCATGGGCCCCCCGTTCCCCCTCTTATACATATCGAATGAACTCCAAAAACTAATCAGGGAAGCGCGTTATCAGAATATGCCTATATAAAAAATTTCAAATGGATCGGATATTTTTATCATGATTTAACGCATTACGCATGTACGCACGAACGAACATACAGAACGGGCAGGCACATAAGCTCTCATGCTTGATAGCCTGTGAGCTAAAAACTATACATTAGGAGGTCGTTCAAGTATTACATAAGCAGCAAGGGGGGAGGGGAAGGGGTCATGAAAATTTTTACGTAAGCATTAGAGAACGAAGAAACTATAGTTTAACATCAAATAAACAAAATACCATTATTTGGATGATCGTTCTGTATATGTTGAATGATTTGAGATAAAAGATATGGAGTAAACAATGATTGAAAATGGGAACATTCTAGCTAGCCACTACATTGAAAACCTAATAATAGACAATGCAGAAATACGGAATCATGGGTCTTGGACACCAGAGTACAAATATGAACGCCAAAGACATAATATTCCTATGATTCTTGTTAAAAAATTTAGTTATGTGCCTAAATATGTTAAAGTCGGTTGTATTTCTTAAAGTTTTTTTTTTTCGTTTCCCTTTGTTTAAGAATTATAAATAATAATACATCAAAAGCGATTTTGTATTCTATGAATTGCTTAAAGTAACTTTTTAATGTATAGGTAATAATATATTAAACCAATTTTGTTTTCCGTTTATACCACAATCCCTATACTATATCTATTTATGTAAATTTGCCAGATTAATAATGTAAATTTATCGCTGATTGTAATTTTTTATGGCAAGCAATTTTGATTTTAATATGTCATAAAATCTTACGTAAGCAAAGGGGGGGGGGGACGGGTTAGCATTTGCTTATTTTTCCTTACAAGGGAGAGGGAAGGGTACCAAAATGACTAAAAATATGCTTGTGTAATACTTGAACGGCCCCTAGATTGTTTTTTACTGAAGGCAAAAAGAAAGAATAATACATGCAAGAATATAAAAAATTGAAAAAAAAAAATACAACGTAGCCCGATGCAAGTAACCTTTTTTTTAGCTCACAGAAGGTTTTGTTTAAAATTTCTTTCAAAACAACTTATATTTTAATTAATACATCCAAATTGCTAATTTATAATTATTACATCCTTACACAGATGGTAGCACCAATAAATTTAATTTAAAAATAATTGTTTTAAAAAAATGTTAATTTTCTATCAAATTAAAATTGTTAAAATAAATAAATATTTACATTTTTCAGAAGTATAAATGCAAAAATATATTTCATAAAACCATTCTTTTATAAGCATCTAATGCTTATCTTGTGAATCATGACAAATTTCAAACAATATTATAAAAGTAATTGTTACGAATTAATGGTAATAGTTTCTGATTCTACACAGACCGTACTTTATGCTAATGCCACCAACACAGCGAATTAGCAAAAATAAGAAACTTCTTAAAAACCTTTAAAAATTTCTAGAAAAAACTTTTTAAAACTTTCTAAATTACGTTTTCTATGGAATATTAGGAAATGTCAAGCCAGTTTCAAAATTACTTAATAAAATTAATGGTGACTATAGTATAGTTCTGTGCTTTAAAAAATATTGAGCAGGTTCTTTTTTGAATGCATTCGCTAGAGTTCAGGCTGTGATTATTTATAACAAAATAAATGTTTTTAAAGAAATTTATTTATTTGAAGTACACTTATAAATTTTAATCATTTCTTACAGAAATACACTGTTCAAAACAATTAAAGGATATTTGAAGTTTTATATAAAATAAAGATATAAAAGAAATTTTTTTTGCCGAAAATAGAAGAAGAGAATCACCAATTCAAATTTTTCTGGTTTTCAAACTGTGGAGTATGCAAATCTTGAGTTCGACGTCAAAAACGTCGCTTCAGCGGCAGCGAATGAAATTTGACTTTCAACTAGATAAAAGAGAATGAAGACAAGGTGATTGCTTTGTTTAGATGAGTACGATGTCCAGCAAAGTCATTTGACAGATTCAGAAGCTTGGAGAATTGTTGGTAGGTTAGAAGGGGGCCAAACAAACAAGCCGAAGTAGCGCAAGCCATTGGAGTGTCACAAAGTGTCATTTCCAGGATCTGGAACCGTTTTTTGGAGAGTGGATGTGCAGGCCGAAGACCAGGGCAAGGTCGTAGACGAGCAACAGCGCCCAATGAAGATCGGTATTTAGCGTTAACAGCTCGGAGACACCGAAACATGAACGCTACTCTTCTCCAACAACGCCTTCGCTCGGCTACAGGCACCACGATTTCAACTCAGACTGTCCGAAACCGGCTCCATGCTGTAGGTCTATATGCTCGCCGACCGATGGTATGTGTTAGATTAACATCAAGGCATCGTCGCGACCGCAGGGAGTGGGCAACCGAGCATGTCAACTGGAGGAGAAATGAAGGAGCAATATTCTATTTTCTGACGAGTCCCGTTTTTCTGTGCATCCGGATAATAGGCGTATTTTCCTCTGGAGGGACCGTGGCAGTAGGAATAATCCTGCGTTCGTGCACGAAAGTGTCAGATTTGGCGGTGGAGGAGTGTTGGTGTATGGTGGCATCTCCATTGACGGGCGCACTGACCTCTACATCGTTCAAGATGGAGCTCTGACTGGTCGCCGATATAGGGATGAGATCCTCACACCTATTGTAGTCCCTTACGCTGCAGCAATCGGAGATAACTTCATTTTAATGGACGATAACTGCAGGCCACATCGTGCAAACCTGGTGGAGGATTTCCTTTTCGAGGAAGGAATCGTTCGAATGGAATGGCCAGCGTGTTCTCCAGACATGAATCCAATCGAGCACGTTTGGGACGCTCTAGGAAGACGAGTTTCTGGCCGCCAACAACCCCCACAAACTCTCCAAGAACTGGAAAGTGTTCTTCTGGAAGAGTGGGGCAGAATACCCCAACTCGTCATTAATAGCCTCATTGAGTTCATGCCTCAAAGGTGTTCAACGTCGCTGGCCGCCCGTGGAAACCATACCCCCTACTGAAAATGATTTTCTTTGAAGAAAACACCTTTTCTTATTCTTTTTTCTCATATGCACAAATTGTGTTTTTTTCCTTTTGTACACAAATGCGTAATAAAATGCATTTTTTTTCTGCCAAACATGTGTAATTTATTCTCATATAACCTACTATGTCTGTTGACCATCTATCAATCAGCTAAAAAGTTTCCCAGATACAAAATCCACCTAAAACTGCAATATCCTTTAATTGTTTTGAACAGTGTAGTTAGGGATGGTGCCTGAGAGCATCTTTTTAAGAGACGGTCTTTACATGACTCACTTCGTGAGGCGAGGGTGAGGCGATTGAATCCTCATTTTATAATTCACACATTGGCACCACACAATTGGCGACAAAGAGCTTATGAAAAAAGACTGATATCATCTACGCAAAATTGTCTGTTACGCCTTAAACAATTATAAGGATTTTGAATTTAATGGGAGGGTTCCCAGGAATAGCAATCCTAAAAGAATAAGCCAAAAAGAATTCGCGCCAAATCATACGTTAGAGCTCTGTTTTGGGAAAATTTGTGAAAGACAAAATATGGTGCATATACATGAAAAGACTACTATGTAACGAGTAAGTTAGACTCAAAATTAAGCAGAGAGAAAAAAGTGATATTATACTGACCGCAAGCAAAGTAGATCTTTATTCTTTTTAGGTGCGTTCGTAATTATGTAAATACGTAGCACCTATTGTTGTCGCTCAGTCCGTCCGTCTGTCTGTCTGTCCGTCTGTCTGTCTGTCTGTCCGTCCGCATATAACAACGCAAAAACTACCCAACCGAATCGTTTGAAATTTAAAATACATAATTATTACATAATTTTGTCGAGTCATTTCAAATTTTATGATAATCGGATGGATAGATCAATTACAGGGACAATCAAAAGGATTCCGTTACATTACGGTCAATGGGGAAAAAAGTTTCAAATGCATTTTAATCGTTTGAAATTTAAAACGTATATTTATTACATAATTTTTTCGAGTCATTTCAAATGTTATGAAAATCGGATGCCTTGATCAATTACAGAGACAATCAAAAGTATTCCGTTACATTACGGTCAATGGGGAAAAAAGTTTCAAATGCATTTTAATGGTGTTACACTCATTTGAATATAATAGAATCGACATGAATCTATGAAATATGTACTAAAAATACATTTTGTGTAATCTGTGATGCAAAGAATATATATTATTAAATTACAGGGCCACACAAATGTATTCCACTAAATAATGTTATACGGGGAAACATTGTTTGGGAGGTGTGTTAATTATATTAAACTACTTCACATTTTATGAATAAGATATACGTTAATGAAGTATAATAATAATTACCCCCTGCCTATTTACAAGAACACAAAGATTTCGACCACTATACTGTATCGAAAGTACGCTCTACTATATTAGCAAGATCTGAATATTTTAAAACTTCGTTATCAACGAACGCACCTCATTTGCTACGCTTTACGTGCAATTTCCAACTTGTTTTATTTATTTCTCGCAAGGGTGAAATACGCATCTTAATGAATTCTCTTTATCTGACAGCCGTTTTTCAGTAATAACGCAGATGTTAAAAGTTTTTCTTTCTTTTCTTTTGAAGGAAATTTATTGTGGGATCGAATTAAAACGTTAAGATAAAATAGATATATAATTAAATATTAGTTTTAACTGTAATTTAGAAAAATATATAATTTAAGAAGACTATATGTGATTCTACATCACAGTGACAGAGTATATGTTTTAATATAACGAGCTGGAACCCGTCAAAATTCGACTAAAGAAAATCTTTAAGAAAGAACTGTTTCATTGATTTATAATAAATCTACAAAATTAGTTACAGTAAAAAAATACTTCTTATATTGGTCAGTCTAACTCTCAAACAAATGTTATTTTAAGCTAAAATTAACAAAGTACTATAAAACTCAATTATCCAAGTTATTAAACGAAATAAAACCGATATTCGCCGGATTTTATAACAGACGATATTTTAAAAATAGTATACGCATTTTAATTCCTTATTATTATTTTTTTTTTTTCAATTTTAAGAGAAAACGAAGTGATTGTGTTGCCACAATTACAAAATTGGTACTAAAAATTAAAAAATAAATGAATATCTCAAAAATAAATTGAGATACAGCTTTGAAACAAATTGCATTTAAAAGTAAATTTTTTTCTCTGTACGACGGTGTAAAAATTTAATATGCACGATGTTTAGAAGTGTAAAATTTGCAGTGTCGAAAATTGCAAAAAAAGTGTTGCGCATTTTAATTTCTTTCTTTCTTTCTTTTTTTTTTTTTTTTTTTTTAAATTATTAAGAGAAAATGGAGTGATTCTGTTGCCACAATTACAAAATTGGTACTAAAAACTATTAAAAAAATTTATATCTAAAAAATAAATTAAGATACAACTTTCAAACAAATTCCATTTAAAAGTGCATTTTTTTCTTTATACGATGGTGTAAAAATTAAAAATATGCGATGTTTATAAGTGTAAAATTTGCTGTAGCGAAAATTGCAAAACCGAAGAAATTGCAGGGGAAAGTGTTGCCAATAGCAAAATGACATAATGCGTTACACACAGATACGTTTGGCCTTTATAATGCAGATATTTTATGTTTGTTTTACTACTACCAACAGAGAGGTAGTAGACTGTTAAATACGAAACTTGGATTTCGACATAATTAATTTTACGAAGTAAATGCATTCTGGCAGTTTCTAAAAAATTCGGAACTTCAAATGATTACTGAAATGGACAGACGAAATGATCATAAAAGTTTCAAAATATTTTCTAAATTATCATTTATTTAGAATTAGTTTGAGTTTTTTTTAATTTATGTCTCATTTCTGTCTAATTCAGTGCAATGGTATATTTTAGTCAAACTGTCACTTAATTAGTAATTTTTGAATTATTATAAAAGTATAATTTCTTTTAATATAAATAATATGTAGAAATATCACCTGGTGTATTTCAACTATTACGTGAGCTAAGAAGCGGGGTTTGCAAATACCTATTTATACTTGCGCTTGCTGTATGTCATAACAAATCGTTAAAAATTAAATAACACAACATATGAGTTAGTTAAAACAAAAAGTAAAAATATGGTAATTTTCTTTTTCACTTTTTAGAAGAATCCTTGTTTCTTCACAAAATTCCATCGATGCGTGGATATATTTACTTACATTGAAAAAGAGAGATGTGCAACATTGTATGTGTTTGAAATGGGACTAATGTTTTTGTATACATGAAACTTAAAATATCCAAATGTATTGTTAAAAATTTTTATTAAAAACAATAAAAAGAAATAACATATAACAGCGCTCTACACCATTAATACTGACACTTCCTTCATCTTCTCTTCGAATAACACATTAGAGACACAACTTCGGTCTCTTTCAAAGTGAAAGGCTTCCATGAAGAGATCTTGTTTTCATTCCTACTGTTTATGTAACCAAATTATCACAGCTGAAAAAGTGTTAGCTAACACATAGAAGACGAAAATCACGCGTTCTTGGATGATATCTGGCATTCGATGTTTCCGTCATTGCAGAAACTGAAAAAGAAAAATCAACTTAAAAAAAAAAAGAAAGAAAATAGATAAATGTAAATACAGATGCACTTAATCAAATGAATCGTCTCTCTATTCATTCCACATAAAAATCACCCAGAATCAAGGAACCTGTTTAGTATGTTTAACTCATTGAGGCGCAGAGCAAATTCATTGGTTTACTATTGAAATTGATGACTGACACCGGAATTTGAAAACAACTTTATTTGTAATTGAAAAATAGCTATTTTGCAGACATTCAATAAACTGAAATTTTTTATGCAGAAATTCCGGTACCTATGTGGCGTTTGGAAATTAAAATTAAGGGGTTTCATAAATATACCACCGCGTCGCAAGGGGTTAATATATGTTTGTTGATATGACATATGTTTAATAAAGTGGAAAGAAGTATCTAAAGCATATAATCATAAGCTACTTCAGTTTTGTTGTTTACTGTCTATTCGAAAGTAAAACTGTCTATTAAATGGCAAACAGATTCATATGCTTTTTTAGCCTCCGATGCTATTTCTTTCAGACAAGCTAAAAAGTGTCGTGTCAAAAATTGTGGCCCGCTTTTACTTACTTATCATACGTAGTATAGGGTAAGTCTTGCAATCGTTTTGAAAACCGAAAAAAGTTTTTTTGACGGATTTACACGTTTTAGATACTGGAGATTCCGAAAAACATATTTTTAGAAGAAAAAAAATGCCGTCCGTCTGTCTGTCTGTCTGTAAACGCTCTATCTCACGAACAAATGGAGACAGAGACTTAAAATTTTGTATGTACTTAGTAAGAAAATAACGAAGAATATTTAATATCAGTAACCTCCATTATCCGGAACTATTTTTTTCGGACTCTCAAAAAATTCTTTCTAAGGAAATGTATATAAAAAATTTCGATTTTTTTTTCCTTCTAAGGAAAGGACGTAAAAGGCAATAAAATAACACAAATTTTGCATCAAGAACGAAGTCGGTCGGATCAATAATTGCCGAGATATTTGTAATCCTGTTTTCCACATTCTTCGGTTTTTCATGACCCTGTATTTCATTCAAATTTCAATTCAATGATATATTTTAATTGGAAATGAGACGCTTAATCCGACGCAGTAAACTGTTAGTTAATATGATTATTATTTTTGAAGTTATAAGGATGTTTCTTTTACGCAAAACTGACTTGAGTAGTTTTGTGTTTCATATAATTTGTCGAAATTGGTTCATCTGTAATTCATTAATAGAGCTTTACAATGTACATTAAAATATTGAAATATACGTTTAAATTTTGTTTTGGAATTGCAATGCATTTTATAAATAGTTTAGACATTTTTTATTTTCACATATTATATTATGCATATTCATCATGGGTAAGTGTTACGGTGGCTCCCAACGACTAGTTTTACATAATTTGTCGAAATGGGTTCATCAGCAATTCATTAATGGAGCATTACTATGCAAATTAAGAATATTTAAATATACGTTTAAATTTTGTTTTGGAATTGCAATGCATTTTATAAATAGTTTT
Source organism: Maratus speculifer (assembly GCA_964019185.1). NCBI lineage: Eukaryota > Metazoa > Arthropoda > Arachnida > Araneae > Salticidae > Maratus > Maratus speculifer. Next base: position 155,214,990 of record OZ025290.1, read on the forward strand.
CACATATTTTATTTTCCCATATTATACAATGCATATCCATGATGGGTAAGTATTACGGTGGCCCCCAACGACTAGTTTCGTAATCTGGCCGTTAAAACGAGACATTCATACAATTTTATTGTTAAAATGCATTTCCTTTTTCTCAAAGTCTATAAAAAAGCGTTTAAACTAAAGAAAGAATCCGTTTTTGATGAATCTAGTCAATGAAGAAGTAGCACGTCAAATTGTTTCTCTTTATTATTCCGCAATTTCAATGTCTCAGAGAGAAATTGCTAATCAATTGGGTATTTCACGCCGTTCTGTTTACTATTATATTGATAAACACAAGATAAAGAAGTTAGTTCATTGCATTCTAAACGGGGTCGCCCTTCTAAAAAATCTCTATCGAATTTAATTTTTTTTTTATTTTTTTTTTATTCGGAGACGAAATTGAATTCTGCAATGGCAGAATCTACATTCAACTTGTTTTTTTTTCTCAGTGATATGACCATTAGGAAGAAAGAAATCCAAAATATTAATGCTGTGGGACGATTGGTTTTAATTTGGTGGGGTGTAAAAGGTCAGTGCCCCACTTGAAAAATTTAAATTTTATGTTTTGCACAGCATTTCTCATAGTATGCACTAAGTTATCCCACAAAACAAATTACATGTTGTATCATATAAGGTTGGTCCTTTGTTATTCAAGTATAAAAGTTATAGAATATGTGTAATACAGTCAGCTAGGTAGCTACAAAATTGATTTTTTTCGAGATTTCACTAAAGTTTTGACACATGTAGCTCTTTGCATTAAAATCATCCCATTATTTGTAACTGCTGCATGCTTCCCTATGGTGAAATGAAACACAGAAAAGCAAGCCGTTCCATGGGCAGACTTTAATGCATTCTAAAATTGTATGCCAAATTTCCCAAAAAACATATTTTTGTCTATTTTAAGTGAGACATACCAGACGTGCATTAAAGTCAGAAGCCTGTAAAATAATAATAGAAATCTAAAATAACTATTCACGTTTCAAAATCACCAAACATAATCATGCGCAGTAAAGCAGTTTTGATAGGGTAATGGAAATCACATTTAGGAAATATGCTCCCCACGACCATAGATTCCTTCACTGCCAAGAATAAAAACACTTCACAATTATTTTTGAACTATGTTTATTATTCTTATGTTCATATGTTTTTTAATTCTAACATCAATTGTGTTATTTATTGTATAGTAATTATCTTTTTTTATAGGTTATTTCTATAGGCAATGAAGTGAAGAGAAAAGTGAATTGATGTTTAATAAAGTGAAAAGAAGTATCTAAGGCCGATAATCATAAGCAACTTCAGTTTTGTTGTATACTGTCTGTTTGAAAATAAAACTGAAAGTAAAAAGTTATTTAAACATGGATGGATATTCTTTATGCAAGCTATCAAATAACTGTGCTTATGAGCCATATGCTGCTACAAGATCAATTGGATTATTGACTGTTTCTGAAATGATTAGGTCCAACGATTTGGAATGGTATTGGGGAAAAAAGGTGAAATTTCACTGTAAAACATTTGTGGAAACGTTACTCCATAAATATGGTGTAAAAAGGGTGGCAAATGCTGCCTCCAATTTCATGGAATAATTGTTTTTACATATGCAGTGGTGTAATTTAAACATATATTATTGGTATAACATGACAATGTTACACCTGTTTTAACGGTTAAAATACTCCATAAAACTGGAGGCAGCAATGCTGCCACCAATGTTACGGAGTAACGTTCCCACAAATGTTTCTCAGTGTTTGAAAAAAATCAACTTTTGCAACCACGTGGCTCACTGCATTACGCATATCTCATAATTTTTATTCTTTAATAGCAAAGGCTCAATCTTACATAATACAACCATGCAATTTGTTTTGTGGGATAACTTTAAGGCATATTATGAGAAATACAGGGTGTTTATAAAGTTCCGGACCCATTTTGATGTTTAATAACTCATAAAATAATGAAGATATAAACAAACTTATGGCATTTATTGATGGAATAACTAATATATTTTCCTTTTTAGGTTTGAATATCTTTACTTTTGTAAATATCGTCTGCGCATGTGGTTAATTTCAGATAATTTCATTTTCCGGTCTGAATATTTGTACTTTTCTAAATATCGTCTGCTTATTAATTGCATTTTTCTCTCTTTTGTTTTTGGCAACTATTGCAATGTTATGTTTACTTTTGATGTGTTTGTTCAAATATTAATGTGTGGTGTGGACTAATGCACGACTCAGTCATTGGGCCTTTCTTTTTTACAGAAAAGACGGTCTCATCAGTCGTATAGTTAGACATGTTAGAAAACTTCGCATTTCCATAACAAGAAGAGCTTCAGCCACATGCCTTTTTGCAACAAGATGGTGCACCACCTCATTGGGGTACCATCGTTCGTACTTCTTTGAACGTCCATTTTCCAGGAAGATGGATTGGGCGAGGAGGTCCAATTCCTTGGCCACCCAGATCACATGATATAACGCTACTGGACTTTTTCCTTTGGGGATTTGTAAAGGACAATATTTACAGGAGGAGAGTGTCGAACATTGATGACTTAAAAGTCAGAATTACAACCGCAATAGCCTTTGGGGATGCCGACATGCTTGCCGATACCTGGCGTGAAATTGACTATCGACTTGATATTCTTCGTGCAAGTTGCACGTGGAAGTTCATTGACAAGGGTCATGAAAGTTTTTGAGTCTATCTAACCATTTACACTGTAAAAGTGAAAAGAGTGAAAAGCTCACTTTTTGGGAAAGTGAGAGCCATTTTCACTCTTTTTGGAGTGACTTTTGCAAAAATACACTCTTAAAAGAGTGGAATTTTTCACTCTATACAAAGGAGTGAATAATCTCACTCTATAATCGAGAGTGAGAGATGTCACTCCACTGATGAGAGTGACTGCTATAACATTAGAAAACAAAGACAACCAATTTACAATAATCAACGTATACGCTCCCCCGTCAGCGCACTTCCCGAACGTACTAACAGAGATCGAAGAAGCTCTGAAAAAAGCGGTGGTCGAAGTGCTGCTGACGGGGGACTTCAACGCACACTCCACAGCCTGGGGATACGAAGACACTGACCAAAGGGGCAGGGAACTCACAGACTTCCTCCTGCTACACTCCTTGTTCGTCCACAACCCACCAGACGCCAAACCCTCATTTAGAGTCTCACGGAGAGCTCCGGACGGGAGGCTGAGGGAATTAAGGGGCTGGCCGGACTTAACCATAGCTACGGTCGCCCTGGGCAACGACATCAGTGATTGGCAAGTCAGCGACGAAACCTCATTTAGTGATCACTGCTACATTACTTACACAATCAAAAATCATAAAAACATAGACTACCAGAGACATGGTCTCCAAACCAAGGTAGAAAAACATGCCAAATTTGATAAATTTATTAGAAAAATAAGAAACAAATACATAAAAGAACTCAACAAAGTGACAACAGAAGACCAACTGGACAACATTACACTGAGACTGCAAAATGAAATCACAACTATATCTTTCACGTGCTATAAAAAGAAAAAACACCAGTGATCACTGCTCCACCGTGGTGAACGGACGAAATCAAAACAGCCAGGAACAAGGTTTGGGCTCTCAGGAGGAGGTATCAAAAACAAACTGACGAAAACCTAAAACTACAACAACACACAGTTTTCAAAAAAGAAAGGGCCAAACTCAAAAAAATGATAAATAAGACCAAATCAAAAACATGGAAGGATTATTGCAGTAAAACAACGGACATCTACGGAACGCACTACAAATACGCGAGCAACAAAACCACGGGACCAGTGAAACTCGTTGACATACTAAAACAAGATGGCACAACAACCATAAAACAAACATTAACGCATTTCCTAGACAACCTGTACCTAACAGACAGTTCAACACCACATACTATCAAGGCAGACAAAAATCCATTGAAATACGCAAAACCACCAGCAATAACTAAAGCGGAACTCAATAGAATAATAAGAAACATCAAACAAAACAAGGCGCCAGGGTACAACTACATAGACTATAACCTAATTAAAAGAATACACACAGCAGCTCCACAACTACTACTAACTCTGTTTAACACGTGTCAAAAACTAGAATACTTTCCCAAATCATTTAAGTTAGGCGTAGTCGTACTTTTCGAGAAACCAGGCAAAGACCCAACAAACCCCAAAAATTATCGACCAATCTGCCTACTACCAGCGTTAGGGAAAATGCTAGAGAGAATAATCCATGGGAGAATTAACTACCACATATACAAAGAAAAATATTGGAGTAACAAACAATACGGGTTCAAACAGGGACCTCAACAGAACATGCTCTAGAAAACCTATTAAAAACAGTTAAAGAAGACGGCAATAATAATTATCAAACACTCCTAATAGCCATGGACATCAAATGGGCCTTTGACAACATAAGATGGCCAATTCTAATAAATAATTTAAAACAGTCTCCCTGCCCGGATTACTTAGTGTACTGGGTAGTGAGTTTCCTCCAACAAAGATTTGTTTCATTAGAAGAAAACGGTATCAAGGTGACAAGACAAACTTATGGCGGTTGCCCCCAAGGCAGTTGTCTAGGCCCGCTTCTGTGGCTACTAATTGCGGAAACAGCTCTCAAAAAACGCTGGGGGAAAAATGTAAGAATACAAGCCTTTGCAGATGATTTCATAATAATTCTCAGGGGTAGGTCAAAAGACAAACTAAAAAGACTAGCAAACAGAATATTAAAAGAATTTAACGACTGGATAGAGGAAAACAACCTAACATTAAACAAAGAAAAAACTGAATTACTATATCTAAACAGGGGCCACTCATGGAACCTTCCAACAGCAGATCCAAACAGCATAGAGGGAATAGAGTTAAATGGTCAGGAACTACATGTCAAGGAACAAATTAAATAATTAAGGAAGAATGCAACAATACACAACAAAATCATCTTTCACAGAGAATACACTCAGAAAGTAAACATATGGCAAAACCACCCGGCAGAAACAATTGAACCACGTATAGGTCACAACCCAAAAGACACATGCATATATACAGACGTCTCAAAATTGGAATCAGGTGCTACAGGCTCGGCTTTAGTAGCTTTCAAAAATAATAAAAAAATAAAGACTTGGTCAGTGCCTCTAAGAAGTTGTAACAGCGTCTTCCAAGCCGAACTACTGGCTATACATAAAGCAGTGGAATGGGGCAATTCATTGTGTGAGCCATACAGCATTAGGTCGGACTGCCAATCAGCAATAGATTCATTAAGCAAACCATTCAACACCAGTGACACAGTCAACAAAATACACAATCTAATCAAAGATTCAAGAAACAATTTTAAAATCAGCTGGGTCAAGGCGCATGTCGGCATCCAAGGAAACGAAGAGGCCGATGTGTTAGCCAAACACGCAGCACTAAACCAGAACAATGAACGTGAATACTACCGGAAAAAACCTATTTAAAAACTAAAAAGAACACTAAAAGACTTAATAACTGAACAGTAGCAGTTCGAATGGGACTATGGGGACACAGGCAGGGAAACTTACCAGTACTTTCCAAAAGTAGACAAAAATAGATTAGTTAGCGACTACCTACTCTCACAACTTTACACAGCTCATGGAGCATTCCCAGAATACCTCCACAGATTCAAGAAGGCGTACACACCGGACTGTGATTGCGGTTCGGAGGGTACGCCCGAACACTACCTGCTACACTGCCCACTCACACAAGCAGATCACCTAGCAAACATAACAACAGAAAACGAAAAATTATGGCATAAACAATTAGCAAAAAACAAACACGTACAGAGAAATGCAAAAATCATAATAAGGTGGCTCCAAGACAACTGCGACAACATCACTTCACTCATACATCAGAACACATAGACAAATGACCACACGTACAAAAAAAAAAAAAAAAAAAAAAAAAAACCTCAATCTTCTACTACAGCCACTAATCCTTCATGTACCCGAGCGCATTTTTGTGTTATATGTTATTAAATGTTAATATATATATATATATATATATATATATATATATAATGGCCTAGGATTCCTATCCTTAAAAAAAATTATAAAATAGTGTATTTTGTCTTATGTCCCAGCAGTGTGCGGTAGTCGTGCGATATCAGCAGTAGCCAAGGCCCGAAACAGGTGCCCCGCAGGAACTTCCTGCATGCACGTCGCAAGACATCACGGATCTGCAAGTCGCACACCATGACATAGTAAAAAGCTTCACCCGCCTCCGGCACTGCTTGTCCGTCTTATATGTTATTAAAGGAAAAATGGCCTAGGTCTAAAAACCTACGGTCAACAATAAAAAATCATAAAATGTTAAAATAAGGATATATCTTATGATCTCAGCAGTAAGCGGTAGTCGTGCAGTAACAGCAGTATCCACGGCCCGAAACAGGAGCTCCGCAATAATACCATTGCAAGCACGTCGAATGACATCTCGGATCTGCAAGCTGCACATTATGACAAATCAAAAAGCTTCATCCGCCCCCGCTAACTGCTTGTCCGTCCAGATCTAATCAACATAAGATATATATTTAAAAAAAAATCAAAAGGGAATTCACGGGGAGTGCTTGGGTTAAGTAAACTCACTGGTTAATTTAAGGTTAGTACAAAGATTATCCAAACTGACGGCAGCTTGTGGCAGGAGTGATAATTAGTGTAATAATAGCTTAGCCACTCTAGCCACAAGCTCAGGCATTCCCCCACCTATCAACAGCCAAAAAGTCAACTATCTAATCCTCACCTCCATAAAAGCCAAATAGACAGCAGTTACAACTTAAAAAGCTTAACGTTAACAGGTTTCTCAGGTAAGCAGTACAGTAAACAATAGTATTGTTACTAACTCATTTATCTTCCAGGATTCCCACCCCTTGGACCTGGCTCCCGAAATTTTCAAGTTGACCTATTCGACGCAGGGCCTTAAGGGACCCTGTGTGATCCGAAGAGATTCGGGAGCACCAATATGTCCACTGCACCAGAACCGTACAGGTTGACCTCATAGACGCAGAGACTCAAGGGACTCTGCCCGGTCCGACACCGTTCTGGTACCCCCTCCCTAGTGGACTAACGCCTCTCAGGCTTTCAAGTTGACCTCATTAACGCAGGGGTCCACGGGACCCTGTGCGGTCCGATGAGCAATGGGAAGCAACCTACCAGCCCACCTACACCGAACCGCACACGTTGACCTCATCGACGCAGAGACTCAAGGGACTCTGTGCGGTCCGAAACGTGTTCGGGTCTTTTTTTCCTTTTTTTTTTTTCTAGTGACAGTACGCCTCTTTATTAGGTGCATTTGGACTTTGTCCGCACGAGCTACCGAACCCGCTCCAATGGGACAGCCCATGAAGCATTTTTTTCTTTTTTTTTACGGTAGAAAGGCGGGATCTCGTCACCACTAGCAGCGATTCGACTGCCTTGTATTTCGGTCCGAAAATTCTCCCTTCTCTGGCACTACTTAGCATTTCGGCCATTTTAGTTATGGTTATTTATTTTTCTAAATCTCCCTCAAAATTGCCCCCCCCCTGTTGTCTGCTAAGGCCATGCCACCGTCTCGGCTCAAAAATTTTTGCTCCAGCCCCATTTCACTTGGCATGGCAAGTGGGAATGATGTGCGGCGCCAAACTCAGTACTTTCAAAAAGGCAATAAACTACTAAGTCCAGCAACCGTTAGCCACAATCAGCCGACCTCGGCACTTGACTGCGTCGATCGCCCCCACTCTGCCAGCTAAATTTCCATCATGTACGCTAATGGCACCTGGTGCAGTAAAATCCGTCGTGGGTGCAAAGTCCTCCAAGTTACCTATGAATTATACCTCTGGAGGTGCCTTGCCAGGTGAAGGTCTCGTCATCTGATCAAGGCTCTAAATTACGAGACCATCTTGCGGTTGCCATGTGCAGTACATCATTTGTTGCCGCTTCGCGGCAATTAGGCGGTCGTCCGCCCCGATACCAGGTATCTAACCCGTTAAGCTGAGATTATTAACTCGGCAGGTAGGGGCCTGGTCATCGGTTAGAAATTAAGAGAGAGTGACTGTCTCACTCCGTTATCGAGAGTGAGAGAGTCATTTCAATGATGAGAGTAAAATCCTGGCATTATAAACTTTCAAAAATTCCCGTTCATCTTTGAACCAATATATGGAATAAAATAATAAAAACAACAAAATATGACATTTTTTAGCAGCAACGTGCAAAGAGGAAACAGCACAAGGGGCAAAGTTTCAATTTGGCGACCCTCCCCCTTCCTCCTCCCCGTCTTCTTCTTGTGACAGGCGTCATAAAATTGAAAAGTGTGAAAACACAATTAAATTCTACTTATTTCATGTTCACTATACAATTTTAAAAGATTTAATTTTAACAACTAAATAATATAAATAAAATTTTGCTTACATTTTTACAAAGGGTATTTGGAAAACAGATGTGGATTAAATGTATCTACAGTAAATTATAACAGTTTGTAACTATTATAATTTACTGTAAAAGCAAAATTTTGAAATTGTGAAAAGCAAAATTTTGCCAACTGTCTTTGATTCCAAGAAAGAAGTCACATGCTATTTTCAGAATGTGTGTTTTTGTCACCAAAAAAAAACTCTCCAATATATACATATCTGTTTTTTTTTCAAGAAAAGAAGAAACAAAGCAGGTTGGTAGTGTAAATTTTGAACCCCTCACTTTCTGCTCCCGAGACGACTGCCCCCCTCCCAGGGCCCTCGCGAAGCCTTTTTATTGGGAAAGAGCCTTAAAATGCCAAGTGAAAATTCATTATCTGCCAACTCAGTGAAAAGCAAAATTTTGCCAACTGTAACAGCATGTGCAAATGTTTGGGGGGGGGAGCTCACCGCCTGGTCCCCCCCCCCTCAGCGATGTCCCTGCTTTCTCCCTCCCCCCCACACACACATTTCGCACAGCCCTGCATTTTAGTTTTCAAAACTACACTTCGTAATTTAACCTTGGAAACAACACCGATTTGAGACTTCGTATGAAAACGCATTGTTTTTAAAAGAGAAAATGTCACTCCTTAGAGGGTGACTTGTGACGTAGTGAGAGAGTTACGTATGCATTACGTAATCATCAACCAATCAGAAGAGTCTTGTGTCTGTCTACGGCACTTTGCGCTAGATATGAGAATGAGACAGTGTTGCCAGATTGGGGATTTTTTCCCCATTTTGGGGAATTTTGAACCTCCAGGGGAATTTTTTGGGGACAAGTAATTCTTGGGGACATGTTTGGGGACAACGAACTTTTTGGGGTAAAAACTTGGAGAATTGTTTTTGCAATTTCAAATTTTACTTTCAGACATTTGTCAATACTGGATCTTCTCGAATTCGATATTGACTTTGAAAACGGAAATAAAATACAGAAATAATAGGTATAAATCATTATTCTCGTGGTCTTGCTCACCATTTACTTGTAACTACAGATTCATCACGATCTGCCTTAGGCAATCGTCTACCTGAATTTTCAGATAAGTAAGTGAAGCAGACTTTCTTGTCATCGCGGACAAACACACAAACACAGAAATACATTTCATTTAATCGTATAGATTTATATAATAAAAATAAAAACAATTTTATAACCTTTAATTGTGGTTGTTTAATGATGGTTAATTTGTGCTTCATGGAAATCCAGTTGAGATATTTGCATTTGCAAGACCTACAATTGCATACCACAATCACATTCCTACGTTTATAATTGACAATTGCTCAATGAATGCAACAGCCCTCCTGGCTCTTTTTATAAGAAACTTCAATGAAAACTCTGCGGTCTTAAATGACTTAGACCTTTACAATATTAAATCTTCAGGACGTGTCCGAAACTTTCATTTGCTGCGCTTTTTAAAAGATCTTAAAAGCACAGCTGCTAAATTTTATGCATTTTTGCTACCACTAAAATTGTACACAGCTTTTCCATTTGTTAATCATAAGATTTCGATGATTAAATAAGAATATATTTACTATAACATTTTTGTGGTAGGAAAAATGCGTAAAAGTTGGCAGCTATGTAAAAGCAGTTACATTTATTTTATTATTGACGAAATCACAGTGACTGATACAATGTAGATGCTTTCATTAGATTGGTGTATTCAGTAGGGGTGACAAATTTGAAAATAATGTTTTATAGATAGTCAGATAGAAGCAGATAATGCCAACATCATCTCAGATTCATTCAAACCCCAACTTATTACAGATGATCTAAACCTTGAAAAAGTTACAGGCAGAAAAAGTGTAAATTGACCCAATGTAATGATAGGCAGAATCATCAACTGGCAACATTTTAAATAACAAGTGCAAACAAGCTTGTTGTAAAATGTATCTAGACAATTAGTTTTGAATATACAAGCAAAATTCTGTTGATATAAATGTTTATTTATTTATTTTTGTAAATGGGGAATTTTTTCAAAAAGATGCTTGATTTGGGGAAAAACTTGAGTTTAAATTTGTTTAAAAAATTTTATAACGGAAAACTGAAAATTAAGAATTTGCCTTTTTGAGTCGAAATTGCGTTGGGGACTTTTTCTGAAAAAAGCCCTGATTTGGGGAAAAATTCAGAAATTTAGGGGAAATTGGCTTTCGACAATCTGGCAACACTGGAATGAGATAACTATCCGCCATTTTAAAATCTCCTCTTCGTTCCCTGGGTCCACACATGTGGACGTTCATATTAGCGTTGTGATCTTAAAAAATGCAGAAAATATTTTATAGGTAGAGGGTATAGGTTATCTTCATGAACGTTTATGGATAGGATATAGACTAAAACTTTATTTGAGAAACACAAAATATACAGAGCATCTTTAAAAAATCCAGAAAGTACATGGCGTGTAGTGTACCCTCGGATACCCTTCACTTTGGATTTTATTACAAAGACTAAACTTAACGGTAAGTCATACTTAATTTTAACTTTTTATTCTAGTACGATTCAGGCCCGTAGCTAGGGGGGTGCCAGGGGCGGCTCAGCCCCCCCTGAAAAAGATTCCAAGGTCACTAAATAAAACTGTTTAAAAAATCAAAATGAGAAATTGTCCCGAACCCGGTCTGTGCAAATCTTTTGAATGTCTATAATCGTACATTATGATGTTTTGCAATCAATATAAATTTGTATATACTTCAAAAATTTATCTAGATTATTCGGTTTATGTTTAGCAGAAATAAAACAAACATTTGAATCTAATCATCAACGTTCATTATTTATCGATTTCCATTTCAAGTTGAGCAATCTTTTCTGAAATGGAAAAAAAGTACTTAATTATGATCATAAAAAATATTTTTGCTTTTAACAATCAACAGTTCGGTTAGGCAAATTATCAACAGAAATATTTATTATCTTAACCCCCCCCCCCTCCATTTGTCGGCGAGGTGAATGAGTTATGTATAGATTTGTAAATTTAAATCGTTGGTATTTTGTAATGTGCATCCTATCTAATTATTATTGGTATTATTGTCTTCTACTGCTAGTATACATGGGTGACGTATGTGTGGCGCCATGATCAGCCGGCACCAAAAACCCGGTAACGCATTATATATATATATATATATATATATATATATATATTTTTAAGCAAATGTAGAATTTAGCTTGGCTAGGATCCAGGAAGTGTAAATGACTTTTTTTTATTATATATTTTTTTATATTTATGTTAATAATTGTTCTTTCTAGTGTGTGTGGTTTAATTAAAAAAAAAAGGAATTTTTAAATTATCAATTTATTTTATAGAAATCTGCTCTTAGTCGGGGAGGCAACGTTTTCATTCGGTCAATGAGGTGTCGTATCTCCCCCCCCCCTCTCCCCTCTGTTGTTGGAAGTGATTTTATGATTTTTAGTCCGTATTACGCAATCGGATATCAGAAACTCAACAGGCGTGAGGGTTATTCTTTCGGTCTTCGGTGACTTATCAGGCAGGATGAATGCCGATGCACCTAGTGACATATCGAAGGTGGGCGATAGAAATTTAAAAAGTACAAATTTATCAGAGTACCCAAAAAATTCGGATAACAGGAGTTTTCAACCAGATTGGATGAAAAAATTTCAGTGGCTGGAATATTCCAACAGCAGAGATGCTGTATTTTGTTATCCTTGTCGACAGTTTCCTCATTCGGGGACTAAAGAAAATCCATTTATCTTAGCCGGTTTCCGGAATTGGAAAAAAGCATTGTCCAAGGACAGAGGGTTTCAAAAGCATGCTTCGTCACAGAATCATATAATATCAATGAGCATGTGGACAGAAAGAGAAGAACGTGAAAAGATGAATTTGAGTGTGTCATCTTTGGTATGTAACGATGTTCTAGAAAAAACCGATATTATGTTCAATCTATTGCAGAAATACTACAATTTTTAGTTATAAATGAACTTTCATTACGTGGGACGTATGATAGATGAACACGAGGAAAGTAGTTTATTTCAAAACCTTTTTAAATACACAATCAAAAAGGACAATAAACTTGCAGAATGTGTCAAATCAGTGCCAATTAATGCAAAATACACTTCACCTGAAATACAAAATGATGTAATACAAATCCTTGCTGAAATAGTGTCAGAAGATATATCAAATGACATTAGCGATGCTGATGTTTCCTGGTTTTCGATTTTGGAAGACGGAACGCGTGACTGAAATAATAGAGAAAATGTTGCATTAGGAGCAAGATACGTAAAGGACGGGAAAATAAAAGAATCAATTATCGCAATAAAAACATGTTCTGACTTGGATGCAAAAACATTTGCTGATTTAACTTTAAAGATCCTTTATGATTGTAATTTAGATAATTCTAAAATTTTGAGTCAATGTTTTGATGGTGCTTCAGTCATGAGCGGTGGAAAAGGAGGGGTCCAAGCTATATTGCAGAAACATCTTGATAGAAATATCCCATATGTACATTGCTGCAGCCACAGACTTCATTTAGTAATCATAAAAGCAATAAATGATGTAAGTGAAACCAAACAGTTTTTTGATCAGTGTTCCATGCTGTACAACTTTTTGAGAAAAGGTAACATAGCTAAGAAATATGAAGGTCAGTCCCTTGTTCGTTTATTAGAACAGCGATGGAGTGGACATTTACATGTTACAAAAATTGTGTATAACAATTATAAAAAAATTCTGAATACTCTAGAAGAAGTAAAACTGGACAGAAAACAAGATGGAGTAAACATTGCAGAAAGCACTGGTTTGTTAACGATAATGAAAACTAAAGCTTTCAAATTCTGCTTAATATTTTTGAAGAGAATTCTTGAAACGCTAGATCCTGCAAACCAATTATTGCAAAAGCTAGAAACTAGTTTAACTGATTCTTTAAGAATTGTAGATTCTACTATAGATTCACTTACTTGTTTAAGGTCAGATGAAATTTACGAAGAAATTTTAAATTTGATGTCCACTGAATTTGTTGTTGAGGAAGAGGAAGAAGAAACATGTTCAAAAAAACGAAGAAAAACCACTTCTACAAAACTCAGAGATTATTTAATTGTAGAAACTACAGGTGCTAGCTCGAATATTGATGAAACATTACATCTAAAAGCTATTTATTTTGAAACTTTAGATATAGTATTAAATGAAATGAAAAGGCGGTTTAATAATAACGATAAGTTACTTCTAGCGCTGTCAAGTGCAGAGCTTGATATGGATTTAAATAAAATGAAGATATTAGAAAATTATAATCTTAAGCTTCCATCTAAAGATGAAATAATTGTTGTAAAGAATTTCATAAAAAGAACTATTGAAGAAAATCCAAACACCATTGTATTTAATGAACTTTTTAAATATAGGGTTGCATTTGAAGACACTTATAAACTATTAGCAACTGTTAAAACTTCTGGATGTAGTACTGCAATATGTGAATCAACATTTTCAGTCCTTGCAAGAATAAATCGTCCACAAAGACTAACAATGTCTCATCAAAGAATGGCCGATTTGAGTTTTCTTGTGTTTGAAAAAGAAAGAACCAATGACCTATAATACCTACGTAGACACCAAAATGGCAACCTTTTCGTAGGCCGACATGTCTGCCTTCCGTCACGTGACGAGGGCAGATTTAGCACGCCAAACCGGTTATTCTCCCGCCGAAACTCATATTGCTATGTTTGTCTTGAATTGGACCGCACTTCTTCTTTTCTCTTTGTGAAATCTGAAAGTTGCCAATAAAGCGATCACCGCCAAAAAACAGCATTTTTTCGCCAAAGATGTTGGATTCGAAACCATGCCGAGATAACAATGGGATTTGGCGTCTACGTATATAAGAAAGTCAATGGAAAGAACAGAAACAATCAATATGGAAGTTTTCCTTAAAAAATTTAATGAGAAAAAGAATAGAAGACTTCAATTGTTTTAAAGCAGGTGAACTTCAATTTGTCGACACTACTTTATTCCTTTTGAATCTACTTTTTTCAGTTTATGTATTTAGTATACACTACAAGGTTAGTTTTCACATTTATAATGCTTATATAACCATTCGTATTTATATATCTATTTAACTTAAATATTTTATATTGTTTCATGTATCCATTAAAGCATACTTCATTATATTTTTCCAAATTGGTTTTAAAAAAATTCCATTTGTTACAAAAGTGTGTTTGTTACATGTACTATTGTTTGTTTTTATTGTTTTGTTTTCGTGTTACATGAAAAATGCAGTTCGTTGCAATTTGGTATTTTAGCATTTTGCTATAAAGCGTTTTTTCTGAAGAATTTTTTAATCCTGTTTTGCTTCTAGTATAAAATAAAGTTTTAAGTATTCATATTTTGCTTTGTGTTTGAAGTTTGACTCATGGTATTTCAAATTAAAGAATTTTTTTAATAGTATACTCAATTGCAAATGTTTTTAACATTTGACTGTGCATAAAAATAATTTTAAAATTCTTTATCTATGAGTGAATTTGTTTATGCTTTTATTATATAACAATAATTGAAGTTCTCTTTTTGTTAAAAAAAGATAATGATTAGAAATGAAGATTACAACTCGTTTTAAGTAAGAGAAATGCGAGCATTTTAATTACTTTTGACATATTATTTATATTATATTGTATCAGCATTAGTTATATACTGAAAATATGTATTCTGTAGCATTTTCTATTACTAGCATAGATCAAACTTATAATTAATTTTTATCATAAATATTATCTTATGATAAACATTTTGTTGTATATTGGAATATTTCTAGTTTAAATTTTAAAATATATACGTATATAGTCCTTGATTTATGAATGGTAATCAAAGAAAAATGCCAATAGCCAATTCAAATGTACATGCTTTTAATTTTTGAATGAACACAGTAATAATTTTAAATGCAAAATACAACTTTGATTTTGTTAATGTTTTTATTGTAAAAGAATGAAACTTAAGCTTCCTTGAGGGCAGATTAAAAAAAAGATTAAAGGTTGCAACTATTTTGAAACAAGTGAACTGTAAGCTTTTATTTACTTGTCGACATCATCATTTATTTCACCAGTATAAGTATTAGAGATCGAACGCCAATTCTTTAGCGTTTTCGACAAAAATTCTGAGTTTTACGAAAATTCATTTTTGACGAAAATTCTATAACCTATATATTTAAACCTATGAACTTCTTTTTTTATAATTATCTGTCATGAATTACTTAAGACGCGTGTGCAAACTATAAAGATAGCAATGCATATATATGACTAACTTTTTCATGTGCTTTTTTAAAAAAGCAGATTTAATGTTATTAGAAAATTTTAATTCGAAAATGCAGAGGCATTTCAATTACTCTGTCAGAAAGTTCTAGTATGACAGATAGAGCCGTAGTTAAGGATGTGCTGGCTCAGCCCCCTCCCCCTCCCCTAACCCTTAAAGCATTTTGAGCCTCTCTTAGAAAAGATTTCATGATTACTCAATGAATTTCTTTTTTGAAAATCCAAATGAAATTCTGTTCAAAAATCTAATTTAGTTTTGAGGCCTTTTCAAAGTTTTGTAGAAATACTAAATTATAACTAAAATAAGTTTCAACACTCGCTCTTCCTATTTGCACATACGAAGCTAAGATGATGTTTAATTTTGCACTCGTTATACACTCAAATTTTTCATCAGCTTATTCTTCTCTTAGCTTAAAATGAGGTTATTACAACAGTTTAATAAAAAACATAGTGCATACAATATGAATATGCACTAATTTATCTTTCTACATTAGAGTGAGAGAAAAAAAAAACATGAGCCCCCCCTACATTTTCTTGAGCCCCCCATATTATTCACTTTTGGCTACGGCCCTGGTACGATTGAATGTCATGACCTTCATTTAAATAATTATGTTATATAGGAAAAAATCGATTAGAAATTGTTTTCAGAAGCGAGTAATTTTCTATTCAAAACTATGATGTTGTGATTTAAAACATCTGTCTGCCGTCACATGAAAACTAGCGAAAAGGGTTCATTCACAGGAAATGTAAATATTAATTCTAGTTACTTAAAAGATTAAATTAATTTCTGCTATGGCGATTTTTTCGCTTTTTTTACTGTTTTCGGATTGCTAAACTTTAGTTTGGAATTATAATACCATTCGATTGTAATGATATTACGAAATGCTTTCAGTTTGAAAATTAGCATTATTTTACGAAAATATGTTTTTGATTAATACAGTTGTGACTATTTTAAAAAATATTCCTTTATTACTAATAATGTTTTAAATTATCATTTAAAATCATAAATTTTTATACTAATGTTTTCAGATTTCATATTTGGAAACTTTAAAAAATAATAGGAATTTCTTCTAACATATGGTAAGATTTTTGAGAAATTGCAAATCTAATAATGCATTTAATTCATTTATTTTGGTATGCTGTTGTTTAATAATACAACTTAAAAAACTAATTATATTTTTAATGTTTTTCTATTTTTTTACCTATAAAACATAATTTATTTTAGCTGTTATTAGTAGAATTCAATATATTACTAGAATAAAAAGTTATAATTAAATATGGCTTAATTTTCTCCGGGAGTTGTACGTATGTATGTGTGTGTGTGGATGGGGGGGGGGGGGGGGGTTATAGAATTCTGGTGGGAAATTGCACTTTTTTACCGTTAAAAACAGAAAATCTCAAATATTTCGGGGTGGGGGCAGTGACACAAGATTTAAGTTTGAAATAAATTATTTTAGTTAATTTCTGTAAGTAATATAATTTAATTTATATGCAATATTAAATAAGTTTTTCCTTAATTCAATTAATGTTACAATCTATGAATTAAATAAATATTGTTAATAACGTATTTTTTTTTTTTTTTTTACAATGCCCATAAAATACCCATAAACTAACATAAAAAAGAATTCGCTGCAAAAAATATTAGCATTCACTCCTATGAAACAGTGACTAGTTATTCCTACGAAAGAGTAACTACTCACTCCTACGAAAAACTATTCACTCCTACAGGGGTGGAAAAACGCACTCCTTTAGTAAGAGTGAATAGTCACTCCTCCGAAAGAGTGATTATTCACCCCTGTTTAGAGTGATTGTTCACTTCTTAGGAGTGAGTATTCACTCTTTGAAGGAGTCAACAATTCCACTTTTGCTCAAAGTGAATACTCACTCTAAAGAGATTGAGCATATTTTAAGTCTGCAATAGATGGACATTCACTCCTCCGAAGAGAATAGTCGCTCTTTTTTATTTAGAGTGTATGTTATTAATTTTGATCTATTTTTATTATTTTATGAGTTATTAAATATCAAAGTGGGTCCGGGACTTTATAAACACCCTGTACTATGCAAAACATAAAGTTTCAATTTTTCAAGCGACTGACCTTTGACACCCCTCCCCCCCCCCCACACACACACACACATACACCAAACTAAAACCAATGGTACCGCAGCATTAATATTTTGGCTTTCTTTCTTTCTACTGATCATCTCACTGAGAAAAAAAAATCGCATGAATCTGTTTGCCATTTAATCACAGCTTGGGTGATTCTTATATGGAGACTCTTATAAATATCTCTCTTTAGTGGCAGCATTCTCTCTGAAAAGTCCTTAAGACAAAAAACTTCCAAAAAGCCTAGAATTTTTTTTTTTTTTCAAAAATAACAACAAACAAACAAACAAAAAACTATGCGCAACACGAACCTTGTATGGTAGTACTTTTAGTATTGAAAAATATACAGGATTACTCACCAATCTATACGAGGACAAATATTATGAAAAAATGAGAACCTTATAATATAGTCCGGGAGCCGACCGTCGATTTACCTATGTATCGACTAATAGGACAAGACTTACATCAAAATGTAGGTCTCAATGTGCACATTAAGAATATCACTGGCTGCCAGGTCCTATCCTGCCGGAACGCAAGGCAGCCGCACTTTTATGACGTCAATTTTGAGTGTTTACCTATGTATCGAATACAAGGACCAGACATACATCAAAACGTAGGTCTCAATGTGCACATTAAGAATATAACTGGCTGCCACATACATCAAAATGTAGGTTTCAATGTGCACATTAAGAATATAACTGGCTGCCACATACATCAAAATGTAGGTTTCAATGTGCACATTAAGAATATCACTGGCTGCCAGGTCCTATCCTGCCGGAACCCGGTGGCAGCCGCACTTTTATGACGTCAAGTTTGAGTGTTTACCTATGTATCGAGTACAAGGACCGGACATACATCAAAACGTAGGTCTCAATGTGCACATTAAGAATATAACTGGCTGCCACATACATCAAAATGTAGGTTTGAATGTGCACATTAAGAATATCACTGGCTGACAGGTCCTATCCTGCCAGAACCCGGTGGCAGCCACACATTTATGACGTCAATTTTGAGTGTTTACCTATGTATCGAGTACAAGGCCAAGACATGCATCAAAATGTAGGTCTCAATGTGCACATTAAGAATATCACTGGCTGCCACATACATCAAAATGTAGGTCTCAATGTGAACATTAAGAATATCACTGTCTGCCAGGTCCTATCCTGCCGGTACCCGGTGGCAGCCGCACTTTTATGACGTCAATTTTAAGTGTTTACCTACGTATCGAGTACAAGGACCGGACATACATGAAAATGTAGGTCTTAATGTGCACATTAACAATATCACTGGCTGCCACATACATCAAAATGTAGGTTTCAATGTGTATATTAATAATATCACCGTCTGCCAAGTCCGATACATAGGTAAACACTCAAAATTGACGAAAAAAATGAGTCTGTCACCTGGTTCCGGCAGAATTGGACATGGCAGACCATGATATTATTAATGTGCACTTTTAAACCTTCATATTTATTTATATATGGTCTTTAAATTCGATACATAGGTAGACATTCAAAATTGATGTCATAAAAGTGTTGCTGCCACCTGATTCTGGTAAAATTGGACAAAGTAGACCCTTATATTATTAATATGCATTTTCAAACCTACATTTTGATGTATGTGGTAGCCAGTGATATTCTTAATGTGCACATTTAGACCTACATTTTTATGTATGTCCGATCCTTGTACTCTATACATAGGTAAACACTCAAAATTCACGTTATAAATGTGCCGCTGCCACCGGGTTCCGGCAGGATAGGACCTGGCTGCCAGTGATATTCTTAATGTGCACATTGAGACCTACATTTTGATGTATGTCTTGGCCTTGTACTCGATACATAGGTAAATACTCAAAATTGACGTCATAAATGTGTGGCTGCCACCGGGTTCTGGTAGGATAGGACCTGGCAGCCAGTGATATTCTTAATGTACACATTGAAACCTACATTTTGATGTATGTCTGGTCCTTGTACTCGATACATAGGCAGACGCTCAAACTTGACGTCATAAAAGTGCGGCTGCCACCGGGTTCCGGCAGGATAGGACCTGGCAGCCAGTGATATTCTTAATGTGCACATTGAAACCTACATTTTGATGTATGTGGCAGCTAGTTATATTCTTAATGTGCACATTGAGACCTACGTTTTGATGTATGTCCGGTCCTTGTACTCGATACATAGGTAAACACTCAAACTTGACGTCATAAAAGTGCGGCTGCCACCGAGTTCCGGCAGGATAGGACCTGGCAGCCAGTGATATTCTTAATGTGCACATTGAAACCTACATTTTGATGTATGTGGCAGCCAGTTATATTCTTAATGTGCACATTGAGACCTACGTTTTGATGTATGTCTGGTCCTTGTACTCGATACATAGGTAAACACTCAAAATTGAAGTCATAAAAGTGCGGCTGCCTTGCGTTCCGGCAAGATAGGACCTGGCAGCCAGTGATATTCTTAATGTGCACATTGAGACCTACATTTTGATGTAAGTCTTGTCCTATTAGTCGATACATAGGTAAATCGACAGTCGGCTCCCGGACTACTATCAATCTAAAGCGGGGTCAGGGCTGATTTCGTCAGTTTTTTTCTATTACTCCATTACGGCAAATTAGAATATTTCGATACCTAACATCATATAAATTTGTATTTAGATAATTATGCTTTTTGTTTTTATTGTTTGTGATTTGTCGTAATAAACTATGTTAATTTTTATGAGTATTGCATATACATACATACACTCGTTGAAAAATCAAGATTTTTATAAAATCAGTCCCAAAATTTTCCAAGTTTTTGCTTATAATTTGCAGTGTTCTTAATATAAAATAAGTTTATTTTTCGAAAATATAACAAACAACATTTTACACAATACCCTGTAATCAGAATTAAAAAATAATAAAAAATTGGATGAAAAATGAGTAAGTTTCTGAGTTTTAAATAATTTTTTACTGCGCATGCGAGAACGCTACCAAATTTCATTTGCATATTGTGTTAGCTAAATGTATAGAGCAATTTTTGTGAAAGTCTCAAAAACATAGTTTGTAAATTCTGAAAGTGATCGTCGATAGAATAAGTTCAAAATCCATTATTTCCTAAATGAAACAAAAATATGAGGGTCTGTATCCATATATCCATTGATTAGTTTCAATCGAGAATACACAATATGGAACGTACTACCATATTTAGGCTACCGAGAAATTATGTATCTCGTAAACGCACATAATGAAAAACGCAGTATTCCAGAAAACACAAATTAGGATTTTCATATATCAGCACCAAAAAAATATGTATAACTTTAAAATCCACCATATCTTTAGGTGTTTATATGGTTGTGTATATATTATGTAATATATATTTGTGTACTAAAAATGTATTGTTTATTTTTCTGCGGCTTTTTAAACGGTCACTTCTGGCTCTAGGAAGTTCATTGTCGATTTATATTTTGTGCTGAAACTTAACTTAAGTTTGTCCTGTAATTTAAAATATGAAAATAAAATTCGAAATTTTTCATGAGGGTCAATCCATTTCAAGTGGTCCAGCACTGGTCGCTCGACTATTTTTAAAAAATCTGAAATTTTTTGTACAACAACCCTAACATGATGGAAGTTCAAAATGACCGTTATTTTAATTCTACTATTTTTTGTTTGTGCATGGAGGCCATCTTTGTTTTATCGTGTGCAGCGATTTTCTCAGATACTAGGATGCACAAAATTGTAAATATCTCGTATTGTATTTTCCCAATTGAAATGGGGTTTGCAGCATTTTGTTCAGAATGAAATAGGCTAAATATACAGTGTAAGAAAAATTTTGAAAAATAAATTTTTACAGGTGAAATTTTAGCACAAAATTTACGATTTTTTCCAAAATCTATCCGTTTGCAAGAGGAAAATTTTCATGCAAGGGAAACTGTCAACCTTACACATTTTTTTCTACAAATAAGTCAAAAGTGCGTGTACTCATACACCAAGTCCCAGATCTGGGAGTTAATTTCTCTTTGCGAAAAAAATTCCGAAATTCGTCAAAAATTTCAAAAATCGCACTTTTTAGGCTTTGATATCTCTGGTGGGGCACGAGATAAAAATCTGAAATTTTGGCCTATGATAGTATCGTGTAGTAGCGTTATGTACAAAAAATTTCAAGAAGGAGATTTGACTACAAGCTGAGATATGACATGGACAATATGTGAAAACAATACTACCAAACTATTGTAAACCTACTATGTAATTGTTCAACAAGACTGTCAACCTGGCACAATTTTTTCTACAAATAGATCAGAAGTGTGTGTACTCATACACCAAGTCTCATATCTGGGAACTGATTTCTCTTTCCGAAAAAAATTCCGAAATTCGTCGAAAATTTCAAAAATCGCACTTTTTAGGCTTTGAAATCTCTAATGGAGCACGAGATAAAAATCTGAAATTCTGGCCTTCGATAGTATTATGCAGTAGTGTTATGTACAAAAAATTTCAAGAAGGAGATTTGACTACAAGCTGAGATATGACATGAAAAATATGTGAAAGCAATACTACCAAACTATTGTAAACCTACTATGTGATTGCTCAACAAGACTGTCAACTTTGCACAATCTTTTGTACAAATAGGTCAAAAGTGCGTGTACTCATACACCAAGTCCCAGATCTGGGAAATGATTTCTCTTTGCGAAAAAAAATTCTGAAATTCGTCGAAAATTTCAAAAATCGCACTTTTTAGGCTTTGATATCTCTGGTGGAGCACGAGATAAAAATCTGAAATTCTGGCCTTTGATAGTATTGTGTAGTAGTGTTATGTAGAAAAAATTTCAAGAAGGAGATTTGACTACAAGCTGAGATATGACATGGACAATATGTGAAAACAATACTGCCAAACTATTGTAACATACTATGTAATTGTTCATGCCTCCAAAAATTTAAATTAATTATTTATGGTACAAAGTTAAATGTTAGTTACAAATATCTTTTTCAAATGCTTCTGTGTGATTTAAACAATTCAGAATGTATGCTAAGCCAATACACTATTTGTCCAGATGAACAAATCTACTAGAAATGCTATTGCAACAATTTTACTCGGAACACATTTCAGGAAAAGTAAATTACAGACAATGAATTACAACTGATCGAGTTGACATGGCTTCAGTTATTAAACCTAGAGAATTTCATTCAATTTAACAAGGGATGACAAGACTTGGGGGGCTTCAAATAAAAATTTTAGAAAGAACAGCCTGATGGACTGACTGGTCGAACTCATAACATCTCTCGTAAATATTGTTAAGCTCTTTGTTGAGCATATATAGTATTTTGTAAATTAAATGCTTATTATTTAACTGTTTTCAACAAACGATATTTTCTGGGTAAATATTGTAATTAAAAGAGACTAATCTCATTTCTCCTAATGTACTCGTAATAGCATTTCTTAACATTTCTTTAATCACCGTATCTCAGCTTGTAGTGAAATCTCCTTCTCGAAATTTTTTGTACATAACACTACTACATAATACTATCAAAGGCCAGAATTTCAGATTTTTATCTCGTGCTCCACCAGAGATATCAAAGGCTAAAAAGTGCGATTTTTGAAATTTCCGACGAATTTCGGAATTTTTTTCGGAAAGAGAAATCATTTCCCAGATATGGGACTTGGTGTATGAGTACACACACTTCTGATCTATTTGTAGAAAAAATTGTGCAAGGTTGACAGTCTTGTTGAACAATTACGTAGTAGGTTTACAATAGTTTGACAGTATTGTTTTCGCATATTTTCCGTGTCATATCTCAGCTTGTAGTCAAATCTCCTTCTTGAAAGTTTTTTTACATAACGCTACTACACAATACTATCACAGGCCAAAATTTCAGATTTTTATCTCGTGCCCCACCAGAGATATCAAAGCCTAAAAAGTACGATTTTTGAAATTTTTGACGAATTTCGGAATTTTTTTCGCAAAGAGAAATTGATTCCCAGATCTGGGACTTGGTGTATGAGTACACGTACTTTTGACCTATTTGTAGAAAAAATTGTGTAAGGTTGACAGTTGCTCTTGCATGAAAATTTTCCTCTTGCAAACGGACAGATTTTGGAAAAAATCGTACATTTTGTGCTAAAATTTCACCTGTAAAAATTTATTTTTCAAAATTTTTCTATCACTGTATATTTAGCCTATTTTAATCTGAACAAAATGCTGCAAACCCCATTTCAATTGGGAAAATAGAAGACGAGATATTTACAATTTTGTGTATCCTAGTATCTGAGAAAATCGCTGCACACGATGAAACAAAGATGGCCGCCATGCACAAACAAAAAATAGTAAAATTAAAAGAACGGTCATTTTGAACTTTCGTCATGTTAGGGTTGTTGTACAAAAAATTTCAGATTTTTTAAAAATGTTCGAGCGACCAAAAAAATATTTTCTGGACCACTTGAAATGGATTGACTCATGAGAACGGCGATTAAAGGGTAGTCACATACCTTAAAGAAAATGAGATATGCTTTTACTATGATTTTCACCGACAGTGAACAGGAAACGATTTTACTTCTATCGTCTTTATCTGAGGACTTCCTTTTCCTGTTATTTGTTCTACCTGTTGGAATCTACCTTTTTTTGTTTTTCACAAATTACACATACAACACCTCCTCAAAAAATATTTACTGAATTATAGTAACTTTTAATTCAGGAAAATTTGAAATGGGTTCGATGCATTAACCCCTTCGCCATAGGAGTTTTTTACGAAATTTTTATTGTTTCGTCACCAATTTTTAAAAACGGAAATTTGTGCCTTTTTAAACCGAGAAAATGCTCCGATTAAAAAAGGCAAATTTTACAGTAAAATTTTACTGGTGGGAATAAACAAGGATTCTTAAGCCTTTTTGCGGCAGTTATACATGCCGCTCGTCTCCAAGGGATTAATAAAGTGGCCTGGCTATATAAAAAGTATTTCACTAATTACTAGAAAATTCTAAAAAAAAAATGCGACAAATTTCGAGAAAAGTAAATTTATTCACTTCATTAAGAGATCGAGGCTATAATTTTTGCAGGCCCTTGGCGCAGACTTTATATATCCCTCCCCCTTCCATCTCCCAAGTGAATACTATGTAGAAAAAGAGAAACGATTTTCACATTAAATGTAGTCGGACATTTTTGGTGCTATAAATAAAATTAATTTATACTGCTTACAGGGGTCGCATTGCATATAAAAGATTATTGTTCATACCAGAACCAATTAATCAGTAATTTTCTTAATCAATTTATTTTTAGATTAGTTAGAGAATTGTACGATGAAAATATTATTTTCAAAATAGCGGTAAGAACAATAAAATTTTTCCTATAGATGTTTCATTTATAGTAATGTATAGACGTATTAATAGATGTTTTCATTTATGCTTAACCTTACACTAATGTGACAGAAATTATCACACAACTATTGCGAAACGGCCTCACAGATCAGAACGCTTTATCGAACGGTGAATAAAAGGCGTGATTAACTCATAGGATGGTGTGTTTGTAATAAATTTTTGCACAGTCTTGTTATAATTAAAATTCACGTATTCATAATTTCTGATGATAGTACTAAAGTTCAAAACGAGTCTAAATTTCGGTAGTGTTTGTATTTAAACTGAAAGTTACAAGCTAAACTATAAAAATTCAAAAAAGCAGCGGTCTGTGCGAGACCGCTAATATCAGTTAAAGGTTAAGAAATAAACCTTATGTAAGTGATCAAGTTTTCCATGTCATTTTTCACAAGTTTTTGATTTTGTAATTTTTTGGCATAGCTATGGAGGCCATGGGAACGGACATTAACATTAAAAAAATTTAAATGATGCCATAATAGAGTAATTATTGGATACATTTATTATTAAACTATTAAGCGTCATTCTCACAAAAAGGCAAAATTGACTAAAAGAATGGTTTGAATTTAGATAATGTAATTTCCTGAAAAAAATGCACATCATAATTTTATTATTTTTCAGTTTACACTTTCAGTTTGTGACTTGCTTATACTGCACACAATGTTTAATAACTGACCGATAAACTAGATAATATCAATAAAATTGGATATGCCAAGTCTGCGGAGGATACAGATATTAAGTTCTGAATTTTGAATTACTTCGGTTTTCAAATTGTTAAAATCATATATTTCTTTTTATTAAATGCACTGTTAAACCTTGGCACTCCATTATGTCTCCGCTGCGGAGTCATCATCTTTCTTTCCAAAATTTGTTTTTGGCACCAGTAATAAAGGAAAATAAAATTTTCCTTAATTAATCAGAGAATTTTTGAAATTGTCGTCTTCAAGGAAAGTTCTTTTAAAAAAGTTGTGCTAATCGTATAAAATTTGTGTAAGAGGCACCGGAGTCTGAAGGGTTAAATCTCTCTAAAATTGATATTTTGATTATAAATTAGCTATTTCTAATATTATTTCCAATGGCTGCGGAGTATACGCTGATAACTTTGCCAAATTAAAAATGGAACTAATAAATTGGAAAAAATTCAATAATTTCACAGCAGAACAGAGAGTTATGTTTAAAAATCAAAGTATTTGTCACAAACTACCTAATGATTATTTACACTGGTGGACAAAATTAAGAGATGGAAGGCATTTTCCCAAATATCTCGAGAAATACTAGATAAAAATAAATGAAAATTGGTATGGATATAACTTATAGTATGTCAATAATATGTGCAAAGCAAAAATTAAAGTGCTATTCATTGGCAAGAGTTATTGCCAAAAGTCGAATGTGGACTGAAATTCATGATGAAAGATGGCAATGAAAGTGAGGCTTGTATGGTATGTGGTCGCCTCTAGTATGTGCGTGGTCACCTCCGACAGGTAGACAGCATGCACAACGAGTATGCATGCTGATAATAAGAGAGTTAAGGATTGCTTGTGGAAGACTCTCCCACTCTTCCACTAGAGCAATTTTTAACTCCGGAATGGTTCTGGGTGAGGGTTGGCGTCTCGCAATAGCCCTTCCAAGAGCATACCAAGCATGTTCAATGGGGTTAAGGTCAGGAGATTTAGCTGCCCATCCATTCGATGAATATCCTCGCTTTCCAGGTATTCCTCAACGGACGTTACAGCGACACAACTTTCTAGGGACCTTGCTGCTGCCACAGGAACATTAGTTTCAAGGAAGACTGTTGCCAGGAGGCTGGGTGAAAGAGGTTTGTATGCCAGGAAGTCCGTCATTTGCATCCCACTCACTCCCTTCCATAAAAGAGAGCGTGCACAATGGTGCAGACAGCACCAACACTGGGCACAGCTCCAATGGGCTAATGTTCTGTTCACAGATGAGTCCAGTTTCAGTCTTCAACCTGATTCTCGGCGAATATTCATATGGAGGGAACCTGGGACCCGATACCATCCCAGTAACATCATGGAAAGGGACCATTATGCTGGTGGAGGGTTGATGAGTTCGGCAGGGATCATGTAAGATACCCGCACACCGCTCCATGAGTTTGACACTGATTCTGTAAATGTCCAGAAGTACAGGCAGGAGATCCTACAATCCTGCGTGCGTCTTTTCAGGGGTGGTGTTGGCCCTGAATTCGTTTTTATGGACGACGATGCCCGACCACATAGGGCTCACCTGGTTGAGGAGTATCTGGAAAGTGAGAATATTCATCGAATGGATTGGTCAGCCAAATCTCCTGACCTTAACCCCATTGAACATGCTTGGAATGCTCTTGGAAGGGTTATTGTGAGACGCCAACCCCCACCCAGAACCATAACAGAGATAAAAACTACTCTGGTGGAAGAGTGGGAAAGTATTCCACAAACAATCCTTAACTCTCTTATTATCAGCATACATACTCGTTGTGCATGCTGTCTACCTGTCAGAGGTGACCACACATCATACAAGTTTCACTTTCATTACCCTCTTTCATCATGAATTTCAGTCCACATTGGTCTTTTGGCAATAACTCTTGCCAATGAATGGCACTTTAATTTTTGCTTTGCACATATTATTATCATACTATAAGTTATACCTATACCAATTTTCATTTATTTTTATCCAGTATTTCTCAAGATATTTGGAAAAGTGCCTTCCATCTCTTAATTTTGTCCACCAGTGTAGTATGTACTGGTATTTTATCGTATTTTACTTATTTTTTTGTATCCACAAAGAGAGAGACTATTGTGTCCTAGGACAAAATTTATAAATTAATTCCTTAGTAAAAATATAATCACTTCTTAAAAATACATAATTTAATAAGTTATAATATATAAATTATAAAGTAATAATAAATTAATAAGTTAGAACTTAACAGAAAACTTTTGACTTGTTATTATTGAAAGAAAAATAGTAAAAGAAAATAAATAAAAAGATAATAAATATTTAAATGTCAGTGAAATGAACTTGTGCTTTTAAATGTAGAGACGTCCAAGGAGGATTTATATTGATTAAAAAATGAACAGCTTATTTTAAACTTAAATATATGTATATGAATGAAGATATTAGAAACGTTTCCCATTTCCGAATATTTCGCTCTGGACTGTAAATTTTACCTTTCTTGAGAATTAACAATACAGTGCTGGTTGCAGCTGCATAGCGCAACACTAAGAGCTGTATCACACGGAGAAAAATTTTTCGGCAAGTATTTTACAAAACATTTTGCTGAGTGTTTGGTAAACAGGTTTTACAAATTTCTCGCATGGTAATTTAATTTCTCGCTCCGCTCCTATTGGTCAGTTGATCAGCCCTGAATGAATGGCCCACATTTTCCGTGTAATACGGGAAATGTTCCAGGCAACTTTTTGCTCTCTGTAATGTTGTGTTGGGGAAAAAGTTCGGCGAATAGGGCACGTGTGATACCGCTATAAGAGGGGAAAGGGAAAAGCTTATTACTGTCCAACCAATAATCATTTTTAAATTTTGGTCAAAAATTGAAGTGCACATTATAACACATAACACATTATGAAGCATTTTTACCAGTCCACAACGTAGGAGCGCTTTTTGAAATCTTGCATGTGCTTATATTGTGTTTCGCTCAACACGCATCCTCCAGGCAGGTAAACTGTAATAAAAGAGAAAAAAAAACACATTGTTAATAAAACTTATATATTTCTACTACTGTTATGCAAGATAAAACATTTTATATTTAGAGAGAAATACATAAAAATTATTTGAAATATAAATCTGTAAGGTATTTCTTATCTTAAAAGCAAAATAATATCGACCAGCATTTTGTATTTAGAGATTTTAAGAATTGTTGTATAATAACTAGTATAATGAAAACATTTATTTTACGTTGAAATTATTTCATTTGCATCAGTATTGTCAGATGCTGAATAAAAATCTGTGGAATAAACATTTCTCAATCGGGACATAGTGATGCATCTCTAAATACAGAATTTTCTTTCATTGTATTTTGTGTAACATTGTATACAGTGTATTTTCTTTCGCACATCCCTATTTTAGGTTCTATGTAGTATTCGTAACCACATAATACACTAAAAATTAGATAAGTTTAAAAATGCGAAAAGCGTTGCTCCAGCAATTGTTTATCATAACCAGTTCTGGAACGAAATTCTTTTGTGTGCCTCTTTAAATGAAGGATATGTGCTACGCATTCCATAATCTAGATAAAACCTATTTTAGTGTATTTCAATGATCCTTTATAATTTCATTAGGTTTAAAGCATGATAACATCATTAAATTGCAAGGCAACCGATTTTTACCTATAAATTGTAATCTAATATTGTGAGCCCCTGTAAACGAACTATAAACGTTACTAATTCTGTATTACTGAGTAAGCAAGTTGTAGTCCATTTCAGTGATGCATATCAATTTCATTATGTTCCAAATATCAAAATGTTTGTATGATGATATGTTCCAAATATCAAAAACAAAATGATTATTTATCCCCGTCAGGGGTGTACTCGTAAAAACAACATATGATATACATTCAAGGCATAGGGTAGACTGTGTATACTTTAAGCTTTCTTAAGAAATAGAAGGTATATGGTGCTCCTTTAAAAATCCAGGAGGTATACGGCGTATACCACAGTATACCCTCCACTACATACCTGTTCCCCATATTACCATAACATAATGGAATTCTTTTGTGTCTCCTTTCAAACGAACTATGAATGGTACTTGAAAGTTTTATAAATGAAACTCGACAGTCCAATAGGAATTTTAAATTATATATATATACATATATATATACACTGGTGTGCAAAATTTAAAGACGAGTCCCAAAATGCCTATTTTAAAGCGATAATTTTCTGGCGAATATTCAACAGGAAGTAATATAATTCGAATAATTACTATCCCATAACAGCTAGTCCAGAAATCTCTGACATCGATTAAATAAATACAGTATAACCTCGTTAACATGAACCTCAAGGAGAATCAAATTTTGTTCACGTTAACAATAATTCGTGTTATCAGTATTAAATCTCTGTATTCCTTTTTATAGTGAATGTGAAAAGAATTCATGTTAAAAGAAATTCACGTTAAGCGTGTTCATGTTAACGAGGTCTGACTGTATATATACAGGCTCTGACTATCGCACAGGTACCTGGAAAAGTGCCCTGGGTACAAAATGTTACATAATATCACCTAAATGCTATTAAAAAATCATGGTACATATATGTACCATGTGTGTATATATATGTATGTATATATAAACACACTGGTGTGCAAAATTTAAGGACGAGTCCCAAAATGCCAATTTTCAAGGGATTTTCAAGTGATAATGTTCACGCGAATATTCAAAAGGAATTAGTATAATTCGAATAATTACAATCCCTGCATAACAGCTAGTCCATATAACATCTCATTCAGGTCACACATGGTCACAAGAGTCACAGTCACTACGGCGAAACAAAACAGTAGGAAATTCCATACGTCTCTTTTATGAGTCTTGAAGAGAAAATTATTCCAATCTCAGAAGGTTTTCTTGTTCCATAATAAGTTTATTCAAAATGTGATGAAATATTTACAAATATGTACAATACCAGACATTCTGGTATTTCCACTATTTTTCAATTAATATAACATTCCAAAGATCCATTAAATTCAACTACTCTCATAATAAACTAAAACTAAAAACATTCCAAAACACTGGTCGTCAAGACAACGAAACTAGTTGCCACTTAGCATCATATAAATACATTATAAATACATCGCTCGCTCGCAGACGAGAAACAAACGTCACTTTCATCGGAGGAGATTTCGCAACATCCTCCCCCCCGATGAATACATTCATCAAAATTAAATGCAAACAATAATGAACAATAAGAAGGTAAATATATATAACAAATACAATTATTTTACTTACTTAGAGAAATCATAATATATTAATTAAAGTTCTAACTTATAAATCAGTTGTATGGGTCGTTTTATAAACCCTGATGCTGTCTTCAACATTACACTTCTGACCTTTTCATCTCGTCCCTTGAAAAGTTCGGTGATTTTAGCTAATTTCCATAAATGTCTCGGGACCTTGTCATCACCTACTAAAACTACATCATTTACATTAAATTCACAATTTTCAATTATGGGATGTACATTATGTATACCTTTTAGTTGGAGCAGATATTCTCCCTTCCAACGTTTCCAAAATTGGTTCAACAATTTTTCTCTATACAAATATCTTTTCAATAAAAATCTTTTTGAGCTGGAGAAGATCTGCTCATTGTTACGACCAGCCTGGTGGTGAGGTAAAGATGTTATCCTTTCCCCGATTAAAAAATGTGATGGGATGAGAGGTGATGGTTCTGAAGCATCGTTATATACATACGTAATGGGCCGAGAATTCAAAATTGCCTCAATTTCGGTCAGAATAGTTTGTAATTCTTCAAATGATAATAAAGCCCTCCCTAATATTTTCCTTAATATAATTTTAGTCATCTTAACCATCCTCTCCCAATAACCACCCCACCAAGCTGCTCTTTCAACAATATATGTAAATTTTATGCCCTTTTTTCTAAAGTAATTTTGGACATTTCGATCTGCAACGTTCGCGTAGAGTGTTTTTAGTTCATTTTCAGCTGCCTTGAAGGTTTTGGCATTGTCGCAGTTAACAGTTCTGCATATCCCTCTTCGAGAGACAAATCTTCGGAACGCCATCAAGAATTTTTCAGTGTGAAGACTACTAACGATTTCCAAATGGATGGCGCGAGTAACAGCACATGTGAAAAGTGCAATGTACACTTCGTCTTTGTCTTTAACATATAAAGGCCCTGCGAAGTCGATACCAGTAACTTCAAACGGTTTCGATTCATGGATTCTATTATGTAATAATGGAGCTATCACTTGATTGCCAGGTTTAGCTTTAAATTTTTTAACAATCTTATCTTCTTCTTTTTTGGTATATTCTTGTTTCGTATGCAAAGCTAACATTCCGTCTTTATGTGCTTGAATATGTTCCTCTGAGTACAGTCCGGGATGATCATTCATGAATGTCAAAACATACGGATCAGCATCAGTCAGTTTGAATATTTTACCGGACGCTCGAATATGAACTCCTACATAGACATCATCCGCTTGATAGTAAACTGGCCGGATATTTGGATCCACTTGCTTCTTATGTATCTTATCTCTTTTGTGGAAGAGTCCGCCAGGAAAACCTGAGTTTGGAACTGATTCTTCGTTAATGGATACAGAATCATCGCTCGGATAAAATGAGATCACAAACCGTCTGAGGTTATCATCCGCTATTAGAGAAACCAATCGAGCTTTAAATCTCAGTACAACTTGGTTGAAATAAAGTTTCTTCCTGAAATCTTTTTTAACGGGCTTTGGAACTAAGGCTAAACAGTTCTGTAGTGAGTCTTCCCAAGCTCCTATTCCTGTATGAAGAGGAATAATCTTAGGCGGAAATGGCTTCGGTTTTTCAGCTACTGCAATGCTTTCCATTTCTTCTACACCTAGATGGGTTTTGTAATAATGACAAGTGAAATGGTCGCAGTCATAAAGCAATATTTTCTTCCTGAAAACTAAGATGTCTTTTCCAATCCTAAAATTCTTTGGATGAAACCATTCTAGGTCTTCATCTTTGATTTCCATGTAACTGAATGGGATGTTTTCCGGTAATTCATTTCTGTCTACTGGTATTTTCTGTCGTTTTATGAGAACTATATAGGGGTCTCGTCCGCTGGTTGGTGGATAGTCTTCGAGAATTTCCATAGTATCATCAGATAAGTAATACTGCAAAATAACTCTACGCATTTGTGGCGGGTCGTTTAAGACATATTGCCATGTTCCATAGAACCTCAATACCCTTTTATCGTATTGGAAAAAAATAAAGAGTTTCTTGTCTTCAAAGCTCTGGGGCACAGTTTCATTTCGAGGCTCCATTGCTCTACGCTGCACTGTATGTGGATCAAGAGGAATTTCTTCAGAATCATTGAGTTCGATGCCAGCATTTATTAGATATTCCCTTGTCCACTGATCACAATCAGTAAGTTGATAAGTTGAAATGTAACGTCATACAAATGAATGTCTTGACCTAAATTCAAATCTTTCCATAAGTAACGACGTCCTTTTCCTTTAGGATGAGGGAACACTTGTCGCTTGAAAAGGGTTCTCTGGCATTTTGTTGCTGTCGTATTCATTATTTTCAATAATGGACTCAATTCGATTTTAAGAGTGTCAGAATTATTATTCCAAATTAAACCCAAAATCTTCAAGGACACATTAGAATCAACAGGATCTTCACGACATTCTAGGTTATTATTTTTCCATTGTTCAGTTAAATTTGTCGAATTAGAAGTCCATTGCCTTAAATTCATGTTGGCTGCCTTTAAAATAGATAAGGCATCTTTAGTTACCGTAATGGCTTCTTCTACAGTGTCCGTTCCATTAATTAGGTCGTCGACATATATTTCCTTCAGAATATTATATGCCTTTGGATTCGAAGTTTTATATTTCTTCAAATGCAGTCTGATGGTACCGCTCAAAAGGAATGGACTACATTTAACACCGAAGGCTGCTCTGGCGAATCTTAGAATTCTGACGTCACGGCCACAGAAAGCGAGATCTGCCCCACCCTTATACCATAAAAACTGTAAAAATTTCCTATCTTCCTCTACAATACCGACCTCTAGAAAGGCTCTTTGTATGTCCGCGCAAAAAGCAATTCGATGATAGCGAAATTTTAAAATAATTTTAAGTAAATCTGGATCAAGATTGGGACCACTATCTAAACAATCGTTAAGGGATTGTTCATGTTTATCCTTGGAAGACGCATCGTATACAATCCTAACTTTAGTACTTTCTTTAGATTCGCGCACTACTGCATGGTGAGGCATAAAATATCCCTTATCTTTATCAAGTTCAGATTGACATTCAACTTGTTCAATTATACCCTCTTTTAGCTGTTCCGCAATAATATCCTTATATTTAATGAACAAATCAGGATCGCGACGAAATTTATTGCATAGGCTCATCAAACGCCGTTCTGCAATCTCATAATTACTTTTAAGCTCCTTAAAGTTTTCCTTCCACAACAGCCTAGTTTCATATCTGTTATTTTTATATAAGGTATTTTGTTCAAATTTATTGATAATGTCTAAATCTGATCGCGACATTTCCTTATCTGGTTTTATTCCTATTGCCTCCAATTCCCATAAATTTTTAACTCTTTCATATTCTAACTCTTCCCTCATAACAATCGCATGATTTACCAAAATATCTCTAGATTCAGAATTTCCTTCCCTACCTTGAACTACAAATCCGAACAAACTCTCTGTTGCAACTAAACATCTACTTAATCTAACAATTTTATCACACAAAACTTCCCATATATAGTCTGAACCGATCAAAATGTGTATATCTTTACTAGTTGCATTATCAGATAATTTAATTCCTTGACGTAGTGCAAGATTCTTAACCCATTGAGAAGGAATTTCAATTTTTCCATGAGTAATCTTATCAATCACCACGGCTTGTATTTTGATGGATTTATGAGAATCTGTTGTATTTTCCAATTCAATTTCCACTATATCATAACACTGAACTGATTTAGTTTGTTTATCCGCAAAGGAATGAATTCGAAATGTTTCTCTTTTTATGATCTTTAAACCTAACGAATCCACAATCCGTTTTTCAACAAAAGTCCGATTCGATCCCCCATCTAACAAAACACGAACAATTTTAGATTTTTTGTTTCCCTTTACTATTGCATTGAGCGTCTGCAACAAAACAGGAGAACATTCTTTTCTTTCCCTTTTATTTTTGAAACATCTGGTGGAAGCTAATGACGTCACAATATCTGGCGTCGAGTCAGAATTTTGATCATCCGAATTAGTTTTAACGGAGGACAGCGATTTGTCGCAAATTAATTCATTGTGACGCAATTTACAAATTTTGCATAACTGATTCCTTTTAAAACAAAATTTAGCGATGTGTTTTCGTTTAAGGCAAATGAAACAACGACCATTACTTTTAAGAGAATTTTTTCTTTCATTATTGTCAGAGGACAGTTCATACTTGCGTGATTGTTATCAAGACAAAAAATGCAAGTTTCATTCGTAGCAGTCGTTAAGACAGCGGCTGAAGAAAGCCTTGTGTTATCATTTCTTTTCTGATTCAAATAATATTTATTTTTACTGTTTTGAATTATTTCCTTATTACGGAATGCTGATTCATTTGCATTCCCACCCTTAGAATTAGCTAACAATAACGATGTTTCCCGACATTCTACCTCCTTCCTTAAAAATTCCATTAAATTCTTAATATCAAATAATTCACTCGTTTCCCGATTCCTATTATAACTCAAATTTAAATCTTCGGGAATTTTCTGTAAAATTACCGGACATAACAAGTTACTGTATGTTTCAGTTGCAACATCAAGCGATTGCAGTGATCGGATCTGTACTTCAATCGCGTCATACATTTTCCTTAACCCTACTACATTTGAAGAATTCCTTACAGGTTCCATAAGCAAAAGCTTGTTCATATGGGAACTAATTATTAAATCCGATCTCCCAAATCTACTTTTCAATAATTGAATTGATGAATCATAATTCTCATTCGTTAGCGAAAAGCCAGAAACAGCACTTAATGCTAATCCACCTAAATACGTCTTTAAATAAGTGAATTTCTCGATTTTACTCAATGAGTCGTTGTTATGAACAGCAACCTCATATGAGTTCCAAAAATCTAGCCACTGACTACAGTCCCCATAAAACTTAATTATATTCAATTTTGGCAATTTAAGTGTTCTGGTTTCGTTATGCAAGATCGTGTGTAAAAGGTCACTGTTATATATCACTGGCTTATCCTTAGAGGCAGTATCATTAGATTTAATGTCGTTTTCTTTTATAAAACGCGTCATTCTACCTCGATATTTAACAATTTTTTCTACATATTCTTCACAACACAAACTTCATTTTCAACCTCTTTAATATCTGTGAGCTCAAAAATTTCTTTATTTAGCTCTTTTAGTTCCGAAAATTTTTCATTTATTTGTTCCATATTCAAAACTATATAATAAAATATTTCCTAGTATAATATCGTTAAATATTTCCAAACAAAACTAAATTTCAATAATCATCTATTCTTAATCCGAGATTAAAATAATTAATTTATCAATTTCGGAACTAAAACAATAAATTTCATAACGAAACCAAAACATTCTATTTATTTATTTTCAAACGATATTCCATGCAAATTTATAAATTAATAATCAAATTGGTCTTACCTCAATCTCTCGTGGCCGCGAATTTCAAACCCGTCAGATTCGCCAGATAAATTCTTTAAAAGCTGTATCTGCTCTCATTATTTCCAGAGAAAAAATTTTTTTTTTCATATTCCTTAATGCGTGAAATGGCGTTTCATAAACAGCTATATTCTAGCATAAACGATCAGGTCTTCGGTCACCATGAAGAGAAAATTATTCCAATCTCAGAAGGTTTTCTTGTTCCATAATAAGTTTATTCAAAATGTGATGAAATATTTACAAATATGTACAATACCAGACATTCTGGTATTTCCACTATTTTTCAATTAATATAACATTCCAAAGATCCATTAAATTCAACTACTCTCATAATAAACTAAAACTAAAAACATTCCAAAACACTGGTCGTCAAGACAACGAAACTAGTTGCCACTTAGCATCATATAAATACATTATAAATACATCGCTCGCTCGCAGACGAGAAACAAACGTCACTTTCATCGGAGGAGATTTCGCAACAGTCTCAAATGGCTATTATATGTGACTCCACTGACAGGTCACTGCGACTGCTGCTTTGTGTCGAGTCACCAGGTGACTTTACAATGTCGTTTTATTGAGACTCATGTGACTGTCACTTGGAGACTCAATTTTAAAGTCATTGTGAATGTTCCATTAAAGTCACATGCTAACTTTCTGTCACAAGACTTTGTCAAATGGTAACAAAGACCCTACTGTGAAGTAACCACTGTGAAAAGTGGTGAAAAGTCACCATGTGACTTTAATGGGACATTATTTAGTAATTTATCATAATGCAATGTTCACAATGGCTTTGAAATTGAGTCTCCAGATGAGAGGTCACACGAGAGTCTCAATGAAACGACATTGTAAAGTCACCTGGTGACTCAACACAAAGCAGCGGTCACAATGACCTGACATTGGAGTCACATAGAGTAGTCATTTGAGACTCATAAAAGAGACGTATGGAATTTCCTATTTTTTGTTTCACCGTAGTAACTGTGATTCTTGTGACCATGTGTGACCTGAATGAGATGTTATATGGACTAGCTGTTATGCAGAGATAGTTATTATTCGAATTATATTAATTTCTTTTGAATATTCGCGTGAAAATTATCACTTGAAAATCCCTTGAAAATTGCCATTTTGGGACTCGTCCTTAAATTTTGCACACCAGTGTGTATATTATACATACATATATACACACATGCTACATATATGTACCATGATTACATACATATGTAACATGGTACATATATGGTACATATGTACCATATGTACCATTTTTAATAGCATTTTAGCATGGTATGGTACGGTACTAGGTACGATACGGTGTAGCATGGTATGGTACATATGTACCATTTTTTAATAGCATTTTAGATGATATTATGTAACATTTTGTTCCCAGGGCACGTCTCCCAGGTGCCCGTGCGATAGTCAGAGCCTGTATATACAGTCAAATCTCGTTAACATGAATACGCTTCACGTGAGTTACTTTCAACATGAATTCATTTCACAGTCACTATAAAAAGGAATACAAAGATTTAATTCTGATAACACGAATTATTGTTAACATGAACAAAATTTGATTCCCCTTGAGGTTCATGTTAACGAGGTTATACTGTATTTATTTAATCGATGTCAGAGACTTTGAGCTTATTTCGCGTTTTGGTAGCATGTTCCGTGTGAATATTTAGAAAAAATTGCGCACACAGAAACTTTGGATATTTTTGCGATATAGTGAGGTTTTTCGGAGCTTCTAAAAAAGCAAGATTCTGTGTTTTCGTATTTTTTACATACACAAAAAAAAAGGCAATTTAAATACATAATTAAAATGCCAGTAAATATAATGCAAAAAGCTGGAAGATTATATAAGTTTTCTTTGTAATTTGTAAGCGAAAAAAATGAATAAATAAACAGTAAAAAATCACTTAAATTTTAGAACAAAGTACAAAAAAAAAGAAAAAAAAAGTATGTTTGCCACGAAGCTTTATTAGAATTAATGGAACGTTACTGTCATCTAGTATTAGGTTATATTCTGAATCTGAATGAATACTGAAATTTGGCGAATGGCTATTATTCTTTCTTTTAAAATCAAATATAAAAAATTTTAAAACAAGCAAGAAATCTAGATCAGCAAAAAATATTATATGAATATTAAATATAGTTCACAAGTATTCGAAATTAAAAGCAGTGGTGTAGTCATAAATAAAACAAAGGGTAATATACTCAAGACATAGGATTTAGGGTATACCCTAGAGTGTATATACTATAGCTTTCTTGAGAAACAGAGGGTATACGTTGTTCCTTTAAAAAATCCAGAAGGTTTACGGCGTGTACCCTCCACTACATCCCTGATTAAAAGAAACTGCTTTTTGAAAATACTATTATCCTGTTTTATTTACTGAATTCCCAAAAATACTAATTAAACATTTATAGAAAATACAAAAAAAAAGTTTTTATTTTCTCTCTCTCTTTTTCATTTTATTCAAACCTTCTCTATATTTTAGCATATGCAATACACAGGGCCGTGCGAAGAGAAAACTGCGCCCGGGGCAAACTCTCAATTTGGCGCCCCCTAAATTTCCGCGCCCGGGGAAACCACCCTCTTCGCCCCCTTTTCGTACCCCGCTGGCAATACAAATACGCGAATTTTCTTTGGTCCCTTGAAATACTCCTATCTTGCGCATAGAAAAAAAAACCTTTAATACGAGAATGGTTAATACGAGAACCCGTTTAATACGCGAAATTTTATCAGTCCCTAGAAAGAAAAACCTACGTTTAATACGCGAATGAACTTAGCTCTAAACATACAAGTTTTTAGATGAAGTATTTTCCCAAGCATTTTATGCAACAATTATTTAAACAATTATTTAACTTATTCTTTATACAATAATTATTTAAACCCAATTAAATTGAACATATTTTATCTCAAAATCACACGCTGACTAATTTTGGATCCCGATCCGAGGCTAGCATAAGACTGCCCAATCAAAACTCTCCCAATGAAATCTCATAGGCGAGACGAGGCAAGCGTTGTGCAAAAGTTAAAGACATTATGTCTGCTTTGAAAAACGCGTGTTTTCATTTGGAAAATGTATAAAACCAATGTGTAAAATTTTAATAGAAATTCAAATTTTTAAAAAATTTAGTATTTAGAGATTTTTAATTTATGCATTTCGTTTTATCATGAGACGCAAATTAAGAATATGTAAACTAAAAAAATAATTGATAGTAAAAACCTGAGTGTTTTGTGGTGGTTTCGCTCGCTTTCTGTACGCATAGGCTGAAAAAAATCAAATTACGCAAAGTAGAATGTACCTTCAATTCAATACTTTTCTTGCAATTTTTGTCTAGACAAAAACAGGAAATTAAATTTATAAAATCTTACAAATTTGAAGTTCATGTAAGGTTCATTCATCGCAGGTGCAAGTCAGCTACTTTTATATAAAGCAAAAGTGAAAAGAAGTTTTGCCCATAATTAACACATTGACGGACAATAAGAACAAGTTCCCAAAGTTTAATTCCCAAAGAGCACAGTGGCACCAGACTGTTTGTAAAAAAAACTTCTATTTATTAAATTCGTAAAATTTAGCTTTTTTCTTATTTATAAATACAATTATTTTCAAATCCCGGTGTCAATCATTAATTTCAACACTTAAAATTTTCGCTTTGACGGCTATAGACGCAAGTGTCCGTCAACGTGTTAAGAAATGATGTGACCCCCCCCCCCCTCCCCTAAATTAGCGCGGTTGAACCGATAGATGGAGCATGCGCTACTATCGCAGATTAATCACGTGAGTAGTTCCAATCGGTGTTTCATAAGTGCTGTGATATTTTTAAAAGAAGAGAGTCGCTTGTCTCTCCCAGTATTATCTAGTCTAGGATATCCATCTATACTTTTATAATCTAGTCTAAACTATGGCGGAAGGAACAAAACATATTAAACGAAAGGCTCTCTCCATCACTGAGAAGTTACAAGTTATAAATCAATACGATGCCCAAGCCGTCTCAAATAAGTCTGCGTTCGTCAAAGAAAAAGGCATACCTGTGTCAACTTTAAGGACTTTGTTAAAGAATAGGAATGCCATCATTAACCAAGCTGTGGTTGGAGGAACAAAGAACAAGAAAATAAAAACCACCAAGAATTTGTTAAAGAATAGGAATGCCATCGTTAATCAAGCTGTGGTTGGAGGAACAAAGAACAAGAAAATAAAAACCACCAAGTTTGAGGACATGGAAAAGATCCTTCACGAGTGGTTTTTTAAAGCACGCTCTACGAATATCCCAATAAGCGGCTTGTCAATGCAAGAAAAAAATTTGAAATCGCAGCAAAAATGGGATTGTTAGATTTCAATGCCTCAAATGGATGGATAGATCGATTTAAAAGTCGGCAAAATTCAAGCAAGTGTGCGGTGAGTCA
Source organism: Maratus speculifer (assembly GCA_964019185.1). Classification (NCBI taxonomy): domain Eukaryota; kingdom Metazoa; phylum Arthropoda; class Arachnida; order Araneae; family Salticidae; genus Maratus; species Maratus speculifer. Next base: position 155,255,807 of record OZ025290.1, read on the forward strand.
GCTGCAGTCAACATTGAAGATATTCACTGTTGGAAAATTAATGTTCTTCCGCAGCTTGAATAAAACTAATCAAGTCGGGATATTTACAACGTGGGCGAATTTGGGCTTTTTTACAAATTTACACCCAGTCAAACAATGGTCATGGAGGCAAACTGAGCAAAGAGCGTCTTAATATTTCTCTCGGTGCCTACTCTGATGGATCAGATAAATTAAAGCTCCTGGTCACAGGGATATCAAGCAACCCGCGATGCTTTAAAAATGTCAAGAATTTTCCTTGCTTGTACGAAAGCCATCGTAGAGCATGTATGACGGGCAACATTTTTACAACATGGCTTCGTAATTTTTATCAGCGTATGAGAAAAGAATCGCGCCATGTGTTATTGCTTGTGGACAACTGCCCTGCGCTTCCAAAAGATAGCAAAGATCTGAATAATGTCCAAGTAGAATTTTTACATCCAAATTTGACTAGTGTCACCCAGTCAATGGACCAATGAATAATTAATAGCGCCAAAGTAAATTACAAGACTCGTATGCTGATACCTTCGCCAAATGAAACACGACAGCAATCCTTTTTGCTACGAATGTCGTCCAATTACAGTCCTCGACGCTATATACATGACATCAACAACAATTAAAAATTGTTACACCAACAACAATTAAAAATTTTTTCACAAAGCATTTTTCGGAAGTAGCGAGGACATCATTTACACAGAGCCAACCTCGTAATCTAATGCTGAAGAAGATTGGCTGGCCGCACAAGAAACTATAGGAGAAAATTTTGTTGATTTAGACACTTTCATTAATATCGACAAAGATCTAATTGCTTTCCGTCTGGATGATATCATCGCCGATGTAACTGCGACTGACAATCTGGATGAGGAGGAAGATGATGAACCTGCGCTTTTCGGCCCCATCCACACTCTCCAAAGTTACAAGAGGCATTCAATTTCCTAAGACAATATGCGTCGTCACTGGATAAAAGACTCTCAACAAGCAAACTTTATCACTACCAAAATAAGGCGGAAAACATCATGGTAAAGGAGCGACCGCATGTCAAACAGTTCAAAACTGACAGCTACTCTTCCAAAAAGTAATTTTTATGAAATTATTGACTTCAGTAAGATTTTTAAATTGACTTTTTATTATTATCAACACTATTTATTATCGCATCTATCTGTTCTGTGTAACTAACAAAGATTTCAATTTTGTTAACATTAGTTTTAATAAATATCGTTAGCAGAAATTTTTGTGTTCGTGTTATTCAGTTTTATGTGTCATACCTAATAAATCAAAATTTGAAAAGACATAGGATTTTTACTTCAGAAAATAATGATTATTTGAATTTACAACTTCCAAACGTTCCTGTTTAATAAGCGCATAATGATTAAAATAAATAAAATGCTATTTACATCTTAAAAGGTCTAAAAATTGATAGAAAAAAATATGTTTTTTCGGCATAAATTGTTATTAGATGGACCACTCGACGAAAATTCGCGACCTTTGGTTAATACGCGAACACGTTTAATACGCGAATTTTGATCGGACCCCTGATTCGCGTATTAACGGGGTTCGACTGTATACATACAGTGTCTCACAAAAGTGTTCGTACACTTAGGAATTTCAATGAAATAGTGCTCTATCCATTAATTAAAGTTAATATTTTAGAATGGATATTTAAGGGTAAGATCTATGACTCATTCTTAACAAAACTACATAAAATATTTTAAAAACATAGCAAAACTTTATTTTTAAAAAATCCTTAATGCAAAAATAACAGAAAAGTTATCTCACAAAAGTCTTCGTACACTTTTAAAAAATCGTTGTGCATTTGTAAATATTGTAATATTTCGCTAAAGTTTTACTTAATAGGATATCATTTAGCACCCACAACAGTTTTTTAAACACCTGGGAATAGATTTAATTACAACTTTTTGTATTTTCTGCATGAAAGTTGATTTCTTCACTGAACATGGCTGTTTTTACTTCTTTTTTTCACTTCAATGCTGTGTCTTCGTATTCTAACTTCCAGTTATCTACAAATATGTTGTACTGGGTTTAAATTCAGCAACTGAGGTGATGTTTTCAGAACTTGTGGACAATTACAAAGACGCCAGAGGCGAAAGTTGAGAGCCATGTGCTTTGTATCATTATGCTGATAAAAACAAAGTTGTTTCTGTTACCCATATTTTGGGCTGATGATTTTAAATTGCCTTTTAAAATATTTGAACAAAGATCGTGATTTATTATGCTATCAATATATACCAAATTACCTAATCATGCTGCTATGCACCCTCGCACAAGGACAAATTCACTGCCATGCTTAACTGTTTAAACTAAGTTCTTTGAATTAAATTCTTATTTTTTTTTTCTCCATACTATTATGCACTCATTTGAGCCAAGAATAGTATACTAGTTTTCATCTGTAAATAAATCATTATTCCAATATGATTCGGGGTTATTTATCATTGATTTTGCAAAAGAAAGGATATAAGCTATCTGTTTTTCACTCTAACAAAAAAATTTCTACGGGCAGAATGCCTATATAATGCAGCTGGGCTTACCACTCGTCGAACAGTTTCAGGTGAAAATGAAGTAGAAACTGTTCCATTAAATTCCGTAGCAACTTTAATAGCACTTAAACGCGCATTTTTTAAGACTTTTCTAATTGTAAGTATTTGATCTCATTGCGTTAACTTATATTGACGACCTTTTCATACCTAGTTTTCAATCCAATTTTTTTCTATATAGCCTTTTATCGGATACTTCACCGTAGAATGGAATAAATTAACTAATTTTGCAATACTTCTAATTGATTTTATACTATTATGAAGAAAAATAACTAAGTTCGAACGGTATTAGTCGTGACATTACGATTACAAAACATTTTTTAATTATTAAATAGAATATTACGGAACAATTCTGCAAAATATAAAGCCAAGTGATTTTTTAAATGTCACCTCAATGTAAAAATACAAACAAAATGACAAAACAATATTTTTAATAAAGAATTTATCCAAAAATTTCTCTGTGTACGAAGACTTTTGTGGCGTGTTCTTTCTGTGACATCTTCCGTTTTCATTTTTAGATTTAAAAAAAAAAATCCCTTAATGTTAGACAAAAAGGTTGTGTGTTATTTAGAATAACTTGGAGATAATATAAAAAGTTTTTGAACTTCATATGCGAATTTAATTTCAGGGAAATTTCTTTTTAATACAAATTTGTAATGTGTACGAACACTTTTGTGAGCCACTGTATACATATATAATTAAAATACGAATAAATATAATGCAAAAAGACCGAAGGTGAAATCGTTTTTCTTTATAACCGAGAAAAAAAAATTAACCGTAAAAAACACGTAAATTTTAGAACAAAGTACAAAAGAAAATACATATAAAAACAAAAACCGATTTGCCTCGAAACTTCATTATAACTGTATGGAATGCTGCTGCCATCTAGTAGTAACTTAATGCGATGTTGAATGAATACTGAAGTTGAGCAAATGACTATCTTTTTTTATTATTTTTTTATCTTTTTTTTTTTAAATCAAATATGCAAGATTTTTAATCAGCTAGAAATGTAATATGAATGCATATAAATATTAAATATAATTCGCAGACATTCGAAATTAAAAGAAATTGGTTTATTTTTGAAAATACTACTATCGTGTTTAATTTACTAAATACCTAATATTACTAATTAAAAAAAAAAAAAAAAAAAAAAGAGAAAAGAAAAAAAAGAAAGAAAAAAAGAAAATACAAAAACTTCTCTTTTTCTTTTTTTTACCCCTTCCATTTTTGTTTTAAATTCCACCCTCCTTGTCTTTCTTTTAGAAAATGCATTTAACTCTTTAAGGGACAAAAAATTGAGTTGCTAAAAGGATGAATTCATACAAAATTTTTGAAATTTTTCATTTAAAATTTTCCTTTATTTTTAATTAAAAAAATAGCAATTGCAAGTAATTTTTTACGCAAATAGTTTTTAAAAAATCTGGCATTTATTTGATTAACATAAAGTGGTATAAATAATATACCGCTGCGCGACATGTTCAAAGGATAAGACATTTAAAAAAAAACTTTTTTTATTTTATTTTATTCATTTATTCATTTATTTTATTTCACTTTATACAACAGTTAGTCTTAAGCCACCAGTAAATTACTTAAAGGTAGCATGTGGATTTTAAAATTTCCATTTATTGATTTCTATGCTTCTTTTTAATTGAAATAAATAAATAAACAGGATAAAAAAATATTCTAAGTACTTCCAGAAAGTTATTTTTAAATGGCTGAGCTAAATTGAAAGTTAAAAATTGTATTTCTAAGCAAAAATGCTAAAGCAAACAAACCGCTCATCCAAGTGTAGACGAATACTCTGATTATAGTTTAATCATAAAAATGACAAAATATCATAACTTTTAATGGTTTAATTGTGTTTATAAGTAAATAGTTTTATGGCAAAAGCTTTGATAACTAAACGCTTCACATTGCAAACACTGCATTGTACCCGTATGTTCCTTTCTTTTTTTACATTTTTTTACCCCTAGAAACAGAAAACGCGTGAAAACAGAAGCCGTGTGGACGGAGTGTTGCCAATTTTGAAGATTTTTTTTCATTCAGAAATTCGTTATTCATATCAAAGACATGCATTCTGTGGTTAAATAAATCGAATTAAAATTTCTTTGAAAAATTTGATTTTCACTATTATGTACAACTAGCTAACCCGCCCGGCGTTGCCCGGGTCCGTATTAACAATATTAAACGAACTTGAAATTTGTATTATTTTATCATTAACTCGAAACTTGCAGAAATGCATTGTCAGAAATACGTGGCCACTGACTGTTGTTTTTTAAAAAGAACTAATCTATCGCTTCACCGGTAAAAAATATTAATTATTTTATCATATGTGTTTTAAATATCAATATAGAAAATTATTTTAACGTTTTGCTTGAAAATATAACATTCTTTTGTTAATATCTTAAAATCGTCTGCAGTCAGAAATCTATATTTTAGATTAATATTTACGAGTTGGCGCATTGCCAAGATTTGCTTCCTCTGGACCGAGTTGGCGCATTGCCAAAATTTGCTCCCCTGTGCCTCAATTAATTATCCTCGGAATTCCTTTTATTTATAGAGATTAGTATAACATTTGTGCAAGAGATGGCAGCACCACTAGTTAGCCTCCATTTCAGTCAGATTTTAGAGATTTTTTTTATTGCATTACAATAATCAAAATCAAACCATATGTGGTAAAGTAGTGAAATGTGTGTGGGGAAAATGGGTCATTCGAGGCCAGGGATAAACTAATTTAATGCCAATCAATCAAAACAGAAGTGAAATTACAAACTGATTTATTTATTCGACTATGATTTCATCAAGATAATATAAAAATATTCAATTGCCATTGTAAACGATGGATGTTGCATTTCTCTCTGAAAAAGTGTTAAGTGTGTTATAAAGAAAAATTTCTTATTATGATATTAAAAACTTACTTCGGTATATTATAAATAAATATTAAAAAATGATCATATTAGAGACTTTATATAAAAATATGAAAGCTATTTATTTATTTATTAATATTTGAATTGAAACTGGCTTTTTTTTTTTAAATCTTACAGAAAATATTTCATAAATATACACAGGGCCGTAGCTAAGGGAGCGCTATGATTGACTCAGCCCTCCTAAAATATTTTACCCCCCCCCCCCCCCCACACACACACACACACCTGGAAATGATTCCAAGATCACTCAATGAATTTATATTCCGAAAATTCAAACCAAATTCTGTTCAAAGGTCTAATTTAGTTTTCAGACCGCTTCAGAGCTTTGCAAAGTTAGTAAATTTAGCAGAGTTACTAAATTGTATCTAAAATAAGTGTTTCAACACTCTCTTATCCTATTTGTAGATATGAAGTTAACATAATGCTTAATTTTGCAACAGTTATACACTCAAAATTTTCATCATCATATACTTTTCTTAGCATAAAATGAAGCTATTACAACTGTTTAATGAGAAACATAGTACGTACAGTTTGAATATGCACTAATTTATCTTTTTACTTTTCTTTTTCTTTTTTTTTTTTTTTTTTTAATGTTAGTTAGCACAAACTTAGTGAACTCAAGTGCAAAAATCTGAGACATCTAAAATGTCTCACAATCACCTCTGATAGTCCAAGAGCTGACCGCACAAAACCCTAAGTCATCGAGCACAAGAAAAAATCCTTCATTTTTAGGAAGAGTAGTAAATAGAGAAATCTAATGATCCATGTCTTCCGGCAGAGAAGTGGTGCATAAGCCAAAAATTGATACCACTAGTGTTTGGCTCGTAGGTTTAGCATTGTGTTTGCCGTACAATCAAAAGTATGAAAACACAATGCTAAGTCTACGAGTCAACCACTAGTTGTATCAATTTTTGGCTTATGCACTACTTCGCTTCCGGCAGACATGGATCATTAGATTTCTCTATTTACTACTCTTCCTGAAAATGAAGGATTTTTTCTTGTGCTCAATGACTTAATGTTTTGTGCGGTCAGCTCTTGGACTATCAGAGTATCGAGATTTTACAAGATGTCTTTTTTCGTGATATCTCCAGCATCTATCGAAAAATCGATAATACTAATGAAATACAAGCTTCTTTCTTTCTTAACAAAACACTGTGTTCCGAAAATGAATTTTTTAATTTCTCACGAAAAGATTTATTCTTTCCTTACCACGACATGTTGGTAACCACGTTATTCGAATTTGGTAAGGCGGGAGGGGCAATTAAAAAACAAGCCAACAAAACACGTACTTGCCTGCAGTGTGCGCGTTGAAAATACATTCAGCAAATACAGCGAATGTAAATGAAAGGGAAAATCTGCGCCAATCAAAATTTTCTTCTTGTTACTTTTAACAAATCAATTAGAGATTAACCTAAACTCAGTTTTTAGACCGAAACTGAATTTTGCTCCCCTTCTGAGATTCGGCCGAAAATGAAATTCTCATAAATTTTTAACCCTTTATGCACTGACGGTACTTTTAAGTACCGTTGAAGAAATTTTAATATTTCTTTCCATACATTATACTCTGTTCGATAAAATTTAGATAGAGTACAGAAACAATCAAAGCTAAATATTTTCAAAAAGTGATAATTTTCTTAATCATTTTCATAGGTATGGCTTTTCTTTCTTTGGAAAAAAGTTGAATGGAGCATTTTCAACTGCAAAAGCCTTTTCATTTACAAAGAGGATCGTAATGTATTTGAATACATTACTTTTATAAAAATTGTGATATTTCCATAAAAGTATTTATGGTTAATAATTCTAATAATTTTTGTAAATATTTTCCGAAAAAAATTATAATTACCAATCTCTTTAAGCAGTTTTAATGAAAAAACGTATTTAAATTTCGCATAATTATCATTTAAAAATTCCAGTATTTCTTCAGATATTAAAGAAAATATTTATTGAGATGAAGCAATTTCTTGATAAATGATTTGGTAGATAAAGGATTAAGACAGTAATATTTTCATTCTAACAAAGATTAAGTGTAATCATTAAGTGAGTCTCATAAATACAGATACTAGAGACAATTTATGCGCGAATCAAATTCATACACGAAAGTTGTTCCATTTATTACAAAGGTAATAAATGAAACATGTGACAAGTTATCAGTAGAAAATTTGGGATTTTTTTTCTACTGCAAAACTAGTCCGTTCTTAACCATTTATTTATCGGCGGTACTTATACCGGGTATCCCAAAAATGAATGATGGATTTTAAAATTCAATAACTTGCAAACAGTGACAGCTATTTAAAAAATTTTTGCAGGAGGGTTATATATAATGTCAGGAGTATTTTTTCCGTAATTTTTTATTTTAGTTCTCATCTCAAACAATAGGTGGCGCTGACGGCGATTGAAGGCCAGGCCGACGCTTCACTCAGCATTGATCACCTGGCCTTCAATTGCCGTCAGCGCCACCTATTGTTTGAGATGCGATTTAAAATAAAAAATTACGGTAAAAATACTCCTGACATTATACATAACCCTCATGCAAAATTTTTTTAAATAGCTGTCGCTGTTTGCAAGTTATTGAATTTTAAAATCTATCAGTCATTTTTGGGACACCCGGTAAGTACCATAAAAATTACTTATTATTAAAAAGAAAATTAATATGTCAATTGTTGTAATACTGTTTAGAATTAGTTACCAATACATTACTTTATTTTGTTCCAAAAGCATTATTGGCTGTACAAAACAAAAATATCTTTAAAAAGATGATTTCTTTTGCCTTTGTATCTTTTCAGCTTTCTTTCCGCTGAGGAAGAGGGATGAGGAGTTTTCAATTCAGAAATATTTCTATATTTATATTGTAACGTCATATTTGTACATTTTATAATTCTACAAAATAGTAAGAAAACAATTTAAAATAAAAGATTTGAGTGGGGTATAAATATTGAACAAAATCCCTGTGAATTCAAATTTAATTAATCCGTCTAAAATCCGTCAAAAATTTATCAAATGATTATGTAAATCTTTTAATTTAGTTTAAACAATTTACGTAATGTTTTAGAATGTAAAATTTTTATGAATGCGGTAGATAAAGGGTTAATGCAATAATGTTGAATTTTTAATAAATTCAATGCAATGATTGAAAATTACCTAAGTTCCAGTTTAACAATCATTCTTCTGCTTTTTTTGCCATCCTATTCTGCATTTTGTAAAAAAGAAAAAAAAATCAAAAGCTTTAGAATATTTTGTAATTTTTGTAGTGCATTGAATTTTTGTGGCTCTTCAAGCTAAATCTAAAAATAAAGACGAAATAAAAAAAAAAGAAAATCTTACATTTTTTTTTAATCAATTAAAAAATATAAAAGGAAATCTGTGATTAATGGGACTATCTTGTTCCGCTTGCCAATTTGTACACCCACCTGTCCCTAACAAAAAGTGTTCCGGTCGTGTGGGGGATAATTATTTAATACAAAAGCGTCTGGGAGCATTATTAAAAAAGAAAAAAAAAAAAAAAACTGGTCGTGAGTTACTTTTCTTTTTATCAGGAGGCGTTGCGCCGAGAGCTAAGCGTGAGTACAATAACATCTAAAAAACTGCTTCTTAAAAAAAAGATTTTAATGCAGTAAATCTTCACAGTTGTCTGTTATGTTAGAAGTCGGTAATCCGGTATATATCAAATCAGATATGTGCCGAAATATCGAAATCGGTGGATTCCTGGTAGTTTGACAAAAGTATTGTAAACAGTATGAACTAATGTCAGTATTATAAGAAACACTTTACTCCATATACTCAGCCGAATAAGATGGAATTAAAAAAAAAAATACCACATAAAAACAAGACGCAAATACTAGATACATTTTTGGGTACATTTGATTTAAGAAAAAGCGAAAATTTACCACCTATGCAAATAATTTTTTTTAAATATGTATAAAAATTAGATTTAATTTATACATTAAGAAGACATCAGTTGGTATTTTAGAACCATACACAGCTAAGGATGCAGGATCTTCTCGTCATAACATCTCATTTTTCTTTTTTTTCTTGGGTGTGTGTGTTTGTTATTTGTTTATGTTGTTTTTTAGTGTAAATCAGTTTTCTGATTTTTATATAAATATAAATTATGATAGAAAAAGATATTTTAGGTACCATTTTAGTTTTACAGTTTTAAATGGTATCTTTGTCACCTAATGGTATAGTGAAAAAATGAATTTATACCTAGAGTAATATGGGATATATGCTCCACAGGGGGGAAATTTGCAATTTATACATTCGCCATCAGTGTTTTTAGAAAAATTATGTTTTAGGCTAAAAGGAAATGTAATCCATGTAAAATTTAAAAACAAAAATTAAAAAAAAGTAAGTTTTATGTTTTCCAAACAAAAGTTTAGAAACTGAGTTGAAAACAGAATAATTACATGAATAAATATATTTTCAAATAATCATATTTATATATTATCATATTAATAATATTTTCAACTTCATCATAATAACTGATCTTTATTGAATTTTAGTGATTACACATGCGATTAAAGTTTAGTTTTAAAATTTTAACAACTGGGTTTTATACCTTTTTGTTAATCTTAGCTTAAAATAATATTCGTTTGAGAGTTAGACTGACCAATATAAGACATAATTTTTTAAATATTTGCTTGAAAGTTAAACTGATTAATATACGATGCATTTTTTACTGTAACTAATTTTGTAGATTTATTATAAATCAATGAAACAGCTCCTTCTTAAACAGTTTCTTTCGTCGAATTTCGACGAGTACATCACCTCGTTTCATTAAAAGAATAGAGACATCAAATCTGATAAATCAGATCTGAAATTAATTACTGATAATTTATTAGTTGATTTCATATGATTCAGTAGAAAGATAAATGGAAATTAGGTTAAATGAAAAAGATCAATGGATCCAAGCGAAAGCTTTTGATGAGGCTACAGCTGCAACGAAGTACCCAACTGTTTTAAATTTAATTTGGAAGAATAAATTCAGAAGTTTTCTTAAACCGAATTAACTTATGTCAGATAAATTATGTTTTTGCAATAGTCATATTACTTACCCATCATACGTAGTATAGGGTAAGTCTTGCAATCGTTTTGAAAATCGAAAATTTTTTTTTGACGGATTTACACGTTTTAGATGGTGGAGATTCCGAAAAACATATTTTTAGAAAAAAAAATTTGCCGTCCGTCTGTCTGTCTGTCTGTCTGTCTGTCTGTAAACGCTCTATCTCCCGAACAAATTGAGATAGAGACTTGAAATTTTGTATGTAGTTAGTATGTAAGAATGGGACGAACCCTATTTAATATCAGCAACCTCGATTATCCGGAACTATTTTTTTCGGACTCTCGAAAAATTCGTTTTGATGAAAGGTATATAAAAATTTTCGAATTTTTTTGTTCTAAGGAATGGACGTAAAAGGCAATAAAATAACACACATTTTGCATATAAAACGAAGTCGATCGGATTATTAGTTGCCGAGATATTTGTAATCTTGTTTTCCACATTCTTCGATTTTTCATGACCCTGTATTTCATTCAAATTTCAATTCAGAAGTATATTTTAATTGGAAATGAGACGCTTAATCCGACGCAGTTAATTGTTAGTTAATAGATTTATTATTTTTGGAGTTATAAGGATGTTTCTTTTACGCAGTTCGGTACTACTTGAGTAGTTTGGCGTTTTATATAATTTGTCGAAATTGGTACAACAGCAGTTCTTTAATATAGCATTACTATGTATATTAACAATATTTAGATTTTGTTTATGAATTGCAATGCATTGTATAAATAGTTTTCACATGTTTTATTTTCATATACATATCCATGATGGGTAAGTATTACGGTGGCCCCCAACGACTAGTTTTTATTTGCAGCCTTTTTTAGTTTGTTAATCCTATATGATTCCTTAAATAAAGTCTTTGAATATATCATTTTCGTTTCCTGTCCCTGCAAGCGAAGACATTCGAATGCTATTCCTATGGGGAGGTTATTTTCTAATAACTCGTTTGTGTTTCGACATTTTTTTTTTTTTTTTTAATTATTGGATAGTTGAGGTCCCACTCGCTCCTTTTTTTTACTTTTTCGATTTCGATTGAAATATTTTTTATAAAGTTACTTCCACTTCTAAAACCAGTTCCGTAAACGAAAATAATTTTATAAAAAATATCTGCAATCGAAATCGAAAAAAAAAAAAAAAAAAAAAAAAAAAAAGCGATATCGAGAGGGACCTCAATTTAGAGGTCTGCATGGGCCGGAATTTCCAGGCCCTGGCCCGGCCCGTTTTAAAACTCAAAAATTCGGTCCGGGCCCGGTCCGTTTAAATTTTTATATTTTAGGCCCGACCCGGCCCGTTTTGGCCCGTTACAATTTCTACGATTTCTAAAAAATTATGATTTTTATCATATAAATAAGATTCCTTTAAAGAATACTGCATACATATCTATGGAATGGTTATAAAGTACATTTTTCCGGAAATACACATTAGCAACATTAATGATTACTAAGATTCTTGGGCTTTCAACATTCAAATAAAGATTCATTAAAAAATTAATATGGCTTAGAATAAAAGAAAAAAGAAAGAAAAAATAAGTTAAAAACATCGTAACTTTTGAAGTTGTTTAATAACAGAAGATTTATAAAAATATTTCTATATCATTTTATTAAACATTTTAAATTAAAATTCATTCGTTAATTCAAAGAAGCTCCCTTCTGATACATTTCTAAATTCATTTTTTTTTTCTCAGAAACGCATAAGATTAGCAGGTGTCTTTATTCAGAAACTATATAATCGAATGATGTGTTCCATTTTTTGATACAAGCAATTTAAGAACACTGCAAGCAAATAAAATATTGTCATAGCTAGCGTTTTGAATATAATTTCCGGAAGGGATATCATGGGAAGGGAGAAAAATCTGCAACCATTTGAGAAAATATTGTATCTCAACAAGGTTATACAAGTATTTTATTTACCAAAAATAAAAAACGCTATTCGATTCCAAATCCCTTCAATAGTCAGGCTTATCACTTTTATATTTTTACAATTAAAAATTAATGTGAAAATGTGTCAAACTTTCACGTTATTGAGAAATTAATTTAAAAACCATCAAGAAGTACATATCCAAAGATTAAGCTAACATAAGTTCTTTATCGCTGTTCATAATTTTACAAATCATGTTGTCTGCCCTACAGATCTTGAGAACAATTAAGTTTTCTTCCGGTCCGGCAAGCCTATATGTAGAAAAATAATGCAAGCTTGATCTTGGCCCGGCACGATTCAGCTAAAAAAATATTAAAATGATTTACACATAATGTAACTGCCCGATGCCGATCTGTACAAGTTACATTTTTATATTGATGCTGTCAAACTAGTATGGCTCGTGACGCACATTTATATTTATTCTCGTTAAAACCATTTTCGTTAAAAATAGGTTATATTATATCACCCAAAATATAGGTTTGCTATAACTTTCCCAGTTAGGAGGCTTCTGTAGCTAAAACTAACGAACGTAATGATACCCTATTTTAAATTTATGACTTTTGAATTCATGGGTAGAGGAATTCCAAGGAAGAAAAGAAAAAAATAAGTAGAAAATAAGTACCATAAATCAATTACCGAAGTTTTTTTATGCTTTAGTAGAAGGCAGGGTGTATACTGAGTATAATTCGTCAGCCGTACTTAACTTAGCCGAACTTAAAGTCACTTAAACGTTCCTGATGTCTTTTCAATGGAAATTAGCTGTAGGTTGTCACGTACGCGCAAAGTAATTTGCATGATCATTTTGCTAGCGATTAATGCAAAACCTGCTTCTTTAATTATTTTTTTTTCGAAACTATAGTAAAATTTCCATAACGGACACTCCCGAATAGCGGACACCTCTATTTAACGGACAGTTTTCCAATCCCCACTCCCAAAATCTAAATTTTTGTATATTTAACCTCTGAATAACGGACATTCCGAATAGCGGACAGTAATTTTGGTGATAAAAGATGAAATAATATTTTTCAATGTGAAAAAAAAGTAAAAAGCCTCTAAATTTATCAGATTAGATTGTCAAGTATCAAGAAATAAAGAAAAAATAAAAAAAAATTTTAATAAGGCCCATTCATAAAATTCAATGAGTAATTAACTAGATCGCATATTGCATAACATAGAAGAGATAAATCAGAGACGTCACATGGCGTCTATATGATCCGAGCAAAGAGAAATAATCACTGAAAACTTAAAGTACATTTTATTTATTTGTTTTTACTCTTTTATAAAACAAAGAAAGGGGTTACTCTTTTTAGGTGCGTTCGTAATTATGTAAATACGTAGCACCTATTGTTGTCGCTCAGTCCGTCCGTCTGTCCGTCTGTCTGTCTGTCCGTCTGTCTGTCTGTCTGTCCGTCTGTCTGTCCGCATATAACAACGCAAAAACTACCCAACCGAATCGTTTGAAATTTAAAATGCATAATTATAACATAATTTTGTCGAGTCATTTCAAATTTTATGAAAATCGGATGGATAGATCAGTTACAGGGACAATCAAAAGGATTCCGTTACATTACGGTCAATGGGGAAAAAAGTTTCAGTTGCATTCTAATCGTTTGAAATTTAAAACATATAATTATTGCGTAATTATGTCGAGTCATTTCAAATGTTATGAAAATCGGATGCATAGTTCAGTTACAGGGACAATCAAAAGGATTCCCTTACATTACGGTCAATGGGGAAAAAAGTTTCAAATGCATTTTAATCGTTTGAAATTTAAAACATATAATTATTGCGTAATTCTGTCGAGTCATTTCAAATGTTATGAAAATCGGATGCATAGTTCAATTACAGGGACAATCAAAAGGATTCCGTTACATTACGGTCAATGGGGAAAAAAGTTTCAAATGCATTTTAATCGTTTGATATTTAAAACATATAATTATTACGTAATTTTGTCGATTCATTTCAAATGTTATGAAAGTCGGTTGCATAGATCATTTACAGGCACAATCAAAAAGTATTCCATTACATTACGGTCAATGGGAAAAAAAATTCGAATGCATTTTAATGATGTTACACTCATTCGAACATAATAGAATTGGCATGAATTTATGAAATATATACTAAAATATGCATTCCGTACAATCTGTGATGCAAATAATTTTTATTATTAAATTACAGGGCCACACAAAAGTATTCCACTACATAATGCTATACGAGGAAACATTTTTTGGGGCGTGTTTCAATTATATTCAACTATTTCACATTTTATGAATTAGATATACGTTGCTGAGGTGTAATAAAAATTACTTCCTGCATATTTACAGGAACACAAAAAAGATTTAGACTACTATACTGTATCCGAAGTACTATTTACTATAACATCAAGATCTGAATATTTTTAAAACTTCGTTATCGTACGAACGCACCTCATTTGCTACGTTCACGTGCAATTTCCAACTTGTTTTATTTTATTTTTTTTTAATTGGGAAATTGCATACTGATAATTTTGGCAGCGAAAATTAAAGGCGCCAAGAATGCGATGAGAATAGGGGGTAAAAAAAAACTACTTCTCAATGTTTATTGCTCTTTTCGATTCTTGTTAGCGTTATTTTAACAATGGCCTCAAAAAGAAAACGATTAACTTTAAAAGAAAAATTTGAAATTGTAAATATATCTGAGAGAGAGAAATTGAGTTTACGGATACTTGCTGATCGTTTTAAAATAGGTAAAACACAGGTGGGCGAAATTTTACGAAATAAAGAAGAAATAAGAAATTTATGGATTACTACTCAAACGAGAACACCAAAAATGTGAAATTGAGGAAGACTAATTCCATTGAAATTGATTCTATAATTCTGAATTGGTTTACTTCTGTTCGTTCAAAAAACATTCCTATCAATGGACCTTTGATTCAGGAAAAGGCTTTGGAAGTCGCTAAAGAACTCGGATTACACGATTTTAAGGCTTCCAGTCCAGTGGATGGCTGGAAAAGTATCTCGGCACATCTCTTTCAAAGCAATATGTGGAGAAGCAAAATTTGTAGATCTTAAAGAGGTGAAGGATTGGCAAGAACGATTTCAATCAATTTGTGAAGGTTACGAGGAGAGAAACATTTTTAATGCCGATGAAACCGGACTCTTTTTCAGAATGTTTCCGAATAAGACTTTATGTTTTAAAAAGGATGATTGTATCGGCGGAAAAATGTCAAAAGAGCGACTCACTATTTTATTATATTCCAATGTGTTAGGGGAATTTGAAACCCTTCTTATTATTGGAAAATCTCTGAAACCCAGGTGTTTTCCAAAGAATATTCAATTTAATAATTTTGGTACTATGTGGAGAGCGAATAAGAAGGCATGGATGACCAGTCCTTTAATGATCGAATGGTTAACTTTCTTTGGTAATAGGATGAAAAAACAGCAAAGAAAAGTTCTATTGTTTTTGGACAATGCAAGTTCTCATCCAAAACATTTGAAGTTGGACAATGTTAAAATTGTGTTTTTTACCCCAAACACAACTTCAGTATGCCAACCACTTGATCAAGGTGCAAACGCAATTTTAAAACCTTGTACAGAAAACTTTTATTACGTCACATTATTTCAAAGTTAGATTCTATGAATACACTTGAGAACTGTCTGAATTTAGTTAATGCTCTCGATGCTGTAATTTGGATTTCATCAGCTGTTAAAAACATAAAACCGGAAAGCATACGACAGTGTTTCAGAAAAGCAGGCTTTTTTTAAACGAAAATGAAACACATATTTCCGACACAAATAAGCGAAATAAGTGAATTAATGGAATGTATCAGAAGTGAAGAAACTGCCGAAAACTTCATTAGTATTGATGATGAATTGCCTGCTGAAGAAGAATCAGCTGATACATGTGATTATATTCCTTCAGAATTTTCGACAAAAGTTGACTCTATTAGTGATGAAGAAACAGATACGGAAACTGGAGATGCTTCTTGCAATATCGAGAACTTCCAAGAAGCGGCAAAATATAGTGAGCAGTTACGCAATTTTTTTGTAAAAAAAGATGATTCTGAAGGACTAAAACTACTGACTGAGTTAAAACTTCACATTGAAAAACAAATTACTTGTAATCGCAAGCAAAAGCAAACTTTAGTAACAGATTTTTTTCATAAGAATGTGATAAACGAGGAATAAAGGTATGCACAATTTTATTTCAGTTTTATTGCTTAAAAAATAATTTTAGTTTTTGATTAATCATATAGTAAAAGTTTTAGGATATATAAAAGTCAATTAATGAAACATTGTGCTTTTCTTTGCAATTTTTGAATATTTGGGCTTTTCCCAATAGCGGACACCTCTGAATAGCGGACAGTTTCCGCGCTCCCGAGGTGTCCGTTATTTAGAGGTTTTACTGTATTATTATTATTATTATTATTATTATTTTCTTTTTTCACGTAATTTATCTTTTCTTATACTTGAGAGTTTGAACATAAAATAGTATTGACTTACGTTCAATAGTTTTGGTTATAGCTACCTCTAAACAGGAAAAAGTTATTTTATAACCATCTTTAAATCAATTTTTCAATTTATAGAGAGCATTGATACATTTTTGTAACGATTTTAATTTTCTCTATGATTTAAATTTTAATGGAAAAAATGAATTTCTACTTTTGTATGGTATTGAAACAAATTTGGTATAAAAAATTTAACTAAACAAATTACAACAACAATTTGTAACAACTTATGTCAAATAATGAAAACGCTTTGTTTTGTAAATGCTTTGAAAATGAAATTCTAATCAATTTGACATATTAGATTCAGATGATGAAAGTTTACCTAATTTAAGTTTATTGGATTCAGATTCAAGTTTTTGCAATGTATATGCTCAGCTAATGGTTTAATAATAATAAGTTCGACGCAGCTGCGGTTGTTCGGTAGCTTCAGAGTCCCGGGCCCACCTTTGTCACTTTTCGGTGTCTTTGATTGAATTAATTTTCTTTTTAAATTTGTCCGGTTTCAATTTTTGATTCCCCCCCCCCCCCACACACACACACATCTGATTTCCGCTAGCTACTCGGCTATTCGAGATGTGGATCGGGATCTTTGAACTTGGCTTCGCCAGAGAAAGGATCACAAACGTTAAAAATGGTAAAAAAAAAATAAAGAAAAATAAATAATAGTAATAATAAAAAAAATATGGACATCACAAGATCTATTCTATACCGAAAACAACAACCATCTTCCATTTGTTTAAAAAAATAAACATGCATGGCATCGTTTAGGCGTAGAGTTTCATTATCGTACTCAGGCGCGAGGAAGAGAAAACTACGCTAGGGGCAAAGTTTCAATTTGGCGCCTCCCCTCCTCTAACTTGGTAGTATACCCAAATTGGTAGTATAAATTTGGCGCCCCCTAAATGTCTGCGCCCAGGACGACCGACCCCTTCGCTCCCTCCTTTCGCACGGCGCTGGTCTGACTCCTTACAAATGCTCTTTGCTTAGAAATGTCGTTGGAAAATAAAAAGTGGATCGAAAGCTTTATGAAGATTAATACTCTTATTTGATTATCAAAAAAAAAAAAAAAAAAAAACGCGGAAAACATTGGTTTAACATTTCTATACGTAAAATATGCAATATTATTAATTAGAAAAGAAAAAACAGAAGCATCAAAATTTAGATTTGACTGAGAAAAAAAAAAAAAAAAAAATGCATCCATCAAAAATACCTTTACGGCTTATTATATCTAAAATATCATTACATGTTTTAAAAGAAAATCCCGGATATCCAACTTTGAAACTGAGACATTTTAATGGGCATTTCTATTTATGAATTTAAAGTATTTTACTTACTGTTGCACGAAAACGTATTTTCCCCCTCTAAGTCTTACTGAGCATTTATGTTTTCGGATTTTTTATTATCGCAAAGTTTCGAAAAGAAAAAGTAACAAATCATTCGTTTTTCAGTTTGAAATTTATTGAAATTAAGAGTCAAAAATCACATCTTAAAAAACTTTTTAATCAAAAGTGTTTTAAATTAATCATTAAAAATTTTTAAATTAAATTACAGGTTTGAAATAACTTTATATGAAAGTTTTTTTTTCTAATTGAGATTGTAAAAACGATTGCGATATACAGGAACAAATATGCGAATGTAAAAAAAAAATAACGCAATACAAAAATTCAATAGAAAATTCCATAAACTTTTAAAAAAAGATCGAATTAAAAAAAAATTATTCTACAGATATCTTGGAATAACTCCATGCCTAATATCGTGGCACTGGCCTTATCCATCACAGCCTGAGAATATATAAAAACAAATACACAGACGAATATTTGTTTTATTAATACAGATAGATAAAAGACAGCTATTTATCTCACAAGGAAGGTGTCGATAGGGGCATACTCAAAACGTTTTGAAAAAATTACAGAAAGTTCTTCTCATAAGGATATGTCTTTATGAAAAATTTTTTGGCGGAACCTCGATAAAGCGTCTGTAAAAAAATAATTACATTTTCATTTATTTGGAGATTAACCGATTTGGCGATGAAACAGAGTTAAAAAAAAAAAATACAATTTTATGTCGCGACGAGAGTCGTTTGCTTAATTTTTAATCTTTTATCATCGGTTTTTTGTAAAAAGAAATATTTTTGGAATTGACTCACGAAAATGATCTGATCAAATAAAGTAAACTTTACAATAAAAAATAACTGTTGGGAATAATGAAGGATTCTAAGCGACAATTAACAAGGAAATTTCAGATACATTAGAATAGTTTGCTTCTGTCGAGGAAAAATCCTGCTCGCCAAATCTACTGTCGCTTTCATATTTTCGTGCCAAATATACGAAAATATTTTATTTGTTACAGATTTTCTACTGAAATTCCGTCGTTAAATTTAAGTGATCCCTTATTACATACGTAAGTAGTACAGGTAGCATTTTTTTTTCGACATATTCTGAGTATACCCAGTAAGGAGACCTTCCTTGTCAGTAAGCTTTTTTAATTAAAAAAATTTTCAAAGCTCAGTTATTTTATTTTATGCTGCTGTACTTTTAATTATCGATATCTAAAAACACAATTTAAAGTTTTTAAACGAAAGGCGAGTATTTCAGACTTTTTATTTAGAATGATTAATGTTTTGTTTCGCTTCTAAAGTAGCTAGCTCTTCTCGACTCTAAAAGCATGATTAATGTTCACGTGGTCGCGAAGTTCACCGTCTTTCACCGTCAGTGAGAAAAATTAATTGCGTCCGTAATCGCCAGCATCCCATTTCGCCTCTCAAAAATGAAAAATTACTTAAAATTGCTGCTTGGTTCTAAAAGTGTGAAATAGTACTTTATTTCCAAAAAGCAAAAGATAAATTGGAAGGTTTTCTTCTCTCTATCTCTTTAGATATTAAAGTCAATTTCGACGAACACTCGCGAACTAATTGTAAATTTATGAGGAGGTTACTTGCTTACAACTTTTTTGCATTTCGATATTTTTAAATAATTTGCATTGTATTGGATAGCTGAGGTATAGACAGCGATGTAGTGGAACGCGGGTATACGCCGTATACCTTCTGGATTTTTTTTAAGGACCAACATTTACCCTCTGTTTCTCAAGCAAGCTATAGTATGTACATTCTAGGATATACGCTCTGCCTTGCGTATATTCTCTGCTTAGAGTGTATACCGTCTGATTTTTTTACGACTACATTACTAGGTGTAGATGAGAAAGTGTCTATATCGGCCCTCTTTTTACTATTTACATTTTGGTTCCAAATATCCGTACCAATGTTATAAATGGGAAAGTGTATGAGTGTGTCTGTTTGTCCGTCTTTCATGGCAAAACGGAGCGACCAATTGACGTGATTTTTTAAATGGAGATAGTTAAAGGGATGGAGAGTGACATAGGGTACTTTTTGGTCTCTTTCTACCCCCCACTTCCCTAAAAATGGGGGGTGAAGTTTGTATGGAGCAGGTAGAAAGCTAAAGTGATACTCAAGGATTCTAATAGATGGCGCTGGTAGGTTTCTGAAATAAGATAACGTTGTGTGCTTTCAGTGTTCCCTACAATAAAAAGGAGAGAGTGGAATAGAATGGGACAGTTCGTTCTTCTTTTTATGTTTCATTCTAATTTATTCTGTTCTCATTTGATGTATATTTTTCTTTATCAAGATCTTAATTTCCCCCCACTTACACGTTTTCTGAGTATTTTTCAGAAGAGTCAAATAATTACTGTTTTATTAGCCAATATAGTTAATTCTACAGCTTATTATATAGCTATCTGTAAATATTGATAAACACAAAACATAATTTCAGTTGATAATCGTGATATATAGTGCAATATATGAAAATTACTGATGTTAAGAACATTATTATTAGATCAATATCTTAATACTCATAATGTGGTATTGTGCCTTATATAATTTTAGTATATCTAGTGTATGTCAATGTCAGCGATTTATGGTACAAAGCAAAAACATTATGGAAGTCAAGAAAAATATTGTTTGCATCCAACATTTGATTGTATATTATTATAATTATTTAATGTTCTCATTTAAGCATTGTACGTAAATTGTTTCAATATTGTCCTAACACTAGAAATACGGAAAATTTTACTCAAGTTTTTAAAAAATATTTCACACCGGAATTTCCCTTTAAGACTGCTTAATCTATTTATTTGTCTTATTTTTACTTTATCTTTTTAAAACTTATTTCATAAAGAATTTTCTGGTTTGAACCGAAATATTTTCATTCGGTAAGGGTCAAAATAACCCCTTGCCGTAATTCTAGTGTTAAATACCTTTCAATGTAAAAATGTTAATTTGGTTGCAAAAAGGCCTTATAAATTATTAACTGGAATATCATATTGTAAATAATAACAATGTATGTTGGGTGGTATTGTTAATGTATGTCAAAATGGGAATGGATTTGAATTCCCCCTCCCAGGAATTACTCCCCCCAGGGGGGGGGGGCGAGATTCTCCTAAAAGTTTAGAGCGAGAGCTGAGTCTTTTAAGGAATAAGACAATCGCTTTGGTTTTGGATTTAGTTTTGTTTCGTGAATTGATTTTGTTGTTTTTGGTTTAAACTAAATACTATATATAAAAATAATAAGTAAAATTTATTTTCCATTTATCCCTCAATAAGTCTATGAGTTTTTAAACGGTCGATTACACGGTTTGTTGTATTTAACGCGAGCAAATACGCGGGCAAAAGCTAGGTTTTTTTTTTTTTTTTTTTTTTATAAAGTTAGTTTCGCTTTCGAAACTGAAAGTATCATTCTAAAAAATTTCACCAACAAAAATAGAAAAAGTAAAGGAAAATGTAAAGATGGACTTCAGTTAACCTATGTAACAAATATTATTTTAAAATGTAGAAATACAAATTGACAAATAACCTCCCCATAGGTTTAGCATTAGTTCGCGAGTATCTTCACCGGAAGGGTTAAGAGCCTTAAGTTCGGAACACAAAAGTGGAAAATGGGATGAATTTTTGTTATTTCAACAGATTTATCCTAATATCATCATCTTTTAGTTCAGGAAAACTATAAAAAGACTGGCTTAAAAATTTAAATGCACAATTTTAAGTGGACTATATTTAAATCGTCATAATCTTTCTAGTAATATTTCAGCTATACCTGTAATTATTAACTAGGAAAAACCCCTTAACAGTTCTATCAATTATAATAAATAATAATAATAATAATAATTAAAAAAATTAAAGTAAATTAATATGAATATAAGTAATCAATCTTAATATCCAGAGATCTTATTAGGAGTTTAAACATAAAAATACAATTTAAAATCTAATGTAATTTTCCAATAATAACCTTGATAATTATTTACAATACATTATTTACAATACATTATTTGCCTAACATCTCAACAATACTTTCAAGATATTCCTTACATTTTCTACATATTTAGATATTTTCATTACTATTGACGTAACATTAGAGTAAAATATTACCCCTCAATATTACATTTATTTATTAGTGTTTACATTTTGCATATAGTAATGCAATGATGAATAAATGATGCAATATAGTAAATATAAAATCACCCAACAAATTCTACAATTGAATTGCTGGTATTTCAAATCTAAAACCCATAATTAACCAATGCTGGTATTCATTCGAAATATTTTCGATGAACGCACTATCTGGGTCGCAATATAACATATACCGGGGGTCCCAAAAATGACTGATAGATTTTAAAATTCAATAACTTGCAAACACTGACAGCTATTTAAAAAAATTTTGCAGGAGGGTTATGTATAATGTCAGGAGTTTTTTTTACCGTAATTTTTTATTTTAGTTCGCATCTCAAACAATAGGTGGCGCTGACAGCGATTGAAGGCCAGGCCGACGCTTCACTCAGCATTAATCACCTGTACTTCAATCGCCGTCAACGCCACCTATCGTTTGAGATGCGAACTAAAATAAAAAATTACGGTAAAAAAACTCCTGATATTATACATAACCCTCCTGCAAAAATTTTTTAAATAGCTGTCACCGTTTGCAAGTTATTGAATTTTAAAATCCATCAGTCATTTTTGGGACACCCGGTAACTAACTACTGTTGTTCCCTTGCGCACATTTTCTTCTTTACTTCTTATACTGATGAAATTTCTTATACTGTTGAAACATCGTATTTTAAACGCGAATCATATTATTGTTTCTGAGATTACCAGTAATAATTTGTCTTTTGTAGTACAGAGAAAAAAGAGAAAACTATGTTGGAAAATATCTTCTGATGTTTATATGATGACGTGAGTTTCAGAACTCGCTTTAGCCAGAAAATTAACTTGTGGAAAATCACGAAAAAAACCTCTGTCTGCGCCTATATTTTTTATTGTAAGCCTTGTTTTTACAATACCAGAAATGCACGTTAAAACTAGTTTTTTTTGCAGATTATAGTGTTTATTCGATGCAGATTCTTCCGCGGTTCACAACCCATGGGTCGCGCAAAAGTTTTGAAAGGTCGTGAAAATTTCAAGGGGGAAATAGTTAATTTACTAGATGAATATACAAGCATAATGTCCAGAAATATATTAAAAAAACGACAACTTTGATGTCCTTGGTAGGGTTCAACACGACATATTTGTGTGAACATGCTTTTTCTACTTTGCTGTTTTTCAAAAACAAGTAAGTACAGAAATAGACTGTGTTTAGAAAGTGACTTAAGGATAAAATTAACCCTGTTATAGATGCCCTCATCGTTAAACACCTGTGCCAGAAATCTGATTAGTTATAATGTTAAGTTTTGATAATCATAAATCTATTTCTAATTGTCTTTGTAGTTTGTGTGTTGTTTTAATTATTATTACGCATTGTTAAAATAAATGTGAAATTCACAAACATATTTTCCTGAATTCCACAGAAAAAGTCCCTTTTCACGACAAAAGGGTATTTTTTGTTAAAAGTCGGAAAGGAGGTGGGTTAATAAGGGCCATTTTTCGCCCATCAGCACCTAGACGTAACATACATTTTTTCCATTAGTATACCTCATAACAAGTAAGAAAATAAAAATATCTTGAATGAAAGATTAATAATCGATGAAAAAAATAAAATATAGATTTAAGTAAATATTATGTGTATTAACGAAGGTAAACACTATTGTCATTAGTTTTAATCCATATAATCAATAGTAAATACAACAATAACTGCAAATTTAAGATGAATGGAGCTTGCTAAGATTATTATTTCAATATATGAAATATCGGAAATAATCAATAAGTATTAATAATAATGATAATCATACAGTATTAGACCTTATGGACAATGTGTTTTAGATTATTTTCCTTATTGATTGCTTCACCAGAATCACTAATGTACCATCCAGTGGCCGCGTTTTGTATAGTATATGAACATATTCAATATTTGGTTTTTTAATTTTGATTGAGCTATGGCACATTACAGTAGTATTGTAAGCCAGAAACCATAATATGAAAACAACCTGAACCAGCACTTTACGTCACTTTCGCGTATTTTACACTGACAGTACCATTATGTTATAATGTTTCGCTGTGTTTTTATCCAAATATTATAGGTTTTAGAAATTGTGCGCCGAAAAATCAAATTTTCTTTACGAGAGGTATGCCTTATCATCCTCTGTTGAAAACTGTTGCAGCTTATTTAAGAATCTTCATATTTCATGTTCAATATTAATTTCGATCCAAATAATCCCGGTAAAATCTATCAATACTTCTAACATCAATTGGCTTCAACCACTCTCTGATATTATATCAAAAATTTTTAATGTGTTTGTAAGTATGTTAGCGTAATTGTTCTTTGTTTCCGCGAAGTAAGGAACGAAGACATCCAAAATGTAATTTGAAGTAGTGACGAATACAATATGCTTAATGAAAGGTCTTCCTTTGTATAGCCAGAAGGAATGTCTCTGAAAGGAATAATTCACACTCTTTTGGATATAAATGTACGTGCTATCGAAAGCAATAAATCACAGTATCATTGTCGTCATCCGGAATAAATAATCTTCCTGCTGAAGGCCTCACATATTTTTCAATAACTTGTGTTCTGGTGATGTGTTCCATTCTACGGTGTTTTGGAACAACGTTCTCAATCAAAGCCTGGTTTTCATATTTTACAGAAGATATTATTATTTTTCTTATATTGAATACAGACAGAACACCATGATAGAAACCAGTTTTATAAGTAATACTGCAAAGCAAGTACGAGATGACCGCTTTTTTGAGGAACGTATTTTGGACTTTACAGGTTTAAAGATATAGTTAAAATCTGACATAAATATTTCCATGAGAATATAATAATAGATTTCGGAAAAGTGTCCCGGTGTATCAAAATCAAGGGCTTCTTTGCTACATTTCTGATATTGTTTTAAATATTTTCATGCATCGTATTTCATACATCGACGTATTCTCACTTACAGGACTTAAATCTTGCAGAGTCAATTTACCGATCAAGTAATATGAGTTTTATAGCATCGTTTTCTCGACGAAATATAGATTCTAGTTTCTATAGAGGATTGAGTTTCAATAGCTTTTGCTACAATAACGAGGCAGTTCTTACCTTTACATACTATACAACAAGTGTTAGAGTTGTGAAAGTGAGATATTGATAAATGTGTATTAGGTTTCTTATTTGTGGTCTCATCAACATTTAATAGTTGACGCATAATCTCTTATTGTTACATCAGAAGAAGAAATAGAAGCATTTAGAGCCTGGAGAGCACGAAATTCATATTATTTGCATTTAGAGCACTATTTAGAACCACTCTGTAAATCTCAGTTTTACGAACATCTAAGTATTTATATAACTTTTCTGTTAGAACAGATACGAAAAGTTGTCTGTGAGATTTTACAACAATGACATTGATATCCAAGCATTATTTATTAGTAATTTCTTTAATAAATATTTACGAAAATAATTTTAGAAAACAACATTGACGTCTGAACAACGTTAATACTTTTTAAATACGGCAAAAGAAGTCTGAACACGCTCCGATAGTAGTGTATTTGATTCTCTCACATGATACATTTTTTTTTCTTCTACAAATAGAAGCGCACACTGAACCCAAATAAAATAATGCTCATATAAAAGCTTATAAAGAGTAGAATCATTGCATGTCAAAATTATTTGGGTTCATCGAGCGCTTCGTAATAAAAAATTAATTCAAAGACACAAAAAACGTCAAAAATGCAGAAAAAAGCCAAAACACTCTACTTTCGAGCTATAATTTCCATGACTTACTATTTTATTTATCACATAAAACTCATATTAAAGAAAAATACAGATCTTTAACCATACAAAGCCACAAAACATGTAACGGTTGGGAGCTCGTGCTGGGAGTCAAATGCAGACATACTCAGGAATTAAGATAAAAACACAGTTTATTAAAAACTATAAGGGCTCAAGGGAAGTGGAGCAAGTCTAAAATTTTCACAACTGAGAATACTACTAAAAGATTGAACTCATACTCACAGCACCGGAGCTAGCTCAATCGTGGCACCTCTAATTACTTCTCAGCTATCTTCGGCTAAACTGCTAGATAAAATCTAATTAGACAGCCCGTGGCTGTAGATATCCTTTATTCAACTTTGGATAATCAACACAATCACTATTAAATGTCTTACCACCGGCCCACTTCTCTAGTCGAATACCAAAACTCCTTCACAACTCACTGGAGACTCGATGCTACTTGCGATCTGCTAGATACCAGCGGGAAACACACTTCTTTGACTAATATCGCTAGAACACCCTGCTGGCTATTCACTTGAGATACATACTGCTAGCTGGCTAATGCTCTGCTGGCTATCGCCAGAGACACACACCTCACACACTCAAACTCCAACTTTTATATGCTGCAAACTGAGATACTTCAGATTTACATATTACTACTAACCGCGAGCCCTAACTGTAGAATCCGAAAGAGACACACACACACACTCTAGAAAGTTAAAGTAAAAGAGAGGATAGATGTCGCTTTTACGCTTACACATGTTAAATTATTGACGTCACGATCTCAGAAATACTAGAGTGCCTTTATGACAAAGGTCACTCCCTCACAAACAATCATCTGAATTCGAAACTTTTTTTTCCCCGGGTATATGATGGGCGAAAAATAGCCCTTATTGACCCACCTCCTTTTCATCATATTTACTGAAAATAACGAAACGGACGAAGATGGAAGGCAATAACAGAGATACTCCGTTATCTATCGTAAATTTATTTTTAAGGTTGTTCTTAAATCAAAAAGGGCAAATTTGTGACATATGCGTTAATTTGTCTTTGTTCGGACATGCAGGAAAATAGCAGGTGTTGTTACTCAGAAACTGTCTAGTTGCACTCAATTTTCTGTATTTTTAAAAACACAAAACATCTTTCATAACAAGCCTTCAAAGTTGGCGTTTTTGAGTACATTTCACGACAGAAGAAGAAAAACCGGTAAAAAAGCAAGAGAAAAAGGGTGATCACGTGATCGAAATAACTTAGAACTGGATAGGTAATTTAATTTTTCACAAAATGGAAAACTAAGTTCAATTCGAAATCGCTTCCCTAGTCAGGCCTTCCAATTTCATATCTTTCCGTTAAAAAATGAATTTGTAAATATGTCAAATCGTTTTGCGCTTGTTGAGCGGAGCAGTTGAGAACAACCTTAATGTTTACAAAACTGACATGCTATTGCACAGAAATGAAAAAACTAAATGAAAAAAACTGGATCTTCTCTAAGATTTTTATTGTGCTATTGAATTGCGACTGTACTGAAACCAACAATTTCTTGAGCAACAAATTAACCGAACCATATTCTAATCATGCATTGAACAAAGAAAATTTCTCTAATAAATTATTTAATCAAACCATATTGTAATTATTCATTAACCATTAGAAAATTATAATAATAAATTAGCTTTATAAATTAAAACTTTCAAGAATTACTGCATCGATAAAATTACTATCTATCTTATAAATATATAAACATTCTGTCGAATTCACTATATGACTTTAGAATAATGCGCATTCGAAGACCGTATGGCGTGATAGTTAGAGCAATGGATTCCCAAACTAAGATCGTTAGTTCGAATGACTCCGACGGCTTTATTTTCTTCTTCTCGGTCAATAAATACAGGTATGTTTAAACTGTTCGATAGATGGATCCACCCGATAATCGTAATTCAAACTTTATAATGGAAAGTTACCGCTTCTTCAAATGGAATTTTCTCTTCTTTTATTTCCCAAAACGGAAAATATATTAACGGAACGGAAACTAGTCGTTGGGGGCCACCGTAATACTTACTCATCATGGATATGCATAATATAATATATGAAAATAAAACATGTAAAAACTATTCATACAATGCATTGCAATTGCAAAACAAAATTTAAACGTATATCTAAATATTGTTAATATACATAATAATGCTCTATTAATGAATGGCTGATGCACCCATTGCGACAAACTATATAAAATTGCGAAACTACTCAAGTAGTACCGAACTGTGTAAAAGAAACATCCTTATAACTCTAAAAGTAATAAGCATATTAACTAACAGATTACTGTGTTGGATTGAGTCTCATTTCCAATTAAAATATATATCTGAATTGAAATTTGAATGAAATACAGGGTCATGAAAAATCGAAGAATGTGGAAAACAGGATTACAAATATCTCGGTAACTAATAATCCGATCGACTTTGTTCTTTATGCAAAATGTATGTTATTTTATTGCCTTTTACTTTCACTCCTTAAAATAAAAAATTTCGAAAATTTTTATATACCTTCCATCAGAACGAATTTTTCGACAGTCCGAAAAAAATAGCTCCGGATAATCGAGGCTACTGATATTCGTCTTTATCTCAATTTATTCGTGAAATAGAGCGTTTACAGACATACAGACAGATAGACGGAAGGAATATTCTTTTTTCTAAAAATATGTTTTTCGGAATCTCCACTATCTGAAACATGTAAATCCGTCAAAAAAATTTTTTTTCGATTTTCAAAACGATTGCAAGACTTACCCTACTACGTATGATGGGTAAGTAAAAAGTCTGGCAACTTTGCTGCCAGCAGTTTTAGCGTGAATTCAAGGATTTATTTTTAACAATGCATTTACAAACTTTTGAATTACCAAATTTGGGATTTTGTTGATAGTGTATCACTCGTATGAAAACTTCTCTTTTCCGGACGATAGGATAGCTGATAGCTTATACAAGTCATACAACAATTTCCATACGGACCTATACAATTCGATAGATACCTTTATATTAGGTGGCTCGAGCAAAAAAGTTTTTATTTAAAGTTGGGTTGCCTATCAGTTTAAGGTTTTAAACAGCTGGAATAGACTGACAAATAAAACAGGATTTTTTTAATTTTAAATATGGCGATTTACTTGGTTTTATTGCATCTGAATCTTCTAACTATTCCACTTCTATATAATACTTGACATTTTCTCGCTCTTTTTTCCACTCTTTTATTGATTCATTTATAGCTATCTAAAGAGTAATTTCGTAATAGATTTTTACTTTCTTCTACCTTCAATAGAAGAAAATATTGTAATCGAAATTTTTTTCGACTTCCGTCTTTCGACGGATTTACGCGTTTTAGCAGTCAGAGATTCCAAAAAACCTGTTTTTACAAAATGTCTGTCTGTCCGTGTGTCTGTGTGCGTGTCTCTGTGTGTGTCTGTGTGTATGTCGCCATTTGTGCCATTTTCTACCATCAAAAAGTGTGTGAAGTTTTGCATAGAAATGAACCAATTTTTTTGTGAATGTTTCTGGCTGTGGCAAGCAAATCCTCCTTCAGTTTTGAAATATTTCGCCGGAAGGGGGCGCTGCAATTCCGATTTTTGTGCCATTTTCAATATTGTACCGGCTAAAAGTATATGAAGTTATGTATCGAATTGAACCAAATTTTTTGTGTATGATTTTGTGTGTGACTATGGCTTCCTGAATTTGCAAAAAACCCGCCGGAAGGGGGGCGCTGCAATCGCGATTTTTATGCTATTTTCAATATTGAACCGGCCAAAAGTATATGAAGCTATGTATCGAATTGAACCAAATTTTTTGTATAAGTGTATGACTATGGCTAATTGGTCCTCCCTAAATTTGTAAAAAAAATCCACGGGAAGAGCGCGCTGCAATCGCGATTTTTGTGCCATTTTTAATATTGTACCGACCAAAAGTGTATGAAGTTATGCATCGAATTGAACCCAGGGTCGGACTGGCTCGCCGGCCCATCGGCCCGAGGGCCGGTGCGCCCTCGTCCAGACGAAACTTTGCGCCCCAAAGTAATTAAGTCGTTTAAGGATTTTTTTTTCTCGTTGTACCATGCATTTTTGACTAGTGCACTAAATTTTGAGAATTCGTTTAGGGAGTAATCCTCAGTCAACAGA
Organism: Maratus speculifer; assembly: GCA_964019185.1. Taxonomy (NCBI): domain Eukaryota; kingdom Metazoa; phylum Arthropoda; class Arachnida; order Araneae; family Salticidae; genus Maratus; species Maratus speculifer. Next base: position 155,286,095 of record OZ025290.1, read on the forward strand.
CAGGCATCACATGAAATATTTTTTTAAACAACAAAGAGATTAAAGATGGAACGAAACAACTTTAGGATCGGAAACAGGGGCGTGCGAAAAGAAAACTGCGCCAGGGGCAAGGTTTCAATTTCGCGCCTCCCAACTTTTACTTATAACGGACCAAAAATGAGGTTCGGAGTATGAATTTGGCGCCCCCTAAATTTCACGCCCGGAGCGACCGCACCCCTCCCTCTTTCGTACGACGCTGATCGGAAAGCTAAGTAGGCATCTTTAGCTTTTTGGAATGACATTTTTTAGATTTTCCCCAAATATTATGCACATTTCCAGTCTTTTACCTTTTATTATCTTATCCCTTACAAAAACCTTCCCGTATCAGAAGGCAAAACTTTTTCTGGAGATTTTGCTGTTAATTGAAAAACACGAGATTTTTTTTTTCTTACGAGGAATGCTTTTGGATTACAATCCTTCAAACTGTGAAATTCAATTGACAGCATTTTTTTTAATTCACAAAATCTACAATATAATTTTCGGTTAGTAATCTTCGCTTTATTTAATGACACTATCCATGGTTAAATAAATAAAGCGAAATTCTAGTATGTGTTTTATATTAAAAATGTTTAATTTAATCATGGAAAAATCTATTATTAACTAAAACGATCATATTGAGGAATTCTGATTTTATATATATATATATATATAGAAAAACGTTGGCTGCAAAATCCTGCAACTTTCAGGAATAAAATCCCTGATGCATTCCTCTCAATAGCCGAAATTTAAAATTTTCCCTTGATCTCTAATTATAAGAAATTTTGCAAATCATGGGAAGAAAATGGTGAGAAAAATAAATTTTGTAAATTGTTTTAGTGATTTTAGGCTAATACAGCGAATTTTGTGGAGTATTTTTTGTAGAAATCATTTAACAGTCAAGTAGCATTTTATGAATAAATAGAGTCAGTGTTTAAAGATACAATTTTCCTACAAGATATGTGACTCACAAAAATAATTGCTGTCAAATTGTAACGGAAGTCAAATTTATCTCATTTTTAACTAACTGATAACTAATTCTTATTACTTTGAAGAAATATACTTAAAAAAATTGAAGCTCTTCGCAGCACCACAAAAACTCTATTTGGCAGCCAGAGAGAAAAAAAAAATTCTTGGTTTTTCTACCAACTTCCAGTGCATCAACCAGTGCCATTGCGAAAGGGGGTAGTCGCCCCGGGCGCGGAAATTTAGGGGGTGCCAAATTTATACTACCAATGTCAATTTTGGCCTATCATAAGAAAAAGATGAGGAGGGGGGCGCCAAAATCTAACTTCACTCCGGGCGCATCAACGGTGATAAATGAAATGAAAGTGGTTACCTCAAACTGATTCCGCTATAAATAATCATAAATAATCTTTGGGAATCAACAGACGGGGTATAATGTATATTATTGTTGTGTATAAATTATGTTTTCAAAATCATCTATATTTAAAAAATTGTAACAACTTTGAATTTTTAGACAGTAACACCCATTTTCGACATCTTAATTGAGTTTCTTGGATCAAAACAGGCATGAAATGGTATTGTTTATTCATATTAATTTAAATATTGATGGAGTTGGAAAAGTATGGATTTGAGGATGATAAAGTTAAACCCAACTGAAAAACATTGATTTATATCTTCATAAAAATTATCTGATTCTTACACTGAATGCTTGAATAGACCTAAACATATTACAAGCTTTTTTCTCTATTCAAAACCTTTTTCTTTTTTTATTCTTAAAACCAAAATAAATTCTTTTTAGGAACTTCTCAATGTAATTATAGATTTATCAAAGTTTATTATAGATTTAAAATTATCGTATAATTTTACTGGTAACTAATTAAGGTGTCTTTTTTTTTTTTTTTTTTTTTTTTTTTGCAATTTTTCATCAAGATTTTTTTTTTATTTTCCGAAATTTATTGATAAACTCCTAGTACTGTTTGTTTTGTAATTGTATTTAGTTTTAAAAAAATTATCTAAACTATTTTTTTTTTTTTTTTTTTTTTTTTTGCTGATAAGGATTAAAATAAGGTGTCAAAAGTGGAAAATTAGAAATTTGAAAAAATCAACTTTCGTGCATTTATTAATACATAGATAATTTTCAAAGAAAATTTTTAAATAGAATTTAATAGTCGATATTATTACAAATCAGTTGGTACCCATGCCTTTTTATATGATAATTTGCAGAATAATTGGAAGGGGGCGATAACTTTTTTCCCTATGATTCTTATAGATTATTTATTGAAACAAAAGAATAAAAATAGTTGGATGTGCCAATCCCAAAACTCATATATACATCTCATATATACATTTTAATATAAAAAATAAATTACACATGTTAACGCTTTAATAATTTTTATTCAATACTACACAACTTTGATTTTCATCTTAAATTTCTGCTTCAGTCAATTAATCGGAGTAAAAAAAACGAGTTTCCGTCTCTACACGAGCCGATGGACAATAGAATGATAGACAGATTTTTTTTTCAAATTCAGAGAGGACCTACTTGCCATATCTAAAAATAATCACACACAAAAATTTTAATTAAGTCCTATGCATAACTTCATATACTTTTTAACAGTAAAATAATAAAAATGGCACAGACATCGTGATTATAGTGTCCTCTTTTAGCGGATTTCAAGGCGGACCTATTATCCATAGCCGAACAGTTACACAAAAAATTTCGTCATACATTTTTAGGTGATGCAATATCGAAAATGCCACAAAAATCGCTATTTCAGCGCCCCCCTTCCAGCGTTTTTTTTTTTTTTTTTTTTTTTTTTTTCAAATTTAAGAAGGATCAACTAGCCATAGAAAAACACTTGCACAAAAAATTTGGTTCAATTCTATGCATAACTTCATACACTTTTAGGTGGTACAATATTAAAAATGGTACAAAAATCGCGATTGTAGCACCCCCTTCCGGCGGAATGTTTCAAAATTGAAGGAGGACCTGCTTACCATAGCCAAAAACATTCACAAAAAATTTGGTTCGATTCTATGCATATCTTCATACACGTTTTGATGGTAGAATGGCGACACACGGACAGACAGACATTTTGTAAAAACATGTTTTTTGGAATCTCTGACTGTAAAAACGTGTAAAACCGTCAAAAACTGGAAGTCGATTTTTTTTTTTTTTTTTTTTTTTTTACAACAATATTTTATTCTATTGAAGATAGAAGAAAGTAGCAAAAAAGTGATACCTTGATATCAGTCTACTTCAGGGTAATCTGCGTTCAAATTGCTGGAACATTTAGATATTACATGATTCATTTTAGAAAATTGAGCAAGATTCTGTAGAGTTTACGGAACTTTAAACATACGTGGGGTATAAAGCATAAATATAATGTTAAGCTATTTTTGTTGTTGTGCGAATGTGTTAAACCTTGTTAAACTAAATACAATATCAGCAAATAAAATTGACGTAAGTTTGTTGTTTACTTTTGCGCCCTCTGAAAATCCAAGGTCTCGCCCTTTTCCCTGCCCCAGTCCGACCCTGATTGAACCAAATTTTTTGTGTAAGTGTGTGGCTATGGTTAGTTAGTCTTCCCTGAATTAAAAAAAAATCCGCCGGATGGGGGCGCTAGAATCACGATTTTTGTGCCATTTTCAACATTGCACCACCTAAAATTGTATGAAGTTAGTCCTAGAACTGAACTAAAATTTTTGCATATAATTATTTTTTGGCAAGGCAAATAGGTCCTCCCTGAATAAAAAAAAAATCTGTCTATCATTCTATTGTTTATCGGATCGTGTAGAGACGGAAATTCGTTTTTACTCCGATGAATTGATTGAAGCAGAAATTTAAGATGAAAACCAAAGTTCGTATGGTATTAAATTAAAATTATTAAAACATTAAAATGAGTAACTATTTTTTAAAAATACTAGGGGGGCCCCGCCCCCCTGCTCGCTATGCTCGCCAACCCCCCGCGTAATCGCTTCGCGATTCCAAATTATTGTCTACCCTTGCTTGCTGCGCTCGCCAATAATCCATGGTATGAATAAGCAGTTGCAGACCTTTCAAATGATGTGTCACACAATTGGTGTTGTAAAGAAATTACAAAATGCGCCCCCTCTGAGGACAGAGGGGGGGGGGGTTACACACAAGGTATCCATAATATGAATAAGCAGTTGCAGACCTCTCAAATGATGTGTCACACAATTGGTGTTGTAAAGAAATTAAAAATGTGCCCCCCTGGGGGGTAGAGTGGGGGATGACACACAACACATCCATAATATGAATAAGCAGTTGCAGACCTTTCAAATGATGTGTCACTCAACTGGTGTTGTAAAGAAATTAAAAATGTGACCGCCCCCCCCCCCCCCTGGGGAGAGCAGAGTGTGGAGATGACACACAAGACATCCATAATATGAATAAGCAGTTGCAGACCTTTCAAATCTTGTGTAACACGACTGGTGTTGTAAAGAAAATAAAAATGTGTCCCCCTGGGGAGCAGAATGGGGGATAACACACAAGACATCCATTATATGAATAAGCAGTTGCAAACCTCTCAAATGATGTATCAAACGACTGGTGTTGTAAAGAAATTAAAAATTTGGCGAAATATTACAGTTATCGCCACGTTGGCGTCACTTTTGACAACTAATTTTGGTCGCCAAATTTGGCGATATGTCGCCAAGTTGGCGACAAACTTGGCGATTGTTGGCGATGGTAACCTTTCCTCTCTTTATGGTAACCCATATGGCGATGCATAGACCGAGCCCTTTCCTGATTGGTCTATTCGACTCATGGAAGGAGTGGACAACCCGGATTCGTTAGTTCCGGAAATCTTCCACATCAGCATCATTCCAGGAGTCATTCCTTTTAAGGCTAGTTTTTTTTTACTATAGAAGGATTAAAATGTACCTAGAAGAAAGAAGAAGAAGAGAAAGAAGAGATAGAAAAAAATTTTGGGATTGGCACATCCAACTAGTTCACGCATATCCTGATCTAGCCGCTTAGAGTTATAAAAGCTGTGCAATGTATTGCAATGACTTGAGCAGTAAAAGATTAATGAAAAAGTAAGAAGCTTTTGCTAATCACCCAGTTTCCCAATTTCCTTCGTCTATGAGCGTTTAGTACATTCTTATATTTAAAATATCTCTTCGGGGAATTAATATTGTTAACTTTTTTATCTGCGTTCTCTCCTTATTAAAGGATCACTTTTTTTCTTAGTTGTCAAAATATTTCTAAAACATATGCTTAATTTTAATATTTTAGGTGCTAAAGTCTAACGAACTGGGAGTAAAGTTTTAATACTTCATATGAAATTAAGGGTAGATTTTAGAGGAATTTTGAAAACTAAGAAAAAAAAAAACAGACATGCTTAAAGAAGGGAACACTGAAAAAAGAAACTAAAAACATTAATTTCCTGAAGAGATATTTTGAATATAAAGATGTATTAAACGCCCATAGACTTAACAATATCCAAAGGAAAAATGGCAGCTGAGTGACGAGCAGCCTTCGGACAAACAAGTCGCCACTGAATAGCATTACTTTGCAGAAATTTATAAGAAAACTAGCGGACCCGACAGACGTTGTCCTGTCACCGACAGACGTTGTCCTGTCACCGACAGACGTTGTCCTTCTTGGCACCAACTCCAGAAAATCAAATAAATGTATGTAAATATGGTAATATGCACGATAAACACTACACTCTTAATTTAATTTCTTATTACAATTATGTAAGGAAATTATTTTTCACTCTTCAGTATATTTTGAAGTTGGTTCAATTTTTCATAGAAAAGTTAATTTTTCTCTTTTTAGTTAAAAGTTAACGATTTTCTGAAGTCGGTTAATCAAAATTATAATACAGGAAATATTATTGTAAAGCATACACGTTTGTCAGGAGTGAGGTTCGAACACGCGATCTCTTTCTTAAAGAAGCTGAGCTTAAATTTGGCGCCTTAGACCGCTCGGACATTCCGTCCGCAGTCTATTCATCGAACTTATTCAACACTTTTACTTAGCGAAAAATCACTAACTATTAGTTTTTGCCTAATTACTAAAAAAGTACTGAATCGATTTCGATGAAATGTGATTCTAAACCATTCTCGAATCCACTGGAACGCACACACAAAATTTCATTAAAATCGGTCCAATCGTTTAGGAGGAGTTCAGTGACATACGCACAAAAGATTGATATATATAAAGATGATTTATTTTGTACTTTTTATTTGGATTTTTTATTAATATTCTACTAATTAATTGTTTTTTTTTATTTCAAATAAAAATTATGTCAATATGTAAAAATTGGCTATTAGTATGGCGATTTGTACAATTTGGCGAAATTGGTCGACGGAACCAAAATACCTAAGTATTTATAAATGTATGGTTGCATATTATAATTAACTTGATTATCCCATCTATCAATTTTGCCAAATTGTACAAATCACCAATCTCATAGCCAAATTATTCATATTCACATAAATTTCATTTTAAATAATGAAAAAACAAACAAATAGAAAAAATATTGATAAAAATACAAATAAAAAGCCGAAATAAAAATCACTTAATGACGTTTTAAACAGGTGTATAATATTTAATGTCATTGGATGCGACATTTACGATCATCCATTATTGGCATTTAATCTTATAATTTGGCGATGTTTTTTTTTGCGCTTTACAAATGAGGAAGAATTCAATAACCTGTTTTTTTTCCCGTCAACCATAAAATGATCGCCAAACTATAAGATTAAATGACAATAATGGATGATCGTGAATTTCAGATTCAATTAGTATGGCGATTTGTACAATTTGGCGGAATTGGTCGACGGAACCTAAATACCTAAGTATTTATAAATGTATGGTTGCATATTATAATTAACTTGATTATCCCATCTATCAATTTTGCCAAATTGTAATTTGGCGATGGTTTTTTTTGCGCTTTACAAATGGGGAAGAATTCCATGACCTTATTTTTTTGCATTAAATGAAAGATATTTTGATTTAATATAAGGGTAGAAATTATTAAAAGCCTTTTACAAAAAAGTCAATGACCAAATCCTAAAACCTGGAGACCAGACTGGTCGCCAGGGCGGAGTTCTGAACGAATTTCGATGAAATGTGAATCTAAACCATTCTCAAATCCACCGCAACACGCACGAAAAATTTCATTAAAATCGGTCCAGTCGTTTAGGAGGAGTTCAGTTACATACACACGCACAGAAGATTTTTATATATAAAGATTTTTAGAGTTAGTTTTTGGCTGAAGTGTCAATTATAGAGATGAGTTCGGGCTCGTCTTTCGGGGCCTGATACCAACAATATACAAACAAAACTGTATGATATTTAAAAATTGTTTCGGAAATGATATCTCATTTTTAAAAACTTCTTACACACATATAATTGTTAAATGAAAATTTAAATTCAATCTTATCAAAATCCATATCAAACAAAAATATACTTCGTATCTAAAGGTATTCTCATGCTTTTACCTCCTTTAACAGTAAATTTGACGGAAACGTTTAATAAATAAGTGCATGAAAATTGGTGAAATTATTATTTGTAAGCTGGCAAATCAAACAACGTTTTTTAATTTTCTGTAAAAAGTGTACATCTTTAACATAATCGATTCCTTTCTTCGAACAATCTTCCGTGATTGACAGGTACATGAAAATCAATGTAAATTTTAAAAATTGACATTGTTATCTTAAAAGTACGATGCTTTTATAAGAAAAGAGGAAACACCGATCGATTGTTTTCTATCAGAATAACATCGTAATTATATTTACTTACGGAGAAAAGTGACTTCGAAAATGTGTAACGTCCTTAGAAATGAGCAGAGTTCGTGGTGACAATAGATATGATAATAAGTAACTATTTTCATGTTAAAAACGACTCTGACTCGTGCACATTAGAAGATAAAATATTTTGCAAAACCCAGCTAATTCTCGTCTACGAATACCAGAGGAAAATATTCTCATCGCATTATATAACTACATAATAAATAACTAAATAAACTATACGATTAAAGAATACCTTCTGCTAAATAAAAGCCAGCTAAAAGCAAATTCATTGTTCCGCCATATCAATAGATTGTCGCCAGAAATTCCGCAGACATAAAACTGTAATTATCACAAACTTTTATTTGAAACAGCAATGAAATTCTAAAATAAATAAACACGATTTCAGTTTCCCCTTCATTTTGATTAAAATCATACATTAAAACGACTTGAAAAGGGAATAAGTATGCAATTTTAAGAGGAAAAGGTTCTTTCAATCTTTTCTACACACGAATGATAAGATTTTCTGATTTGAGAAAAAAATGACCCCGAGTCAGAAGATTTGAATAAAAAATAAGCCCAAGCCAGAAGACATGAATAAAAATAGAACCTGAGCCCGTGTCAGGCCTGCGCTCGGGCTCGGACTGAGTCCGTCTCATCTCTAGCATCAGTTACTGACAAGCCGTCCATAACTACAGGGTTTCACCCTATATGTATAAGGGAGGGTACAGGCATATACGTTTTAAATAGAATGTGAAAAAAATGAAATTATTTAAAGATAAAAATATTAATTAAAAATAATACTTCAAATACTTTATACGAAAACTAATCCGTTTTTAAGACTGTTTCATCTCAAATTCCTGATGTAGTTTAAAGTTTTTAAAACTTTCATTGAAAACTCACAGGCCAGAATATAAAATTTAAGCCATATACATTGATTTTGAATCAACCAATGTACAGGTTTTTTTTTTTTTTTTTTTTTTTTTTTTTTTTTCAGTCGTGAAAGTAAAACCCTATAACAAACGAACCTCTTGTCCAAACGGTCTGAAATTTCACAAATTTGCAGTCAAAGCAATGGAATTGATAGCACTGTAAATGAGTTAGGAGATGAGCTTGAGTACGACACGCACATTGGTAATTAAACGCGTTTTTTTTTTTTTTTTTTTTTTTTTTCAGTTTCAGTGGGACAGTCGATGCTAGGACATCCGCAGATTAATGAACATGAGGTATGCGTGCTTCATATTTTTATTGCCAATGTGCGTGTGTCGTGCGAAAGCTCATCTCCATTTTCATATATATAAGGTACCCTGGGGTAATAACGCCACGATAAGGTTCTACCAATTTTCACGGCTCAGTTTTAGTTTGTATTTTTCAAACAAATATATGATTCGATACAGCAACTCATTGACTATCTATATAAAAAAATAATTTAACAGAAATGTATTCATAAAATGTAATATCATGATTTCTTGACCAATGCTATTTGGCGTTATTACCCACCTATATGGGTAATAACGCCATGCAAACAAAACTATGAAATAAGATGGAATAATTGCATGTAGATTGCCCAACTCTAAAAATACAAACTCTACAAACTTAGAAATTGACAAATTGCATTCTAAGCTATTGAAAATGTTCAATTTTTTGTGAAAGTGTAAGAAAAATAAAGGTGTGGTGTGTGTATGTGTGTGTGTGGGAGAGTATGAGGCAAAAGAATATCAGACCGTGAGCTTCTTTTTGCTTAAAAAAGGACCGCTTAAATAGAATTATTAGAAACATTGCACAGTTTTAACTGTGTTTATTTGAATCAGTATTTAGGATGTAGCTCGGCCACTGTAGGGAATCAACCGGGGTATTAATGCCAAGGATTGGCGTTATTACCCCGTTATAGTTATTGCGCTGTACATTTTAAATTACAAATTATCTCGAGAAGATATCCAAAATTTTCAACAACATTTTGAAAGTCCATGAAATGTACTACAAATTTATGTAATTAGCAAAGTATTTCCGGATAAAAAAAAAAAGTCTTCACATCACAAAACGTATCTCGCAAATTTTAGTTCAAGCGTTAATTTTAGTTGCTTGTAAAAAGAATAAGACCTAAAAATGAAACAAATTAACTTGAAGCTGTTTTTTGCGATTTATATGACTCAAAACCCTTCTGCGCAGAGCACATGGGTGTCATTTACCAGATTATTTCATAATAATGCAAAATATTAGCACTTGGCGTTATTACACCAGACAACCTTATATATAGCACTATCTGCCGATTTCATTTAAAGTTTATTTATTATTTATTTGTTTATTTTTGAATCACGTCTAAAAAATGCTTTGGCTGCATATTTTCGAAATTACACGTCATTTGGAGCAGTGGCTCTTCTGTAATAGGGTTTTACTTTCACGACTTAAAAACACTCGGTGTAGTTTTGGACCGAGAAAAAGTGTTATTTTATTTTAAAACTTCCCTTACTGTTTCCACGCATTAAAAGGAAAGAAAACAAGAAAGAAAAAAAAAGAACTGATCTGTATAAAAACCATTCCCATAATTTGATTCCTTTAATGAAAACATGGTTTTAGATATCGAATAATCCTTTTTTTTCTGGTAGTTGAAAGACAGTAATTATTCTCAATTGGATAAAATGTCATTTTCCGAAATACTATCAAGCTCAGAAGAAGAAAAAAATATATTAATCAACTTTTAAAATCTGATACTGTGGAAAATCTTATCACCCAAATTGCTAGTTATTCATTCACGAAAGTGGAAACTTTTTAATTAGAAGAAAAGCGAACGCTCAAGCGATGGAAACATGAAAAGATTCTATCGCTTCACAGATAGCAAGGATTGAATGACGTATTTTCGAATGCAATGTTGCACATTTTCATGAAGATGTTGTTAATATATATGAGGATATGAGTTTCAAAACATGCCTAAGCCAACTTTTAAAAATTCGTGTTTTTGCTATCAATCTATTCTATTGGCAAACCTGCACCAAAATACACAACAATCTGAAAAAAAAAAAAGAAAAGTCTTAATTCTATATTTTTGTATCTTGCTCTTAAAATCTTACAATAAAAAGCAGTGTTGAAGTCACGGTATAGCCCAGGAGGGGCATCCCCCCCGGAAGTTTTGTAGATTAGTTTTGTAGCAGATGTAATTTTTCCATTTTTCATTTTTGGGTGAAAAAAGTCCGGGCCAGGATTGGAACCAGGGATGTATTGGCTGAAGCCGCCAATGCTCTACCAACTGAGCTATCCCGGACACGAACAAGGGAGGATTATTTCACCCAATTAACCTCAACGATCACATTATCTGGTCTGATACTCTGGATCAGCTCAACAGAATTCATTATTCTGTTCAACATTATTCTGTTGAGCTGATCCAGAGTATCAGACCAGATAATGTGATCGTTGAGGTTAATTGGGTGAAATAGCCCTCTCGTGTTCGTGTCCGGGATAGCTCAGTTAGTAGAGCATTGGCGACTTCAGCCAATACATCCCTGGTTCAAATCCTGGTTAGGACTTTTTTCACCCAAAAATGAAAAATGGAAAAATTACATCTGTTATAATTAATTTACCGATTGAATAACCGTGTTTCTAAATTAATCTAATGATTAGTTTTGTGTTTTCAATGATCAAAAAGTGCTATTTCCACCCCCCCCCTCCTCGTGGCCACGGAAATCCCACACGGAGAAAAGTGTCTGATTTCAAGATTGATAAAAACCGATGGAAGCAGTGAGAGATTTTTCGCGATTTTCTCAACATTTTATTTTTCGGATTAGACGACCTTTGAAACTTGCGTCGATATAGTATAATGGACTACACGTAAAAAGAACTTTTGTGAGTCAGCAAATGGTATTTAGGATGTTTTAAGATAGTTCAAAATTAATTATAAAACAGTTCAAAGTTTTTCTCTGCATGAAAATATATAAAGCAACAGTGAAGTTCTTAAAACTCTTGTCCCTGCAAGTGAAGACACTCGCGAGCTATTGTTATTCCTATGGGGAGGCTATTTTCTAATAACTCGTTTGCATTTCGACATTTTTAAATAATCTTTTTGCATTGGATATCCTAGATCCCTTTCGACAACGCTCCTTTTTTACCTTTTCCATTGTGATTGCAGATATTTTTTAAATTGACACTTTCATTTTCGGAATCGGTTTTTGAAAGTGAAAGTAACTTTATAAAAAATATCCTCAACTGAAATCTAGAAAATGAAAAAGGAGCGATATTGAGAGGGACCTCAGCTATCCAATGCAATGATAATAACAACAACAACAACAACAATAGTAATAATAATAATAATAATAATTAAAAATGTCCAAATGCAAACGAGTTACTAGAAAATAACCTCCTTATGTGAATAGCATTAGCTCGCAAATGACTTCGCTTGCAGGGACAATATTTTTTATTCGCACCTCAATTAATTTCAGAAATATGGACCAATAATTATATGTTTCAGGACCGCACTTAAACGATCGCCGGTCCGCAGATTGACTATGGCTGCTTTTATAATACCTCAAATCTCAAAGATCGGTAATTTAGACAGACAAGAACACACAAATTCTGATTCAAATATAGGGAAATCTATCAAAATCAAGAAACGTTGTAATGAAGGAGAATTTAGAATGGGTTATAGAGAAAAAATTAGAATTTGTTCCTCGGCCTCAAAAGAAATTTCGATCAAGTTATTAAGGTAAGATTTACTTCCATTATTTTTATTGGATATTTAAAAATATTAGTATAAAAAAGTTACAGAATGTTAAGCAGATAACCTTAAGCTCATTTAGTTTCAAAATACAGCAATACAATATTTTAATGCTTTCCGGCACGGGTGAATTCTGTTCGTAAAATGAGAGATTATTGGCTGAGACCGAAATTTAGAAACGACTTTTTTAGAAATTAAAAACGCCTTAATTTAAGCCTTCATTGTAAACGCAAAACTTCATTAAAATATTCTTGGTACCTTTTGCAAGTTTGGAATTGAAATTAGATGTGCCCAGAATGGACATACTGTGATGGAAAGGGCTAAAACCTCAATTGTGTACATATGGCACATCATAAAATATCAAGTTTTAGCCGAAAATTTGAATTTTTTTTTAAATTATTATTTCATACCCATATGTAGATTTCAAATATTTTTTTTTCATAACAATAGAAAAATTTGTAAAGTAAAGGGTTAAAGCTTACAATACCAATTTTCAGAAAATGTTTAATGGTTGTAATTATATAATGTTTTCAAAGAAATGTTTTAATTGAAATTAATGATATTAATTTGAAAAGAGTTATCCATATATTTTTTTTTAATTCCGATATTAAGTTTTAAATTCGGCTGAAAACTTTCGTATAATATCTATTCCAAATTAATGTGAGGCGTTTTTAATTAATTGTTTTTGAGGAAAGAACAACTTGTCTTCATACATATTCAGTATGAGATTAACATATATTTAGCATGATAGTGTTTACCTTTTAATTAGTGAAAACGTTTCAGGTATCGTTTAAAATTTTGACGGGAATGATTGTTTAATTTAATCACGTCCTACAAGATAAGCGTAGTCGAATGACACGATAAATTTAATATGGAAGAAGATCATATACGAAGGATTTGTATCATAACGTAAAATGAAACTATTACTTAGCTGAATATTTAGAGCGACTGATGGAATTCAATTTCTCCCTAATTTATCATCATGATAACGATATTAGTAACATGATATTTACTACAAGATAATTATTGGGCATACTAATGAAATTCCGAACCAGATATGATATTATAACCGGTAGCGCAGCCGATTACTAGATAATTTTAATTCTATTTATAAAAAACAATTTTTGTTAAGCATCGCCCAAGTCAGTCCATATTGCTAAAGAATGGATTTCTTCAGAGAGGACTTTTGAAGCAAAAGGGATTCGTCGTTCTTATACAAATAAAACTCCGAAAACCGGTGTGACTTAAACGACGCTTCTTGATGAAATGCTTGTTTGTAAATTTGCAAAAAGCTCATGTTACATTAGCTATTATTTTATTTATTACAGGGCGCCAAGTGGCGTATTTTGGCGAGAGTGGTTTAGAATAAAAGTATGAATTTTCTTGTAGCAACGATATACAATTTAATTTGAGCGTTTTTATAAAAAGTGGTGGCAACACACATAGTTTTAATTTTATTTGTTATTTATTTTATTTGAAGAAGAAGCTTAAAAAGAAGAGCGAATATTTCTACTATTTTAACACTTTCAAAAAAATTACTTTTAAATATACTTCTTTATTACATCGTTATATAGTCGCTTCGGAGCAATAATAGGACATCAATTACTAATAAAACTAGACGTTGGGGAACACTGCAATACTTATCCATCATGAATATATATACTATAAAAAATGAAAATAAAACATATGAAAACTATTTAGA